>OU342740.1:102844154-103520810 GCA_910589775.1 Avena eriantha | reverse complement strand
GATCCATGTGTGGTCTATGAAGAGAAAACATATGCAATGAACTCTGGTGGAACCATATATGATCTGTGAAAGAATAGTTATGATATGACTCTAGGTGTGGTTAATGAAAGAATACACATTTCAGGGACAATGGTGGATTTATATGTGGTTTGTGAAAAGAACACACATGCAATGACTCTATATATGGTTAATGAGAAGAACACATATGCAATGACACTGGTGGATCCATATGTCGATTGTGAATAACACACATGCAATGACTTTAGTTGTTGTTAGTAAAAAGAACACACATGCAATGACACTGGTGGATCCATGTGTGCTCTCTGAAGAGAACACACATTTCAATGATACTGGTGGATCCATATGTGGTCTATGAAAAGAACAGTCATGAAATGACTCTAGTTGTTGTTAGTAAAAAGAACACACATGCAATGACACTAGTGGATCCATGTGTGGTCTCTGAAGAGAACACACATGCAATGACACTGGTGGATCCATAGTCGGATTGTGATAAGAACACACATGCAATGAACTCTGGTGGAACCACATGCAATGACACTGGTGGATCCATGTGTGGTCTGTGAAGAGAACACATATGCAATGAACTTGGTGGATCCATATATGGTCTGTGAAAAGAATAGTCATGAAATGACTCTAGCTGTGGTAAACTAGAAGAACACACATGCAATGATAATGGTGGATCCATATGTGGTCTGTGAAAAGAACACACATGCAATGACTCTGGTGGATCCATATGTGGGTTGTGAAAAGAACACACATGCAATGACTCTAGTTGTTGTTAGTAAAAAGAACACACATGCAATGACTCTAGTTGTTGTTAGTAAAAAGAACACACATGCAATGATACTGGTGGATCCATGTGTGGTCTCTTAAGAGAACACACATTTCAAGGAAACTGGTGGATCCATATGTGGTCTCCGAAAAGAATAGTCATGAAATGACTCTAGTTGTTGTTAGTAAAAAGAACACACATGCAATGACACTGGTGGATCCATGTGTCGTCTATGAAGAGAACAAACATTTAATGACTCTAGCTGTGGTTAATAAGAAGAACACACATGCAATGAGACTGGTGGATCCATAGGTGGATTGTGAAAAGAACACACATGCAATGAATCTAGTTGTTGTTAGTAAAAAGGACACACATGCAACGACACTCGTGGATCCATGTGTGGTCTCTGAAGAGAACACACATTTCAATGACACTGGTGGATCCATATATGGTCTGTGAAAAGAACACACATGCAATGACTCTGGTGGATCCATATGTGGGTTGTGAAAATAACACACATGCAATGACTCTAGTTGTTGTTAGTAAAAAGAACACACATGTAATGACACTGGTGGATCCATGTGTGGTCTCTGAAGAGAACACACATTTTAATGACTCTAGTGGATCCAAATGTGGTCTGTGAAAAGAATAGTCATGAAATGACTCCAGGTGTTGTTAGTGAAAAGAATACATATGCAATGACAATGGTGGATCCATGTGTGGTCTATGAAAAGAACACACACGCAATGACTCTAGCTGTGGTTAATGAGAAGAACACACATGCAATGACACTGGTGGATCCATATGTGGGTTGTGAAAATAACACACATGCAATGACTCTAGTTGTTGTTAGTAAAACGAGCACACATGCAATGACACTGGTGGATCCATGTGTGGTCTGTGAAGAGAACACACATTTCAATGACACTAGTGGATCCATAGGTGGTCTATGAAAAGAACACACATGCAATGACTCTGGTTGATCCATATGTGGTTTGTGAAACGAACACACATGCAATGACTCTAGTGGAACCATATGTGGCGTAAGGACTGTGGTGGTTCCATATGTGGTTTGTGGAAATAACACACATGCAATGACATTTGTTGATCCATATGTGGTTGGTGAAAAGAACACACATGCAGTGATATTGGTGGATCCATGTGTGGTTTGTGACATGAACACACATGCAATGACACTGGTGGATCCATGTGTGGTTTGTGGAAAGAACACACATGCAATGACTCTGGTGGATCCATGTGTGGTTTGTAGAAAGAACACACATGCAATGACTGGTTGATCCATGTGTGGTTTGTGGAAAGAACGCACATGCAATGACTCTGGTTGATCCATATGTTGTTTGTGAAAATAACACACATTTCAATGAAATTGGTGGATCCATATGTGGTTTGTGAAAAGAACACACATGCAATGACTCTAGCTGTGGTTAATGAGAAGAACACACATGCAATGACACTGGTGGATCCATAGGTGGATTGTGAAAAGAACACACATGTAATGAACTCTGGTGGAACCACATGCACTGACACTGGTGGATCCATGTGTGGTCTATGAAGAGAACACACATGAAGTGAACTCTGGTGGATCCATATATGGCCTATGAAAAGAATAGTCATGAAATGACTCCAGGTGTGGTTAATGAAAGAATACACATTTCAATGACAATGGTGGCTCTATATGTGGTTTGTGCAAAGAACACACATGCAATGACTCTAGATATGGTTAATGAGAAGAACACATATGCAATGACACTGGTGGATCCATATGTGGTCTGTGAAAAGGGCAGTCATGAAATGACTCTAGTTGTTGTAATTAAAAAGAACACACATGCAATGACACTGGTGGATCCATGTGTGGTCTCTAAAGACAACACAAATTTCAATGACACTGGTGGATCCATATGTGGGCTGTGAAAAGAACAGTCATGAAATAAGTCTAGTTGTTGTTAGTAAAAAGAGCACACATGCAATGACACTGGTGGATCCATGTGTGGTCTGTGAAGAGAACACACATGCAATGAGCTCTGGTGGATCCATATATGGTTTGTGAAAAGAATAGTCATGAAATGACTCCAGGTGTGGTTAATGAAAGAATACACATTTCAATGACAATGGTGGATCCATATGTGGTCTGTGAAAAGAACACACATGTAATGACTCTAGATATGGTTAATGAGAAGAACACACATGCAATGACACTAGTGGATCCATATGTGGGTTTTGAAAATAACACACATGCAATGACTCTAGTTGTTGTTAGTAAAAAGAACACACATGTAATGACACTGGTGGATCCATGTGTGTTCTCTGAAGAGAACACACATTTCAATGACACTGGTGGATCCATATGTGGCCTGGGAAAAGAATAGTCATGAAATGACTCTAGTTGTTGTTAGTAAAAAGAACACACATGCAATGACACTTGTGGATCCATGTGTGGTCTCTGAAGAGAACGCCCATGCAATGACTCTAGTTGTGGTTAATGAGAAGAACACACATGCAATGACACTGGTGGATCCATAGGTGGATTCTAAAAAGAACACACATGCAATGACCTTGGTTGTTGTTAGTAAAAAGAACACACATGCAATGACACTGGTGGATCTCTGTGTGGTATCTGAAGAGAACAAATATTTCAATGACACTGGTGGATCCATATGTGGTATGTGAAAATAATAGTCATGAAATGACTCCAGTTGTTGTTAGTAAAAAGAACACACATGCAATGACACTGGTGGATCCATGTGTGGTCTTTGAAGAGAACACACATGCAATGACTCTAGCTGTGGTTAATGAGAAGAACACACATGCAATGACACTGGTGGATCCATAGGTGGATTGTGAAAAGAACACACATGTAATGACTCTGGTTGTTGTTAGTAAAAAGAACACACATGCAATGACACTGGTGGATCCATGTGTGGTCTCTGAATAGAACACACATTTCAATGACAATGGTGGATCCATATTTGGTATGTGGAAAGAACAGTCATGAAATGACTCTAGTTGTGGTTAATGAAAGAATACACATTTCAATTACAATGGTGGTTCCATATGTGGTTTGTGAAAAGAACACACATGCAATGACTCTAGCTGTGGTTAATGAGAAGACACACATGTAATGACACTGGTGGATCCATAGGTGGATTGTGAAAAGAGATTTTCCCTCTCTCTCGGTCACAAATCGCACAAAATGCCAAACACGTGGAGATACCAAACGTTTGCTCACTCTAGGTACTACGCCCTGATTGGCTGACACAGATGTCACGTGGATCGTCTCCACCGACCGTTGATCCTATGTGATCCAACGGGCAGGATAACCCCTCCCTTCTCCACTTTTTTATGCATGGTCAATCCATGCCACCTCTCTATCCGTGCCACCAATACTTTACCTCCATAAACAAGTGAAAATCCATCTATCTAAATAAAATAAACAATCATATTTTGAAGAAGCTATCGTCTTTGTCTTCTGGTTCGTCCTCATCTTCGTCAACGCCATGGTCCCTGCCATCACCGCCGTCGGTGTCCTCCTCTGATGACTCAACACTGCCCCTTCCTCGAATAAGCGAGCTATCTCCTTGTAGGAGTCCTCCTCCTCTTCGTAGTCCCACGGGTCCACGTCACTCTCCTCCGCTTCTGCCTCCAACTGATCGATGAACGCCTCCTCGTTGGTCGAGTCGGACTCGTCCAAATAGCTATCTCCTCTATTCTTCCTAGTCTTCTTCTCGTTCCTCTTCTTGTCCATACTCGCCGGTGCAACACGCGCCCCCATCCTAGCTGCTGCTTTGCGCTCGTCCGACGCGGCAGGTATGAGCTTCGATGTCGCGATGTCCTCGAGTGCCGATGTCGATGGATCCTGGCACGGTCGGACATGACATGCTGCCTCAGCAGGCGACTCGCGAGCGCGAATGATGCATCGAAGAGCCGGGGACGCAGGATGGTCAGTGGATGGCTTGGAACTGCCATTGTCACGGCGAGGGGGCATCGTGCTCGAGGTAGTTGCTCCGAATGGTCGATGGCGGGTACACAGAGTAGGGTGCCGATCTGATCAAGGATGAGCAGCAGTTTCGTGCATCGTGTCCACGCATGCATTTGTCGATTATCAAAAAAAAAGTAATATCTTGCATACTGAACATAATTTGATCACAACAAAAGTGGCATAGCGTATTCTAGACTCGTAAATATCCTGTGCGTGCCTGTCGATGTGGAGTTCGACAGAGTTCGACGTGCCGACGTGATTGTACAACAGTTGCGCGCGTCATTTCCCCATCAACACGTGACACACGCACGCGGGATGTGCGCGCTAATGCCCGTGATGACCACCCGGCTCGCACTCCCCTTATTATATACTGGATTTTGGGCGGCGCCGAAGACCATTGAAGTGTCCATCGCAATAAAGACAAGTCCCATCGATTCGCTACCCATGCCTCCCTGGATTCTTTGAGAAGGTAGACTATATACGGTGGTCTTGTATAATAGTACTAGTACTACTGGACCACGGCCTATACTCTTTGACTCTTCTCCCACACTAATCACTATCTTCTTCCTCCTGCCACCGCCACCCTCACCCTGCAAGACATGGCTCCCCTGAGGAGGGGGAGAGGCCGGTCAATGATCCTCGCGGAGAAAAGGGAGAGAAATCGCAGCGAGGCACTTCTTGCTCTACCAGCCGCTCAAGCCCCCTCTCACCGAGGCCCAATCTCCCCCGACAATGGCACCAAATCTTCTAGCAGATGAGGGCTCCTCCCGGTACGGTCTTCTTGTTCTACTTCTTCTCCATCTCCATCTCCATCATGATCTTTTTCAGCTTCTTCTTGTTTTTCTTCTTCTTGCTCCTCCTCTTCTACGTATTACAGGCCGGCCATGGAGCCCGAATCCACCAAGACGGAGGCGTTGCAAGACCCGTTCGGTCCTGTTCCATGTCTCACCGAGGTAGCAAATCTCCACACTGTTATTTCTCTGAGTTGTGATGTGGATTTCTTAGATCGTGTCCGCCCCGCATTGGTTTTTCTTCTTGTTTTGCGAGTTGTATTAGTTTTCATGAATATGACTGGATCTCTTGGTCTTTCCTTAATACCGCTGTTCATAGATTCACCTTGGATTTTTTGTGATTAGGATTAGTTTATCGTGGTCATGAATAGATCTCTAGGTTCATTTTTTAAGACTGCGGTCAATAGATTCAACGGGAATTTTTTGATCTGTATTAGCATTCACCTGGAACCTGGAGTGTAATTATAGAATTCCTATTTCAATTAACATGAACGATGTGGCGATCGAAGGCCGAGTACCGTGACAAGGTGGCCGCGATCAGTTCCAAGATTGAAAACCAACATGAGCTTGCACGCTCCCTCACCCAAGCTAATGAGAGCCCACGCAAGCAATTATCTGTGCAGAAGGAGATCTCGCTAGATTTTGCACGTGATGTCGTGATATTGCAGAAAGTGCTCAACCGTAACTTGAACAGGCAAGAACAGGCCATCAAGATAATCAATGAGCTCATGGAGGAGAAGAAGAATCTCATGGAAAGGTGCACTCTCCTGCGGGACGAAGTCACCGAGGCACTCAGAGGACGCATCAAGGAAACCAAGGCTACCATCCGAGCCTACCATGACAAGAACCATTGCCTGGATGCAGCGAAGGAGATGAAGGAGGACATTAGCAAAGGGATCACCGTACTCGAGGGTGTTCGGAAAGAGAATGAGGAGCTAAGGGCTTGTCTGGAGGCGTATCGGAGCAATGCCCAAGTCTGATTCCCGTTAGCAGGGACACGAATATCAGTTCGTCCTCCACTCCTTTTGTAATGTTTAGGGTTCAGGGAGCAATGCCCAAGTCTGCTTCCCATTATAGGGTGCAATAAGAATCCTAGGGCAACTCCTTATCTATATGGACATGTGTTGGTGTTCATGTTCATGAATGGACACCATGTGCTCTTTCCATTATGTATCTGGACATGGGTTTCTGCATTATGAGTTTTCCACTAGCCCACTACTATTTGGTGATATTGGGAAACCCACAACACACTAAACTGCAGATAAACCTTATTTGTCTTTGAAATTGAAATTATGACAGTGCCACTAGTCGATTCATAAAATGTTGATTAGTTCTAGATTGCTTCTTCCTTGAAATTATGACAGTGCCACTAGTCGATTCAATTAATTATGGAAACTAACCAGCTTGTCCTGGCGAACTGAACAAACCATACTATGTATTTTTGTTGCAGGGAAAGAGGAGAAAGCTCGACCAGGACCTGGCGACCTGGCTAAATGACAAGATAGCAATCCAAAGGGAGAAGCAGCATTCCCAGAAACTGGCCTTTGACCACCTGTGTGCTGAACTCGCGGTCCTTTCTGACAAGTGCCAAAAACTAAAGGAGTTAAACGCCGTCTGGGCGAAGCTACACAGTTAAGGTCCCACCTCAGCTAGGAAGTAGACGGAGATCATGAAAGGGATCTTGAAGGAAAATCAATGGCTACGGACCAACTTCTCCAATCCGTGACGAAGCGCTGGAACCTACGGTTGAAGCACGACAAAGTACTAAAGGAGCTAGCCGATCTTAGGGAGGAAAACAAGCAGCTCCCAGCCAGGCTCGCTTGAACACAACATGTCTATTTAGTACCGAACTGCCTGTTTTATCCTCCAAAGTGGTGATTTTGTAAGCGTGAACTTAACTCTATGCACGATATATGTGTTCATCTGAAATTAATTTTCTCGAGGATTGAGTTTGGCTTAGTTAAGAAAGCGCAACTACAAGTCTTACAGTTAACTAGTTTCAGGCATTGGCACAACATAAATTATTCATCTCGAATTTCCTTTATCCTCTATATTCTGTCCTTGTTCACCCTCGCGCGCCTTCTTCAGTTCCTTCAACAGATCCTTAATGCAGTACTCTAGCTTCTTATTATCTTCCCTGAGCTGATCCCTCTCCTTTTCTGCATTATGAATCAGCAACCTGTGACTATCCTGAAGCTTCTTTGCAGTTCCAACAACCAAGCTCCCATTGATTCTGTCAGTTAGCTCTGATTGCAAATTCTCGATTTCTTGTTCCAGCTCCTTATTTTGTACCGACAGCTTGTAAATTTTTCAGCTGCATCACTTACATCAGTAAATCTCCTCGACCTTTCCAACTCATACATCTCCCATAACTGTGCCAAACATTTCTTAAGTGCATATGGCCACTCTAGATCCACCCACTCTACCGCTTTACACACCGGGCCAACCTAAAAACACACACACTATAGTGTTATGAACATGCACGATACATTTTACTTCATGTCACAGTTGCACATAATGTAAACAAACTTGATATGTATAGCCCAAAAACCTTCTCCCAGTGTTACTACCTTCGAATGCAACATATCTCCTCAGTTTTAGCCCATGGTCACATGGCACTTCTCCATCGAGATCTAGGCCCTCCCATTCGGAGTCATAGATCATCTATGGTACCTGTAGGTAAACGCAAAGCTGAAATTGAACACGATTGCATGCACATATGGAGCTCAGATAGAGAGATTTACCATTGCCTAACCCTAGCCCGAGAAAACAAAGGAACTCACATCGTGGAAGGAATACTGGATGTCGGAGAGAAGGCTGTCACTGCTCGACTGGTCGTCCTCGTCTTTCAAGGACAACATGGCGAATGTGTCGTTGCAAGCGACAGCGTCGGCGTCGGCGTCGGTGTCGGTGTCGAAGAGAGAGAGAGAGAGAGAGAGAGAGAGAGAGAGAGAGAGAACAACCCTTCTACCACTGCAACAATGACTTAATTGGCATGTTACAATAGTTTAATGGATACCGTGCCCTTTCCCTGGATTACTGTCTCCTGCCTAATATGGATTCTCTTCATACATTCTTATTTTAAATATTATACCTATACTCCCTCTATCCCAATTTCATTGCCCAACGAAAACGTACTAGTATATTACATCATCTAAAGAAACAAAATCATGTCAACTACAAGGTGCTTATGCATCACTTGTTCAGTCATGGTTTCACAAAACATTACATCACAATCTCTCAACAAACATAATCACATCATGGTTTCACAAAACATCACATTACAATCTCTCAACAAACATAATCACAGAAACAAGTATATTACATCAACTCAAGAAACACAATCATGTCGATTACAAGGTACTTACGCATCACTTGTCCAGTCATGGTTTCGCAAAACATTACATTACAATCTCTCAGCAAACAAAATAACAGAAACAAGTACAATACATCATCTCAAGAAACGTAATCATGTCAACTACAATGTATTTATGCATCACTTGTCCAGTCATGGTTTCACAAAACATTACATTACAATGTACCAACAAACATAATAACAGAAACAAGTACGGTACGTCATCTTAAGAAACATAATAACATAAACTACAATGTACTTATGTCTCATTACAACAACGATGTTTTCAGTGAGTGACATGTCCAAAAATCTCAACAGCTCGCACAACATTATATCGCAATCTCTCAACAAACATAATCACAGAAACACGCTCTCAATGCAACAGTAGTCAATATTACAAATACAGGCAGGGGAACCCCGCGGTCCATATGACAAGCCTAGGGTAGCAGCTCTCATCAGATCTCATCAACGTCGACCACCTCATTCTGTTCAGCCACTACAAGGGCCTCTACATGCACTATAACCTGTTCAACAACATCAAAAATGGTACCAAGGAAGAACACCTTCCTGGTTCGCTTCTTTCGTCACATAATCTGCAGAAGATCTTCAGTATCCAAAACATCTATGAATTTTTGCTTCTTATGATGCCACCACTGGATTTTTGCCATCTGCTTAGGGCCAATACTGATTTCCTTACCGATCATCTCTCTCATTTCATCAAGAGTTATGTTTTTGGAATCGACAGTGATCTCCACAGTACATGACGAAACTGGCTTATTAACTCCCACATCAAGTTTTGCCATGTATGAATCCACCTCTATGCGTATACTGAACTTATCTAGATCAGCATCTATTGGTCCGTATTCTCTAGGAGCAGAAGCTCTGGCAGCAAGATCTCCAGCATCTGCATACATATCATCAATCATTGCTTCAACTTTCACCTTACGATCAGCTGCACAACACTCCCAAACCATCTGAAGCTCATGAGAGTGATCAATTTGCTGATAGGTATCATTCATGTTGCGCCACACCAATTTTGTCCTCTGTCTAGAACCCCAGGGAATTCTAGCGGCAAGCATATCTACCAGCTGCGAAACAAACACATCCTCTTTGCAATTCACAAGCAGATGCACATCTTGCGCGAACACAGCCCTCTTGCAACCAAAATCAAGTTTTGCAGTGTACTGGCGAACATGAACTGTGAACTCATATAGGTCCCTTGTATCAAAGTTGTACCTAATTTGATTAAAAAGGGGAACTTTTCAGTTCATTCGATTCTATTATGCCGTAACTAATCTACTTGCAAGATAAGGAACAGATAAGAAAAATTCACCTCTCGCTCTTCTCCTGGGTTTTTTTCTTCGAGATCTGGGTGCCGCATCCGCCCACCGGGGTTGAGCAATCCGCCACCGGCCTTGCTTTTCTCTTCAACCCGCTGCTCGTAGGTACCTTGGGAGCAGAATCCTTGCTGACCTCCTCGCTAACCGGGGCTGAAGACCTCGCCGCTGCTTCGCGTTGAGCCCCAGACTTGGGCCCCGACGGACCCGAATCAGTCGGCGACGTAGCTACAACCTTCGCCTTGCAAGACATGCTGGGCAGCCGCCGTCGGATTTTGTGTCGAGGGAGGGAGAAAAAAGGTCCTTCGCCGCCGGCAGATTTAGGGTCGGGGAAGGGAAGAAAAGGGACCACCGCCACCGCAGCAAGATTCAGTGTCGAGAGTTAGGAAAGTACAATAATAGATTTGCCCCTATGACATGTGCAGGGTGGCTAAGAAGAGTGACCAGCGAAGAAGGGGCACAACAGGAACTAGTGTAACAGAATATCCTGACTTAACGGGTGCGATTTTAAAATATTGGTTTGGCCATCATTCACTCGAAACACCCCTCTCAGCAATTGGCACCCCAACTTTTCGAATCGCGGTGATTAAAATCAACTTGGGTACCGCGTTGCCTAGGCGCCCCAACTTTCGGGCCGCAAAATGATATTCTCCCCACGTGCGTGGTATGAGCACCTTAAAGAGCTTTTGTTAGATCATGGCTTCAAGGTTGGGAAAATCGATCCCACTCTTTTTACTAAGAAGGTTAAGGGGGAGCTCTTCGTATGCCAACTATATGTAGATGACATCATCTTTGGCTCTACTAATAAAGCTTTTAATGATGAATTTTCAAAGCTTATGACTGACAGGTTTGAGATGTCTATGATGGGGGAGTTATGGTTCTTTCTTGGATTCAAAATCAAGCAACATAGAGAAGGAACCTTCATCAATCAAGCAAAATACATCCAAGACATGCTCAAGAGATTCAAGATGACGGATCTTAATGGTGTCGCCACTCCGATGCAAACAAAATGTCACCTTGAACTTAATCCCACGGTAAAGATGTGGAACAAAAGGTATACCAGTCCATGATCGGTGCTCTGCTTTACCTCTGCGCATCTAGACCCGATATTGTGTTGAGTGTAGGGGTGTGCGCAAGGTATCAAGCAGCTCCTAAATAAATCCACTTAGTGGCGGTCAAGAGGATCTTCCGATATTTGGTTCATTCCCCCAATTTTGGTGTACGGTATCCCAAGGGCGCCAATTTCTCTCTATGTGGTTACACTCATTCAGATTGGGCTGGTGATAAGGATGATCGGAAATCAACTTCTAGAGCTTGTCAGTTCTTGGGAAGATCTCTCGTTTGTTGGTCTTCTAAAAAGCAGAATTGTATATCTCTCTCCACCGCCGAAGCTGAATATGTTGCTGCTGCTAGTGCATGCACTCATTTATTATGGATGAGGCAAACTTTAAAGGAATACAGTGTCAATTGTGACAAAGTGCCTCTTTTATGCGATAAATAAAGTGCAATCAAAATTGCGTACAATCCGGTACAAGACACAAGGACAAAGCATATTGAGATTCGGAATCATTTTATTCGGGACCATGTTGCTCGAGGCGATATTGACCTATCTTTTGTGAGCACGAAGAACCAACTTGCTAATATTTTCACGAAGCCACTTGATGAAGCAAGGTTTTGTTACTTGAGGAATGAGCTAAATATCATTGATTCCAGGAGCTTGTCTTTATTACCCATGCACTCACTCTTACATCTCAGTCTTATTTGGTCTAGGTGTGGGCATGGATATAGGAGGAGTGTGGTCCTAATTGATTGGGATAACCCTCCCCCCATAATGCCGAAAGCAAGTCAGATCATTTCTCTTAATATCATTTTGTGATATGTGAGCTTATTGATGAGTATTGGTCATGAACCCAAGATATATCTTCGCGGTGTCATACCATACACTCCAACAAGGTGGCTTCGGCCACCGCCCTCTTCCATGAGAAGAGTTGGATTTATGTGGATCTTTTTGGTTGTTTTAACTCATCTCATGTTCTTATGGGAATCATGCTCAATTTTGGCTTTTAGTTGATTTGATTCTTGCAATTTTGAGTGTGTAGTACCATCTCAGTTTGGCACTCTTAATCCTAAGCCTTTCCCTACCCCTAAGCCATCTTTTCTTGCACACAAGTCCCTTGTACACCTTGTGGGGGTTTTATTTTGGGGACGCGTGGGCCTGAATCTGTGTTCAACAGAAATTCAGAATTTAGGCCGGATAATCCGGCCCAAGTATAGGCCGAATAATCCTGCCCTGGTGGATTCAGTCTTTAAGGGCTGGGGTCGGGGGGAAGGGCTCATAACAAGCAACACTTCTCCCCCGACCCTCTCCCTCTCCCCAGCCGCCGCCTGCCATCCCCACCCTCCCCAGAATCTCTCCAGCCACCGGATTCTCTGGGCCTCCCCGGATCTTCTTCTCCACGCCTCCGGGTACCTTCTCCTCCGTGTTCTTCCTCCAATGAGTGAGGGTAACTCCCTCTCTCCCCATCTTTGGCTAGATGTGTTGCTTGTTGGGTGGAACATTGTCTAGAAGGATGTTGTTTTGCATAGAAATTTTAGTCTTGCAGTATCTGGGCCCGATCTACTCTTTTGCATTCAATCTAGGTGATTTTGAAAATTTCTGCCAGGGCCGGATTATCCGCCCCTGGCCAGGCCGGATAATCTGGCCTGGCAGACTCAAAATTGGTTCAGTTTCGTATAGCTTTGTGCATTGAGTAGGATTGGACTATGAACTATTTGCCTACTTTTTCTATGTTCTCTCTTGGACTTGTGTGTATGCTTATCCCCATGCTATCCACCTTGTTCTCTTCATAGGTGGTTCTAGTGCTCCCAAGACATACAAGCATCGTCCTCGTGGTCTCTATTTCAGGGTAGACAGTGAGGGTAATACTACGGACGAAGTTGAACTGAGAAGAAGAAAGAAAGAGGCTGACCGCATGGCTGAGTAGGAAAAGAGGGAGTGAACCGGGAGGGGTGTGGCTAAGAGGAAGGGCAAAGAGCCCAAGATTAACTACAAGTCGTTGGATCCCGTTACTTATTCTTCTATTCGTCACCGAGATCTGTTTGCTGACGTGGCACGTGATACTGAGCTGGGTGATTCTCGTTTTTGGTGTGCTGAACAGAAAGGAATCTATGAAGATGTGTATGCCTGGCTGAAGATTAGGCATATGCACCCTTTGATTCTTGTTGAGGCCTTGGAAAAGCCTCACCTTGTTGATGCCATGTATGTGGCTGAGCGGATGGGGCTGCACCATCTCATGGCTCTCCAATGCTCGTATGATTCTGAGGTTGTGAAGCAGTTCTTTTCCACCTTGGTTATTTGTGGTGATGAGCACTGCACTATGATGGGGATGACTCGTGACAGGCCTATGTGTGCTGACTTTCGTGTGTTTGCTGAGGTGCTTGGGTATTCTTTCAGTAGCAGAGATCGGGCTAGTGGCCACCGCATCATCACCCAACTAAATCCTAATAAAGATGTAGTTCTCTCTCCGTGCACGATGGACAATGGTATTGTGGGCACCTTTGCTAGACTTTCTCCAATCTATGTTGCCTTGGTGGGTCTCTTCCGTGATTCTATCACCCTGAGTGGAGGCAACAATGATAGCATCCATGGTCACCTGGTCCAGCTCCTAGCCTTATCTCATGAGGTTGCATCTTGCGAGGATGAGTCCGTGCAGTACCAGCTGGATGTGATGGACTTCATTTACCATGAATTGACTGATGCAATGTTCAACAGGCTGTCCATTCCTTACACTCCCTACATTATGATGCTCATCAAGCACCTTCTTCCATCTGAAGAATTTAACATTGATGTTGTGCACAAGGCAAACAAGATCTACACCAAGGTTAGGAAGACCTCTCACCCCTCTTCTGCTCCTGAGGGTCTCATGAGGGATGCTCGTGCCAGTGCTCGTAGGTCCCCAGTGCCTCCTGTTGCTCGTGAGATCAAGCAGCTGAACTGGTTCTAGCGGAACATTCTATGCATGGGAGTGGACACTCGCAAGGGTCAGTATGAGGCTTACAAGCAATGCCACGAGATGGCTCACACTCAGCAGCTCAATCTTCACGATGTGTCCGATGCTTCGGGCGACCCCCTATTCCTACTACTCCCACACCATATGCTTGGTGGAACTCTTCTTCTGGGCTTAACTATGGAGAGATGGAGCATCACCTGTTCCCTTTCACGGCCACTGCTGATGATGAGGACGATGACACCGAGGAGCTTGAGGATGAGGATGAGGATGGTGACAAGGACGAGGATGAGGGCTACGAGTGATACCTTGGGGAGTTAGCATCACTCTTCTTCCTTTTTGGCGTCTCGATGCTAAAGGGGGAGATGTAGTTCTATTAGGTCTCCGAGGATTTGCATGGGTCGGGCACAAGCATTTGCACTTTTTCTATTTGTCGTTTTCTCGCTTGTGCCCATTTAGCGTTGAACTTTAATCTGTGGTTTGGTTTGTATGAAACTTTGTGTCTGCGTGGCTCTAGATTTATCTCGTGGATTACTCCTCTCTGGATTTATCTCGTGGATTACTCCAATGGATTCATCTATCATATCCTATAATATTGGTTATCTATCTCAAGGAAGGCGTTTATAATGGTGATCACATTGGTATTAGTGGCTATATCAAGGATGCCTCTCTCTATCTCGGTGGTATGATTATGTTGTTTGTATTTCAATGGAATAGACTCGTACCTATTTGTGTGCATTTGTATTCAAATGCAAATTTTTAGTATGCACACATTGAGGGGGAGTCTCTTTCATGTATTTATTGTTGGTGGTCTTGTGAACTTTCTTGCAAATCCTAGTATTGTCATCTAACACCAAAAAGGGGGAGATTGAAAGAACATTTGATGGTTCCATATGTTTTGTGTGTTAGATAACAACACCATGGAGTTTCTAATGTGCACTAAGTGTTGCAGGAAAGTTTTGAGTGTTTGGGGGGGCGGATTATCCGCCCCCATCATGGGCCGGATAATCCGGCCGGACCATCTTGGCCAGGGCTGGCTGCACGCGTGCTTCTGTCTGGGGGCGGATTTCCCCCGGACAGTCCCGCTCTAGGGCGGATTTTCTCCCTGGATCGGATAATCCGGCCTTCATGTTAGTACGGATAATCCGGCCTAAGGGGAATCGCCCAAGGGGGCGTCTGCGCGAGCTTCTGTCTAGGGGCGAAATTTCCCCTGGATATTCCGTGGCTGGGGCGGAATTTTTCCCCAGCCGGATAATCCGGCACTTCCCTAGGGCCTGATAATCCGGTCCCCAGGAGAAGATGTCAAGGACAAGCCTGCGCGAGCTTCTGTTCGTAGGCGGATTTTTTGCCAGAGAATCCGAGTCTGGGTGGAGTTTTCCCCAGGCCAGATAATCCGGCCCTCACTTGGGCCAGATAATCCGGCCCCCAAAAACTCCAACGGCTCAGTTGGGGAAGGGGGTATAAAATCCCCTTCATCCCCTCCAGGAAGAACTCTTGATTCATTTGAAAAGTGTCATACCCGTTGCAAGAGGTCTCTCTCTAGATCTCCCACTTCAACCACCCGAAGGCTTCAATCTTTGGGGGAATTGAAGGAGGAGACAATCTACATCACCATCACGAATCAAGCGCATGTCGTCGGGTTGATGACAAGTACACCACGAGGGGGTCCTCGAGGTGTGTGGAAGAGAGGGGTGTGAGACGTACGGTGTTCCGGGACGGTGAGCACACAAGTTTACCCAGGTTCGAATCCGCTGGCTTTGGACGGATCCTACTCCTGCTAGCAATCCAGTAATACGGCAGGCCGGACTATGGGTTACAAGGGTTTTGCCTGTGCGAGTTGAGATTGTAGACTATTGTGAGGGTAGGTGCCCTAAAGGCTCTCCCTAGGACGACTTATATAGATATCTAGCCTAGGGTTTACAGGAGAGATCTATCCGGCTACGACTAAGAGTCGGTTACATAGTACATCTTGAACTACAAGTAACACTATGGGCCTATGTCGGTAAGTCTTCTGGGCCTTCCCATAGCCGGATTGGACTCCGTCTCCTCTCCCTGACTAGGCCGCCCGTGAAGCAAAGCTCTAACCAGAAGTGGGCCACCCTGGTCAGTGAGGAACTGTGAGGATACCCGGAAAGTATATCCCCAACAGCAGCCCCCGGAAGTCTCCAAGATCCAATGTCGGATTCATCATCATCTAGCTTGATCTTCGGCTTGCAGAATCTTGAAGGGTTCCTGAAACTTCAAAACAAAAGATACGATCCGGGTCTTAAAAATAAGTCGGACCTATTAGTACATTTATTCGCATTTCTAGCTCGAAATTCAAACTAAGCCGGAACTTGGTCTCTGACGTAATCTGACAATAGTCATGGTCAAGTTACGTCACTGACAGACATTTCCTGTCAGCACGACCGTTGGTGGGTTTGCCTTTCACGGAACCGAGGCACCGTTTCAGTGCGTGCGTGGAGATCAAGGCGGCGTAATCATCGCGCGTGGGTTTCCCCGTCCTTTCCACGACGTGTGGCACGTTCGCTGTAGCGTTTACACGAATCTTGGTGCGCCTGATGGATATAAGTGGTGTGGATTCCTTCCCCCATCTTCTTCACCAGTTCTCAGCACCGTTTCCTTCTCCTCTACGCCTCCCATGAACCTAGCGCTCCACTGCCTCTAGCAAAAACACCTCCAGTGCCGCCCATCTAAGGTCACCGGTGCACTGGAAAGAATGGCTTCTTCATCATCCTCTGGCTTGGCAGCGGCGGCAGCGACGGCGGCGGCGGTAGAGAAGGAGAGCCACCACGGGGTCTGGATCCCGTGCATCCTCGACGACGCCAAGCTCTACGACGTAGAAGAAGAAGGGATCCTCCACGCCGAAGATTGGCAGAGCAGCCTCGGCGAGGTCGTCCCCAACCCTCACGACGGAGAGCGAGTGCACTTTGGCACTCACCTTGACAAAGGTCTGAGTTTTCCTCCCATAGATTTCTTTTCCGAGGTGATAGATCATTATGGTGTTCAACTCCACCATCTCCCCCGAACTCCATCTTAGAGTTGAGCGCGTTTGCATATTTGTGCGAGGGGTATCTCGGCATTAGGTTGAGCCTTACTCTCTTCTGGTACTACTACTTAATCCGGAGACATTCCATCACTGCCGGTAATCCTTACATTACCGGTACGATTAGTTTTTTGCTTAGGCATGCGCGCGTCTATCCTCGGATTTTAGCTAGTGTGTCGGTGAAGCAATGGCCGGCTACCTTTTTCTATCATAAGGATATTCCTGCTCCCGGCAAAGCTACTGCTTTGCCGGTTTTCATCGATAGATCCGCCACGCCTCAAGAATCTTGGGACGAGGTCGCTCCGGCTCTCAGTGACGATCTTCTTCTCGCCAAGAGGCGGATTGAATATCTGATGAAGCACAAGGGCCTGAGAGGATCCGACTTGGTCCAGTGCTGGGTATCATGCTGGATCCAACCTCTCTAACACCATCGAGATCGACTGATGCATTCCATCACGTCGTCGAAGAAAGAATCCCTCTGCATCAGGCCCAAAGCCTACACGAATAAAGATTATATATGCCAAATCAAATGGCTGATAAGGGAGCAGATCGAGAGGAAGATTCCGGAGGTATCCCTGGACATGCATACAGCGGAAGATCCCGTTGTGCTGGTAAGCTTTAGAAACAACCCTTTGTTATGTGCTCATCTTTAAGTTATTTCGCAACACTGAGATACTATCTTCTTTTTAGCTTGCCGACCTCCCTGAGTCAGAATTAGCTCCTATTGAGGGATATCCTCCTGAGTTTTCTCAGGAGGAGGAATTGGTTCCACTGCCGGATGTTGCTCCTAGGAAGCACAAAGCTCCGACAGTGGCTATCGGCACAAAGGAGGTGCTAGTTGTGAAGAGGTAACTTTCCTCACAACTTCCGCCTTTTTACTTCATTTGTGATTTCTTCCGAGATGTAATGTTCTTCGTTCTATTACCTTCTCAGAGCTAAACAGCTCATCAAGGGCAAGGGGAAGGGAGCTACTTCTAAGCCCCTGCGTCAGACGAAGCTAACTTTGGCTTCTCCTGCCATGGCTCCTTCGACTCCTGCCCCTTAGCCTTCTACAGCGCTGGAGATTACTCCATCTCCGACCGTTGTAGAAGATCCGGCTCTTTCAGCAAAGCGGGCGATCCTTGAGTCATAGACTGACGTCACCATGGGTGACTCAGGTTTTGATAATGGTGAACCCTCTTCGGGTAATGATCCGTCGGCAGAAGTTTTCACCGACAACCTCCTGAGCAATCCGGGACTTGCCAAATTTGGCTTATCTTGGAAATCTGCAGAGGAGATCCAACGGTTGGCCAGGGAATGCCTTGGAAGTTGGACCATTTCTGCCGAAGAAGAAGCACAAGAAGCAGAGGACATCAAGAACTCCAATCTTCTTGAACAAGTCCATCTTCGAGATGAGAAGCTGAGGACCGGTGAACTTCCAACTGCGCCAGTTGTCCCTCTAACCCTCGCCGATAAGGTTACCACCGAAGTGAATGCGAGTTTGAACAAGCTCGCTCATGAACAATATGTAAGTCGGAATTCCAACTCACATTTTTCTTTATGTTACTTTATATCATATCCTCTAGCCCCCAAGCATGAAGTTGGATAGATAATCTGGGTTTATGCTTTACTAGGATGCCAAAGAATGAACTAGTGTAGCCCCCAAGGCTCGTGCTGATATTAGTATAAATATTAGCCCGAGTCTTTAGTAGACTTCTGATTTTGGGTATTCTGACTTACATAAAGTTTATTCCTATAACCAGGATTTGTTGAAGAATGTTTGCAACAAGCGGAAAGAGATCAAAGCTCTCCGGCTTGAAAATGCACAATTGAAAGTTTCCAAGGATGAGGCCGAAGGTAAACATTCCGAAACTCAAACCTTGTCTTGTGTTTTCATAGTTGAATTTTTGTTGAACTGTTGTTCTTTTGACTTATAGCACTGATAAAACAGTTCTGCGCTATGATCGAAGAGGCCGAGAATCTTAAGACCTTGGTGGTGGAAAACAAAGAACTTCGCCAAGAGCTGGATAAGCTTAAGGCAGATCATGAGAAGAGCATTGCTCAAATTCTCGAATCCACCTCCATGGCCACTGATGAGCGTGATCGTAAGATTGCGTCTTAGGATAAGAAATCTCGGATCTCAGCAATGAGCTATTCACAGAAAAGGACATTTCCGAGGCACTCCGGGCTGAACTCTAGAGTCTTCGTGAAGAGAAGGCCAAAGTCGACGATGTCATCTTTGGTATGTTTCCCTTTTTCTGAATTATCTGCATCTTCCGACTCTTTTAGAGTCTGTGTTTTATTTGACTTACCCCTTTGCATTATATGCACAGGTCCTCTGAACTTGACAGACTCAGCCTCTACCGAACCTCGCACCCACCGGCTTACCCAAGTCGGTGATTTGCTACATGACTTCCGCCAATACCTCCGGTTTATAGGTGTGGGACAAGGCCAAGGATATGCCACAGCTTGTTCAGGATTGGAACTTGTCCGCAGCGCAAAACGCTCTCACCATGGTTATGAGCCACCATGGAAACATGGAGATCTAGCAAGTAACCAGAGGGTACTGCAAGGTGGACGAAGACGAACAGGAGCAAGACATCAAGGCCATCATGGACTCCTGCGCTGGGTATGGGTGCCACGTAGCTGATTTGACCAGCTACGACACTCCCTTCTTCACCTGTGTGGACACGCCGCCTCCGCTTTCCGAAGAAACAACTGAAGTTTCTGATGATGATCAAACCAGATCGGATTTGAACATCTCGGAACGTTATCAAGCCGAGGCCGATGTATCCAGCGAGCTGGAAGATCCTACCTCTCCTCCTGCATCATAGAGTATCAGAAGAACAATATGTTATTCTGAAAAACAATTTGGGTCTGTAAATAAGTAGTACAATACTTTTGCTAGTGCTAAGTTTTAATTTATCTATTCAACACTTTTGATTTTGATATTATATGCCTGAAATGTTTGCATAAGCACTTGTGTTTTTTGTCTGCACTTATCGTTTATCTGGCTTTTCGCCTCGTCCCTTTCGTGAGCCGGCAAACTTTCAGCACAGAAACTTTGCCGAGCAACGGAGCTCAATTGCTAAACCAGTTTAAACTCGGAAAACAAAGCCGGCTTCCAGTACCAACAATTCACTAATCGGAAAATGCCCGCTTCCAACAATCAGACAAATAACCAAAGTACAGACTAGAAAATTTAGATTCATACCCAAAGGTATCAATTTTAGAATCGGAAATCTAAACCAGATCAAACATGAGCATAAAGTACTTTCAAGTATTCTGGGATTTTCGACTACGACATGATCATTCAGAAATAAGATGGTAAAAGTTCTCAAAAAGATTTTGAGGGAACCAAGACTTTATTTCTCATTGAACATGTACACATATATGATTACAAAGAAAAATAAACTAAGAATAAAAGGGATGTAGCTGAGCAATATTCCATGGTCTGTCTAACTCATACGGATTTGTAATGCCTCCAGCTCTCTTTATCTTCTTAGTAGCAGGTCTTTCTTTGACTGGCCACATATCAGTTAGGTAGTACGAACCATTGTGCAATACTCGACTAACTAAAAATGGCCCTTCCCATATTGGGGAAAGTTTGTGCTTTCTTTGCTGCACAAGCTGGAGAACCAAATCACCCTTATTAAAAGATCGGTTTCTGACTCTCTGGTTATGATACTTGCGTAACTTCTGCTGATAGGCTGTTGATCTCATCTCCGCAACGACGCGAACTTCTTCAACTAAGTCGAGGTCATTTTGTCGAGTAATTTTGGCATCCTCTTCAATATACGCTGCCACTCTAGGAGAAGTGTGAATCAAATCACTAGGAAGAACTGCTTCTGCGCCATAGACCAAGAAGAAAGGTGTGTATCTGGTTGACCTATTTGGAGTTGTTTGTAAACTCCATATTACAGAGGGTAATTCTTATGCCCAGGCCCCTCAACACATCGTACTGGTGCTTCGAGTCTTGGTTTTAGGCCTTGTTGGATTAAACCATTTGCTCTTTCGACTTGTCCATTAGCTTGTGGATGTGCGACTCACGCAATGTCAAGCCAGATATTTTTTCATTGCAGAATTCGGCAAGCTCTCCCATAAAAAAGTTACTCCCATTGTCCGTGATAATGCTATGCGGATAACCCTATCGGATTATAACATCCTCAACAAATCTTCTGGCTATTGCTCCATCACAACTAGTGACAGGTTTAGCCTCAATCCATTTGGTGAACTTATCCACCATCACTAAGAGGTGTGTAAATCCACTTGGAGACCGTTTAAACGGTCCTACCATGTCAAGCCCCCCAGACCGCGAAAGGCCATGTTATAGGTATTGTTCGCAGCTGATCAGCCGGAACGTGAGCTTGTTTGGCATACTTTTGGCACCCCTTGCACATCTTGACCAGCCGTTCGGCATCTACCTTGGCTGTAAGCCAGAAAAAACCATGTCAGAAAGCTTTTGCCACTAAAGATTTGGCTGTAGCGTGGTGACCACACTCGCCTTCGTGGATTTCTCGTAAGATTTCCACTCCTTCCGGAGATACGCAGCCCTGAAAGACCCCGGATGCACTCTGCTCATAGAGCTCACCACTAATTATAGTATAGGCGTTTGCTCATCGGACGATCTGCCGGCTCAGAACATCGTCTTCGGGTAATTTTCCTTCTATCAAGAAATCAAGTTAGGCTTGAGTCCAACTGGGAATCACAGCCAGAACTGCTACTAAAGGTGAGTCGAATTTGGTCAGATATTCCTCATCTACTCCTTTTATAGAGGGAACTTTGAGGTGCTCTAGAAAAGCGCCATCTGGAACCTTTTTCCGGGTAGAGCCTATTCGAGATAGTGCATCTGCTTCCTCATTTTCTGTTTGAGGGATGTGTTGAACTTCAAACCCTTCAAACGATTTAGATAATTCATCCACGATAGCCCTGTATGCCGCCATGTGCTTGTTTGCCTTACAGATATCCGACACTTGTTGAGCAACAAGATCCGAATCTCCATAACACATTAAACGTCGGATGCCGATGTCCTTAGCAATCCAGATTCCATGCATTAGTGCTTCATACTCGGCAATGTTGTTCGTCGCCGTGAAGTGTATCTGCAATACATAGAAAAGTTTATCACCTTGGGGTGACTTGAGCACCACGCCAGCCCCCGAGCCCCCAAGCGCTTTAGACCCGTCAAAATGCAAGGTCCAATATTCTGCCTCTGGCAGGGTCATACTCTCTGTTGTCTCTTCCAATCAGCGACAAAGTCAGCGGGGATTTGGGATTTGATTGTTGTAGGAGGTTTGTACTCAATATCGAAAGCTGAGAGCTCTATGCCCAATTTGGCGACGCGTCCTATAGCGTCACTATTGTTGATTATATCTCTCATGGGAGCTGTGCTCACCACGGTAATTGGATGTTCCTGAAAATAATGCTGTAACTTATGAGATGCGAAGACCATGCCGTAAGCTAGCTTTTGATAATGCGGATACCATTGTTTTGATTCCGTCAAGACCTCGCTGAGATAGTAAGTCGGACGTTGCACCAAGTGTTCCTGATTTTCCTCCGGTCTCTCCACCACCATGACGATACTGACGACCTTGTTTGTCGCAGAAAGATAGAGCAACATCGGTTCCTGTGGTTTTGGTGCTGCAAGGATGGGACCAGATGAGAGTACTGCTTTCGGGTCTTGTAGTGCAGCTTCAGCTTTGTTGGTCCAAACAAAATTCTTGGTCTTTTTTAGGAGCTTGTATAGTGGTGCGGCTCTTTCACCGAGCCGCCTTACAAACCGACTGACTGTGGCAATGCAACCAGTTAGTCTTTGTATGTCCTTAAGGCGAGTCGTCCTGGAAATATTGAGTATAGCCTTGATTTTGTCTTGGTTTACCTCTATGCCTCTTTGAGACACGATAAAACCTAACAATTTTCCGGCTGGGATTCCAAAGAAGCATTTCTTCGAGTTAAGCATTATGTTGTATTTTCGTAGATTGGCGAATGTTTCCTCCAAGTCGGAAATCAGGATTTCCTTCTTTTTGGACATCACCGCAATATCATCCACATATGCATGTACATTGCGTCCGATTTGATCGTGGAGGCAACACTGCATTTTGCATTGGTATGTAGCTCCTGCGTTTTTCAGCCCAAAGGGCATCATAACAAACCAGAAGGTTCCGAAGGGGGTTATGAATGAAGTTTTGACTTTGTCAGATTCCTTCATCTGGATTTGGTGATAACCGGAATATGCGTCGAGAAAACATAGGAGTTTCGAGCCTGCCGTAGAATTGATAACTTCATCAATCCTAGGCAGAGCGAACGAATCTTTGGGACAAGCCTTGTTCAAGGCAGTATAATCAAGACACATCCTTAAATCAGTGGTGTCCTTTTTAGGGACCATTACAGGATTGGCCAACCATTCAGTGTGGATGACCTCTTCTATGAATCCGGCTAACTCGAGCCATGCTAGTTCCTTAGCTATTGCCTTATGCTTTTCATCACCAAAACATCGTAGGAACCGTTTGCCGGGTTTAGCGTTCGGGTATACATTTAAAGAGTGCTCGGCAAGTTCCCTAGGTACTCCGGTCATGTCAGATGGCTGCCATGCGAAGATATCTTGATTTGCTTGGAGGAACTTGATGAGTGCGCTTTCCTATGCGCTATCTAGGCCTACGCCTATCTGGGTCACCTTGGAGGGGTCATCATTCTTCAATGGCATCTTCTTCGTCTCTTCTGATTCCTTGAACTCCGGATTCGGCTTTGTCTCCTCCTTCTTCGTTGTGGGCATCTCGGACGGATCTATGCTCTTCTTGATCTCCTGGTACTCCTGGGCGTGTAGCACGGCTTCAGCAAAGGCGGCATTTCCGTCTTTGCACTCTCGCGCCTTCTTCGGGTCTCCCCTGATGGTGATCACACCGTTGGGACCTAGAATTTTCATCATATTGTAAATGTAACACGGACGAGCCATAAAAGCCAAGTAAGCCGGATACCCGAATATAGCGTGGTACGTGCTCTTGAACGGGACCACTTCGAAGGAAAGTGCTTCCGTCCGGTAGTTCTTTGGAGTTCCAAAGGTCACATCCAAAGTAATTTCTCCCAGGGAATTTGCTTGTCTTCCTGGGACAACTCCGTAAAAGATCACAGAGCTGTGGTTCAGCTGGGTCTCTGAGATCTTCATCCGGCGTAGCATTTCGACATACAGAATGTTGATGCTGCTTCCGTCGTCCATGAGAGTCTTGGAGAAACCATAGCCATCAATAATTGGATTGATGACTAAGGCGTATTTTCCTCGCTTGTGCAACTTAGGCGGATGATCAGCATGGTCAAAGGTGATTGCCACTTTCGACCAGTCCAAAAATTGAGGGACAGCCGGAACTGTTGCGTTGAGCTCATGTAGAACTGCTTTCTTGACCTTAGCTGGTTGAGATCCGAGGAAGGTGACGTAACTGTCTTTATTTGTCGGAAAGTTCTTCTTCCCTTCTGGCTTGGGATTTGAAGCATCAGCTTCCTCCATGTTGGAATCATCCTTGGTCTCTTTATCTTTTTCGGGATTCTTCTTTCCCTTCTTCCGCTTAGCTCTATAGCCAGCGGTATCGTCTTTCTTGATGTCGTCATTGAAACGACACTTGGCGTTTGTGTGGGACGAGCCCCAATTGGCATCTAAGTGATGCACACATGGGTTATTGGCAATGTCGGCCCATGAGTAGGTTTTGCCGGGTTGTTGGTCTCCTCTACCCTAGACTACTGATGTCCCGCGACCGCGTCCATGACCACCACCACGCCCTCCTCATCCTCCAGACCCGAAAGTAGCAGTGACCACTACCGTTTCCGCGTTGGGCTTTTATTCTGAGGTGTTCTTGCGCTTCTGAGCTTGTTGCTTTGGTTGTTTTGCCGACTGTAGCACAGCTAGGGCGTTAAGTAATCCCTCTGCATCATCGTCATCATCTGCATACTTGCTCGCTGTTTCTATCATCTCTCCCAAGTCAGTGACCTAGTCACACTTCAAGCGATGACGTAGTAAACCAATTGGGAGTCCTGCAATGAAAGCTTCAATCGCAGTTTGGTAATTTACTCCTTCACAGGAGTTCTTGGTGTCGATCCATCGTCCGAGATAATCCCGGCAAGTTTCTCTGGCTTTCTGGGTGCAACGCTGTAGGTCTCTTACCGTACAGGGCCTCCAATATGTGCCTTCGAAATTCCGAAAGAACGTACTTTGCATGTCATACCAGTTGTGGATGGTGTTCTCCGGAAGTTCATTGAGCCATGATCGTGCCGTCTTCCGCAACATGAGTGGGAGATATCGGGTCGCGACCAGGCTATTTCCGCCTTTGGCGATGCAACAAGCCTGGAAAAAATCCTGGAGCCAAGTATCTGGCTGAGCTATACCGCCATAGGCTTGAATGTGTCTTGAGATAGCAAATCCTTCCGGAATTTTGTAGCTCTTATGCGTGGTCCAAAGCATTTTGGGCCCACGTATATATCATCATTTTCATAGTGCCGCGCCTCTATGTTGGAATTGATCCTGTGCCTTGTGTCACTTAAGGATAAAGATCGTCCCGAATGACGGCTATGGCTGCGGTGCCTTGGAGCTGGACTTCGGCTTCTGCCACCACCTCCTCCACAACGACGCCCTCCTTGGCATCCTTGGGAGCCGTTATGATGGCTACTTGGTGGAGAGGGTAGAGTAGCTGGATGGTTTCCGGCTGATCGCCGGCCTCTGTCCGGAGCGTTGTTATTCCGATTCCGGGGAGGATCTTCATTACGATGAGCCCCCTGCTGGCTTGACTCAGCATGGTGTCTGTCATTCCTTCGTTCGTCAGCCGGACGGCTTGTATTTCTAGGAGGTGGCATTCTTTGACGATCCTCCTCCCGATGTTTCTCTTTATCTTCTTCCCTGCGATCGTTCGACTCTCGCCGGGGAGGATTCTTTGGATTCAGTGCAGCGATTGCCTCTTGCTGTGCAGCTGGGGCAACATTGCGCCAGTCACGTGCAGCTTTGTGATGCTGCCCTGAAGATCGGGTTCTTAAGTAGTTGTCTTCTCGACGGTCGGAACGCTGATGCTATTCCGGAACATGTTGGGGTCTTACGTCATTCCAGGACGGATCCGTGCGGCATTGGTCAGATTGGGAGACCAGTTTTTAGCTTCCAGACAGGGCGGCTTTCTGCTGCTCCAGACCCTTGTTGAGTAGCTTAATGCCCAATTGAAACTGCTCTGGGCCTGGATTATTTGCTAGGATTTCTCGAGCTGCGATAGTGTTTTGTACTGGTGTTGGATACACCCAGTCTCCCTTGCTGTCGAGCCAAGGCACCCCATGGTCTCCTCCAAAGAGGACTTTGTGAATTTTCGGGAATTGGTCGTCACGAGTGTGTCGCTTCCGGGTCTTCTCATGCTGTCGAGAGATGTTCTTCTCAAGTATTTGACATGCGTTTCTTTTCTTCCTCAATGTTCTTGGCCTCATCGAGGAGTACTTGGTGACGCGCTTCTAGGGCCTGGGCCCTTTCGTCCAGCTCTTCAGTAGTAAGTTCTGGAGCTGTAGGAATAGGTGTGGTTAATGCAGCATCGATGAGTTCACGCGCACCTTCGGTGATCACGTGTCCATCCACCGATTCTTCTTTGGGCTCTTCTGGGATCAATGCTCCATCCATGTCTTTCTCGTATTCCTCGGCAATCACTTCCTCCGCTGGAGGATCTTTTGCCTGGGTCTTGTTCTTCTTGTTCTTCTTCTTTGCCTTCTTGGTAGCGCCGGTAGCAAAGACGACTTTGGGTCCGTTTCCCGGAGTCAAGCTTTGATCGGTACTTTCGGACATCTGGACCTCGGGATTATCTCTGACATCCATGTCATCCTGCGCTTTGGGAGAGTTTTCCCCGGATCCTTCATCCATGGCTTCTCCTTCCTCTGCAGCTTTGGAGTTATACTCCTCTTCATACTCCGCGGAGAACTTTCGAAAATCCACCGACATCATCAAGTCATCCGAGGATGCGGGTAAGTCGGTGTTTGTTCTGATCGCCTCCAGCACTGTGTCGGTGTTCTCTCCAGCATCAACAGAGATGGATCCAGATCCAACGTATCCAACAAAGTGCGACGTGTGGGTCCTGAGGTAGTTACAGCTTTCCTCGTGGGCTTCCCCAAAGATCCTGATGGTTTCGAGAACCTCATCCACGCTAGCGTCTTGTAGTATCATGCGCCTCAACGTGTGCCTCATGAACGGTTGATCTGTTCCGGCATTGGTAGAGCCGGAACCAAGGTTGTTAATATGCTCCTCCTAGATTTCGACCTCAGCAGATAGATTGATCTGGGATTCGACCTCACCAGGGAGGTCCACTCCAGACTCGACTTGAACCGCAAGATCTGCTTCAGGCTTAGATTTTTCCACTATCTCCGCAATAGGTGCGGGCTGGGTGGGATTAGGGTTTTCTGAGATCCGGAACTCTGCCGCCTCCACGGTCAAAGGGGACCCAAAAATTTCTTCTGCCTCTATCGTCACCGCTGGGGTGGGTGGGGCAGGTTCAGCGAATCCGATGTATACATCGATCTCGCCGAAAGACATGATGGTGTAGGCAGTCATGGCCTCCCTAGCCGGAATCCAGGTCTCGTCGAGAACGATGAGAGGATGTCACTGGCGTAGAGGATGCGACCGACGGGATAGTCTTGCCAATTCTGATTCTTGTAGATTCTGCTCGGAACGCAGATCCAAAGCTCACTTGCCCCACGGTGGGCGCCAACTGTCATCGGATCGATGACAAGTACGCCATGAGGGGGTCCCCGAGGCATGTGGAAGAGAGGGGTGTGAGACGTACGATGTTCCGGGATGGTGAGCACACAAGTTCACCCAGGTTCGAATCCGCCGGCTTTGGACGGATCCTACCCCTGCTAGCAATCTAGTAATACGACAGAGCCGGACTATGGGTTACAAGTGTTTCGCCCGTGCGAGTTGAGATTGTAGACTATTGTGAGGGTAGGTGCCCTAAAGGCTCTCCCTAGGACGGCTTATATAGATATCCAGCCTAGGGTTTACAGGAGAGATCTATCCGGCTACGACTAAGAGTCAGTTACATAGTACATCTTGAACTACAAGTAACACTATGGGCCTATGTCGGTAAGTCTTCTGGGCCTTCCTGTAGCCGGATTGGACTCTGTCTTTTCTCCTCTACTGGGCCACTCATGAAGCAAAGCTCTAACCCGAAGTGGGCTACCCTGGTTAGTGAGGAACTGTGAGGATACCCGGAAAGTATATCCCCAACAGCACATCAACTCCTCTCCATTCACTTGGGAAAATCCCCGATCTAGTATTCTTGTTAATATCTAGATCTTGTGTTTTGTTATTGATAACTTGTTCTTGTGACAGCTTGTTGTCATTACAGGAGCCTCCAATTTGGTTGTGGAGTTGTGCCCCGCTAGTTGTGTAAAGGCGCCGGTTCCCGCCTCGAAGGGTTCCTATAGTGGAAAGGTGGATCAGGCCTTTGGTGGCGGGATACATCGGAGAACTGGGTGAGGCCTATTGTGGTGTGGTGGTCTTAGTACCACCCACCCCTCCAACGCAGATGTACTTCCCTTAACAAGGAAGGAACTGCGGTAAAACAAATCATGTGTCTCCACGTGCTTCACTACGGTTTACTCGTTCCTCTTTCTCACTCACCTTTACTCGCTAGTAGTTAGGTTTGCATATAGGGAAATTCTATAATAGCAATCTAGAGAATTTACCTTTTGTGTCAAGCCTAAAATTGAAAAAGCATTAAAAATTGAAGTAGCACCTATTCACCCCCCTCTAGGTGCCCATACAATCCATTTCAAAAGGTTCATATAAGAGAAACATTTGCATATTCTATTCATAAAACCTAGATGTACTATCTGAAGGATATATGCCCTCGAGGCAAATAATAAAGGTGTTTTATTATCATATCTCATTAGTTCATAATAGTTTTATATCATGCTATAACTATATCAAGCGGAAACATTAATACATGTGTGGTATATAAACAAACCCAGGTCCCTAGTAGCCTCTATTCAACTAGTTCATTGGGCCGCTGATGATCAAGGTTTCCTGATCATGGTGCTTCTATAGCCAACTGGCAATGAAGTCATATCATATGAGATGATGTGATGGCCATTTACCACCAATGATTCTTGCAACACGATCATGTCACATAATTCACAGTTGCAATTGTTTGAAACGGAATGTCCCAATCCTTAGACCGTGAGATCATATTAACCGCTACTATCGGAGGATTGCTTTGACTACATCATCCATTATGTCCGTAAATGGGTGACTATAAAGATGCATGTTGGGTAATCTGAAGGGGCATGTTGAGGCCTATGCATCAAGATCGGGATTTGTCCTATGTGATGGGAAGATACATTGGACCCACTTGGTGAATTACATCCATAAGTTGCGCAACATATGACTAGGTAATGGGGATGATATTTCATGTGAACGAGTAAAACAATACTTGTTGGAAATGATATTGAACAAGATATCATGATACCAATGATCAGATCTCAGAAAAGTCTAGTATCGAGTAACAAAGGGAATTGGATATACGTTTAAGGTTCTACACGATGGTGATTCGTGGAGTGCACAAGGGTTAATATGGGCATCCCGGTCCCGCTATTGATCACTGATTGGGATCATGTCTATGACATTCCCGAACCGCAGGGAAATATAGTTAAGGGAACTACGACGCTTAGAGATCTTCCTATAAAATATCATAGAAGAGAGAGAGAGAAACATAATCGTTCTAGGAGAGATCCGAACGTGTTAGGAGAAAGAAAGAAGGAAAAAGACTGAAAGTTATTTTGGATAAATGGCAATTTATAATATGCATTTATTATATGTTAATTGTGAATTAACTTATACTAAATAAATATTTAAATTAATATTTGAGGGCAACTTCCTCAACTAGGCCAGAACCCCACAGGAATTGGCCCAGGAGAAAGTCACCCGAAAAGCCTCAGAAAAGACAACAAAAAAACAACAAAAATGGCAGTTAAACGTGGCTGGGAAGCATTGATCGGCCAACATAAGGCAGATACTGCGTGCCCCGCGCATGCAGCAGGCGCTTCTAGTCGCCGCCACTGGCCTGCTCAACCCAGAACCAACACAAGCGCCCGGGGAGCTGGGCGAGCGTGGCGAGCCGGCCAGGCCAACGGGCCGCGGGAGACGAGTGGCCCACCCAGGCTGTCGGCCGCTGCCACTACAGGCTAGCTGTGCCGCCGGGGGGCACGCCTGCTCACCCGTGTCACTGCCACTGGCTGTCACATAGGGCGCAAGCTGGGCTGAAGGCACGAGGTCGGCCAGCCCAGCTGGCCGCTGCAGCTCTCTGCTGCTAGGCCGAGGCTGGGGTGGCCCAGCTGGCTGCCCCATTGGCCCAGCCGGCTGGCAGCCCCAGTTTTTCCCTTTTCCTTTATGTTTTTAGTCCCACATGGCTAAACATTTGGGAAGAGTACCCTTCTTCCACCTATATAAAGGGGTGCCCATGTGAGAGATTAAAAACACACCAATCAAGATATTCTCTAAGGCCCTTTTCCTTAGAGAAAATCCCCCTCTCTTTCAGTTGCCTTTGCAGTGGCACGGTCCTAGAGAAGGACTGTACATGCAAAGTCCATGATAGATTTGGGTAAGTTACAAAAGGTTAAGTATTCTAATGGATATTACAACAAAAGGCTAAGTATAAGACTGCTCTAGTAGCAACATAGGAAGGCATTTGTGTCAAGACGTTTGTTAATCAAACTAGGTGTAGTTCCAAGCGGGATAATACTATGAAGATCTATTGTACGACAATAGTATCAACATGTTTTAAACCCAAAGGAACTGAGGTCTCGCCAAAAGGACCAAATTTATACAATTTCATGTCATTTGAGAATGAGTGATGCGTAGAGACGCAACGACATGCAAATACACATACCTAAAAGTGTCAGATCTAGATATTATGTTTGCCACTAGCAAATGCATATATACAACACCAAAATTCCATAGGTGTTGAATGTGCAAGTTTTTTCAAACTAGATTATTGACTCTAGTGCAAGTGGGAGACTGAGAGGAATATGCTAGAGATGCAATAATAAAGTGGTTATTATCTTATTCCATGTTTATGATAAATGTTTATTTATCATGCTATAATTGTGTTAACCGGAAACGTTAATACATGTATGTTTAATAAACAAAGAAAAGGTTCCTAGTAATGCCTCTCATTACACTAGCTTGTTTATTAATAGATGATCAAGGTTTCCTAATCATGGCATTGGATGTTGTTAATAACGAGGTCACAACATTGGTGGAATGATGTGCTGAACATTCTCCCAAAGTATAGTAATATGATCATGTATTTATGTTTATATTACTATAAACTCGCTCGAAGTAACTCTAATCCTTAGACCATGAGAGGATGTTAATCACTAACTCTGGAAGAATATTTTGATTCCATCAAACATCACACCATAATAGAGTGATTATAAATATGTCGTTGAGTACTTAGAAATTCTTGGTTGAGGCTCACATATCAAGATTGGGATTTGTCGATCCTGATGACAGAGAGATATACTCAGGGCCCCCTTTGTGATATCATATTAACATAGCTTGCAAGGAAGTGATAATATCACTAAGAATATTATATCATGGGAACAAGAAAACAGTACTTGTCGGTAATGAGATCGAACTAGATATGGATGACACCAAATGATCAGATCTCGGACAAGTAAAATATCGCGAGACCAAAGGAATTGGTTACTATGAAAAAGGTTCACGCGATCACTAGTTTGTCATTAAGTAAGTGGGAGTCGTTATGGATCTCCAAATCCCGCTAAAGATTATTGATCAGAGAGAGTCTCGATCATGTCCACTTAGTTCACGAGTCCGTAGGGAGACACACTTAAGGTTCATAGACGCATTTGAGTGGATTGGGAACACATGAGAAAATATTGGACATCACAGAAACTGTTCTGATAAAATTTGCCGGAATAGTTTCGGTGTATTGAAATATTGTAAGGAATTAAATTGTTAATGTGTTCATTAAATGAAGTGCTCATTGAATGAAGTGTTTATTAAATGAGTGGCATTAAATCTAGAGAATTAAAAGTGTTTTTAATGGAAATACTCTTTATTTTGAGTTGAGAATAAATGGAAGAAAGTGGCTCTTTGTTTTTTGAGTGGAGTGTCCACTAGACACCACAAGGGGAGAGGTGGGGGTAACACCATGGGAACCATCCACACCCCTTGTCGTGCCTCCCATCTCATATAAAAGGAGGGGTGGAGCACCTCCCCTCTCACTCATTCTTGCCTCCTCTCATATGCCCTTTGGTTAGCATCTTCCTCCCCTTGCTAGCCTTGTCCATTGTCCCGAGTATGGTGCTTAGGAGAAGCCCTGCTCAAGATCTTCTCCACCACCACCGCCACTACCATATCGTAGAGCTACTGGAGTTCCTGAGGTTCCGCTACTTCTGCTTCCCAACTAGAGCAAGGGACGGAGGTGATCGACACACTGAACGTGGGACCGATTATGGAGGTGCTACCATTTGTGGTGTTGATCGTCATCGCATCCTTGAGGACGGTCGTGTACATTCTACACCAGCCACTTTTTTTTGCAGAAATGCTATCCCGCTTACAGTCTTCAAGGGTGAGTCCTTCTGAAACTGTTACAATTATCGCCTAGATTTGATCTTGGTAGTTGTAACTGTAGGAAATTTTTCCTATGCAACGAACCCCATCAGTGGTATCAGAGCTATGTCTATGCGTAGATGCTTTGTACGGTTAGAACACATAGAGATGTGGACGTTGATGATCATGTTATTTCATACTTTCGTGAATTTGGATCATGGTGGCATGTTGGGATGAAGCGGCCCGAACTAACTTTACATGTCCTCGCACATGAGACTTGTCCCACGCTTGACATGCAACTTGTATAGCATGGGTGGATCAGTGGGTGTCTATCTCTCCCATCATAGTCATGATCTAATTTACAATTGTTTGCTAGTAATTTAATTATCACCATTGTGGTTGACGTTGGTAGGTAGATAGGTTCTTTCCTAGAAAGCCCACATCCACGTAAAATATGCAAAAAATAAATTAGAGGCGTCTAACTTGTTTTTGCAGGAAATGTGATGTGATTTGGTCATTGATATAAAGAGTGTTGTATGCAATGAAATTTATTGTAAGTTAAACAACCGGCAGGAGCCATATGTTTGTCTTTTTTATGGCCTGCATGCTATATATATCCATGAGATATATTGTAATTGTGGAATACGGCCATGATGGAGGCACCATGGACCTTGGTGCCATGTCGATGGAATGATGGAGATCATACCATGACAAACAAGATGGAGATCAAGTGCAATAAAGGACCATATCATATCACATATGCATGTGATGTTTATCCCTTTTATGGATCTTATTTTGCTTATATCACATACCTCTCACTAAATATCAAGATAAAAATGTGTTATTACTTTAGTATGCATAGTTAAGAAAGTTTGTCGTTTTAAAACACCATGTGATGATCGGGTGTGATAGACTCTACGGTCGCATACAATGTGTGTAAGATAGCTTTACACACATGAGTACTAAGGTTCTTACTTGGCGATCCTAGCATGTATAGACATGGCCTTGGAACACGAACCGAATGGTAAAGCATGATTCATAGAGTTGATATGATGTCCATATGATGCTTGCCTTTGAAGCTGCACCAACTCATGTGATGATCAGTCCTGGTGTAGCGGATCTAGTTCATGTAATCACCAAAACGACTCGAGGGATGTTGTTTTGAGTGAGAGTTAATTTAGTAATTTGGATTAATTTGAACTCAATTTATCATAAACTAAATCAAAGTGAATTTTCATAGTTCGTTTTAGTCACTGACATTCGTTTACTACCTTGTATTTAGCTATAATTGAGATAATAGAGCTATAGAATTCTAGAATTTTTTCTTTATGAACTGGTATTGTATTTTTTTATGAGTGTCAATCTAAAGTTTAAAGTACTATTGCAAACTTTAAGCAAAACCTCACTTACTTTGTGAAATTTAATAAGTAGTATTGAATCAAGAGTAACAAACTCCAGCGTTCGTGACATGGCTATGAATACTCAGGTGCTTATGATCTGCTACCCTGGTTGTATAAAGCCTCATGGCCCATGAATATTCAAGATGATGGCCTAGGAAGCATCCGATAGAAGCCTTAGTTATATAAGGAAAGGAAAGATGAACCGATGTTGTGTTGGTGGTGTAATCAAACATATGTAACCTATCCGTATATAGCTTTGGGACTCGACCTATTATATATAGGACGGGAGAAGCCTACAAGGAGGTACCCAAAAAAAACCAAGCGATCTGTAATAGTGCTATTCATCAAGTATTCAGGCGACTTCGACTCTCTTGTTTTCCTGATATCCGACGAAATCCCCAGCGTTCTCTTTTTCGCAAAACCCTAAGTCCATCATCATGGGCATTGTCGAGGTTACCTCTTATCAATTGGTGCCGTCTATGGGAAACCTAAACGCTGGAGTCATGGATTCGGCGGACCCCTTTTCTTAAAGCAATAATCCAAAGGAAGCGGAACCACACCCGCCCACTCCAGTTTTAGTACCCGCTGATTTCAACGGAGGATCCGATCTCATCATCGGAATTTTCCACTTCCAAGTTGAAAATCCAGAAGAATCACACCTCTCAGCTCAGACCTCATCAGGACCGTTGGTCAGAAAAATTGCGCCTACAACGATAGCTGCATCATCCGTCCGATCCTCCGCAGAAGTCACCATGCAGATTGATGCAGGCGAAGAAAACAAAGAAATTACGGTAGATCTAGGGGACCTTGATGGTCTCTACGACGATCTCTCCTTTGGATCAGACCACTAGACAACCAAACCACACGAATCAAGTCCGATAAACGTGGAACCCAAAGAAAGCGATGAAAGCATCAACTTTGGAATTAGGATATCTGAAATTTACCCAAAATAGAAGATCTCGGACTTCACTGATCCCCCGGAGAGTGTCTCCCTCAATTATGACGATGGCATCCCCAGTCCATACGCAACTCAACACCAAGTGTGTGTAATTATCAGGGATGCTTCGACTTAGCAAGACTCCAACGGTAACCCTATTTTTGACCATGATGATATCTTGTCAGATGATAATGCAGGAGAACATGGAAACCAGGGAGACCCAACGAACAACAACATAACCCCGGGGAGAGAGGAACCACGCAGAGGCGAAAGGAAACACCTCCAGCTACCATCCGAAGCATATCAATATCTCCTTCACCACAAGAAAAGAGACTTGCTAAGAATGCAAAGACAACTCGACAAAAGAAAAAGGATAGTCGATGAATCTAGCCTAAAACAAGCACAACTAAGCTCTACTCAAGGATCAGGGAGTGTAACGGGGGGAGCACCGCCAATGAGAGGAGCATCACGGCTGCAGAACATACCCGAAGCTGACAAAAACAAACTGACTCGAGAACTTGACCTGTCATTCATGATAGTAGATCCAACAGGACACAACAAAGCAAAAATAGCCCAAGCCGCAATCGTGGCCGCACAAACATATCTAATCACAACCCAACCAGCACCCGATGACCCTCGCGCAGCTCTCCACCGCTCAGCCTTTATGAACCTTGGCATGCTAGGAGAATCTCTCACACAAGCGGAACAAGGAATCACAAGACAATCTGACAGATCCCCACACCATCGCAACAGCCCTCGGCAAGCGGGACACACCGGACGATCATGATCGCCATATCGGGTCCAGTTCTCAGGATCAGAGCCGTGAAACAATGCAAGAGATGATATTACACAGTGCAGGATTGATAGATCCAGGGAAGAGCATAGCAGCCGAAGATATGACGACGATGAAAGTGAAGATGAACACAAGCTATGCGGGGCCAGTTGCTTTACCCTGCAGGTTCACAAAACTCTAGTACCCAAGGACTTGAAATTACCTCATGTTCGTTAGAAATATGACGGTCTCCAAGGGCCCGAGGCTTGGTTGGCAGATTATCTGGCAACTATTAAAATATACGGTGGCTCCAACGCTACTGCAATGCAAAGCTTATAGCTGCATCTGACTAGCGCAACATGCTCCTAGCTAAGACAATTACCCAAAGATTCCATTAGCAGTTGGCACGATCTTGAGTATAAATTCATCAGAAACTTCCACTCCATGTTCAAGCGACCCGCATATTTGGAGCAATTGCGAGCGTGCAAACAAAAACTAGGAGAACCAATACGGGCCTTCATCCAACGGTGGAACATTATAAAAAAATTGGCCAAAACTATATCCGATGAAAGAGCAATTGATGCCTTCAACGATGGGCTTCATCGGCAAGAATTCATCAAAGAGCTGGGACGAATCAAGCCCAAAACAATCTCGCAGCTGATGGACATGGCTAACCGCTAGGCTGATGGGGAAGATGTGATCCACAATAAAAGTGCCCATTCATCTGAAGAAGACAGGGACAAGAGCAATAACGACAGAAGATGGCAGAACAATGATGGATACAGCGGGCCAAGTTACGTGGTAGCTGTTTTTTTGGAGGGGACAACCGGAGAAGCGACGACTACACCAATGGGTATCGCAATAGTAGGGACGATGGTGGAGGAGGCCAGTAATAGCAACAATATCAGCCAAAAATTTGAGACCCACCGATGCCTGGAGGGAAAATGCTAGAAGGGCCCTGCAATACGCACTTCTACATCAACTCAACAGGGAAGAGGAGATCCAATCACCTCTTGAAGGATTGCTAAACATTTTTAAAGATGTAGGAGCTTTGCAATGCAAGGGCAACCGAAGCAACAAATCGAGGCTACGCTACTACACCTAGCTCTTTAGCCATCGGCACACCTCCACCACCCCGGGGCATCCACCAGTTGGGTAGCCGCAGAACACAACACACCAATAAGAAGGATATCCTAGATCAAAAGGCGCAATGTCGATGATCCGGAAAGGACGACCCTCTAATAGGACCCAGAAGCTGATTACCAGGCAAGTGAACATGGCAGTAACAACGCCACCCCCGGCACCCAAGTATCTCCACTGGTCAGAACAAGAAATTACCTTCAGCAGAGCTGATCATCCACTTCGTGTCCCTCGACTGGGCCAATCGACACTAATAGTGGAAGCACAAATCGGCGGGTTTGACATGAGAAAAGTCTTTTTGGACACACGAAGCAGCATCAACCGCATCTATGCCAAAACTCTACGAGCAATGAATTGGTCCTTGACAAATCTCATGCCTATAGACACAACTTTCCACAAGATCGTTCCAAGAAAATCCGAAACTCCTCTAGGCAAGATCCACATCGACATAGTATTCGGATCAACGAACAACTTCAGGTGCAAAAAACTGGAGTTCAAAGTCATGGACTGGACATCTCAGTACCACGCGATCCTGGGACGACCAGCCTTCGCTAGATTCATGGCAGTAGCCCATGCATATCTGGTGCTAAAAAATCAAGCCCCCAATAAGGTCATAATGGTGAGAGGAATCTTTAGCTTCTCGGATAGATGTGATCGAGAATTCAACAAAATATCAGAATCTTTCGGGATGGAGACAGAACTTGGGCAGTTGAAAATAGCGGATACAAAACTACTACCTGAGGGACACGTCCTCAGTGAGGAGACCTCGGAAAATCAGGTGCACCACGCACCCAAAAAATGACCTATCCAGCATCCACTTCCGGTCCCGCATAGGAAGACGCGCTCATCGGCATTCCCCATGATAATTGGGAAACTACTGAAAATTGCAGCGACAAGCAAGAAGCCCAAAAGGAACCCGATGAGCACCCAACGAAATCAAACGCAACAGTCAACGAACAATCCACCCAACGAATAAAGGCCATTGGAGAGCAAACTCCTTGCCTCACAAATACATGATGCATCATGGAGATAACAAAAGCAACATGGGTAGCCAACCCAATACTCATCCCCAAAAAAGGCGACGGCCGACGCGTATGCGTCGATTTCCCAAGTACAAGCGACTCAGTAAACCAACTACTTTTTTCTCTGGTCCGCCGTGAAGATGCAGCGCTTCCAGTCGAAAAGATGAAACCCCTCGCAAACCAGCATGAAGCATGATGGAGCACCTCAAGACAGAAGCCAAAGTTTTTTAGGAAAATACTTTAGTCTTATGCATTTTTTTCAATAAGGCCAACAACTAGGAAAACACGCCAAACAATGTATCCCCCAGTATGATAAATAAAGAAAGGTTTGCCACAATGAGGTTTCAAGACCCATGCAATTCAGTACACGAGGTCTTGAAAATTTTGCCAAGCTCGCCAAGTCGTCGGGTCCTATATAACACGCCAATAAAGGGTGTCTAGCGCAAATAATCAAAATCTTGTATAGACAGACGACCTTCTTGACAAATACCATGGCATTACACAATATTTTTTCTACAGTACAAATGTACATAATGAAGAAATACAGTCAAATGGCGAAGTTTATAAAAAATCCTCGTCTGCCTCTAGGCACCTCCGGACAATCCTAATCGTAGGTATGTGGGCGACAGCATAATGAGGCGCCATATCAACAAGACCACTGCCAGGAGGGGGAGGCAGCCCTGACAATATGACATCCTAGTCCAGCGTCGGATGATGAGCATGCACCCAAGAAAGCGCAAGTTTGGCACCCGCCACAAGCTAAAGCTTCACAAAATGATGAATCCTTTCACCCTGTCAAAATTTCGCAAGCGCATCAGCTAATGTCTAAGGCTGGCGATCCCAAGGAAACATGGCATTGTAAACAATGGCCAATGATCTACGGTAGCACTCCAGAAACTGCTCCACCTTGGATACGCGGTCCTGAAGAAAAGTCATGACATAAGCACGGCGGTGGTCAATCCAAAAATCCATCTCAGAATTTTGGGAAGCAGACACAAGAGCTTGAATTCGATTGCACAGACGTTGGGTTTCCTCCCTCTCGCACTATCGAATGCCTACAAAAAAAAGAGAAAAATTGATATCCCACAAAAGGGAGCAACACAAAGTAACGCGAAGAACTTACACAACATCTTCTCACTCTCCACAGAAATTTCCTCAAAGAAGTATGATTCACAATCAAGGGCCTGACGCGTTTTTGACTGAGCAACATCCACCATTGATTGAATAACCCAGAGTTTCCCTTTAAGTTTCTTCACCTGCTCAATTTTTTTAGCATACAATGGTGGGTCTACTATGCGTACAATGGTAGTCTCGGTTGCACCCATTCCAGATGAGGATGGGATTGCATTCGATGTCTTGGCAGGCGGAGGAGGAGCCGCCAGATCATTCAAAATCTAGCAAGGCACACGAAAGATACAAAGACTTCAACATACAAAGGGCGATTCATATACATAGATCTTTTCTCATCAAAAGAGAGCACTCAACAACATGATAAGTTAAAGTTCATTACGATAATACCACAAGACACACTGAAAACTACAAAACAAAACTACAGAGCCGATATCACCAAGGATAAAGTTGCACTTGCGGAAGGAGCACTAGCTACATGAATAACAGGAGCGCCAGCCGAAGAGGGGGCAGTAGCCAAAGAAGGAGCACCAGTTGAAGAAGGGGCAACTAATTTCTCCTGACCCGAGCCTATGCCCAAAAGCAGCCGAGACAACTTCTTGGCCTTCTTAATAAAATGCTTCAAATCAACTCCTTGACCTTTGGAAGTGACCGGGACAAAGGAGCTAACCTTGTGCCAGTCGACTTTCTCGCCATGCGCCATTGCCAATGCCATTGAAGTCTCCGCGCCACTCTTCGATTGCGTCACGCTATAGCCAACAAGAGGGCTTGGATTAGCACCAACGAGGTCATTCAAGTCAGCCAACACTTCCTTTGATTGAAAAATCTCGGCATGAAGGCTCTTGAAAGCACGTCGTGAATGGAAAAGGAGGTTGCGTCCATGAATGTTGTTAGCCTCCAAAATGCTAACAGCATCCGATAAAGGATCAACCTTCTTATCTTCATCCAGCAACAAATTTTGGCCTGTCAGCTCTGCACATACAAAAAAAACAAAGAGGCGAAAAACAAAATGGGGATAGAAACAAAAATTCTCCCTTGCCCATAGAAAACTTACGAGTTAAGGAATCATTGAGGGTCTCCAAGCGCTTCCCAAGATTTTCATCTCGGGTGGCAACTTGTTGGGCCTTCTCTTCAGCATCAGCGCTAGCTTTCTTTTTAGACTCCTCCAAAGCTTTCTCAGCAACCCAAAGTTTGGCCTACAGATCGTCGGCACGCTTCATCCCGAATGACCTCGGACTCTTTGACGGTGGCTGAACAATCATAGAGTAATACAAAAACTTAGGAAAAAGGGAGGGATATGGAAGAATACAAAGTTATAAAAGATGAAAAAATACCTTTCAGACCTTCGGCTTTGTTACGGATCTTGATGAAGTGAGAGGCCCTATCAACCATCTCACGCATCACAAGATGAGAAGAAGGACATCAAGAAAAACAGGCAAATGAGAAACCACAGCCAAATTCAAAGCACAAATACACTTACGTCTTGCATATCCACCTCGACAGGGCTTTCAGATATCACCACACCCTTACCAGCTGATTTTCTTCTTTTCTGCAGCGGCGGTTTTGGTGAAGTGGCAACATATTTGTGGATAATTTGACCCACAGGAGATGCATGCAAATCCTTTGTGTCTGTGGATAGCTATGGAGACTTTGCAGAAGGAGGGGCAACAGATGTACCAGGAGGAGATATGGTAGGATCTTCCCCATCATCACCACTACAAATATAAACGCAAAAAGATCAAAACAACATGCTCATCTGGAAAAATAGAAAGGCCATAAGTACTTACGGAGGAATGTTCTGTGTAAAGAGGAACAGATCCATCTGGGGAAGAGCTGATGAAACTGGGACGACACGTAAAGGATTTGAGTCAGTGGAGTCATCCGAGTCTTCAATCGTCTCTGCAACATCCCTCATTTTTTCACCAACGGGGACCACACAAAAATCTTCAGAACGAGCCGACGGAAGCGACGACGTCCCTGAGGAAGATTCTACGGCTGACGTCTCCATCTCCTCATCATCAGCAGTCCTAGTCATAGGGAGATCGTCAGATGCAGAAGGATCGGTAGGAAGCTCACCGCTCTCAGGGAGAGGAGGTAGGCAGGACAGATGATCATAATCCTGCATAGACGGAAGACCAACAATCACAAAAGGGGACAATTGTAAAAGAACAAAAAAGCACAGATGAACAAAGAGTAAAAAATCAAGGAACTTACCTCGAGAAGGCGCTTCTTCTTGCCAAAAGGCTCTACGTGGCAATCAGAGGGAACCGAGCTTTTTTTGTAAGGGTCGTGAAATTCCGAACCCTTTTCTCATACACCTTGAGGGTCCTTCTTGCCAGTATATGCCCACATACCAAAAAGCCTCACCTACAGAGGCTGCAAGAGTATCTGTAAGAAATATGCCAGAATTTGAAGTCCTGGCAGTTCCTTGCCAACCTCATGTTGTAGTTTGGACATATGGGCAAGAAGTGGTTCAATCTCCATCATTTCTTTGGGAGTGGGATGCTGATCCCAAGAGTCAAGTTTGCGACAAGGCTTCTTGGGATCAAAGGGGCTAAACTAAAAGACTGGCCCTCGATTGGCTGATCCTTGATGTAAAACCACTTGGTTTTCCACCCTTGGACAGAATTAGTGATCTTAAAATCAAAATAATCTACATCGGAGCAAACAGAGAAAATGACGCCACCAACTTCATGGACAATGGTGTCGGTGGCATTCTGACGAAAATAGAAGAAGTGTCGTTGTATTGGGAACGATAGTACCTAAGAAGGATAGATAGAGGTGGGGGGACTAGCAGGTAAGCTATCGACGGTGTCCGCAGGCGGGATTGGATACAAGCAAGCGTAGCTGGACGCAGGAAGTACCCAGGTTCAGAGCCCTCGTGGTGAGGTAAAGCTCCTACTCCTGCCAATCTGACTATGAGCAATATACGAGCTACAAGTGCTCCTCGAGTTGTATTCTCTAGCTACTATCTTAAATGCACTGAGACCAACCCTTTCTACTGAGGCCTTGCCACTCCTTATATAGGCAGAGAGGCAACTATCTCACTGGCCAATCCGACTAGCGGGCCCCGGCCCCAGCCGGTTGGTCATCTACAGTATCCGGTACAACCATGTCCCATCAGAGTACGAGTGGTATGGCTGTCACGAGCACAGTGAACATCGTGCGAGCCTGTCCTCAGCATCGGGCCACTGTTCCCACGTCATCCCCGTAAAGTCTTCGGTATGGCCGAGTAGTTGCCAGTCTTGTCGTCGTACAGCGCGTACCACGCACTGTTCCGCACGTCGCCCTGTCTCCTTGATTGGTTCCGGCTACACTGCTGTAGCCGACTACTTCTCGCTGCTCCGGCTACCTCACGGTAGCCTGCTTGACTTGCCTTGTCTGGCTATGCTTGACTAGCCGGACACGATCCGACTGCCGTATTTCTTGTTTGGTTGGGGTATCCGGAGGTCATCGCCCCGACACTATCCCCCGAGCGCGTGTAGATTTCGCCCTTAGGTGAAATGTGCATGCGCTCCCTCTTTGTTTTGAATTTTTGGCCAGCCACGCCTAGCGGTTGCGCTACCCGTGATGTTAGTGCTGATGCCAGCCACGTGCGCACGTGCCATCATTGCTCTACGGCGGGCAGTGGAACGTCCCGTCGCACGTCGCCTCGGGAAACTGCCGCCCGACGCTTCGGTTCTCGCTCCGGGATCTTCTGCGCACCCCGCGTCTGCACACGGGATCTGGGGCGGCGGTTGGGGTGGGCAGCGCCTCGATGGATGCCGCGTGGCGCCGCGGATGGTTGCCCTTCCGGGCCTTGAAAGGGGCGCCTGGGGGAGGGCAGTTCTTCTTCTTCGCTTCCCCTGCTCCCAGTTGCCTTCTTCTCTTCTGCGCTCCTGCTTTCTACGCTTCGTCGCTGTTGCTGGTGTAGCCCACCGTGCTGCCCGTTTGTCATCGTCGGCGGTATGGGCCACCGCCACTCATCGGCCGCCACACCCTCCAGCGAGCCGGAAATGGCTGCCGAGAGCGGAGCCTGGTGTGGTTCCTCTGTCACGAAGGACCACATCCAAAAGTATCGCGCCACCCGTGTCCTGCCGTCGGAGGAAGAAGTGGCGGTGCGGCTTGCGCCAGCGGGGGAGGTGTCGCCGCATCCGATGGAGGGGGAATGGGTGATCTTCCTCTCGCACCTGGCGCATGGGTTTGCGCTGCCGGTGCACACGTTCTTCCTCACCTTCCTCGCCTTCTTCGATCTCCGCCTCTACCATCTCGGTGCCAACGCAATTGGCACGCTGGCGCACTTCATAGCCTTCTGTGAGAGCTACCTCAGGATCCAACCGGATCTTGGGCTCTTCTGCCGGCTCTTCCGAGTCCGGCCACAGGTCCAGTTCACGAAGGGGCCACTGGTCGTCTGTGGCGGCGCCTCCATCTACTCCCGCGCGCAGACCGGCTACCCGAAGTTCCTGCTGCACGACACGGTACGACTGTGGCAGCAGTCGTACTTCTACGTCCAGAACCTCACAGCCGTTGATCGGATCAATCTTCCGGTGTTCCAGGACGTGGAATCCAGCCGGCAGCATTGGGACCTGAAGATCTATGGCGAGAAGACGGAGTCGGATGCGATGTTGCAACGCATGCGCGCCCTCGTCACCGCCGGTCTAACCGTCCTGGACATCACCCTTAGCTGGATGTCCTGGCTGATGATGCCGCTGCAGCAACGAGCACACAAGATGTGCTTCTACTCTGGCCGGCTGGACGCGACCCGGCTGTCTCGCCGCGACCCCCGCTACCATAATCTGAAGGAGTGGGTGTGGACCATCACCAAGGAGCGGCTGCCGGAGGGCTGAAAGTTTGGGCTGGCCCCTTACAGCCATGACAACCGCACGCCCTGGGTAGGTCCTTCTAGCCGGAATTTTCCTTTGTATTTCTTGCCCTTCTTCTTTTTATTCGACTAATCTCTTGTACTCGACAGATCTTCCCCTGCATCCTTCATGAGGAGGGCGATGCCCCTCTTTAGACATTCACGCCTGACTTGCCCGAGCCGCGTGCTCACTGGTCAGGCGAGGAGTCGGACAGGGACGGGGATGCCTTCCCTAGCCGGAACGACGAGCCGGCCGCCGATCCCCATGCGGAGGTCGACGAGGGGGAAGAGGCAGCGCCGGCCCTCGAGCCGGCACGGAGCCTTGCGATGGGCGGTGACTCCAGCCGGTCTAGCGCTGGCGGGAGTGGCTCCAGCCGTTCCAGCGCCAGCCGGCCTGCCATGGAGGAGCCGGCCCCCAAGAGGAGCCGGACCAGCACCCTTCCCTCAAGCCGCCTTGGCCGGAAGAAAGGGCCACCCTTCCCTCGAACCGCCCACGTCTGCCTCCGCCCCTCCTTCCTCCGAGGCACCACCTCCGCCACCGCCTCGAGCTGAACAGGCTACCTCAGCCGGAGCAGGGGGGTCCCCAACCGGCCGCGGTGGTCCGTCCGGAAACGGTTGAGACCACCTCGCAGAGCCGGGACGGCCCCTCCGCGGGGACACAGAGGGCGGCCACCGGAAAAGAACTCGTGGTTGTCGGCAATGACAACTCCGAGGACAAGCCGGAGGAGGAATGGAGGACGACGGTGGTTGCGGCGAAGGAGTCTTTGGCCACCAATGTCGTGGATGACGACGCCTCCTCCGCTGCCTCGCTGACAGATCTCGCCGCCACCCTCGAACTGGCGGTGAAGGTGATCTGGCTGCTCGAGGCCGCAGCCGGTGGGAATCGGTCCTTGGAGCAGAAGCTTGCTGTTGCCAACGGGACCTCCCAGAGTAAGTTTGCTTCATCCGAAATCATCCCCCTTTTTTTAACGATAGCCAGTTTTGTCGCAGCTATCCTTATGTGCGCTCAGCGGGAGATCGATTGCTTGAAGAAGGCGAACAACCGGTTGCGCAAGTCCAACTCCACGCTGCGGCTGCAGAACAAGGATTGGCACGCCAAGGTGGATACTCTGGAGACTACCGTCAAGGAGCGCGACGCCTCGCTCACCAGCCGGATCGACACCTTCAACCTTCTCGAGGTCCAGAACAAGGACCAAGAGAAGGAAATCAAGCGGCTGGCGACGAAGGAGAAGGCCTTGGTGGAAGAGCTGATGCAAGTCGGGCATACGGCTAAGGGTAATCTCCCTTTTCCGTCTCCTTACGTCTTTCCGGATTCGGTAGACGGATCTGACTATCTCTTTTCTGACAGCTTTTTATCCTGGCATAGACCTGCTGGCCTACAACCGGCTGCAGGAGAACTGGCCGGGAGCCCAGCTGACAGCTCAGGAGCTTGTCATCCTTCTTGGCGAGGAAGCTGCCAAGCTTCGCCAGGTGGCGCAGGCCATCTTCTCCTTCCTATGGCCGGACGCTCCGGTCCCGGAGATGATGGCGCAGCTAGCTATGAAGGTGCGACAAGTGCCGGCTGTCGTGGACCGTCTACGAGACCTGGCGGCACGAGCTGGAGCGGAGATGGCCCTGGCCCTCATGTTGTCGTGGTACAAGGACGCCCGCGTCGAGAAGATCGACAGGGGTTTCTGCGCCGGCGCCGATCTTGCCACCATCCGCCGGGCCCATCCAGAGCTTCGGGCCTCCGCCATCAAGATTGCTGACTATGTGGATCCCGACGAGGTGCTCACTGACTCGGAGTCCGTCGGCACTCCGGATGCGGAAGCCTCGACGCAGCCGGCTGGGGACGTCGGAACCGGATCGTTCGCAGCGCCACCTCCGCCGCCTGAGACTACTGTTAGCCAAGGCACTCCGCACGGCAAGGGCCCCACCGTTTAGCTACCACCCCGGGATGCCAGGTGTATTTGTATATTCCGTCTTGTTTGAAATTTGCCTGTCTGTACCGGCTGCTTCTGGCGCTGGGTAAACTTATGGGAGCTTCGTCTCCCCTTCCCTTTAAATGTCAATCTGAACTAATTTGGTTTGCCTTCAACTTGTGTTTTTTGCATGTCCTTTCAATATTTTGTCGGCTGAATTTATCCGACTGACTTCGCTTGGCTGAACGCCTTTAGCCGGGGGAGCTGTAATTCTAGTGGGGGCGCATCAGCGCACCCACTGGGTGTAGCCCCCGAGATTCGGAGTAGGGGGCGTAGCCAGGTACTTTGAATCTTCCTTCTTCTCTTAAGTCCTCTAGCTTCATCCGACTAGACGTATCATAGTCAGTTGCTTCCGCTGGCTGAACGCCTTCAGCCGGGGGAACTAACATTCCAGTGGGGACGCGCAAGCGGACACATTGGGTGTAGCCCCCGAGATTCGGAGTAGCTGGCGTAGCCAGGTACTTCGAATCTTCTTCTTCTCTTGCTCCTGGCCTTGCCCTCACCTGGGCTCCAAATATTCGGCTAAACGCCCTTAGCCGGTCGGGAAACTACAAGATTCCACTGGGGGCGTGCGAGTGCTCCCAGTGGGTGTAGCCCCCGAGATTCGGAGCGCTTGATGAAGGTAAGGACTTTGAATCTTCTTCTTCTTTTCTTCCTGAATTCTGACTCGAAGTAGTCATACAAAAATATATACGTACACATACATTCTCACCCGTTAATAGGTTAGTCTGCTAAACTGTAGCCAGAAGGCAGATTTGTTTTTTGAAAACTAGCTTGGGCCTTTCTGGACACTTAGTCATTTTCCCGTGCGCTCTGCTGTTTTCGCTGCGTCCTTGCTGGGCAGCCGGGATGCGGTCTGCAGCCGGAATCGAAGGGAGCTGACAATACATTGCACATGGTACTAACGACTAAGTAGCCGGATTGTCTTAACCTAGTAGCGACGCCAGGACGCTCGATCTGTCGCATCTCTTCCCTGTTATTCATGTGGGATGCCTCGGGCTTTTGCTCTTGCTAGCCGGACAGCCGGGTTGTGGTCTGTAGCTGAGACGAAGGGTGGGCCTCTGACATCATTGCACACTACTCAGCCGGTTTGTTGACTTAGCAGGTTGGGCCAGCCGGCAAGCCCCCGGGTAGGGGTTGCCAGAGCCGGAAAATCTGAACCGGAAAACATATGCGTACACATTTCTAGCAAGGAGCCCCCGAGCATCTCGCAGGGGTCCACATTTTTATTGATAGGTTTTGCGGGATACATACATTGTCTGGTGACTAGGTGTAAAATGGGCGCAGCAAGGCTGCGTTCCAGGGACGCTCGGTCTCCTCGTCTGACTTGTCCATCTTGTTCTTGTGTGGCTGCCGTGCGTCGATGAGGTAGTAGGAGTCGTTGGGCAGCGCCCGGCTGACGATGAAGGAACCCTCCCAGGGTGGCGACAACTTGTGCATGCCCTTTGTGTCCTGCACCAGCCGGAGGACCAGGTCGCCCTCGCGGAACGCGACAAGGCGGATCCGGCTTGAATGGTAGTGGCATAGGCGTTGCTGGTACAAAGCCGATCTGGACAACGCCAGTTCGCGGGCCTCCTCGAGGAGGTCCACACCATCTTCTCTTGCCTCTTGGTTGGCCTTTTCATCATAGAGGAGCTTGCACGGGGAGTCGAAATCAATATCCGCAGAGAGGACGGCTTCCGATCTGTAGAACAGGAAGAACGGGGTGTAGCCGGTTGATCTATTCGGCGTGGTGCGGAGGCTCCATAGCACAGCTGGAAGCTCCTCGATCCAGCATCCAGGTGACCGCTCCAAAGGCTCGATGAGGCGTGGCTTGATGCCGGCTAGAACTAAGCCGTTTGCCCTTTTGACTTGCCCGTTGGACTGCGGGTGCGCGACGGAAGCAAGGTCCAGCTGGATGCCTTTGTTGCTACAGAATCGGGCGAAAGCCCCCTTGGCGAAGTTCATGCCGTTGTCGGTGATGGTGTTGTTGGGGTAGCCGAACCAGTTGATGACATCGGTGAAGAAGGTGACGACTGTCGCCCCGTCCAGCTTCCGGATAGGCTTGGCCTTGATCCACTTTGTAAATTTGTCCACCGCCACCAGCAGATGGGTCATGCCTGCGCGCGCTCGCTTGAAGGGGCCGACCATGTTGAGGTCCCAAACAACAAAGCGCCAGGTGATCGGCATGGTCTTGAGCGTCGCAGTCGGCATATGCCTGAGCTGCCCGAAGCGCTGGCACCCGTTGCACGCGTGGACTAGCTGTTCGACGTCCCAGGGTGGCGACTATTACTCTTGACAAAGCGTGGTGCCCGCACTCACCCTGGTGGATGTCCTTGAGTAGACGGTAGCTTGTGTCCACGTCGACACACCTTTGGAAGATGCCGGCTATGTTGCACTTGTACAATTCTTTGTTGATGATGGTGTACGTGTGCGCACGGCGCCGGATTTGCCTGGCCTCCACCTCGTCATTCGGAAGCTCCCAGTTGGCGATGTAGTTCATGAAGGGCTATGCCCAGGATGGTATTTCCCGGATGATGAGGATGCTTCCGCTTTCCGGTTGATGGTTGTAGGGTGGTCGTCCGGGTGAAGTACCCGGGATGGCGGCCCCCGAGCCGCCTAATGAGTCGGCAGCCCCCGGGTCTTGCGAGCCGGAGGGTACGGACTTGCCGGAGTTGGCACAGGCCTTCTTCTTTGGAGGTTCTGCCGGCTCTACGTCTGCCGCCCCGTCAACCAGAGTGCTCCCTACCCATATGATGGAATCCGACTCGGGTGACGGGTTGATGGAGGGCTTGCGCAGGTGCTCCAAGGAGACCCTAGGCGGGATCGCATGCCGGGTGGATCCGATTCATGCGAGCGAGTCGGCTGCCTCGTTGTTGGCGCAAGGGATGTGATGGAATTCACACCCGTCAAAGCAAGCACTGAGCTTCTGTATGTGGAACCGGTAGAGAGCCATATTTGCATCGCGGGTGTCCCACTCTCCGGATACCTGCTGCACCACCAGATCCGAATCGCCGAAGCAGAGGATCCGGTTGACACCAATCCCTCTGGCTAGCCGGAGGCCATGCGCCAGTGCCTCGTATTCGGCTACGTTGTTGGAGGCCTTGAAGTGGATCTATAGGACATATTCCAGCTGGTCTCCTTTGGGCGAGGTGAGCATGATGCCGGCTCCCAAGCCCTCGATCATCTTCGATCCGTCGAAGTGCATCCTCCAATAGTCCGAATCCGGAACCCGTGGGAGGTATTGGGTCTTGTCCCAGTCGACGAGGAAGTCTGCCAGCGCCTGCGACTTGATCATGAGTCGGGGCTCATACTGGAGGGAGTAGGCGGTGAGCTCAATAGCCCACTTGGCGACTCGGCTGGTGGCGTCCTTGTTGCCGATGATTTCCGAAAGGGGTGAAGTGCACACGACCTTAATTGGATGCTCCTAGAAGTAGTGCTTGAGTTTCTTGCACACCAGGTACACGCCGTAACACATCTTCTGGTAGTGGGGGTAGTTCTGCTTGGAGAGGTAGAGAACCTCGCTGAGGTAGTAGACGGGCCTCTGAACCGGCTGAGGCTTGCCTTCCTCGAGGCACTCCACCACCAGGACGACACTGACGACCCGGCTGATGGCTGCTATTGTAGCATCCCAATTGTCTAACAATTGTAATGCTACTTAGTCTAGTAATATAATGGCTACTTCCTATATACAATTGTTGCATCATAATTATATCATGCTCATGTCATCATGCCACCTTGCATTTGAGCATCATATAAAACCCTTTTTCTTTGGTTCTCCTCTCATATGCATTATTAATTGTATTTGCCTCTTGATATTGTATTTGGTTATTGATATATTGTTTAATGCCCAAGTTGAGTTGGGGGAATATCTTTTATTCAACTCCATCACCTTTCTTTTCACCACCTTATAATTCCACCATCCTAATTACCCATGGGCTTGTATTTTTCTTTTGATATTTATTCTAGCTCATGTGGGTGGGATGGATCAAATTATATTTTCTTTAGTTTGTCTCTACTCCATATTTTGGGGATGCATGTAGATAATGCCATGTTGTATTAGTATAGTTTTCACAAATTAACACATGGCATTTATTGCACATGCATGGGCCATGCAAGCACCACCACATTCTAGTCTTTTGGTTTTTACTTGGATCTTTGGGTGGTTTATCTCTTTTGAGCTTCTCTTCTCTCTCAAACTTTTCCACCTTGTTGGTTTGACCTTGCCATGTGCCCATCAAGCCTCTCTCACATGTGGAATGCCATGCATGAACATGTGAGGTATCATCCTCACCTTTTCTCCTTTACACATGATCTTGCCACATTAAAGAAAACCCTACACCACCTCTCCTCTCTTCTCAATCTCCATGCCACCCTCTTCTTCCACTCCCTCTCCCAAAACCCTAATATTAAACTAAACCCTAACCCCTTTTTCTAACCTCTCTCTCTCTAAACCTAGCTCTAGTCTAAAACCCACTTTACCCTAACACTCACCTCTCTCTCTCTCTTTCTCCCTCTCTCTACCATGCTGGCCCCACCCCAGCTACCCTCCTACCCCAACCTTAGCACCAGCCTAACCCAAGCCACTACACCTCCTAACCTAGCTCTACCCGAGCCTCCCCTTTCCTATCTCTTTCTCTCTCACTGCCGTGCCTGTCCCACCTAAGCCTGGCCTCCCCCTCTCTGCTGGCCCACCTGCCATGACCCTGCCGGGCCAAGCCGAGCCCCAGCTCGTGCACGTGAGGAGGAGGAGGAAAAGGTGGCCGAAGCCACCTTTAACCCTAACCCGCTCCCCTACGGCATACTCCACTTCTCTCCCTCGCTTTTAGCCACCTCCCCACTTCTCTGCCTCGCCAGATCCACCCCAGGGCCTTGCCCTCTCCCTTCTTCTCCCCCGACGCCGTCTCCTCTCTCGTCGGTCACCGCTAGTACCTTCGCCGCTTCCTCGTTCCAGCCGGCGTGGGTGACGTGGAGGTGGTCGAGGAGGCCGAGAAGGGTCCCCTGCTTCACCCTAGACGCGCCAGCGAGGAGGAGAAGCCCCACTTTTGCAGCAGTACCGCGACGCCGCCGAAACCCTAATCTCGCCGGCCGCCAGCTCCGTCGACGCTCTGCTGCGTCCCGCCCCGATCCACCGCCGTCAACCACCCCGCGGTGAGTCCCTCTCCCGCCTAGACATCCTCCGCCTTGCCGTAGACCCTCTGCCTCGCCGGGCGTTTCACCGAACGCTCTCGGTGTGCCATCGGCCCCTGGCGTCTGACCGCCTCTGCGCCACACCCCGCCTCATCTAGTTGGCCATCCCCCTCCTAACAACGTTCCCAGCCTACCCAAGTGGTTACCGCCCCCGAGCGCGAGCCCCAGGTCCCCGGATCGAGTCCCCGCGCGCCGCGCTATGCCTGTCGAGCACGGCTCTGTCCGTGGTTCAGAGAAAGAAGAGCAACAGTACGGGCTTGTGGTCAATTTACGAATAGCCCCCTCTTTTTATCTCCTGCTCAACCCACGCTCCTCGAGACCCCACTTGTCTGTGTCTGTGGTAATTTTACAAAAACGCACCCGTAGTTTCGTAGCCTTAACCCGCTGTCCAGTACGTCCCCACCTGTCAGCCTCTGCGTGCTCAGCCGCTGTCACGTGGGCCCGTAGCCGCTGGCCCCGCCTGTCATTCGTAGAGGCTAGGTACGCCGCGGTGAGAAAAACCTTTCCATGCGCGTGTGTCCCAGCCAGCAGCTGACCCACCCATCAGCGACTGGGGCTGGGTCTGTCTGAGTATAAAAAGTTTTCTGCTTTTCTGTTTTTAAATAAACTTTTCTAGAAATTGTTTAAATTCAAATTCAAATCAGATTTTTAAATAACTTTTAAATTATAAATCCAATAAATACAAATGATATATGTTTTTTAATCAGAAAAATGTGAGGAATTCAAATATACCATTCAAAATATTATTTGAGCACTTTAAAATTTCGAGATGAATAAAATTACAATAAAATGCCCTTTTCTAATTAAACTAATAACTTTAATTCTACAACTCCAAATTTGACAAATAATATGTCTAAATCGATCAGCGCAACGAGCCCGTTCTATCTATGCATTCCTTGTTCTGAATTGAAGCATGCATCATGCCATATTTTAAAATCAGAACTGTTTATGACAATAAAACTTGGGTAAATAATTAATAAAATGCTTTATTCTTGTATCCACACCTCACCCTTGCCATGCTACTTTCATGCCATGTAAATTGTGCATCATTCATCATGGCATGCTTGTTTGCTTGTCGCATTTTAATTCCTATGCTTGTGCACTTTATTTATGTTGGCCCTTGTTTGTTTGGTTCTTCTTCGAATAGACGCCCAGCAGGAGAATTATCAGGAATCATAGGAGTACTACCCGGATCCATCTCTCGCTTCAAGTGAACTACCAGGCAAGCACTACCACATGCTTGCATACATATAGTACCTATTGCCTCTATCTTATTCTTGCATCATTGAGTCGCGATTGCATTAAATTGAATCCCAAGTACTGCATAGCCTTTACTTTTAAACCCCACCGAAGCTTGTTCCTCCATCCCATGAGCCATTACTATAGGAGTTGTTTGAGCCATGCGAGTCATAGAAAAGCATGTGTAGGGTATGTGAGTGTCTGATGAATAATGAGGTACCTAAACAACCCAACCTGAGTAGTAATGGGATAACTAATGAAAGAGGCACCGGTGAGCAATATCTGCTATTTGGTTTTTCATGCTCACTTTTGTCCCGTAGGACCCCGAGTACTTGATTCCTGTTCCTTGACTAATCGCACTATCCACATCCGGGAGGCCTTATGGACCCCCCTGAGCCAGAGCTTGATTCATTCTTATTTCTTGGGGCCACAAAGTAGTTTGGGGCTTTGTTACTATCCTGTACTTATGCCATGCTTTACTGTTTTATTTAAGATTGTGCGTGGAGCACCTGTACTGTTTTGGATGCGGAGTGTTTTTTGCGGTATCGACAAGCCCACTCACACTTTCGGGTTCCCAGTCGTTTACAGCCATTGACGCAAACCTTGGGTCCGTCTCGGAGCCGGCCAACTTTGTTGCGTGTAGCTTAATGGGGTGGCCCCCTGAAATATTTCTGAATCCTGTGATTACTTTGTCGTGAATGCCTCGTTGGGTTTTGAGTTGGTTTTTCCGAGGTTAATCGAGTGTGTGTTGCTATTTGTGCACCCCTGCAGGGTAAATCTTTCTGAAAGCCGTGTCCGCGGTTATGGACGACTTGGAGCATAGTTTCTCGATCATAGACAAGTCTAATTAAAGTACCGCTTTTAAATTGACCAAGTACCTGACTAGTAAATAGTGCAATACTCATGGAATGGTTAATAAAACTACCAATGGATGGGGGTTGTTCGTCCGCTTCCTCGTTGGTAAGCGAGGAGGAGGACGGATCTGTTAATTATACTATTATAACTGTTGTTCTTAATTCACGTACATCCGTCTATCATTGCTTAGGCGGATGGTTAGCGAGTATCTATAGAATTGTTAGATATTATCTTTTGCTACAATTGCGTCACCCCAGGTTGTGTCCCCTTTAGTGGCATAAAGACTTGCTGAGTACCCCTAGGGTCTCACACGATAAATTGTTTGATTCAGAAGAACAGGTGTACCCGCAAGATGGATACTAGGCGGAGGAGACAGATGATGTTGGCAATGATCATTCGGTGTAGAGATTCCGGGAATAGGGATCCGTGAGATCTGTGGGCGGGATGTGTTATTTATGTGGCATCTTATGCCGATTTGCTTCTTATCCGTACTCGGATCTTGTTTTCCGCCTCCGCCTGATACTCTGATGTTTTTTTTATGAGGAGCTATCCTAAAATATTATCTCTATCTAGGATATTTGAATCTTGTCGTATGGCGTTGCAATATTTCTATTTCTTTTAGATGGAGTGGCTCTAAGAACTGTTGTATGTGGCTTGCATACATACTCACTTGTGTATGTAGTTGATCTCTTCGCCTGCCGATTAAGCCGCTCGTTTTTGTCCCGATGTTCTGAACGTGGTTAGGACGGCCGAATGGTCTACCGTGAGTGGTCCTGGGCCCCACCATACTATTTTAACCACTTTCGCTCATCCAGGCATGTAACTAAGAGCGTAATTCACCGAGGTAGTTACAATTGGTATCGGAGCCATCCGCCCTTCAGGGTCTCAGCCAAAATGGTCGTTGTCAGTCTAGTAAATATTTTTGGTAGTTATGTATACTAGGGAAAAACAAAACGTGAGAGTAGGACTGCTTCCATTTTTCTTCTTACCCACCCACCCACCCTGTTTCTGGTAAGGAAGTGTAACGTTTTCAATCCTCTTCTAAAAATTCAAACTAGGATTCACGTGTTCTGGGTTCCGTAGTACCATAGGTTGTGTGTGTGTGTGTCTGTGTGAATTCCTTGTCTATCTGTTGCATACAAATGTTATCACTATCTGCCTTTTGGTTATCAACTGTTGGTACATTCCATACCGACAGGCCATTGTAAATCGACGCGATCTATCTGATTGGTTGTATACCGATGCGATCTATCTTACTCTTTGTTATCCGACATTATCTTGTTGGGGTGTTCTTTTTCGTAGTTACCAATCTTTAGGTTCATCTTAAGAAGAAGGTGTTGGGATTTGTGTTTTACTGATTCATGTGCGGAGTAATGATTTGAGTGCGGGATGGAGTCGCGACCATACCACTACTTTTATAATTGCTCTTGTATATTGAATTAGTAGAATTACTAATCTTGGTTCTTGAAGTGGTTTTGCGCATATAGTGGTATTTTAATGCCGAAATTTGCGGAATTTTTTTCTTTGTTAGCTTGTGTACCACACTCCTTGTTCAGTCGTGTGCGTTATGCTTAATATCTTCTAGGTGTCTTGAACTTTGTTGATATTTTAATATCATCTCAGTGAATTGTATCCTTTAATCTTGGTTAATTCCATTTTGGTACTATTTTGGATTATTATTATTCTCCATCATAGTACTGACTTGTGTTTTATATCAATCACAGGATGGCACCACCACGCCGTTCTGAGGAGGACATACCACCTGAACTTGGGGCTGCTTTGACAAGTATTGCAAATGCTTTGGGCACTATGCAGCAGAACCAGCAGCGCTTCGAGGAAAGTGTCAGGAGGAACGAGTTTGTTCCGCTACCTCCACCTCCCAAGCGAGGAGACATCAAGAGTTTTCTCAAGTTCAACCCACACCAATTTGAGGTGTCTGATCAGCCACTTGATGTGGATGATTGGCTGCGTGAAGTGTCAAGGTTGCTGATGACTGCGGATGTTCCCGAACAGGAATGGGTCAAATGTGCCACTCACCTTCTGAAGGGAGATGCAGCTCTGTGGTGGGAAAATTACCTCAAGGCAGACCTCTCTGGTTTTCAGCCTACTTGGGAGCAATTCACTAGGGCTTTCAAAGAGCAATATCTGTCAGAAATTGTCATGGAAAGGATGAAGGAAGTGTTTCTCAACCTCAAGCAGGGCACTGACAATGTCAATACCTACATCAGGAACTTCATGAACCTTTCTCGGTATGGTGGCGATGAGATCTCTGATGACAAGAAAAAGCAAAAGAGGTTTAGGGAAGGCCTCAATGCTTCAATCAAATATGCAATCACTCATGCAAGGCCGGGGTCTTTTCTGGAACTCCAACACACAGCTCTACAGGAAGAAGCAAGTAGGCAAGTGTTTGAGGAGTCAAAGAAGCACAGCCTTGATACAGCAAGCTCTTATGCTATGATAGCTCCTTCTAAGCATCATGTCTGGGTTCCTAACACCCCACCGTCGCTCCCTGCTCCACCAAGACCGTCAAGCTACGCAGCAAGGCCACCAAGCTCCTTCAATGCGGTTCCCAGGGGCTACAACCACAACTACCCTGGAGCGCCTGGCGGAGTCCCTGGCTACGTTGCTCCACGTCCACCTGGTGCTTGCTATACTTGTGGAAACACTGGGCATCAGCACTGGAATTGTCCTATGAACAACAAAGCTCTTCCACCACCACCTCCAAGACCTGCGGCAAGTTCTCCTATGGTTCGTGCACCTCCACCTCGGGCTCTCAACATCAACACTAAGCCTGGGTCTACGGTTGCTCGTGCCAACTGTGTCAACATCGCTCAAGCTGAGCATGCACCTGGAGTTGTGATGGGTATGCTTCCTGTTAACTCAATTCCTGCTCGAGTTTTGTTTGATTCTGGCGCATCGCATTCTTTTGTTTCTCACAAGTTTGCAAATGAGAATGAGTTAGCAATGGATCCTCTCCCCAAGCGTTTAATGGTCCTTTCTCCTAGAGCAACAATGGCATCTTCTAAAATTAGCCATAACAATCAAATTGAGATTGGTGGTTCTTCGTTCCCGGCTTCCTTAATTATTCTGGGCAATTCTGACATTGATGTTATCTTGGGCATGGATTGGTTAACAGCAAATGCAGCTGTGATTGATTGTGCTGAACGTTCGGTTTCTCTGAAAATTCCTGAAGGTCATATAGTCTATTCTCCAAGTCTGACTCCTGCAGTTCAGCTTTACTCTTTGGCGGCTCTGAATGATGATGCTATGGAAGGTATTCAGAGTGTCCCGGTAGTCTGTGAGTTCCCAGATGTCTTTCCTGAAGAGTTGCCAGGTATGCCTCTGGATCGTGAGGTTGAGTTTGTTATTGAACTTGAACCTGGTACCGCTCCTATCTCCAAGCGGCCTTATAAAATGGGTCCTGCTGAGTTGGCTAAACTTAAGCGTTAGCTTGATGAACAAGAGAAGTTGGGTTTCATTCAGCACAGTACTTCTTCTTGGGGTAGCCCAACCATCTTTGTGAAGAAGCGAGACAAGACTGATAGACTTTGTGTTGACTATCGGGCTCTCAATGCTAAAACCATCAAGAATAAATATCCCCTTCTGTGGATTAATGATCTCTTCGATCAGCTAGCTGGAGCTGTGGTATTCTCTAAGCTTGATTTGAGAAGTGGTTACCATCAAATCAAAATCCGCAAGGAAGATGTTCCCAAAACAGCTTTCACCACCCGCTATGGTCTGTATGAGTACACGGTCATGTCTTTCGGTCTCACCAATGCGCCTGCCACCTTCTCGAGGCTTATGAACTCGGTTTTCATGGAGTATCTTGATAAGTTCGTTATGGTCTATCTGGATGACATTCTAGTCTATTCTAAGTCAAAAGAAGAACATGAAGAACACCTTCGGTGTGTCCTAAACAAGCTTCGTGAGAACCGCCTGTATGCAAAGTTCACCAAGTGTGAGTTTTGGCTGCCTCAAGTCACATACCTTGGTCACGTCATCTCTGCCAAGGGCATTGCCGTCAACCCAGAAACTATTAAGACAATTATGGACTGGCTTCCACCCATCAATGTCAAAGAAGTCCAGAGTTTCCTTGGTTTGGCTAGTTACTGCCGTCGCTTAGTTCAAAACTTCTCGAAGATTGCGAAGCCTCTTACCGATCTCCTCAAGAAAGGCAAGAAATACCTTTGGACTCCTGCATGTCAAGCAAGCTTTGAAACACTCAAAGAGAAGCTCACTTCCACACCAGTCTTGGTTCCTCCAGATACATCAAAGCCTTTCCAAATATTCTGTGATGCCTCATTTCAAGGATTGGGTGCGGTCCTTATGCAAGAAAAACAAGTTGTTGCTTATGCCTCTCGACAGTTGAAGACGCATGAGATCAACTATCCTACACATGACCTCGAACTCGCAGCAGTTGTCTTTGGTTTGAAAGTATGGAGGCATTACTTGCTTGGCAACCGTTGTGAGATCTTTTCTGATCACAAGAGTCTGAAGTATATATTCACACAGCCTGATCTCAACCTTCGTTAGAGGAGGTGGATTGAAACAATCAATGATTTCGATTTGACCATCAACTACACTCTGGGAAAAGCTAATGTCATGGCCTATGCTCTCAGCCGAAAAGCTTATGTCAACAACCTCATGGTGGAAGAACAACAGCCTCTCTTGTGCGAGGAATTCCGCAAGCTCAACCTTGAAATTGTGGATCAAGGGTATCTTCTGAACCTTCTGGCAACACCTCTCTTGGAAGAAAAAGTTCGCTCTATTCAACTTGGTGATCCTTACACTAAAAAGATCATCTCCAACATTCAGCTTCCAAAGTATGAGTCTTTCCACGTTGACGACCAAGGCTCTCTTTTCTTTGAACACCGGATGTTTGTTCTGAACTACCCGGGTTCAAGAGAGCAAGTTCTCAAGGAGGCGCATGATTTTGTTCTTTCTATCCACCCTGGCAGCACTAAGATGTACATGGACTTAAAAAAACAATATTGGTGGCCTGGATTAAAACGATATTGTGCCAAGTATGTCTCGGAGTGTGATGTCTACCGTAGAGTTAAAGCTGTCCATCAGAAACCTTCCGGTCTTCTACAACCATTGAAGCCTCCGGAATGGAAATGGGAGAAAGTAGAGATGGACTTCATCACTGGTTTTCCAAGGTCGCAGAAGGGCAACAATGCAATCTTTGTTGTCATCGACAGGCTTTCTAAAGTAGCTCACTTCTTTCCCATCAAGGAAACAATTTCTGCAATTCAGTTGGCTGAGCTCTATATCAACAGAATTGTCTCTTTGTATGGGGTTCCTCTTGAGATCAGCTCAGACCGTGGAAGCATCTTCACTTCCAAGTTCTGGGGAAGTTTCCAAAATGCTTTGGGAACAAAATTAAACTTCAGCACAGCTTACCACCCTCAGTCGCAAGGACAAGTTGAAAGGATCAATCAGATTCTGGAAGATATGCTCCGTGCTTGCGTTATCTCTTTCGGCATGAGTGAGAAGAATGTCTTCCTTATGCTGAATTCTCTTACAACAATAGCTTCCAGAAAAGTCTAAAGATGGCACCATTTGAGGCTCTCTATGGTCGCAAATGCAGAACTCCGATTGGTTGGTCGAGCGCAGGTGAAAGAATATTGTTTGGCCCCGACATTGTAACTCAAGCGGAGGAGAAAGTTCACATCATTCTTGAAAACCTGAAGATTGCTCAAAGTCGCCAGAAGAGCAATTATGATAGAAAGCACACGGACATGGAGTATGTTCCTGGTGATCTCGTTTACCTTCGTGTCACTTCCATGAGAGGCACGCACCGCTTTGGTATCAAAGGAAAGCTGGCTCCTAGATACATTGGTCCTTTCAAAATTCATGGAAGAAGAGGAGAAGTTGCTTATGCTCTTGAGCTCCCTGAAAAACTCAAGGTCCATGATGTTTTCCACATCTCTCAACTCAAGAAGTGCTTCAAGGATCCCGGCAGGACCATGGACCATGAACTCATCAATCTCCAAGAAGATATGTCTTATCAAGAACACCCCATAAAAATTCTTGAAGTCGCAGAAAGAAGGACTCGCAACAAGTCCATCAAGTTCTGCAAGGTGCAGTGGTCGCACCATTCCGTTGATGAAGCCACTTGGGAACATGAAGATGAGTTCCGTGCCAAGTATCCTACCCTCTTCGAGTCTTCTTCTTCTTCTTCCTAGAATCTCGGGGCGAGATTCCTATTTAGTGGGGGAGAGTTGTAGCATCCCAATTGTCTAACAATGGTAATGCTACTTGGTCTAGTAATATAATGGCTACTTCCTATATACAATTGTTGCATCATAATTATATCATGCTCATGTCATCATGCCACCTTGCATTTGAGCATCATATAAAACCCTTTTTCTTTGGTTCTCCTCTCATATGCATTATTAATTGTATTTGCCTCTTGATATTGTATTTGGTTATTGATATATTGTTTAATGCCCAAGTTGAGTTGGGGGCATATCTTTTATTCAACTCCATCACCTTTCTTTTCACCACCTTATAATTCCACCATCCTAATTACCCATGGGCTTGTATTTTTCTTTTGATATTTATTCTAGCTCATGTGGGTGGGATGGATCAAATTATATTTTCTTTAGTTTGGCTCTACTCCATATTTTGGGGATGCATGTAGATAATGCCATGTTGTATTAGTATAGTTTTCACAAATTAACACATGGCATTTATTGCACATGCATGGGCCATGCAAGCACCACCACATTCTAGTCTTTTGGTTTTTACTTGGATCTTTGGGTGGTTTATCTCTTTTGAGCTTCTCTTCTCTCTCAAACTTTTCCACCTTGTTGGTTTGACCTTGCCATGTGCCCATCAAGCCTCTCTCACATGTGGAATGCCATGCATGAACATGTGAGGTATCATCCTCACCTTTTCTCCTTTACACATGATCTTGCCACATTAAAGAAAACCCTACACCACCTCTCCTCTCTTCTCAATCTCCATGCCACCCTCTTCTTCCACTCCCTCTCCCAAAACCCTAATATTAAACTAAACCCTAACCCCTTTTTCTAACCTCTCTCTCTCTCTAAACCTAGCTCTAGTCTAAAACCCACTTTACCCTAACACTCACCTCTCTCTCTCTTTCTCCCTCTCTCTACCATGCTGGCCCCACCCCAGCTACCCTCCTACCCCGACCTTAGCACCAGCCTAACCCAAGCCACTACACCTCCTAACCTAGCTCTACCCGAGCCTCCCCTTTCCTCTCTCTTTCTCTCTCACTGCCGTGCCTGTCCCACCTAAGCCCGGCCTCCCCCTCTCTGCTGGCCCACCTGCCATGACCCTGCCGGGCCAAGCCGAGCCCCAGCTCGTGCACATGAGGAGGAGGAGGAAAAGGTGGCCGAAGCCACCTTTAACCCTAACCCGCTCCCCTACGGCATCCTCCACTTCTCTCCCTCGCTTTTAGCCACCTCCCCACTTCTCTGCCTCGCCAGATCCACCCCAGGGCCTTGCCCTCTCCCTTCTTCTCCCCCGACGCTGTCTCCTCTCTCGCCGGTCACCGCTAGTACCTTCGCCGCTTCCTCGTTCCAGCCGGCGTGGGTGACGTGGAGGTGGTCGAGGAGGCCGAGAAGGGTCCCCTGCTTCACCCTGGACGAGCCAGCGAGGAGGAGAAGCCCCACTTCTGCAGCAGTACCGCGACGCCGCCGAAACCCTAATCTCGCCGGCCGCCAGCTCCGTCGGTGCTCTGCTGCGTCCCGCCCCGATCCACCGACGTCAACCACCCCGCGGTGAGTCCCTCTCCCGCCTAGACATCCTCCGCCTCGCTGTAGACCCTCTTCCTCGGCGGCCGTTTCACCTAACGCTCTCGGTGCGCCATCGGCCGCTGGCGTCTGACCGCCTCTACGCCATGCCCCTCCTCATCTAGTTGGCCATCCCCCTCCTAACAACGTTCCCAGCCTACCCCAGTGGCTACCGCCCCCGAGCACAAGCCCCAGGTCCCCGGATCGAGTCCCCGTGCGCCGCGCTATGCCTGTCGAGCACGGCTCTATCCGCGGTTCAGAGAAAGAAGAGCAACAGTATGGGCTTGTGGTCGATTTATGAATAGCCCCCTCTTTTTATCTCCCGCTCAACCCGCGCTCCTCGAGACCCCACCTGTCTGTGTCTGTGGGAATTTTACAAAAACGCACCCATAGTTTCGTAGCCTTAACCTGTGGTCCGGTACGTCCCCACCTGTCAGCCTCTGCATGCTCAGCCGCTGTCACGTGGGCCCGTAGCCGCTGGCCCCGCCTATCATTCACAGAGACTAGGTACGCCGCGGTAAGAAAATCCTTTCCGTGCGCGTGTGTCCCAGCCAGCAGTTGACCCACCCGTCAGCGACTGGGGCTAGGTCTGTCTGAGTATAAAACGTTTTCTGCTTTTCTCTTTTTAATTAAACTTTTCCAGAAATTGTTTAAATTTAAATTCAAATCAGATTTTTAAATAACTTTTAAATTATAAATGCAAATAATACAAATGATACATGTTTTTGAATCAGAAAAATGTAAGGAATTCAAATATGCCATTCAAAATATTATTTGAGCACTTTAAAATTTCGAGATGAATAAAATTACAATAAAATGCCCTTTTCTAATTAAATTAATAACTTTAATTCTACAACTCCAAATTTGACAAATAATATGTCTAAATCGATCAGCGCGACGAGCCCGTTCTATCTATGCATTCCTTGTTCTGAATTGAAGCATGCATCATGCCATATTTGAAAATCAGAACTGTTTATGACAATAAAACTTGGGTAAATAATTAATCAAATGCTTTATTCTTGTATCCACACCTCACCCTTGCCATGCTACTTTCATGCCATGTAAATTGTGCATCATTCATCATGGCATGCTTGTTTGCTTGTCGCATTTTAATTCCTATGCTTGTGCACTTTATTTATGTTGTCCCTTGTTTGTTTGGCTCTTCTTCGAATAGACGCCCAGCAGGAGAATTATCAGGAATCACAGGTACCCAGATCCATCTCTCGCTTCAACTGAACTACCAGGCAAGCACTACCACATGCTTGCATACATATAGTACCTATTGCCTCTATCTTATTCTTGCATCATTGAGTCGCGATTGCATTAAATTGAATCCCAAGTACTTCATAGCATTTACTTTTAAACCCCACCGAAGCTTGTTCCTCCATCCCATGAGCCATTACTATAGGAGTTGTTTGAGCCATGCGAGTCGTAGAAAAGCATGTGTAGGGTATGTGAGTGTCTGATTAATAATGAGGTACCTAAACAACCCAACCTGAGTAGTAATGGGATAACTAATGAAAGAGGCACCGGTGAGCAATATCTGCTATTTGGTTTTTCATGCTCACTTGTGTCCCGTAGGACCCCCAGTACTTGATTCATGTTCCTTGACTAATCGCACTATCCACATCCGGGAGGCTTTATGGACCCCCCTGAGCCAGAGCTTGATTCATTCTTATTTCTTGGGACCACAAAGTAGTTTGTGGCTTTGTTACTATCCTGTACTTATGCCATGCTTTACTGTTTTATTTAAGATTATGCGTGGAGCACCTGTACTGTTTTGGATGCGGAGTGTTTTTGCGGTATCGACAAGCCCACTCACACTTTCGGGTTCCCAGTCGTTTACAGCCATTGACGCAAACCTTGGGTCCGTCTCGGAGCGTGCCAACTTCGTTGCGGGTAGCTTAATGGGGTGGCCCCCTGAAATATTTCTGAATCCTGTGATTACTTTGTCGTGAATGCCTCGTTGGGTTTTGAGTTGGTTTTTCCGAGGTTGATCGAGTGTGTGTTGCTATTTGTGCACCCCTCCAGGGTAAATCTTTCTGAAAGCCATGTCCACAGTTATGGACGACTTGGAGCACAGTTTCTCGATCATAGACAAGTCTAATTGAAGTACCGCTTTTAAATTGACTAAGTACCTGACTAGTAAATAGTGCAATACTCATGGAATGGTTAATAAAACTACCAACGGATGGGGGTTGTTCGTCCGCTTCCTCGTTGGTAAGCGAGGAGGAGGATGGATTTGTTAATTATACTGTTATAACTGTTGTTCTTAATTCACGTACATCCGTCTATCATTGGTTAGGCGGATGGTTAGCGAGTATCTATAGAATTGTTAGATATTATCTTTTGCTGCAATTGCGTCACCCCAGGTTGTGTCCCCTTTAGTGGCATAAAGACTTGCTGAGTACCCCTAGGGTCTCACACGATAAATTGTTTGATTCAGATGAACAGGTGTACCCGCAAGATGGATACTGGGTGGAGGAGACAGATGATGTTGGCAACAATCATTTGGTGTAGAGATTCCGGGAACAGGGATCCGTGAGATCTGTGGGCGGGATGTGTTATTTATGTGGCATCTTATGCCGATTTGCTTCTTATCCGTACTTGGATCTTGTTTTCCGCCTCCGCCTGTGATGGGTTCGTAGCATGGAAAACAAAAAATTTCTACCGCAAGAACAAACAAAACCTAGATCTAATCTAGATAAAAGCCAAGATATAATCTATTAGACATGTGCAACGAGATAGAAAGGAACTAACCCTCGTAGATCTGATAGCGTTAACGAGATTAGATCTCGTGGTTGATGTAGTCGATCACTTGCCGATCTCAAGATCGTGTGGACGATCCTTCTGGCGTCGCGTTCCAGCAGCGCTTCCGCAGTCGGTCAAGTGGACGATCCTTCCGGCGCCGCGATTCGGCAGCGCTTCCGCAGTCGGTCACACGTGCGGAGTCGAAGCAGACCTTCCTCTCCCCGTTCCAGCGAGCAGCGGAGGTAGTAGATCTTCTCCACGGAATCCCAGCAGCACGACGGCGTGGTAGTGGTGGTGGAGTAGAGAATTCAGCAGGGCTTTGCCTATGCCTGTGCAGAAGAAAGGTGGAGGAGAGAGGCGGCAGAGATTGGGTGTTATTGGAGAGGGCCAAGAGGGGGCGCCCCTGCCCTTCTATTTAAGGGGGGGAGGCGCGCCTAGGGAGGGGGAGTCCTAGTAGGACTCCCCTCCTATGGCCGGCGGTGGGAAGGGGGGAGGAGTCCTGCTCCCCCACGAATCCGTGTCTTGCCCCACTAGGTTTCCTTTGACTCTTTCTTGGTTTTCAAGCAAACTCCAAGAAATCCTCTAGAACCTTCCAGAACATTCCGAAACCTTCTAGAATCTCCATACAAACACTCCAGAACATTTCCTAACTTAGAAAATGATCCCCAATATATGAATCTTATTCTCCGGACCATTCTGGATCCCCTCGTGATGTCCTAGATCCATTCCGAGACTCCGAACAACATTTGGTCTCCAACGCACATTCCATATCTACTTAAAACAACTTCGAACCTTAAGTGTGTAACCCTACGGTTCGTGAATATGTAGACATGACAGAGACACATCTCCTATCAATAACCATCAGCGGGACCTGGAGATCCATAATGGCTCCGGCATACTCAACGATGACTTCGTGATCGATTGAACCATTTACAAACGAAACCAATTCCTTTGTCACACGATACTATATTTATCCGAGGTTTGATCGTCAGCATCTCCATACCTAGTTCTACCTCGTTACTGATAAGTACTCTTTACTCGTTCCGTGATATGTCATCCCTTGTGACCCAGTCACATGCTTGCAAGCTAACTAGATGACATTCCACCGAGAGGTCCCAGAGCATATCTATCCGTCATATGGATGGACAAATCCCAATCTTGGTCCATGCGCTTCAACACATACTTTTAGAATACCCAATGACACCTTTATGACCACCCAGTTACGAAGCGGTGTTTGATGTCATCAAAGTATCCATCTAGTGATGGTGATTAACATAACCTCATGGTCGAAGGATTAGGTTGTTATGTATTTGAAAGCTTACAGCAATACGAACTTAATGACTTGATCTTATGCTACGCTTACTATGGGTGTGTGTCCATCACATCATTCTCCTAATGGTATAACCTTGTTATTAATCACATTCTAATGTCCATGATCAGGAAACCATGATTATCAATTAATCAGCAAGCTAGTTCAACAAGAGGCTTACTAGGGACTCTCTTATGTTTACAAAACACACAAGTATTAATGTTTCCGGTTAATACAATTATAGCATGGGATGTAAACATTTATCATAAACATAAAGATATAATAATAACCACTTTTATTATTGCCTCTTGGGCATATCTCCAACAGTCTCCCACTTGCACTAGACACAATAATCTAGTTAAAAACTTGTGCATTCAACACCTATGGCTTTCTGGTGTTGTATAGACACTATTGCTAGTGGTAAAGATAATCTTCGGTTCTGACACTTCCAGGTCCGTGTGTATTTGCATGTCCTTGCGTCTCTACGCATTACTCATTCTCCAATGAGATGGCATTGTATAAATTTGTTCCTTTGGTGAGACCTTTAGTTCCTTGGGATTAAATCATGTTGATACAATTGTCATACAATGTATCTTTGTAGTATTAGCCCACTTTGAACCACACATAGTTTGATAACAAACTACTTAACACAAATGCCCTCCTTTGCTGCTACTATAGCAGTTATATACTTAGCCTTTTGTTGTAGTATCCGTCACAATGTCTCAACTTTGGAACTCATCCAAATCCATCATGGAACATCCTTTCCATTACATTGTGCCACCCATAGTTTAAATTGAGATAAACTTAATTTTTATCTTGTGACAAAACTAGTATCAATGTAACACTTTACAATGAACTACCTTTAACTATTTGTCACTTATACATGGTATATTCTTAGTTCTTCCAAAGCTCATAAGAATATCTTTACTATTGTCCAATGATAATCTTATGAATCATTCTAGTATATGCTCATAACATTTAGAGCATAGGACATATCTGGATGTGTACATCTTAAAGAATGATTGATCAAAATATTCTTGCGATTTCACCAAGTGTCAAAACACTTGAATCTCGTGTCAACACACTTGAATCTTGATTCAGTCCTTTCCGTGCGTCAAGAACCTTTCTTGTTGTTTCCATATTGAACTCATTCAACATCTTATCTATGTACATTTGGCAAAACCATATTAGCGCCTCAATCTATTCATATAGACATTGATGCCTAATTCTTGGGTTATGCCTAAGTCTTTCATCGAAATGAAATTCTTAACCTGTGTCAATACAAGATACATCATTTCCAATCAACAATATGTCCTCTACATAATGTATTAGAAATATGTCTCAACGCTCCCACTTAATTTCTTGCAAATGCAAGCATCTTCATCATCTCCGATGAATTTAAACTCTTTTAACAGTTTCATCATGGTGAAGATTCCAACTCCGCTATGCTTACTTCAACTATTGAAGTTTAGCATACTCTTTTAGCATCCTTTGAATTAACAAAAATCTTTGGATCGTGTCATGTACACGTCCTAGGTAACCATTCTATTAGAAGAACTTGTTTTGTTTGTTCAACTACCATATACCAAAATATATGTAGTGGTTGCTACATTAATCCGTCCAGACTAAATATCGCTATGAAAGATCAAATCTTATCATAGTCAATTCCTTGAACATTGTCGTAAACTCTTTTCGACATGTCGACTATTTCATAGATTTGAAACATCCATGTCTATTTCTTTATAGATCCAAACACGACCGATAGGCTTCACGCCTTTCCGGAGGGTCTTCCAAGTTCAGAAACTTGATTTCTCATGTATGGATACTATCACGGATTCTATGACTTCTAGTCATTTTATGGAGTTAGGGCCCATCATCGCTTCTTTGCATGTAGTCGGTTTATCATTGTCAAAATAATAACGATTTGTTTATCAAATCTTACTATTTGATTCTTACCGACCCATACGGTTCTATAGGAACTCTAATCTCCGAGATCACACCTTTTGTAATCACGAGAGCCATGAGCATTGTGGCCGCCACCGGGACACTTTCCGGCGTTGCGCTACTTAGCACATATAGCTAAGGTTCAACAACCTTATCAAAGTTCTATTGTCCTCCCATTTAACTTTTCACGAAAAATTCCTTCTCAAGAAACTTGACTTTCCAAGTAACAAACTCTTTTGTCCTCGGTGTTATGGAGAAATTCCCAACAAGTTCTTTGGGATAACCTACAAAGACGTGCTTATCCGACTTTGGTTGTAAACATTTTATTTATGCATAACATACCAAAATTTAAGAAAAGACAATTCGGGTTTTATCCCAAACCATAACTCATATGGTGTCATTTCAACGGATCATGATGGTGCTCTTTTCAGTGTAAAAGCGGTAGTCTCTAAAGCTTCAATCTTTAAAATATAATGGCAGTTTTATAAATGACACCCTTCATCTTACCATGTCAAACAAGGTTTCATTACATATCTTCAACACTCCACACTCCTATGGTGTTTTGGGAAATGCAAATCCATGGAACGATTCCTCAAATCTTAGTTGTTTTGCTAAACTTGTAACTCAAACATCTTTCTTTATGATCCAATCATAAACTCTTTTATTTTATTGTTACAATGATTTTCCACTTCATCTTGAAAGTCTTTGAACATTTTTCAAATGTTTCATACTTCTTCCTTATTGAGTAAGTACATACATATACTCACTCAAATCTTCGGAGAAAGCATATGAAGTTGAAATCCATCGCCCATGACTACACATAATGGACTATATACATCAATATGTACAAATTCCAATCAGTTAGTCGTCCGTTCCTCTTTTGGCCTACGAACGGAGTTTTAATTATCTCGATGAAAGTCTCACATGCGTCAATTGATCAAATTCAAAAACTCCAAAATTCCATCAACATGGAGTTTCTTCAAGTTTTTTTTCAAATATAATTTAAACAGCGATGTCACTTCATAAGTGATCTTTTAATCATTTCTCTTGCGACATTTTAGCAATAGTGTTTATGGATGTGATTTCTCCCACAAGACTTGTAAAAGTTCATCCATCCTTTATGGAATACGGCAATTATTTGAACAACCTTTTGTCGTCATAATACCTGATCAAAATAACAATTATTGAAACAAATCTTGAAGGCAAGCTTTGATGTTAACGAGCAACACAACAACCCTTTGTTTGTTTTTGATGAACATCATCACATATTCTCTTGCTAGTTACCTAGGCCATTGCAGTTCATGAATTGTGTTGTCCTGTATGACACTTCATACCAACCAATTCGGTATCCAATACCTCAGAACCACATTGTTTAACAAGCAAAGAATACAACCATAACATGTATATCTTCTATATGCCCACGTTGGACATCTCCAACCTTATAATTTCTGCCAAATATTTTTATAGATTTTCTTTCAGCAATTCCTTTTCTTTTAAAAGAATCTATCAACATCAACAGTGGTGTCATTCACATGACACATAGTACAAAGTGTGTATAGTCAAATACCAATACCTTTGGACTTGCACTTTGAAGTGGATCACCTTCATCAAATGTTTGGCATTCTTTCAAAATTCCATTCTTTAGTAATCTTTTAGTGTAGTAAACATTTTACTTACATCTTCTATTCATCCTTATCATGAAAACTTTCATGATCAAGCTGCTATAGCTTATAAAGGTGAATTGCGAGTATAATGTTTCTTTTTCAAAACCTTTTGGAGGATTAGGACGACTAGCGTCTCCAACCTTCACAAATTCTCATCAAATATGAGGACGTATACTCTATCATGTTGTAACCAACACATTGTTTTAGATATCGCAATACCTTTCACATATGATGGTTTCTGAAACATTGCTTTCAACTCTTAGATAAACTTGATATTAAAAACAATCTTTTGAGTATCAAGAATCATGGAGGCAAACATGATACTTTAGATACTAACATTGGAATTCTTACTCTTGATTTAATACTACTTATTAAACTTCATGGAGTAAATAGAGTTTGCTGAAAGTTTGTAATAGGACTTATAAACTTTAAATTGACATTCAAAACAATACGATACCAGTTCGTAAAGTAAATATCCAGAATTTCTATAGTTCCACTATCTCAACTATAACTAAGCGTAAGGTGGTGAACGGATGCCAATGACTACAACAAACTATGCAAATTCACTTTGATTGTGTTTATGATAAATTGAGTTCGACTAATCCAAATTATAAATGAACTCCCACTCAAAACAGCATCCCTCAAGTTGTTTTAGTGATTACATGAACCAAATCCACTACACCAAGTCCGATCATCACGTGAGATGATGTAGCTTTAAAGGAGAACAATCAACATGTTCATCATATCATCCATATGACTCATGCTTTACCTTTCGGTATTCTGTGTTCCGAGACCATGTCTGTACATGCTAGGCTCGTCAAGGTTAACCTTAGTTTCTACATGTGCAAATCTGGCTTGCACCCGTTGTATGCACACGTAGAGTCTATCACACCCGATCATCACGAGATGCTTCGAAACGACGAGTCTTAGCAACGGTGCCAACTAAGGATGAACACTTTATTACTTGATATTTAGTGAGAGGGATCATCTTATAATGCTACCGTCGCGATCTAAGCAATACAAGATACATAAAGGATTAACATCACAGGCAATTCATAATATGTGATATGATATGGCCTTTCTTCTTGTGCCTTTGATCTCCATCTCCAAAGCATGGACAAGATCTCCATCATCACCAGCGTGGCGTCAAGGTCCGTGGCGTCGCTTCATGGTTGTCCATCACCACCAACAACTATTACAACTACTTGGAATAAAGCTATTACATGATGAATAGACACGCAGGTCTTAAACAAAATTTAAAGACAACCATTAGGCTCCTGCCGGTTGCCATATTACAATAAGGATCATTGCATACATCAAATATAATCACAATCATATAATGGCCATATCACATCACAAAACCCCTACAAAAACGAGTTAGACGCCTCTAATTTTCTTTGCATGTTTTACGTGGCTTGGGGCTTTCGAATAAGAACGGATCTTATCTACGAACATGAACCACAACGTTGATACAAGTGTTGTCAGATGCTCATTGTAAATTGAATCTTAACTATGGTGGGAGAGACAGACACCCGCAAAGCCACTTGTGCAAAGCAAGTTGCACGTCAAGCGTGGAGCAAGTCTCATGTGCGATGACATGTAATGTTAGCCCGAGCCGCTTCATCCCACCATGCCGCAAGATGCAAAGTACACGCTAAGACACCGACAACAAAAGCATCAACGCCCACAAAAACATTGTGTTCTACTCGTGCAACAGATCTACGCATAGATACGGCTCTGATACCACTGATGGGTTCGTAGCATGGAAAACAAAAAATTTCTACCGCAAGAACGAACAAAACCCAGATCTAATCTAGATAAAAGCCAAGATCTAATCTATTAGACATGTGCAATGAGATAGAAAGAAACTAACCCTCGTAGATCCGATAGCGTTAACGAGATTAGATCTCGCGGTTGATGTAGTCGATCACTTGCCGATCTCAAGATCGTGTGGACGATCCTTCCGGCGTCGCGTTCCAGCAGCGCTTCCACAGTCGGTCAAGTGGACGATCCTTCCGGCGCCGCGATTCGGCAGCGCTTCCGCAGTCGGTCACACGTGCGGAGTCGAAGCAGACCTTCCTCTCCCCGTTCCAGCGAGCAGCGGAGGTAGTAGATCTTCTCCACGGAATCCCAGTAGCACGACGGCGTGGTGGTGGTGGTGGAGTAGAGAATTCTGCAGGGCTTCGCCTATGCCTGTGCAGAAGAAAGGTGGAGGAGAGAGGCGGCAGAGATTGGGTGTTATTAGAGAGGGCCAAGAGGGGGCGCCCCTGCCCTTCTATTTAAGGGGGGAGGCGCGCCTGGGAGGGGGAGTCCTAGTAGGACTCCCCTCCTATGGCCGGCGGTGGGAAGGAGGGAGGAGTCATCCTCCCCACGAATCCGTGTCTTGCCCCACTAGGTTTCCTTTGACCCTTTCTTGGTTTTCAAGCAAACTCCAAGAAATCCTCTAGAACCTTCCAGAACATTCCGGAACCTTCTAGAATCTCCATACAAACACTCCGGAACATTTCCTAACTTAGAAAATGATCCCCAATATATGAATCTTATTCTCCGGACCATTCCGGATCTCCTCGTGATGTCCCGGATCCATTCCGAGACTCCGAACAACATTTGGTCTCCAACGCACATTCCATATCTACTTAAAACAACTTCGAACCTTAAGTGTGTCACCCTACGGTTCGTGAATATGTAGACATGACAGAGACACATCTCCTATCAATAACCATCAGCAGGACCTGGAGATCCATAATGGCTTCCACATACTCAACGATGACTTCGTGATCGATTGAACCATTTACATACGAAACCAATTCCTTTTGTCACGCGATACTATATTTATCCGAGGTTTGATCGTCAGCATCTCCATACCTAGTTCTACCTCGTTACTGATAAGTACTCTTTACTCGTTCCGTGATATGTCACATGCTTACAAGCTAACTAGATGACATTCCACCGAGAGGGCCCAGAGCATATCTATCCGTCATATGGATGGACAAATCCCAATCTTGGTCCATGCGCTTCAACACATACTTTCAGAATACCCAATGACACCTTTATGACCACCTAGTTACGAAGCGGTGTTTGATGTCATCAAAGTATCCATCTGGTGATGGTGATTAACATAACCTCATGGTCGAAGGATTAGGTTACTATGTATTTGAAAGCTTACAGCAATATGAACTTAATGACTTGATCTTATGCTACGCTTACTATGGGTGTGTGTCCATCACATCATTCTCCTAATGATATAACCTTGTTATTAATCACATCCTAATGTCCATGATCAGGAAACCATGATCATTAATTAATCAACAAGCTAGTTCAATAAGAAGCTTACTAGGGACTCTCTTATGTTTACAAAACACACAAGTATTAATGTTTCCGGTTAATACAATTATAGCATGGGATGTAAACATTTATCATAAACATAAAGATATAATAATAACCACTTTTATTATTGCCTCTTGGGCATACCTCCAACAGCCTGATACTCTGATGTTTTTTTATGAGGAGCTATCCTAAAATATTATCTCTATCTAGGATATTTGAATCTTGCTGTATGGCGTTGCAATATTTCTATTTCTTTTAGATGGAGTGGCTCTGAGAACTATTGTATGTGGCTTGCATACATACTCACTTGTGTATGTAGTTGATCCCTTCGCCTGCCGATTACGCCGCTCGTTCTTGTCCCGATGTTCTGAACGTGGTTAGGACGGCCGAAAGGTCTACCGTGAGTGGCGCTGTGCCCCACCGTACTATTTTAACCACTTTCGCTCATCCAGGCATGTAACTAAGAGCGTAATTCACCGAGGTAATTACAGCTATATAGAGCAACATCGGCTCCTTGCTAGCCGGCGTGGCTAGAACTGGCGCTGTGGACAGCATGCGCTTGAGGTCATGAAAGGCGGCCTCGGCTTGCGAGGTCGAGGAGAACTTGTCCGTCTTCTTCATCAGCTGGTACAACGGGGGTGCCTTCTCCCCCAACAGGCTGACGAAACGGCTGAGGGAGGCCAGGCATCCGGGGAACTTCTGGACTCCAAGCAGGCTCCTGGGCGGCTGCATCCTCTCGATGGCCGCAATCTTTTCCGAATTCACCTCGATCCATCGTTGCGATACAAGGAAACCGAGTAGTTGGCCGGATGGGACACCGAAGACGCATTTCTCCGGGTTCAGCTTCATCTAGCACCACCGGAGGTTGCCAAATTTCTCTCCCAGGTCTTCAAGGAGGGTGCGCTTCTCCTTGGTCATGATGACCACATCGTCCACATAGGCGTGCACGTTTCGGCCGATCTACGAGTGCAAGCACTTCTGCATGCAGCACTGATAGGTAGCGCATGCATTCTTTAGACCAAAAGGCATGGTTACATAGCAGAAAGCCCCGTAGGGGGTGATAAATGATGTCTTAATCTGGTCAGCTGGGTTTAACCGGATCTAATTGTAACCAGAATAGCAATCTAAAAAAGACAACAAATCGCAGCCGGCCATGGAATCAATGACTTGATCGATACGAGGCAATGCGAATGGATCTTTCGGGCACACCTTGTTCAGGCTGGTGTAGTCGATACACATGCGCCAGGTCTTGTTCTTCTTCAACACTAGGACTGGGTTTGCCAACCAGTCCGGATGGTACACTTCGATGATGAACCTGACTGCAAGGAGCCGGGTGATTTCGTCACTGATGATCTTCCTCTTCTCCTCTGCGAACTGGCGCAGGGGTTGCTTGACCGGCCTGGCATCCGGCCACACATGAAGTGAGTGCTCGGCGAACTCCCTCGGTACACCTGGCATGTCCCAATTCTCACGGAGGAAGTCGACGAGCGCGCCTTCCTATTTGCTATCCAAGTTGGCACCGATGGTGACGAACTTGGTTGGGTCGGAGGGGTCGAGCAGGATCCTCTTCGTCTCCTTTGCCGGCTGGAAAGCTCCTTCTCCAGCCAGCTTGCTGCTAGCCGGCATGTCTTGTTGGGCCATGGCCATGTTGCGCATGATCACGTGCTTTTCCTCGGCAATGATGAGGGCCTCTGCCAGTTTGGGACCGGCTGAGGCGCACTCCATTGACCGCCTGAAGCAGCCGGCGATGGTGATCACGCCGTTGGGTCCCGGCATCTTCGTCTTGAGGTATGCGTAGTGGGGGACAGCCATGAATTTGGCGAGGGCGGGGCGCCCGAGGAGAGCGTGGTAGGAGCTCGTTAGGTTTACCACCTCGAACCAGATCGACTGGCGACGGAAGTTCTCCTTAGTCCCGAAGATGACGTCCAGCTGGATTTTACCCAGTGGGGCACAAGCCGGTCCCGGCAGTACGCCGTGGAACGTTGTGGTAGTCGGGCGCATGTCGCATTCGCGAATGCCCAGCTTCTCCAGTGAAGACCGGTAGAGGAGGTTGAGGCTACTGCCTCCGTCGATGAGGACGCGCATGAAACGGCAGGTGCGCTCGTTGGAGACGATGAGGGGGTCGAGTACCATGGTGTAGCCCCTAGGAGTCGGCAGCTGCTCCGGCTGGTCTTCTCGGCTCCAGGTGATGGGGGTTTCCGACCAGTCTAGGTACTGGGGGACCGGAGAGACGATGGCGTTCACCTCCTTGGAGCGTCGTCTGCCCTGTGCTTGTCGTCCAGCTCCGTCTCGAAGATGTGGTAGGCGGCATGTGGCTGGGGGTAGCCTATGTTGTTTTTGCTGCCATTGCGGCCATTACCATCATTGCCGACTCCCCTAGCCGGTGGTGGTGGTCCACCGGGAGGGGGCGGGGGAGACGTTGCTGGTTGCCCTGGTCTTTTAGCTGGCGAGTCCAGCTGTAGTTCAGGGTGGTGTGCGTAGCCGGTTTGAAGGGACCGCTATGCCACTTGCATGGGTCGTCAAACATCTAGTCGAAGGTGAGCCGCGGCTTTTGCCTTCTTGTAACGTTAGCCGGTGCATCGGGCGCACCCTCCACAACATTGACCTGCCGCACGTGGTAGCGGGGCTTCTGCTGTCTGGCTTGGCGGTCCCCATGGAACCGGTTGTCGTTGTCGTGGCGCCTGGAGGATCCGGCTTCTCCAGCTGGATTGCTCGGACGGTCGCGTGCCGGCTCCGTAGGAGTCGGACGCCTGTCAGCATTTACCCGGAGGGGCTTCTTCATGGCGGCATCTGCCATGGCGTACTGGTCCGCTGCCGTCATGAGCTCCGCCATGGTTTTTGGCTCGTCACATAGTAGCCAGTGGTGAAGCATGGTGCCTTCTTGGCACCCCTCGATGAAGAAACTGATGGCCTGGCTCTCCAGAATTCCCTCGCAAGTGTTGCGCAGCTCCATCCACTTGGCGAGATACTCGCGGTCGCCCTAGACGCACAAGGCCAGGTCGCGCGGGCGTCCCGGACGCTTGTACGTGCCATTGAAGTTGCGAACGAACACCTTCTCGAAGTCTGGCCAGGCGTTGATGCTGTTGGGCACAAGGCTATTGAGCCATGTCCTTGACGACCCGGTTAGCATAAGGGGGACGTAGCGCATAGCTGTGCGCTTGTTCCCATGGGCGATGCCGACTGCCATAGCGTAGTCGGTCAGCCAATCTTCCGGCTTCATACTGCTGTCATACTTGGGGGTGTCCCTGGGCAGGGTGAACTTATCCAGAAACGGCTCGTTCCGGATGCGGGGTCCAAACAAACCGGTCCGGTGGAGTCTTCTTCCTCCGTGACGCGTGCTTGAGCGAGGAGCTCGATGCGGTCACAGGCATCCGGACGATCTGGGTTGGGCGCTCTCACCCGGCCCGAGAGACGGGAGCCGGCGGGTCTTTCTGCTCCGGTTGGTGGAGGGGGAGGCGGTGGGTTGCTGTTCACCGTTTGCTCCTACCGCGGCTGGCCCTTGTTGCCAGAGCTGTGGCGCCTGCTGCGGGCCTTAGCCGGCTGAGGGGAGGACGCCTGTTGGGTGTCACGAGGCGCGCCCTTGCTGTTGGCGGGTGGCCTGCTCCCCTTGGAGTAGCTGAGGTCCTCCTGCATCTACCGGTTGGCATCGTCCTGCTCGTCCGTGATCCAAAGGAGTTCTTTCACCCGAGCGTGCTGGCGGGTTCGCTCCTCGCCCTCCAGGTTGGGCAGTTCTTCTGCTGCGGCTCGCGTTGCGCGCAGATTCTTGATGGGCGTGCTATAGGTGGGCCAGATGAGGACAGGCACAGGATCCGGTTCCCCATCTTTCTCCATCCTTCCTCCTAGCTCGCCGCCCCGGCGTCGCACCTGGCCGCGCCGGCTCGGCTCCATGGTAGCCGGAGTGAAGCCGTGCGTGCGGTCGTATTCGCACCGGGTGATCTCGAGTTTCTCCATGGCTTCCTAGAGGAGAAGTTGTCTCTCCATGGCGAAGTTGGCTTCCGCCTCCTCCAGGTTGTCCCTGAGGTTAACCGGCGTCAGGAGCCGATCAATGGCCTCCTCCACCGGATTTCGAGGCTACGGAGGCACGAAGGTTCCGCCCTCGTCCGCACCCCGCTCCCACGGCTGGCGGGGGTGAGAACTAGTATCGGCCATCATGACCTCGACGCCGTAGGAAGCGACGGAGGCGCTGCTGCCCGGATGTGGCAGCTCCGCGACGGAGACGATCTCCCTAGGGAAACGCTCCGGAACGGTGGCGACGTAGACAGGGAGGTCGCCGAAAAGCAGGATGGAGCCGTTCGCCGGGAAGGTGGTTCCGTGGAATGAGTGAAATTGCATTAATCCGCCCATCCAATGTACAAGAGCGAATGATAAGAGTAGTGGTATGGTAGCTACTCCATCCCGCACTCAAAGCATTACTCCGTACATGAATAAGAAAATCATGTAACCCAACTCCCAAAGACAGGCTGAAGATCTTGACAAAAAGAACTCATGGAACTCCGTAAGAAAACAAAGATATGATGCAAATGATTCGCCAGATCCCAGATATATAAGGATGATGATGTTGTCGTCGTGTCAGAAGATCCAAACCACCGGAAAAATATGAAGAAAGATTACGGAGAACGGCTGCAAGATTCAACAGATAAAGAAAAAGATAGCACCAACTTGAACAGAAGGATTACAAAAGATCTGAAAAGTCTACGCGGCCTTCGGTGGATTGAGGGTAGGAGATGGAACGAGAGGGTTTCAAAAGATTACTTGAGGAGACATAGGTGAAAAGAACTCCATGTTCTTCTTGAAATGATTGGGAGAGATTTAGCAGTCTTGAGGAAATCTTCAGTGGAACGACGATGATAACTCACCAACAAGGAAAGACTCCGGGTTCGATTAAAGGTGGAGGATGGAATTAACAATGGGCTTGCTGATTCCAGAATTGTAGCAATGTATTTAGCAGAAGGACGTGGTCGAGATAGGTGACTTCAAAAAGTCAGGATTCACACTCTGAGAACTTTTCACACAGGCGGTGTTCACGAAGCTTGAGAGAAGAAAACACAGATGATCTCCCATGTTCTTCCATTGATATGGAATAGACAAGCATATCATCAAGATATACCACCACGGATTAACAAGATATTCCAAGAATATCAAGTTCAAGCGGCGGGAGAAACGAACAAATGCTCGAAACACTTTCTGAGCCCAATGCTCTTTTGAAAGATCAACACCAAGAGCATGGATTCGTGTTGAAGAAGATGTATTGGCAGAATAGATTATCTGGTCCTTCAGAAAAGAAAAAGAGCTGCCTCCTGGTTCACACACTTGATCGGATCACCGGTTACAAAGATAAGGGGATCTTGGGTAAGAATGATTGTAGCCCATACCTTAAGAAAAGCTATCAGAGACGAAAAGATGCAATTCCCTCGTATCAAAGAGAATTTTGCACATATGGAGTTCCAAAAAGATGTGAAGCATGATAAACAGATGATAGACCACCATAGTGCCTTGAGAAAACTCCGGATTGCCAAAGATACTTGAATATGATAAAGATATGGTCACGGTATAACTCAAAATCACAGGAGATAACCGCCATCATCTGGAGGATGAAAATAGATAGCATTAACCATACTCCAATCATGATAAGTGTCATATAGCTATGTCGAGAACCAAATTACAATCACAAGCATCGGATCGACGCGAGTTATGTACTTAGCCCAAAAGAATTGAAGAAAAAGGAAAACTCCCAGTTCAAGCACCGGTGACAAAAGAATGAGTTGGCATGAACATGCCAATAAAAGGGAAGATAGATAATGTTTCACACACGACTGAAGAGGAGGGTGGAAACACAGATGTATCAAAGAAAAATTTCCCGCATTTTTCGGCATTAAAATACCAATAGATGCGCAAAACCACTTATCAGATAGAGATTAGAAACTCCACATTCTGTGAAAGCATGCTGGAAGGAAGAACACCCTTAACAAGATGGCACCGGTTAACCAAGAGTCGGATCGATGGTGTCAGTTTACAAAAGCATGTCGGTATGGAATGTACCAACAGTTGATAACCAAAAGGCAGAAAGCGACAACAAGTTGGATGCAACAGATAGACAAAGAATTTCACACACACACACACACACACACACACACTTTCTATGGTACTACGGAACCCAGAACACGTGAATCCTAGTTTGAATTTTTAGAACAGGATTGAAAACGTTACACTTCCTTACCAGAAAAGGGTGGGTGGGTGGGTAAGAAGAAAAATGGAAGCAGTCCTACTCTCACGTTTTGTTTTTCCCTAGTATACATAGCTACCAAAACATTTGCTAGACTGACAGCGACCATTTGGCTGAGACCCTGAAGGGCGGGATGGCTCTGATACCAATTATAACAACCTCGGACCCTACGCTCTAAGTTCAAGCCTGGATGAACCGGAAGTGGTTAAAATAGTACAGCGGGGAACCAGGGGCCACCCACGTGTAGACCCGTCAGCCGTCCTAACCACTTCCAAGACATCAGGACAAGAGCGAGCGGCGTAGGCAACAGGCGAAGAGATCAGATACATACACAAGTGAGTATGTATGCAAGCTACCTTACAACAGTTCTCAGAGCCATACCATCTAAAAGAAATAGAAATATTGCAACGCCATACGGCAAGATCCAAATATCCTAGATATAGATAATAGTGTAGGATAGCTCCTAATACATCAATCAATCAGAGTATCAAGCGGAAGCGGGAAACAAGATCCGAGTATGGACAAGAAGCAAATCGGCATAAGATGCCACATAAATAAGCACATCCCACCCACAGATCTCACGGATCCCCATCCCTGGAATCTCTACACCGAGTGATCGTTGCCAACATCATCTGTCTCCTCCACCTAGTATCCATCTTGCGAATACACCTGTTCATCTAAATCAAACAATTTATCGTGTGAGACCCTAGGGGTACTCAGCAAGTCTTTATGCCTCTAAAGGGGACATAAACCTGGGGTGACGCAATTGCAGCAAAAGATAATAACTAACAAACCTATAGATACTCGCTAACCATCCGCCTAACCAATGATAGACGGATTTCCGTTAATTAGGAACAACAGTTATAACAGTATAAAATAACAGATCCATCCTCCTTCTCGCTTACCAACGAGAAAGCGGACGAACAACCCATCCGTTGGCAGTTTTATTAACCATTCCATGAGTGTTACACTATTTACTAGTCAGGTATTTAGTCAATTAAAAACGGTACTTTAGTTATACTTGTCTATGATCGAGAAAATGTGCTCCAAGTCATCCATAACCGCGGACATGGCTTTCAGAAAGATTTATCCTGCAGGGGTGCACAAATAGCAACACACACTCGATCAACCTCGAAAAACCAACTCAAAACCCAACGAGGCATTCACGACAAAGCGATCATAGGATTCATAAAATATTTCAGGGGGCCACCCCATTAAGCTACCCGCGACGAAGTTGGCCGACTCCGAGACGGACCCAAGGTTTGCGTCAATGGCTGTAAACGACTGGGAACCCGAAAATGTGACTGGGCTTGTCGATACCGCGAAAACACTCCGCATCCAAAACAGTACAGGTGCTCCACGCACAATCTTAATAGAACAGTAACATGGCATAAGTATAGGATAGTAAATAAAACCCCAAACTAGTTTGTGGCCCCAAGAAATAGAAATGAATCAAGCTCTGGCTCAGGGGAGGTCCATAAGGCCTCCCGGATGTGGATAGTGCGAATAGTCAAGGAACAGGAATCAAGTACTCGGGGTCCTACGGGGCACAAGTGAGCATGAAAAACCAAATAATAGATATTGCTCACCGGTGCCTCTTCCATTAGTTATCCCATTACTACTCAGGTTAAGTTGTTTAGGTACCTCGTTATTCATCAGACACTCACATACCCTACACATGCTGTTCTACGACTCGCATGGCTCAAACAACTCCTGTAGTAATGGCTCATAGGATGGAGGAACAAGCTTCGGCGGGGTTTAAAAGTAAAGGCTATGCAGTACTTGGGATTCAATTTAATGCAAAGGCGACTCAATGATGCAAGAATAAGATAGAGGCAATAGGTATTATATGTATGCAAGCATGTGGTAGTGCTTGCCTGGCAGCTCAGTTGAAGCGAGAGATGGATCTGGGTAGTACTCCTGGGATTCCTAATATTTCCCCTGCTCGACATCTATTCGAAAGAAGAACCAAACAAACAAGGGCCAACATAAATAAAGTGCACAAGCATATGAATAAAATGCGACAAGAAAACAAGCATGCCATGATGAATGATGCACAATTTACATGGCAATAATGTAGCATGGCAAGGGTGAGGTGTGGGGACAAGAATAAATCATTTTATTAATCATTTGGTCAAGTTTTATTGCCATAAACAGTTCTGATTTTTAATAATGACATGATGCATTCTTCAATTCATATCATGGAATCCATAGTTACAATGGGCTCGTCGCGCTGATCGATTTAGACACATTATTTTTCAAATTTGGAGTTATAGATTTAAAGTTATTAATTAATTAAGAAAAGGCATTTTTAATGCAATTAAACAATTTCGAAAATTTAAAATAGTCAAAAATTAAATTGGATGGCAGATTTGAATTCCTCACATTTTTCTGATTAAGAAACATATATCATTTGCAAAATTTGGATTTATGAATAAAAAGTCATTATTTTTTGGATTTAAAGCATATTAGAAACATTTCTGAAATTTGTTATTTTGGCAAGGATTTCTGGAACCTTTTGTCATAGCGACCAACCCGACACACTCTCAGAGACGTGTGGGCCAACGAGAGGGTTGGACCCGCTGCGCTGATGGGTTTCTTACGAGAGAATGGCAGGTGGGGCCTGGCTGTCAACGAGTGGGTACAAAAGAAAAAGGAGGCCGCCGGGGGGATCGAACCTGGAACCTCAGGTTTGTTGGCTAGGTCGCACCGGCTGACCATCTAGGTGCGGTTGATATGGTGTTTAAAATTGATGCAAACACTTAATACCCAGACTCGACAGCAGAGGAGGGACTGACGAACAACAACAGAATAACAGCGACGAGTTCATCTGTCAGCTCTAGGATTTCAGGCCAGGTTTCTCCCCGTGTGGTACACGGTTTTGGGCGTATGAGTACTTGAAATGACCGGGAGAAAAAGATATACGCACTGGTTTGATCGGTTTGTGCTGGGGTGGACCATGTGTCGCGCAGTTTTGTGATGAACACCGAGACTGCATAAAGCAGAGCTGATTCAGACATCCACCTTGCGATCACGATTGCCAGAGATGTGGTGGATCGTTTTGAACATGCTTTATGTCGATTTGAAGAGGTGTCCGGGATCTACAACTTTTGTTCAGGGGTTTTAGGCAGGAGAGATCCACATCGGCTGCTATTATGCGATGAACATGAGCAGCAACAACATCCGCTGGAGCTCTCGCGGCGGTGAGCACGCGCGACGGCGCACATGGCGACGAACGGCGGTTAGAGAGAGAGGGAGGGGATGTCTAGGAGGTTGTGCTGCTTACCAGGGACCTTCAGGTGCAGCGAGTGGGTTCGGGGAGGCGTAGAGCGACGAGGAGCAGCAGTTTGCAGCAGCATTTGTTTCTCGATTCACCGCGGCGTTGGCGGCGCTCCGGCGAGCTCTAGCGTCTAGCTCCGTCCCAGGGCAAAGTAGAGGACGCAGGGGAGGCGCCTGGTACTGCGGGTTCGCCTTGGGGGGTCGCCATATCGTCGGGGACAGCAGGTAGACAGCTAGGGTTAGAGGTATGGTGCCATGGCAATGGCTTGGGAAAAGAGGAAGGAAGAGAGGATGGAGATGGGTCTGGGGCGTTCAGATCTCGATCTGAGGCTGCTCTAGGGGGCTGGTTAGGTGAGGAGAGGGAGGGAGGAAGCACATGGGGGTTGTCCACTTTTGCAAAGTAGAGGAGGAGGGTGGACTCGGGAGGGGTTCTCTTCTCTCTCCTTTGTTGTCTCCTAGCCGAGAGAGGGAAGAGGGGGCAGGCTGGAGGGTAGAGGAAGGTGTGGCTGGGTCCTTTTGCAGGCAGGGAAAAACAAGGTTTGGTGGTCACGGTTGGAAAAAGAGAGAGAGGGAGAAATTAGCTAGGTGTGTGTGTATGCATGGGGGTGTAGCATGTGTATGTGTGTAGGTGTGAGATTGCATGCATGTGCATGGTTGAGTCTAGGTGTATGTGTGTGGCACTCACGGTTTAGGATAGATAGATTAATGTATGTGTGGGTGTGTTTTACACAAATGTAGATGTAGGTCTAATGGTGTATGTATAAGACACATGCACACAAGTTAGCTAGGGATTATCAGTGTAGATAGATGTAGCTTTAGGAATACACCAAAATAAAAAGGAGTTGTTATGGTAGAATTGAAGATCAACATGTACAATTCTTAGATAGAGTTAAATCAAATAAACCACCATTCCAATAAAAGGGAGAAACGATCATGAGAAGATAGAAATATTGCATGGGCCATGCAAAGCAATTATTGCACCCCATGTTGATGTAATTTGGGATGTGAAGGAATAATACCACATAGGGTTGAATTAAAAATCCAAATAAAATGAGGGATTCCCATGTAGGTAATTGGAAGAGTTAGAACCAAGATGGTGATGCCAAAGTTAGTAGGTGAGAGGGAGAATAAGAGAGATGCCCTCAACTTCAATTTGGGCACTTAACATATATCAAAACAACCGCAAGACATCAAGAAACAAATACAATCTAATAAGGAAAATGCAATATGAGGAGAAAAACCATATGAAAGAGGTTTATATGATGCTCAAATGCAATGTGGCATGATGACATGAGCATGATATAATTATGATGCAACAAGAGACTAGGCTAGTAGCATAGCAATTGTTAGACAATTGGGATGCTACAACTCTCCCCCACTAAACAAGAATCTCGCCCCGAGATTCCTAGAAAAAAGAAACCAACACAAGGAGAGACGGGTGTTCGGAACGAAGGTGACCCTCACGTTCCCAAGTTGATGAACAACGGAATGGTGCGACCACTACACCTTGCAAACTTGCTAGACTTGTTGCGAGTCTTGCGTTTTGCTTGAGACACAAAGGGTTAGAAGAATTGGAGGATTGTCGTGAGACAAGAAGGATAGGATGAACGTAGCTCCGGTTTTCTCGAGAAACATGATAAAGGAATAGAACCACTTGTGAAAGAAATAGAAAGATGATGTATCACGACGAAAGGAATGACACACCATTAAGATTAAAGATTTACAGATACAAGAGAAGATAAATCTTTTCTCGCCGGAAGAAAAGAGCTTCTTTGGAGAAGTTATCGACCACTATGAAAATAGCACTGTACCTTCCCTTAGATTTGAGAAAGGAAGTTCAGAAACAATATCGCCTTCAAACAATAGAGTTCCTTGATATCAACAGAAAGATTTAGTTAGACATTGTCGGATTAGATTCTTATTGCACTGGTAAGAACCAAGGATCACACAATTGAGATGCGCGGATATATCTTCTAGACAAGGAGGTGATGCTCGATTATGGTGGAATCCCGAGAAGAAAAGAATATGGAGGATCTGGAGTTTATTGTAGAGATACTTATTGCTTTCTTTAGCCTTGAGGCTAACACAATAGATTTGCGGCTGATGGCATCAACCATAATTGGCTTTACCACAGAAAGAGAATTGATGAAACAAAGAGAGAGATAGTTTCCTTTCATCTTGTTTGGGGATGTCGAGCATCGGTAGAATGAGGAGGACAGAAAAGAGTTTGCGTTTGTTCCCACCAGATAATTGAAGATTTTGCTCCATCTAGAATAGACAGACCACCAACAAGAGATTATTGATTACTTTCTTCGAGAGACCACTCCAGAAAAACAAGGACAGAAGTAAAAGTATCGAGGAATAAAGGCCACTTCTAACTTCCGTGGAATGAGTGAAATTGCATTAATCCTCCCATCCAATGTACAAGAGCGAATGATAAGAGTAGTGGTATGGTAGCTACTCTATCCCGCACTCAAAGCATTACTCCGTACATGAATAAGAAAATCATGTAACCCAACTCCCAAAGACAGGTTGAAGATCTTGACAAAAAGAACTCATGGAAGTCCGTAAGAAAACAAAGATATGATGCAAATGATTCGCCGGATCCCGGATAGATAAGGATGATGATGTTGTCGTCGTGTCGGAAGATCCAGACCACCGGAAAAAAATGAAGAAAGATTACGGAGAACGGCTGCAAGATTCAACAGATAAAGAAAAAGATAGCTCCAACTTGAACAGAAGGATTACAAAAGATCTGAAAAGTCTTCGCGGCCTTCGGTGGATTGAGGGTAGGAGATGGAACGAGAGGGTTTCAAAAGATTACTTGACGAGACATAGGTGAAAAGAACTCCATGTTCTTCTTGAAATGATTGGGAGAGATTTAGCAGTCTTGAGGAAATCTTCAGTGGAACGATGATGATAACTCACCAACAAGGAAAGACTCCGGGCTCGATTGAAGGTGGAGGATGGAATTAACAATGGGCTTGCTGATTCCAGAATTGTAGCAATGTATTTAGCAGAAGGACGTGGTCGAGATAGGTGACTTCAAAAAGTCAGGATTCACACTCTGAGAACTTTTCACACAGGCGGTGTTCACGAAGCTTGAGAGAAGAAAACACAGATGATCTTCCATGTTCTTCCATTGATATAGAATAGACAAGCATATCATCAAGATATACCACCACAGATTAACAAGATATTCCAAGAATATCAAGTTCAAGCGGCGGGAGAAACGAACAAATGCTCGAAACACTTTCTGAGCCCAATGCTCTTTTGAAAGATCAACATCAAGAGCATGGATTCGTGTTGAAGAAGATGTATTGGTAGAATAGATTATCTGGTCCTTCAGAAAAGAAAAAGAGCTGCCTCCTGGTTCACATACTTGATCGAATCACCGGTTACAAAGATAAGGGGATCTTGGGTAAGAATGATATTAGCCCATACCTTAAGAAAAGCTATCAGAGACGAAAAGATGCAATTCCCTCGTATCAAAGAGAATTTTGCAGATATGGAGTTCCAAAAAGATGTGAAGCATGATAAACAGATGATAGACCACCATAGTGCCTTGAGAAAACTCTGGATTGCCAAAGATACTTGAATATGATAAAGATATGATCACGGTGTAACTCAAAATCACAGGAGATAACCGCCATCATCTGGAGGATGAAAATAGATAGCATTAACCATACTCCACTCATGATAAGTGTCATATATCTATGTCGAGAACCAAATTACAATCACAAGCATCGGATCGACGCGAGTTATGTACTTAGCCCAAAAGAATTGAAGAAAAAGGAAAACTCCCAGATCAAGCGCCGGTGACAAAAGAATGAGTTGGCATGAACATGCCGATAAAAGGAAGATAGATAATGTTTCACACACGACTGAAGAGGAGGGTGGAAACACAGATGTATCAAAGAAAAATTTCCCGCATTTTTCGGCATTAAAATACCAATAGATGCACAAAACCACTTATCAGATAGAGATTAGCAACTCCACATTCTGTGAAAGCATGCTGGAAGGAAGAACACCCTTAACAAGATGGCACCGGTTAACCAAGAGTCGAATTGATGGTGTCAGTTTACAAAATCCTGTCGGTATGGAATGTACCAACAGTTGATAACCAAAAGGCAGATAGCGACAACAAGTTGGATGCAACAGATAGACAAAGAATTTCACACACACACACACACACACACACACACACACACACACACACTTTCTTTGGTACTACGGAACCCAGAACACGTGAATCCTAGTTTGAATTTTTAGAACAGGATGGAAAACGTTACACTTCCTTACTAGAAAAGGGTGGGTGGGTAAGAAGAAAAATGGAAGCAGTCCTACTCTCACATTTTGTTTTTCCCTAGTATACATAGCTACCAAAATATTTGCTAGACTGACAACGACCATTTGGCTGAGACCCTAAAGGGCGGGATGTCTCTGATACCAATTATAACAACCTCGGACCCTACGCTCTAAGTTCAAGCCTAGATGAACCGGAAGTGGTTATGACGAGGGTTTAACTCATCAATGCCCATTGTTATGGACTTGGGTTTTGGAGAAGGAGGGAGTGCTGGAGACATCTATCGGCTAGCAAACAAGCACACAGGGGACAAAGGATTTACCCAGGTTCAGGCCTCGTAGAGGTCCCTACTCCTGCTTGTCTGCTCGTGGAATTATCAAAGGAGTCGAAAGTTACAATGGTGCGCAGATGCAATCTGGCGAAAGTTGTGGAAACTAGGGTTGCGTGCGTCCTCCTCACCGCCCCCTCCTAACCTTTATATAGATAGGCTAGGTCTTGGGTAGCAGGTCGAGTCGGTTACAAGTAAGGGTTCTTCCCTTCAAACTTTCTATCTTTAGCTTCTTCTTGTCTCTCAAGCAATCGAGAATCCGCAGGTTAGTAGAGTCCTTTCGTCTGGGCCTTTGCGACACCGTGGGCCTGTACGTATTTAGACCGTATATACCAAGCTTGAGTAACTGTAAGGTATACCCATGTCAGTAGCCCCCGAGTATCCAGTGGAATCGCAGATTCGACTGGGTACTTTTTGAAGTTTCGAGTGCCTGAATGAGTGCATTTCGACTGCTTTTATTTGTGTCATAGGGATTGTTGATATACGTGCCTGATATAACTGAAGTATTGGTACCAGTTAACCACCTTAGGGTGAAACAACGCAATCTACTCGAATTCGAGTCCCCGGACTCGAATCCGGAAAAATGCTGGCGTAATTCGACTCAGGCCGCGGAGGTCTTATAGGAGTCGAATTCCAGTTATATGGGTGTGAGCACTTGACGCGTCCGTCAAGGCATGTTCATCGTGCCTGTAGGCACGGATATGTTTCTAGTAGTGCGCAGTTAAATGCGTTGCCAGGCCTTTATTCAGGTCTTACCTTCACGCTATAAGCGCGGCATCCGAATTTTATCATCGCGGAGATGATTCGGGCAACCCAGGAGACGTAATCTCTTTGTAGGGAAAATTATGAGGCGGTGTCGCCATGATCTGCGAGTGCTGATGTAATCAACGCACAGCTTTCGTGCAAATAATCATAGGGTGCGCGATCAGCGCTCCCTATGGGAGTAGCCCCCGAGTGCCTGGTTGAGTCGAAGACTCAGGCAGGGACTAAAGAAATTTTGCGACTGCTGTCATTTTTGTTTGTTTGAGTCAAAAACTTGGGTTGCGACTGTTGTCGTCTTTTGCTTGCTTGTTTCAGTCGAAATTGTTTCCAGCGCTCCCTATGGGAGTAACCCACGTCCATAGTCGAATCGTTTTTCGAGTGGTTGGGTTTGATTGTGATTGCCTGTATCCCTGCAATAAGAAAAGAAAATCATAGGGTGCGCGGCCAGCGCTCCCTATGGGAGTAGCCCCCGAGTGCTTGGTGGAGTCGAAAAATCCAGCAAGGACTAAAGTAGTCGAAGTTTTCCGCTAAGTAGCCTTTGATGACGTCAGTGCTGACGCTTGCATGACCTCAGTTGCCCGCATGAGCAGCTTTGACGGGACGTGACGAGTGGTGGGTCCCACTTTCTGACTTTGAGTTGACTGGGCGTGCGTAATCTTATTATTAACTGTGCCTCCTCGGTTTCCGCGCAGTGGAGGGACGGTTCACGCTTCCTCTTCTCCACGTGTCGAGCGCGATATGTGCCACGCGTCCAATAGGGTTTTTGTGAGCTGTTGGATTGCATCTCTTAGGGGTTAAGTAGCGATGCTACGGCGGTAAATTTCCATCTGCGCCCCTTTCTTCCTCGCTGCCATCGCCATTGCCACTGCTCCTCTGCTTTTCTCCTGCGCTCATCTCCTCCGCAGCTCTGGACCATCTCCGCTCGTTTCCAAGTTAGTTTCTGCGTTCTCATCGCCGCCGCGCAATGGGAAAGAAGAAAGGAGGCACTGCCGCTGAATCCGCCGCAGCCGCTGCTGCGGCGAAGAAGAAGGGAGGCTCCGCTGCTGCGGGCACCAGTACCGCCGTCGGCGGGAAAAAGAAGATTGCGGGCACCCGCGTGACCAATGGTGCTTGGCGCCCCTCAATCATCAAGGCGTCCGATCTCCGTCTTCTTCGCCAAGACGGAGTTATTTCCGCAGCAGTCGCCGACGCGCGCGTCCCCAGCGGTGAGACCATTCATGTGCCTCCCGCTGGTTTTCGAGTGATGTTTCTTGCTTTCATCATTCGCGGCATTTCTTTGCCTATCCACCCCTTTCTTAGGGGTCTCCTCTGTTTCTACGGGATCCAGCTCCATCAGCTGTCCCCAAATTCGATTCTTCACATCTCTTGTTTTATCACCCTCTGTGAGTGCTGGCTTGGAATCGAGCCGCACTTTGGCCTTTTCAAACGTTTATTCAAGCTAAAGCGCCAGTCCGCATCTGGCTCTTTAGTTTATGACGTAGGTGGTTGTGGAATCCATGTCGACCCATCCGCCACCTATTTCGACATCAAGCTCGCCAAGTTCGTCCAGGGATGGCGGGACAGGTGGTTTTATGTTCGCGACCATAAGGCCAAGGACGAGCATTTTGGACTCGCGCCTTTCGATCCCATGACTGCCTGCAAGAAGATGCGTTCTTGGAAGAACGTGATCATGCCCTCTGCACTTGCGGAGACAGATGTGTTATATCAACGTGTCTGCGACCTCGAGAGTCGCATAGGCGCAGAAGAGGGAGGCTGCGCCTTTGTCAGGACTAGGCTGCGTCGTCGCGTCCAGCCTCTCTAGGCTAGGGTCCATTCCATGTTTCAATGGGGTGGTGCTGATGATGTCACTCGTGTGTCTGCCGATGGCATGTCCGCGAGTGAGGTAGATAAGAGGGTGCGACTGGTCACGAAGTACACCTTCAAGGATGTGCTTCCAAATGAGCCAGTCGTTCCTCCCTTCGATGCTTCGAATCCTCCTCCCGAGGTATAGCCGTGCTACGCAGTAGCTTATGTTCGCGATTGCTTTTCTGTTGCTTACTTGCTCCTTTTTGCTGTTTGTATGCAGGACTGGGCGGTGTCTCCTTGCATGCCTCCTCTCCCTGAGGGCATTATTCCTCGTGAAGCTTTTGAATAGGATGAGTCTGAGTCGACCATCCCTTCTAATGTGGAAGAGGAATCCCCCGAGTCCGGGAGCCCGGATACTCGCAAGCGTTCGCGTAGCGAGGACTCCGATGCGTCGACTCCTTCAACTCCAGAAGGCACAGTTGCTGGCGCGGAGTCACCAATTCCCGCCGTTCCTGTGAGGGCTGTAGCACCGTCTTCTCGCAAGAAGATGTGATTGCCCAAGGAGTCTTCGTCGGAGTCAGCGGAGGCCACATTTGATCTTGAGAAGTTTGACTAGTAAGTTTATGAGGTCATTCATTCTTTTCTGTTTTCTATTTGTTGGCTTTGCCCTGGAGTTTTGCCTTTTCTTAATGCGAATTTGGTCTTTCAGTCAAGAGGCGTCGTCATCTTCTGGCGACGTTGAGTTTTTGAAGGAATCAGGAGTCGCGACCTCAAGGGCCAAGGTAGAGGTCGAGCGCGCTCCTTCTCCTCCGGCGGCGGCCCACTCCGGGCATAATTCTTCGAGCTCTCCTCACGGAGGGGAGCATCGAATAGTTGCTCGGATCACGGCTCAACAGACTTCTTCGGAGTCGCTAGAGGACCATGTGAGTATATCTTTCCTTCTTTTGTATTTTGGCAGTCAACGCCTTCTGTTGCCCTCTCTGATTCCTTGCTTGGTGCAACAGCTCCTTGTAAAGGAGGTTGCGCGAGTGGTGGAGCAGGTGATGGCGATGGGTCGTCAGCATGCGATGCTAGAGACGCGTCACCGCGTGGTCAAAAGTGAGTGCTTCCACGCTTGTTCCTTTCATCTTCTCTCTATTTTGGTATGTTCGACTGATAGCCAATTATTTGACTGCCATGTAGCTGAGCATAACGCCCTACTTCGCAATGTCGCATCATTGGAGAAGACATTGGCCGCAGCTGTGAAGGGGCGCGATGAGGCAATCGCGGCTCGTGATGATGCCCGGAAGCGCGAAGAGGATCTGCGCGCCTCTTTTGCGGCCAGGGAGAAGTTGTTCGAGGAGCAACTATTCTCAGTCGCCAAGGCCCTCTGAGGTACCTTTACTGGTGGATTTTTTATTGATGCTTTTCTCTGCTTCTAGAGTTTTGCCGGTGGCACTAGAAATTTGATCCATGTATTTTTTGGTGTAGATGCTGGCGACTTGAGTTTTGACCCGCATGCCCTTCGTCATGATGACGCTCTGGCTGGCGCGGTATCCGCGGTCGAGGACCGAAGCGCCGTTGTCCAGAATACATTGTCCAAGGCCAAGGTCGCCCTTAGTCGCATCCGGGAAGAGTTGATGCCAAAGGCGGAGCAAGTCGATAAAATGGATGAGCTGGTGGAGTCACTCGCCGGGGGTGTGCCTTCTACCTACAAGAATTCCCTCCGGGCGGCTAGTGCAACGATGTCACTCGCCATGGTGCAGGCCCACGGAGTCAAGATAGATCCCTATGCGGTGTCGAAGACAATGCCTATTGGCGCAGACGGTCATCAGGTAGTTTTCGCTCCCTCTGCGACTGCATGTGCCAAATACGGCCATTCTTTGATCAATACCGTTGCCAAGTATTCGGAGGAGCTCCAGCGCGCTAAGAAGGCGGCGAAAGCTTCGGCTTCAGGGGCAGGCGGAAAGTCAGTGGCGTCTAATACTACCACGGACTTGATGAAGCCTCCGAAGGCGTCGAAGTCGAAGAAGCCAGCTGCTCCGTAGTTAGCTTTGTGTAATAGATAATGAATTGTCCTTTTGCTCTAAGAACATGCCTGCTGGCGAGTGTGCTTGTGAATATTTTTGTGCTTCTCCTGTTTGCATCTGCTCTCCCTGCCTTTGTGTTAGTTTGGTCGCCTTATTTGCTTCTGTCTTGATCTGTGGTAGGGCACATCGAGTGGTCCCATAGGAGGAAACCAGGGTTCATCATCTCCTGATGAGACAGTGGCACCGCCGCGCTCCAGGGTAGAGGAGCTGTCTTTGCTGTCGTGACTTCATGACCGCGTGAAGCAGCTGGAGCATGAATTGCCCATGATCCGCGGTAACGCAGATGTGTGGAAGTCAAAGGCGGAAAAAGCCGCCGCCCGCGAGCAATATCTGCTTGGCGAGGTGACGCAGCTGGGCGACCAGTTTAAGTGTTAGTTTGCTCGTCCTCATGTTTTCCTTTGTAGTTAGTCACAGTTGTACGTTGTACTCATGCTGTTGGTGCCGCTTCGTGTAGTTGTTAGCGCACACCATCCGCAGGAGGAGAGGGATAGGATTGCCATCCGCCTTCATGGTCTCACCCAGGAGCAACTCCAAGAGAGTGGATACTTCTGGGTGGATCATGATCGTGCGACTGCATTGGCGACCCTACAGGATCGCGCTTCGCGAGTGCTGCTCTTCCTGAAGAAGTCGCAGTCATGTTTGAAGAATATCTATCGGGCGATGTTCCCATTGGATGACATGCCGTCAAGCCTGTTGGCTCTCCTGGCCAAATTTCAAGATATGTCCGCGGTTCGCGAGTGCGTGAGGCAGCAGTTGGTGGCTGGTGCCAAGGTTACCCTCTCGATGGTCTGATTGCACAGGCCTGACGTGGATGTCGCCGTCGTAGCTTCCGGTCTGCCAGCGCCGCCAGCCGGATCTGTTTGGAATATGGTGCCACGCTTGTTATCAAGCGGTGGACCGTCCAGCAGAAGAGATTGTCGACTTCTTTGAGGAGCAAACCAATGTTCTTCTATTGCGGCAGTAACCAGATTTGTATCCTGCACATAAGTGTATTTGTGTTGTAAAGTTCATATATATATTTGTATGTAATTTATTGTTGAACGCGTACAAATAGCTTTTGTAAGCGTAAGGTGCGTTGCACTATGCGAGTCCTTTTCATTAGCCTGGCCATCCCTTTTGTCAACCTGCCAGGTGCGTTGCAGCTGGGTTGAGTTTGCGTTTAAGGGGTTCAATTGATGTGCCAGCTACTCAGGATGTCGCGTTTACTAGTTCGAAGAACAAATGTGTGTAGGGTGGCGTAGCCCCCGAGTACAATAGTAACAGAAGTGAAAAGATAAACACAGAGTTTTTGGGCACTTAGCTTTTATTTATTTGGAGAACAGTACGAGGTACAATGTGTGGCTAAGTAGCCTTGGCTGGGTAGCCTTGATGTAAAAGTAAAACAGCTAGGGGTAGAAGCGTCACAATTGTGGGACGTTCCAAGGGTTGGAGTATGCGACTCCTGTTTCTAGGTCTTGAAGGCGATAGGCGCCACCTGGGATTACTTCTGTAACCAAGTATGGTCCTTCCTAGGGGGACTCGAGCTTGAGATGCCCCTGCTGCTTCAGTCGCAGGACCAGGTCACCTTCGACGAAGGATCTGGGGCGAAGCCTTCTACTGTGGTAGTTGCGCAGGTTCTACTGGTAGATCGTGGATCTTTCTGCGGTGATTTCTCTCGCCTTGTCGAGGAGGTCGACGGAGTCTTCGAGTGCAAGAGATGATTCTTGTTCGCTGTAAGCGACTATGCGCGGCGCCTTGTACCTTACTTCGACGGGTAGTACCGCTTCTGCCCCGTGCACCACAAAGAATGGCGTGTAGCCTGTGGCGCTGTTTGGAGTTGTACGTAGGCTCCAGAGTACGGATTGGAGCTCATCTGGCCAGCAACCCGCGGCTTGTTCGAGTGGTCAAAGGAGTCGCTTCTTGATGCCGCTGCAGACGAGCCCGTTTGCTTTTTCCACCTGACCATTGGTCTGTGGATGCGTGACTGAGGCATAACTGATGTTGATCCCCAGGTTTTCGCAGAATTCTTGGAACTCCTTGGATGTGAAGTTCGTCCTGTTGTCAGTGATGATGCTGTGCGGCACGCCGAAGCGGTAGACAATGGATTCGAAGAACTTGACCGCGTTGTGACCCGACTGCTTGGTCACCGGCATGGCTTCAATCCACTTGGTGAATTTGTCGACTGCAACCAAAAGATAGACGTAGCCTCCCTGTGAGGACCTTGGGAGCTTGCCTACCATGTCAAGCCCCAATTGTGCGAAGGGTCAGGCCAATGGAATAGGACGTAATTCTACGCCTGGTGCGTGTGGTTTGTCCGCGAATCGCTGACAAGCGTTGCACTTTTGGACTATGTCCTTGGCGTCGCGCATGGCCGTAGGCCAGTAAAATCCAGCTCGTAGAGCTTTGGCAACGAGGGCGCGACTGCCGGCATGGTGTCCGCAGGTTCCTTCATGTATGTCGAGGAGGACTGCTTTTCCATCGGCCAGGGAGACGCATCGTTGTAACACGCCTGTGATACTGCGTTTATACAGTTCGCCGTTGATAACGGCGAATGCCTTGGAGCGTCGTGCGATGTGCCATGCGTCCGTCGGGTCATCCGGTAGGCGCTTGCTGAGGAGATATGTAATGTACGGCTGCGTCCAAGATTGTTCTATCATCATGACGCTCATTGGCCCTTCGAGTCCTGTGTCTAGCTCCAAGTCATCGAGTGCCATTGGCTCATTGGGTGGCGTAGCCCCCGAGTCCATTGCTGCGCTTGTTTTCTTCTCTGCGGCCTTTGGCTTGATGGAGCGTTCGCAGATGCACTCGAGAAATACCCCAGGTGGTATGGGGGCGCAGGTAGAGCCTATGTTGGCGAGTGCGTCCGCCTCTTCGTTGCTTTCGCGACCTACGTGTCGCAACTCGCAACCATCGAAGTCTCCCTCGAGTGTATCGTAGAGGTCGCGGTATGCGATCATGTTATCATTGAGTGTGTCGCACTCGTGCATTGTTTGGTTGACGACCCGCTTGGAGTCGCCATATATGATGAGCCTCTTTGCGTCGTAGGCTTTTGCCATCCGCATCCCATGCAACAGGGCCTCGTATTCAGCCTCGTTGTTTGAGGCTATGAACTGCATTCGCAGGATGTATTTCAGCTTGTCTCCTTGAGGCGACGTCAATATGACACCTGCTCCTGCTCCGTCTTTCCGCTTGGATCCATCGAAGTGCATTGTCCAGAGGTAGGACATATCTGGCTTGTCCGGGAGTTGGTTTTCCATCCAATGCACGAGAAATTCAGGGAGAACTTGCGACTTGATTGCATCACGCTTTTCGTATATGATGTCTCGTGGAGACAGTTCGATTCCCCAAAGCGCGACTCGTCCCGTGGCGTCGGGGTTATTGAGGATATGTCCCAATGGGGCGTCGCTGACTACCACGATTGGGTGTTCCTGGAAGTAATGTCGCAGTCGCCGGGCGGTCATGAAGACGCCGTATGCCAGCTTCTGGTAATGCGGGTACCGCTGTTTTGTTGGCGTGAGAACCTCGCTGAGGTAGTATACCGGGCGTTGTACACCATGGACCTTGCTTTCCTCGGCCTGCTCGACGACGAGCACTGTACTAACCACTTGGTTGGTAGCGGAGATGTATAGCAGTAGTGGCTCCCTTTCTCGTGGAGTCACCAGTACTGGCGAGGTGGATAACAGGCGCTTGAGATCTTCGAATGCTTCTTGCGCTTACTTGGTCCACTCGAATTTGTCAGCTTTGCGGAGGAGCTGATAGAAGGGCAGTGCCTTTTCCCCCATTCGACTGATAAATCGACTGAGGGCCGCGATTCGTCCGGCTAGTTGCTGGACGCCTCTTATGCTCTTTGGCTTATCCATGGCCAGTATGGCCTTTATCTTTTTCGGGTTTGCCTCAATCCCTCTCGCGGAGATGAGATACCCAAGCAGCTGCCCAGATGGTACGCCAAAGGCGCATTTGTCCGGATTGAGCTTAATCCGGTAACGATCGAGGTTGGCGAATGTTTCGCGCAAGTCGTCGATTAGAGAGGCTTCCTTCTTGGTTTTGATTACTATGTCGTCGACATAGACTTGGATGTTGCGGCCCAATTGTTCCTTGAGGCAAGCCTGCATGCACCGCTGGTAGGTGGCTCCAGCGTTTTTTAGCCCGAAGGGCATTGTGTTGTAGCAGAACACACCGAAGGGCGTTGTAAACGTGGTCTTCTCTTGGTCTTCTTCCTTCATTCGAATTTGGTTATAGCCTGAGTAGGCATCGAGGAAGCAGAGACGTTCGCATCCAGCGGTGGAGTCGATGATTTGATCAATCCATGGTAGCGGGAAGTGATCTTTTGGGCAGTGCTTGTTTAAAGAGGTGAAATCCACGCACATCCGTAGGATATCCGTGTCCTTTTTTGGCACCAGCACCATATTGGCGAGCCAAGTGCTTTCCTTGATCTCGCGTATGAATTTGGCCTCGATGAGTCTGTTGATCTCCATGCCAACTGCCTGCACTCGTGGCTCAGACAGTCGCCTGATTGTTTGCTTGACTGGCCTTGCGTCGAGGTTGACATTGAGTGCGTGCTCGGCGAATTCCCTGGGAACTCCTGGCATGTCCACAGGACACCAGGCAAAAATTTCCCAGTGCTCACGGAGGAATTCGACGAGCGCGAGTTCCTATGCGGGACTCAAGTTGTTGGCGATGAGGGCCGTTTTGGCGGGATCTGTCGGATGGACCTGCACCTTCTTTGTGTGCACAGATGAGTCGAAAGAGAGATCAGGTGAGCTTGGCCTGCTCAGGGGAGGCAGGTTGTTGTCTGTCGTCTCCTTCAATCGCGCGAGCTCCTCCTACATGCCGAAGGACTAGGAGATTCTGTTGAATTCCCTGTCGCAACTGTCAGATCGCTCAAAGCTTCCGTTGATCGTGATGACGCCGTTGGGGCCTGGCATTTTCATCTGCAGGTAGGTGTAGTGGGGTAACGCCATGAACCTAGCGAACGTGACGCGTCCGAGGATGCAGTGGTATTGTGAGGGCCAGTCGACGACCTCAAAATCGATGCGCTCGCGTCAGAAGTTCCTTGGCGTGCCGAATATGACGTCGAGGTTGATTTTGCCCAGGGGGTATACGCCTTTCCCTGGGACGATGCCATGGAACGTTGTGTCTGATGCTTCCAAGCAAGTTAGAGGGATCCTCATTGCTCGCAAGGTACTCGCGAATATGAGGTTGATGCCGCTTCTGCCATCCATGAAGACGCGACTCATGTCGAAGCCTCCAATTTGCGCCTCGAGTACGAGGGGGCAATGGCCTGGGCGAGGTACTTGAGGCGGGTGGTCTCGTTTATCGAAGGTGATGCACGACTCACTGCCACTGAGGTACTCAGTGGTGGATGGTGGTGAGTGCGTGGCCAAGTTGACTTGGCGAGTGATGGCTTTCTGCACCCTATTGGAGGGGCGTCCCTTTTGGATCATCATGGTACCCATGGCCCGTGGGTACGGTTCTCCTCCATGGTGTTGGTCCGGTGCAGCTCCGTTCGGTGGTGGCCCTGGTGGAGGTGGCGGTGCGCCATGTGCCACGGCGCCTGGAGCGGCCCCGTAGCCTCTTTCGACTGCATTGCGGTTCATCCGAACCAATCCCTCGTGTAGCTTGAGGAACTCGCGGCAGTCCTTGAGGAGGTGGCTGGACTTTCTCTTGTCGTCATGCTTGTCGATGTAGAAGTGTACCATGCATGGTCCGGACAGTTTTTCCTCGATGGAGGTCGCGGGTGCCTCGTCGCGAGTGCGGCGTTGCCATACTTGCATGGTTTTCCTAGAGTCACGATATCCACCGCTGCGGTATCCGCTGTTACGGTTGTCGTCGCGTCTATCGGCGTAGCCAGCTGCGACCATGTTGACGTCGTCACGGTCGTCGTAGATGCGCATGCGGCGTTTGCCTCAGTGGTCGCGTCTGCATTCGAGTTCTGCCTCCTCGTCGGAGTGAGCGCGGTTCTTCACTGAATCTTCTCCATCAGCCCACCGATTTGCGATCTCCATTAGGTGGTCGATGGTCTGGGGCTTTGAGCGGCCCAGCTCCTCCCTGAGCTCTAGACGACGGACGCCACCGTTGAATGCATCAATCGCGCGGTCTTCCGAGATGTTTTCCGCGGAGTTCTTGATGATGGACCACCTTCGTATGTATGAGCGCAGCGATTCGCCAGATCTTTGCTGGCGGCATCTCAGTTCTTCGATTGATGTGGGCCGTTTGTACACGCCTTTAAAGTTTCGTACGAAGCTGTAGACCAGCTCATCCCAACTGTGAATGGATCTGCGTGGGAGGCTATTGAGCCATGCTCGGGCGGCGCCCTGCAGCTGTAGCTGCAAGCATTGCATGGCAGTACTTCGACTGCCTCCGTGGAGCCTGACGGAGGAGATGTGATCCTCTAGCCAGATTTTAGGGTCCTGTAGACCATCGAACTTTGGATTTTCTAACAGAAGTTTAAACCCCTTAGGAATTCGCTTCTGCCTAATGGATCTGCTGAAGCATCTGGCGCCACAGAGTTCCCCGTCTTCCTCTTCTGAGTTAGTCGACCGAGCACGTCGTGCTCTTGACTTGTCGATCTTGCGTTGTGTGAGGTCGTTGCACGCATCGTAGTCGCGATCGTGTCACTGTGAACGACGGCGTCGAGACAGGTCATGACTGTGATCGCTGGATGAGGGTGAGGAGTAGCGTTTTGCCAGCGCTTTGCCCTTTTTTGGGTCTGGTACCAGCTCCTTGTCGAGGGTGGCCTCGATTAGCTCCAAACCTGCGATCGTAGATCGGTGCATGGCGGTTCGGGGATCTCTAGCCGGTGGCTGGTTGTTGAGGAGGTACATGGTGGCTGCTGTCACCGCGGCCTGCGGCGTTCTGGGGACCACGTTGCCTCTCGTGTCGACTGTCATAGAGCCGAAGTCGAGGACTTTCGCGGCGTCTATGCGCTCTTGTTCAGTGAGGTGGGCCATTCGCGACTGCCTCTTTTTGGTGATGTACTCGTTGCCTCGTGAGGAGGATCCTCCGTAGGAGGAGAGCCCAGCGCGACGAAGGCTCGACTCGTCCGCCGCCTTTTTACGCGCCTCGAGTTGCGCGATTGCTTATTTTTGGCGCGTGAACTCCTCTTTTAGGAGCCAGTGGTAGCCCATCAGTAGTTCCTGCGGGGACCCAAGGGGTAGCGGTGTACCTCGTAGGGCCTCGCGGCAGCGCTCCCACTCTTGCTCGTTGAGCTTGATTACGACGCGTTCGCCGGTTTGCTCATTAATTATGCTGGGAGGTTCGACTGCTCCCCCGTTGGCGCCGTTACCGTCGTTGCTGCTGCCGTTGTCGCGATTGGAAGAGGTGTCGCCTACGTTAATGACGGCGCACATGAAGTGATTGGGGAAGCTGCTGCTTCCACAACTTTCAGTTTCAGAACCGTAGGTTCAATCTTCTGTGGCCAAATCGCTTAGATCGGAGTCACGACTGTTGTCGCTAATCGTGTTCCCGACTGCCACCGGAGCATTGAGCTCACTGAGGGTGCCGATTGATGGAGGGAACCATGATGCCGGGGCAATCGCCAGTGTCGTCGGTTAATCAGGCATGCGAAGCGTGCCCATCTGACCAACTTGGAAATGGAAGCTCCCAATCGCCTGGCTGATTCCGTCGCCCACGGATTCGAAGGCCGGGCGGGTGGCTGGTGGGTGGACGGTGAAGTCGAAGGCGCCGAAGAGCTAGCGAATCTCCGCTGTTGCGGAGTTGTAGATCGCATTTGATGGGGCCGAAGAAGCCGCAACATCAGCACTCCCATTTCCCACAGACGGCGCCAATTGACGAGGGTTTAACTCATCAATGCCCATTGTTATGGACTTGGGTTTGGAGAAGGAGGGAGTGCTGGAGACATCTATCGGCTAGCAAACAAGCACACAGGGGACAAAGGATTTACCCAGGTTCAGGCCTCGTAGAGGTCCCTACTCCTGCTTGTCTGCTCGTGGAATTATCAAAGGAGTCGAAAGTTACAATGGTGCGCAGATGCAATCTGGCGAAACTTGTGGAAACTAGGATTGCGTGCGCCCTCCTCGCCGCCCCCTCCTAGCCTTTATATAGATAGGCTAGGTCTCGGGTAGCAGGTTGAGTCGGTTACAAGTAAGGGTTCTTCCCTTCAAACTTTCTATCTTTAGCTTCTTCTTGTCTCTCAAGCAATCGAGAATCCGCAGGTTAGTCGAGTCCTTTCGTCTGGGCCTTTGCAACACCGTGGGCCTGTACGTATTTAGACCGTATATACCAAGCTTGAGTACCTGTAAGGTATACCCATGTCAGGTTAAAATAGTACAGCGGGGGCCCAGGGGCCACCCACGTGTAGACCCGTCGGCCGTCCTAACCACTTCCAAGACATCGGGACAAGAGCGAGTGGCGTAGGCAACAGGCGAAGAGATCAAATACATACACAAGTGAGTATGTATGCAAGCTACCTTACAACAGGTCTCAGAGCCATACCATCTAAAAGAAATAGAAATATTGCAACGCCATACGGCAAGATCCAAATATCCTAGATATAGATAATAGTGTAGGATAGCTCCTAATACATCAATCAATCAGAGTATCAAGCGGAAGCGGGAAACAAGATCCGAGTATGGACAAGAAGCAAATCGGCATAAGATGCCACATAAATAAGCACATCCCACCCACAGATCTCACGGATCCCCATCCCTCGAATCTCTACACCGAGTGATCGTTGCCAACATCATCTGTCTCCTCCACCTAGTATCCATCTTGCGAATACACCTGTTCATCTAAATCAAACAATTTATCGTGTGAGACCCTAGGGGTACTCAGCAAGTCTTTATGCCTCTAAAGGGGACATAAACCTGGGGTGACGCAATTGCAGCAAAAGATAATAACTAACAAACCTATAGATACTCGCTAACCATCCGCCTAACCAATGATAGACGGATTTCCGTTAATTAGGAACAACAGTTATAACAGTATAAAATAACAGATCCATCCTCCTTCTCGCTTACCAACGAGAAAGCGGACGAACAACCCATCCGTTGGCAGTTTTATTAACCATTCCATGAGTGTTACACTATTTACTAGTCAGGTATTTAGTCAATTAAAAACGGTACTTTAGTTATACTTGTCTATGATCGAGAAAATGTGCTCCAAGTCATCCATAACCGCGGACATGGCTTTCAGAAAGATTTATCCTGCAGGGGTGCACAAATAGCAACACACACTCGATCAACCTCGAAAAACCAACTCAAAACCCAACGAGGCATTCACGACAAAGCGATCATAGGATTCATAAAATATTTCAGGGGGCCACCCCATTAAGCTACCCGCGACGAAGTTGGCCGACTCCGAGACGGACCCAAGGTTTGCGTCAATGGCTGTAAACGACTGGGAACCCGAAAATGTGACTGGGCTTGTCGATACCGCGAAAACACTCCGCATCCAAAACAGTACAGGTGCTCCACGCACAATCTTAATAGAACAGTAACATGGCATAAGTATAGGATAGTAAATAAAACCCCAAACTAGTTTGTGGCCCCAAGAAATAGAAATGAATCAAGCTCTGGCTCAGGGGAGGTCCATAAGGCCTCCCGGATGTGGATAGTGCGAATAGTCAAGGAACAGGAATCAAGTACTCGGGGTCCTACGGGGCACAAGTGAGCATGAAAAACCAAATAATAGATATTGCTCACCGGTGCCTCTTCCATTAGTTATCCCATTACTACTCAGGTTAAGTTGTTTAGGTACCTCGTTATTCATCAGACACTCACATACCCTACACATGCTGTTCTACGACTCGCATGGCTCAAACAACTCCTGTAGTAATGGCTCATAGGATGGAGGAACAAGCTTCGGCGGGGTTTAAAAGTAAAGGCTATGCAGTACTTGGGATTCAATTTAATGCAAAGGCGACTCAATGATGCAAGAATAAGATAGAGGCAATAGGTATTATATGTATGCAAGCATGTGGTAGTGCTTGCCTGGCAGCTCAGTTGAAGCGAGAGATGGATCTGGGTAGTACTCCTGGGATTCCTAATATTTCCCCTGCTCGACATCTATTCGAAAGAAGAACCAAACAAACAAGGGCCAACATAAATAAAGTGCACAAGCATATGAATAAAATGCGACAAGAAAACAAGCATGCCATGATGAATGATGCACAATTTACATGGCAATAATGTAGCATGGCAAGGGTGAGGTGTGGGGACAAGAATAAATCATTTTATTAATCATTTGGTCAAGTTTTATTGCCATAAACAGTTCTGATTTTTAATAATGACATGATGCATTCTTCAATTCATATCATGGAATCCATAGTTACAATGGGCTCGTCGCGCTGATCGATTTAGACACATTATTTTTCAAATTTGGAGTTATAGATTTAAAGTTATTAATTAATTAAGAAAAGGCATTTTTAATGCAATTAAACAATTTCGAAAATTTAAAATAGTCAAAAATTAAATTGGATGGCAGATTTGAATTCCTCACATTTTTCTGATTAATAAACATATATCATTTGCAAAATTTGGATTTATGAATAAAAAGTCATTATTTTTTGGATTTAAAGCATATTAGAAACATTTCTGAAATTTGTTATTTTGGCAAGGATTTCTGAAACCTTTTGTCATAGCGACCAACCCGACACACTCTCAGAGACGTGTGGGCCAACGAGAGGGTTGGACCCGCTGCGCTGATGGGTTTCTTACGAGAGAATGGCAGGTGGGGCCTGGCTGTCAACGAGTGGGTACAAAAGAAAAAGGAGGCCGCTGGGGGGATCGAACCTGGAACCTCAGGTTTGTTGGCTAGGTCGCACCGGCTGACCATCTAGGTGCGGTTGATCTGGTGTTTAAAATTGATGCAAACACTTAATACCCAGACTCGACAGCAGAGGAGGGACTGACGAACAACAACAGAATAACAGCGACGAGTTCATCTGTCAGCTCTAGGATTTCAGGCCAGGTTTCTCCCCGTGTGGTACACGGTTTTGGGCGTATGAGTACTTGAAATGACCGGGAGAAAAAGATATACGCACTGGTTTGATCGGTTTGTGCTGGGGTGGACCATGTGTCGCGCAGTTTTGTGATGAACACCGAGACTGCATAAAGCAGAGCTGATTCAGACATCCACCTTGCGATCACGATTGCCAGAGATGTGGTGGATCGTTTTGAACATGCTTTATGTCGATTTGAAGAGGTGTCCGGGATCTACAACTTTTGTTCAGGGGTTTTAGGCAGGAGAGATCACATCGGCTGCTATTATGCGATGAACATGAGCAGCAACAACATCCGCTGGAGCTCTCGCAGCGGTGAGCACGCGCGACGGCGCACATGGCGACGAACGGCGGTTAGAGAGAGAGGGAGGGGATGTCTAGGAGGTTGTGCTGCTTACCAGGGACCTTCAGGTGCAGCGAGTGGGTTCGGGGAGGCGTAGAGCGACGAGGAGCAGCAGTTTGCAGCAGCATTTGTTTCTCGATTCACCGCGGCGTTGGCGGCGCTCCGGCGAGCTCTAGCGTCTAGCTCCGTCCCAGGGCAAAGTAGAGGACGCAGGGGAGGCGCCTGGTACTGCGGGTTCGCCTTGGGGGGTCGCCATATCGTCGGGGACAGCAGGTAGACAGCTAGGGTTAGAGGTATGGTGCCATGGCAATGGCTTGGGAAAAGAGGAAGGAAGAGAGGATGGAGATGGGTCTGGGGCGTTCAGATCTCGATCTGAGGCTGCTCTAGGGGGCTGGTTAGGTGAGGAGAGGGAGGGAGGAAGCACATGGGGGTTGTCCACTTTTGCAAAGTAGAGGAGGAGGGTGGACTCGGGAGGGGTTCTCTTCTCTCTCCTTTGTTGTCTCCTAGCCGAGAGAGGGAAGAGGGGGCAGGCTGGAGGGTAGAGGAAGGTGTGGCTGGGTCCTTTTGCAGGCAGGGAAAAACAAGGTTTGGTGGTCACGGTTGGAAAAAGAGAGAGAGGGAGAAATTAGCTAGGTGTGTGTGTGTATGCATGGGGGTGTAGCATGTGTATGTGTGTAGGTGTGAGATTGCATGCATGTGCATGGTTGAGTCTAGGTGTATGTGTGTGGCACTCACGGTTTAGGATAGATAGATTAATGTATGTGTGGGTGTGTTTTACACAAATGTAGATGTAGGTCTAATGGTGTATGTATAAGACACATGCACACAAGTTAGCTAGGGATTATCAGTGTAGATAGATGTAGCTTTAGGAATACACCAAAATAAAAAGGAGTTGTTATGGTAGAATTGAAGATCAACATGTACAATTCTTAGATAGAGTTAAATCAAATAAACCACCATTCTAATAAAAGGGAGAAACGATCATGAGAAGATAGAAATATTGCATGGGCCATGCAAAGCAATTGTTGCACCCCATGTTGATGTAATTTGGGATGTGAAGGAATAATACCACATAGGGTTGAATTAAAAATCCAAATAAAATGGGGGATTCCCATGTAGGTAATTGGAAGAGTTAGAACCAAGATGGTGTGCCAAAGTTAGTAGGTGAGAGGGAGAATAAGAGCGATGCCCTCAACTTCAATTTGGGCATTTAACATATATCAAAACAACCGCAAGACATCAAGAAACAAATACAATCTAATAAGAAAAATGCAATATGAGGAGAAAAACCATATGAAAGAGGTTTATATGATGTTCAAATGCAATGTGGCATGATGACATGAGCATGATATAATTATGATGCAACAATTATATGTAGGAAGGTAGCATATATATAGACTAGGCTAGTAGCATAGCAAGTGTTAGACAATTGGGATGCTACAAATCCCTTTCCCTTTATAAAGAGCCAAGGTACACAGCTTGAACCGTTCGGTGTATAATCGAAATGTCATCAACACACACGATGGTGACACATCTCCGTGGATTTCGTAAAGAAAAAAAATCTTAAGCAGTTATTACTGCAATAAAAACAGGAGAGCCTCGCATGACGCCTCGATCTCCGCACATAAAAGGGGACGTGCAGTCAAAAAACTCCGCTAAACACGCTACCTACACGTCATCATTACTGCTGCACAATCCCACACTTGAAACGTCCCATCGAGATGTGTCTTTGGGAAACCACGGTGTAAATTCATCATCAGTGACATCATGCCATGCAAGTCACAAAGAAAACTTTGGCCCTATAAAAAGGACAAGGACCTGAAGAAAAGAATCATTTTTTGAGTTGAAATGAATTCCTCAGCAAGAGAGACTTTTGAGACTACAATCGAAAACAAATATATCGTGTGTAGCCTTGAGGGCTACTCCTATCGGAAGCGCTGGGCGCGAACCTGACAAAACACAAGGTGACATTGTCAGAATAGTTACAACATAAGTTTTTCGAGCCTATGTCCCGATGAAAACATCCGAACATAGCCTCGGGGGTTACTCCTATCAGGAGCGCTGCCGCACACCTGACAAAGAAAGATCATTTGTTTCCAAGCCAATACCCGAAGATAAAATTGTCCTCGTGTAGTGAGATCAATAAGTATTTGTATCCACAAATAATTACTCCTATTGGGAGAATCTATAGGAACCGGTAAACTTCAACAATTCCAACAGCCAAACAAGCCAGTCGATAAAATATATACAAAAATCTCGGATTGCGCCCAACATAACAAAAAATCCGAATGTCGTGTCCACGACATGAAGGTAAGACCGAGGGATTCGTCCTATGTGGCTTGATAATCACACAAGAATGCGCATGAAAAATTCCGATGGACGCATGGGGTACCCGATAAAATAGAACTGGGATTTAGTATTCGATAAGACCTCAACGGCTCGAAATGAGTTACGCCAGTTATAATTCCGAGTTCAAGCCTGGGGACCTGAATTTGATGTAGGTCTACAATGTCTTTGCCTAGGAGCAATTAACTGATTCCCGATCCATAGGACGCATCAGGCCTATTGTACCAAATCCTTATAAAATCATAAAATCTTAGAACATAGAAAAACTGAAAATATCTGTGAGACTTAACCAGAATCTATGATTCAGGTAAAGTCTCGGGGGCTACTGACATGGGTATGATTACTCGGGTGCTTATGGTCTGCTACCCTGGTTGTATAAAGGCTCATGGCCCATGAAGATTCAAGATGATGGCCCAGGAAGCATCCGATAGAAGCCTTAGTTATATTAGATAAGGAAAGATGAACTGACGTTGTGTTGGTGGTGTAATCAAACATATGTAACCTATCCGTATACAGCTTTGGGACCTAACCTATTATATATAGGATGGGAAAAGCCTACAAGGAGGTACCGAAAAACCCCAAGCGATCTATAATAGTGTTATTCATCAAGTGTTTAGGTGACTTCGACTCCCTTGTTTGCCTGATATCCGACAAACTCTCCAGCATTCTCTTTTCTGCAAAACCCTAAGTCCATCATCATGGGTATTGCCGAGGTTACCCCTCATTAGTTAGTATCTAAGTATCATGCTTTCCTCCATGATTTTTTATATTGAAAAATTGTTTTAATATCAACGTTATCTAGGAGCTGAAAATTGTTTCAGAAAACATCATGTGTAGAAGATATTATGATATCTAAAACAATGCTTGGTTGCAATATCATAGAGTATAATTTAATAAAATACATATTCTCGTATTATATGAGAATTTGCAAAGTTTGGAGACGCTAGGCGTCTTGATCACCCAAAAGGTTTTGAAAATTAACATTATATTTGCGTTTCATCCTTATGAGCTATAGTAGTGTGGTCATAAAAGTTGTCATGATAAAGATGGATAGAAAATGTAGGTAAAACGTTTACTACATTAAAAGGATTACTAAAAGGAATGAAATTTGAAAGAACGCCAAACATTTGACGATGGTGATCCGCTTTAAAGTGCAAGTCCAAATATTTTAGTATTTGACTATACATACTTTGAACTATGTGTCATACGTATGGCACCACTATCGATGTTGATAGATTCTTTTGAAAAGAAAAGAAAATGCTGAAAGAGAATCTAGATAATATTTGGCAGGAAAAAAAAGTCTGGAAATGTCCAGCTTAGGTATGTAGATGATATGCACATTTTGGCTATATTATTTGCTTATCAAACAATGTGGTTCTTAGGTATTGGATACCGAATTGGTTGGTGTGAAATGTCACACAGAGCAACACAATTCATGAACTGTAATGGCCTAAGTAACTAGCAAGAGAATATGTGATGATGTTTATCGAAAACAAATAAAGTTTTATTTTGTATTTCTCGTTGACATCAAAGCTTGCCTTCAAGATTTATTTTTAATAACTAGTTAAATGTCCGTGCTTTGCTACGGGGTAATGATAACTACATGCTTTAAATATTTGTGTCAAGCGAGAAATCCTTATGATTTTGCATGTATATCGTATTTCTCTCACCTCGTACCTCTTCGACGATCTATGTGCACAATTTTGACTTTCATTTTCAACGTACATAATCTCTTGCTTGTTGCTTCAACTTTCCACATTGTGTTCACTCAACTATAATTTGTTGTTAGATGGCGCCTTGAATAGTTTTATTGAATATTATCTACGTTTCCATTTTATGCGGAGATTGTTGGGAGATCCACTTTGGCTCATAAGTGTAGATGCACCTAGTGATTAAAATCATATTTTTTAAATATTAAAATATTCTAAAATAAAATTTGACATGCACATCTAGAGACTCATATTAACACACAAAGTTTCGGACAAAGGAACAATTTTTCTAACTTGTGTAAAAAGAGAAATGTCAATGCTCACGAGACAATTTTTGTCTTTTTTACATATTCCAAAAAACTATTCTTTTTATGAAAAACTTTGTGCGTGAATATAGAATGTCTAGATATACACATGAAACTTTCTTTCGGATTTGTTGACCTCTAAAATAATTTTTGTATGCATTTTTTATAATGGGTGCATCTACACCTACCAGCTAAAACACTTCATCAGAGATTAATGATAGTGCTTTTATTAAGTATCTGGCACAAATTATATTGGCTAGTCAATTGGTTAATTTTCAAATTTGTTTATCTTTAGAAATAGAAGCACGAAATAATCCTAGTGTCTTCAAAATAGCAACATGAATCTATTGGGTGAATTTTACAAGCAAGCCCAGTTTCATCAAACTCCTCTTATACGTTGTTCCAACATAATTGACAAACTCACAACATAACATATAACATCTCTTCAGCATGAAAGTGCAATCTGAGAGAATGTATGGTGCCTCGGTTAGAAGCTAAGACAAATGATGTAATAAAGACATCTATAGTGATCTCCCAACAACAGATAGCAAAGCTATTTAATATATTCTAAACCGGGATCAAAGTAAAGCAAACAACAAAACTAAGGTATGTATCTTTTGAATCTGAACAGAAATTTAGCTAAAACAGAAAAACACATTATGTCTTTTCTGAATGTGATCCAAAATGTTAAGCAATGATCATGTCTCGCCAAAAAAGAAACGGAACAATGGTATACGCAACACATGGAAGTAAATCTAGTAAAATAATTAACCAACATGGATCCAACCCCCTAATTTTGTTTGGGCTGTTGCAAGAAAGCATCATAGAAGGAGCATCCCTAGATTACACTGGCTTATCCTTTCCACTACCAACCAAACGACGTCATGCGCATCACTGCCATTTCATCCATTCTTTTACATATCCCCTGGATGGTATCTAGGTGGGTTGTCAAAACCGGTGGACATCATCTCATCTATGTCAGCCACTGCATATTTCTCTCTTCGTCTAGCAGACATCCGTATCAATTCAACAAGAGTAATATCAGAAAAGTGATACAGAAGCTTTGTAAATCTATATGATAAGCAAGAACAAATATAACTCCCTCCGTCCCATAATAAGAGATGTTATATTGGTTGTAATACCATCTTATATTATGTGACGGAGGGAGTAACATATCTCTGCAATTCTTTGCAAGCGTACACTACAATTACAGAAAGAGATGGAATCAATGTTTGCCCACTAGACTATCATTCCAGTTCACCTCTTTATTTTTTTTGTTCTTGGAAGGGAGAATAAAGGGATTATGGGAGCCCCTTTCCTTTTGTGTTTTAGCTACGAGAGTAAACAAAGTAGATTCAACCCGCATGAGACATGGATTTTAGAAAATAGCATTTATTGTATGAAATACTGACTTACAGGAGCCCCTTTCCTTTTGCTCATTGTATGAAATACCGACTTATCAAGAATAAGGCATGTGTATGTTCTCTGTAAAATAAATTCCAATAAAAAAGTATACCAAAGTCCCAAAACATGTTATAAAACGTGAACACTTCCCAGAATCCTAATCCCATTTCAGAAATTAAACACAAAAAGAACACCTATACACATATGTAATCTGCCTGCTAACAAACCAGATCACCTTATTTTTTTGGAAATAAGATTTCAAGGGATTTAGCACAATTAAAATTAGAACAATCATCCTATGAAGATACGACAAATCTTTGTGGATTACATCAGACTAAAAGTTTATCTGTCATTTGTGGATCACTTCAACTTTTTGAAGAAAATTCAGTAATGAAATTTGGGAGTACATATAGTATCAAATTGCAAAGGGAACCATCTAGTGGCCAAATAGAGTATAAGTACATTTTCACATTAAGCGAGGTTCGACAAGAACCGAAGCATGTAGTTGTAAGGACATACCAGATATGAGTCAAATTCAGAATATTAAATATTAGATTACTCTGACTAAAATTCTAGTGACTTTGACCTGGGTTCTAAGGATATTGTATTCTCTAAGAGACACCATAAAAGTTGGCCCTTAAAAACGTGTATACAAGGCAATGTAAACTATTTCTACGGTTCAAAACTGACCCGAGTAGAATAGATCCCATAAACAACCAACTGTATCTTTTTTCCAAAGCCGTGTCTTCTCCGTTGAGCTGCCCCGTGCGCTGCCTCTGGCCAGCCTGCCGTTGATTTCCGCCCCTTGAAGCCCCGTCCACCTGCCGCTACTGCTGGCCGTCCCGCGCGCCGCCTCTGCTGGCCATCGCCCCGTGCCGCTCGCCCGCCCACTTGCCGCTGCTGATGGCCGCCGCCCTACATCGCCCGCCCGCTATTGCTTGCCACGGACCGCCGCTGCGCTGACAAGCTCTCCTACCCCTTCTCCTGCCGTCCTACCGCTACTGTTGGCCCTATGCCGCCCGCCCTGCCACTGCTGCTTGCCTCAATTCGGACCATCGGCGGCCTATTCCAGCGTGCGGTTGCCCATTCTAGCAAGATAAAGGCAAATTTCGGCGAGATACGGGAAAATTCCAGTGAGTCAGGTGGCAGCGCATCCACTCCAACGAGGTTTTACGGGCCCGGTAAAACGCTCCGGAAATGCACATATAAAGTTCTTGCGGGCGGATTTTCAGTGCCCTACAAAAAAAATATGGGTTGGTTGAGTTTTATGGGATCTGCTGGACATTATTTTTCAACCAAAATGTAAACACCTCCTTTTTTTTTGGTTTGACCGCTTTTACGGTGCCTCCTAGAGATGCTCTAAGTCAATTGGCACTGCTCCAAGATCGTCCAAGTAGAATTGGTGCTCCTTCATGTGTGTGATGACTCGCAAAAATTGATTTCAGTGAAGAACCCAAATAGACTGTATAGAAGTTAGGTACATGAAGGGGGAACGTATGTCATTTCATATATAAAGACTAACAAAATGTCGAGAGGAAAATAGGATGTATAAAGATATTTTGGGAAGAAATACCAAGTCTTGGACTTCAGTTAACTGGGATCATAAGATAAAATCAATAGTAGTAAACACACAGTATAAATTAAGAGAAATACATCACAGCTATCACTTTCAGTCATAAAACTTTTGAATTAATTAAGCACATCAGTTCCGACCCATACATATATTCTCCACAACCTCCTCTCTGGCTGCGTTATACACTGAATGAAAGAAAAACTTTTTCTATCTGAAGCCTCAGACACAGTAGAGTTCATATACTCTATATATTCTTCAACGGGGATCAGGGATCAAGTCAACTTGTTTATTTTCGAAATTTAAAGTCATTTTGTTGTTTGTCTCTCACAAACTCGATGAACGGGTAGTAGATTACAATAGTATAATTCAAGATCAAGAGTTACTTCCCTGTTAACAAGAAGCGGGATTTTAGTGACATGCACCATGCTGGAACGGTAGTGCACCACCATCTTGACCTCATAGGACGTCCTCTACGGTATTGGTAGAGATCCTAGCTCACCTATAGTAGTATCATGATTAGATGACCAAGATATCAAGATAAAATCCATGCATTCCACAAGTCGATAATATGTAGCATTATGACAATGTAAAAGTGCAGGGAGGCTAGTACATCATTTGGAAAACAAAAGGTCAGGTCAGTTGGAGTTCTTAAATTGTCGACAAATGTTTCAAGCTTCAGTCTACAGACATAAACTACCACTAAGCCACCCTTCTATTGGATTTACCTTTGCAAATATGATTATTGGTACTCTTAATATATACTTCTATAAATATCACATAGTTTACCGAAGGCACTTTCCACACTTCTTTCAACTGAAGATTACTGTAAAATACACACACTTTCATGTCATGATCATGTGATGGTATGGACATACTGCTAATATGTATGGAAGAGGATCTAAAGGGCATACCATAAAATACACACACTTGCATGTTATAAGTAGGATCCGCTTCTATTCCAAATTTACGTGCAACAACAAAACCTATGGCTAAAACATAAAATGTTCAACAACAGTCAAACTATGTACAATATGTAGCAAAAAGTAGTGCATTAACACAGAACCTTATCGTCAGAGTTATGTCATGGAACTTGCATTAATCAAAAAAGGCTCCTTTGCAACCTTTAGATTCAAGAAATAATGCGTGATAGCTTGTTCATTTGCAAGAAAACCATACATCGACTTGTCACTAGAATTCCACTCCATCGAGTACATGACATACACCTCAATTTAGAATTTTAAGTATTGAACTACATTTCTTCCCTAGAAACATAATTGTTGATCAATTTTAAGAAAATTGAATCATAACATATACATTGGCAATGGATCCGCATGGCAAAGATATAAATTTTTGCAAACAATAAGATAGCTATACGGACACGGGTGTCCGTATCCGGCCAAATTCGGCCTTCTCAAAATGCGGCGATACGGATACGTTTTTAATATAATTTTTGAAATAGGAAAATAAATACATGGAGCTGTTTGATTTCATGTGAGTTTCAGTAAATGGGCTTGCACTCTAGAGTAGCTAGAAGTGGCTACATGATCACAGTAATTACACCGCCATGTGACATTGCCCCCTTGTTTCTCTAAAATTGTTGCTCTGCCATCAGATACTGATCTACAAAATAGAGAGAGAGAGGGAGGGAGGGAGGGAGGGAGGGAGATACAGTCAAGAACTCAAGAATCTCTGAATCAACAAAGGAGGAAGGAGACTGAGGCGACACAGTAGAGTACGAGAGGAGTAAGGAGACTGGTACCTACTTCCCGCCAGCGAGGTGGCAAGCTGCTGGTTCCTTGCTCCTGCCGGGGACAGAATGGTGGGCTGGTCGCCGCCGGCTAGGTCGCCACAGGCAGCTGGACGCGGATCTTGCAGTGTCGCTCAAGAGTCAAGAGAGAGGAGGCGGCTGTGTCAGGGGAGGGGAAGTAGGAGGGGAGGGTAACGGGGATAGGGTTTCAGTTTTGGGCTGGGCCGTATCCAATTTGTGTCCAAAAGGTATCCAACTGGTATCCGAATTATTACCTATTTATTTTAATTCATTAAGTTGCCGATACAGGAAAAACCGTAGGGATACGGTGTCTGGGCCGTATCCGTATCGGATACCGTATTTGACACGATACGTGTTCTAGCCACCGTGTCCATGCAGCAGAGATGGGAACCCATAGTGCCATAATAATTCTAAATTCCTCATAGAGAACTAAGTTGTTGTGTATCAACCGAGATACCTCCATTTATCTACACTGGAAACAAATACATGCAGTAAAAAATACCTCTTGCTACACCCTAGCGGACATCCTTTCAGACACATGCTAAAATTACCAAAAGAGTGAGATCTTAAAAATAGGGAACTCTTTATACAAATCAAGCAAGAGAAAAAAAGCCCCTGCTTAAATATATGGAGCTAACCAGAACTGGACACCATAAAATAATAGAGAGAATGTACACTGTTCGTTCATGAGATCATGCCAAGAAAAAATATACCTGAAAACTATTCATCCCTCGCAACTAAACAAAGTGCCACTCACCTTGAATCATATCACCACCTGTGCACATATGAAACATAAAGCCGTAACTCCTAAGTCTGAAAGAATCCCCTCAGGTGATGACTCCATGAAGAAGACTTGGACCGATAAGAGTGACATGTGTTGTGCGATAAAATTATTGACCATCAACCTAACACCTAAAGGGAGGCACAAATATTCAGCAACAATGGGACTTATGTCTGAAATAACTGGAGCTACACAAAAGAAAAAATGAACCAGGGCCTTCTGGTTTCCATCCAGCAGAAACATTCCAGTGAGAAAAAGAATCAACATGCTAGAGTTCTGTGTAAGTGAATCTATCTAGCTAGCTTAAATTTACCAGTCAAATGCGGATGACTCAAAATCGCAACTACACATAAATTTTCCTACTTCTACCAGGAGTCATTGCAAGAGCAAACAACCATCTCTAAAACAATGCAAGATTGAACATCAGCACCGCGGTAGTTGGGTTGTAGCCCAAGTTCTTCATTTAAATGCCTAATTGATCAAGCTTTTTGTAAATTTGACCCATAAGGGGATGTGACTTGTCTCCCATATGGAACTCGTGAACCTTACCAGTAAACTGAACCCAGCTATATGCACCTACAAACCGTCCCACTCCATATTATACAAGTTACTCCATGGGGACATCAGAATGATGAGTGTCTCCGGGCACTACAGCTTCATCCTTTTCTACATTAACTATTTCGCCATTCTTGATGAATTTCATCTTGTTATGTTGCTTATTCAAATCACCTTTTTTGGCCTTGAGTATTGCTGGAGTTTCAATTACTTTTTCTCTGTCTCCTTACCTTGCCTTGTTCCAGGCACTACAATATATTTTGTGGTGCCATTTGCACAACCCTCTGATTTTACTGCAGCAAATAAAGCATGTGGATGATCCGATGTACAACCCCAACACCCAAAGGAGGAAGGCAGTACAATTTCTACAGTGAATAGCTAGGCTTGAACAAGAAAAACACCTCTTTCAAAATAAAAAGAACAGAAAAATACCTTGTATAGCAAGAAGAGCAGTTCGGGCAGCTTTCATCTCTGCCTCTTTATCCGTACTTGCTGCAACACGAATGTATTGTATTCCACCAAATCTCTACTATGCATATGATAGGACCTACTCCTGAAGCTTGTTTGTTCCAGATATAAGATGGAATAGTGTAATTCATCTTCTGGGCATACTTGCTGAAGAAGATCCTTGTTGATGCGTGCTTATCCAAATATGCCTCTAAGCCGTTCCCGGTTAGTTGCCTGACTCTGGAAATGTTGCTGGATTTCTCGATTATCGTTGTCTTGATAAGTCCGAATTTCAGAACCACGCCAGTTCCTAGTTTTCCTTCAAGTTGAGCTCCAGAAATGCTCACCTTATGTTACCTACTTACCTTGCATGCTTCGCAGTTGTACATTATAGAGAAGTAGACACACAGCGTTGATGTTGTATGTGCGAGTAAGCTAGCAGATTAATCATAGTCATTCAAACACATGGCTACGGTACGTGGACGCAACAGACTGAAGAAGTCAGCTGTTAATTTCCAAGACATCCAAAAGCAAATCAGGATGGGGATATTGAACACGATACACCAAATACACACAAGAATTGAGAAAATTTTAAATTATTAGTTAGAAGGATAGGACAATTACCTTGCAGCTGGTCGTGCCTTGCAGGGGACGGATTTGGAAGATGTCAAATCCATGAAGCATATGTGCGGGGTGCGGCCATGGGAGGGAGAGTGGTCGACGGTGCGGGGGATCCAGCTGCTACTCTTGCTCGCGACATGGCGGCGGCCTAAGACGAAGGATTCACCCTCAGGCACCTAGAGTAGGGAGGAGCAATGCATGTCAACTGTGGCGGATTGGGAAGGATAGATCCCTACTGACGGGTGTGAGGGGATGGCCAAGATGAGGTCTGCGGGATGCAGTAGGAACGCCAAGGCAGGTTGCGCGTGATTTCCAGCATGGCATGGTGGATTTCAGCACTTCGGTGGGAGGACTGACGACGAGGGCACCAAGGGCGCAGGACGGGACGCTCTCAACCGCGATGGACGGCGAGGGCGCATAGGCCAGGAGATCGTGCGCGTACGTGCTGGCGTACGGTGGTCGTTATAGACGAGCACAGACGTTTATTTTTCTGGGGCGTGATTGAGGCTGTCACACACGATATTTTAGAAAACTAGTAAAAATGTCCGTACGTAGCACCAGAAGAACAAAAACGTAAACTCTATAATGAATTTTTTTTATTACTCCCTCTGACCGTATTAGTTGATTCAAATTTGTCCAGATACGATTGTATCTAGCGCTAAAACTTGTATAGATATATTTATATCTAGACAAATACAAGTCAATTAATTAGGATCGGAGGGAGTACTATATTAGAAAAAAAGTTACTATCTGTGCATTGCTACAGATAACTAAAAACCCTTTTTTTTGTCATGTTCATCTTATAAGTTGCTTGAACATCGTGTAGAATATCAAGTCACTTCCATGATCATTCGTTGTGATAAATTTTTTCATGACTTCAAAGCAACTTTTTTCTTTCTAAAAATCCAAGTTTTAGTGTTAATTAGACTATTGGCACGTATATGTACACTTTGTCAAAAGTGTTGGGCCTAGGCTTTGTCCGTTATTGATTTCTACCATCGACGTGAAGTGTGAACTGGGCCAAATTGACTGGAACCGGCCCCTCAGCCCGAACTCACGCACATAATGAACTGGAACAGCAGAGCGAGGAGTGAGCGCCTAGACTACATCCCCGGCGGCGTAATTCCCGACGGCGCGCTTCCCCGGCGGCAGCGGCGTACCTCTCGGCGGCGCGTTTCCTCGGTGGCAGCGGCGATTCCATCTGGTTCATAGCGAGGATAGAGCGCCTAGACCACCTGCGCCGGCGGCGTCTCTCCCGGCAGCGCGCTTCCCCGGCGGCAGCGGCGCGTTTCCTCGGCGAAGCGGCGATTACATCGGCTTCAGAGCGAGAAGGGAGCGCCTATACCACCTGCGCCGGCGACGTACCTCCCGGCGGCGCGCTTCCCCGGCTTCAGCGGCGTACCTCTCGTCCGCGCGTTTCCTCTGCGGCAGTGGCGATTCCATCAGCTTCTCGTCCACGGTGCGCTCTCCCTCCACCCTCTGTTCTCCCGTTCCCACTTCTTCTCTTGCTGTTCCATGGTCTAAATCCTAGTCTTGGGAATTCTATAGCGCTAAAACGATTAAGCAGGGATGGATGTTGTTGAAGACTTGAAATTTCATCAGAATAATCTCTCCTATAATCCTCTTATATTCTTCCAGTTGTACGATTTTTGTTTGTATTTCTACATGGACAGTGGTGGTCTATTTTCCCGAAATTTCGAAATGAACTTATCCCCACTCTGTTTGTTTTTAGCTGCAGTTCACGTACAAACATCTGACAAATTTTCAATGTATAAGTTAGCTATCTTTGATATATATTTTTTGAATCATATAAATCTCCACAAATTAGCTGAAAGACATATGGTGGTCGGTAGATTGTACCAAGCATAGGCATAAAACTTGATACACAATATTAGTTGCAGTTCTAGCTTCATAAGTTCCAAATGTATGGCTCCTTTGTCGTATCCACTAATCTTGTTGATTTTCTCCACCGCAATTCGCCTCCTGTAGAGAAAGTATGGTTTTTTATTATCCTTTTATATTATTGCTCAAACAGTCTTTCAATATTACTTGTTGTTATTTTATTCCAGTGACTTTGTGCTGATATGTTAATATTTTATTTAAATTAAATTGAAAGCATGAAGGTCACATAATAGTGGACGTTTGAAATTACATTTGAAATGTTGCATAGATCATTTGTTAGGACTTCTGTGTACACGATATTCTTTGTGTACGTCTCGCTTGTGCTGATTTTCTTCTTCTTTTTCCTCTCTCCTTCGTCTTGGGTTTCTCCTCATCATCATGTGTACCTATTAGTATCTTTATGTTTGCTGTCGCGGTCGCTCTAGAAAGCGCGACATAGAGTTGACCATGTGAGAAAACCGGGTCAGGTAGGTATACCCCGACGTTTGGTATTGTCTGACCTTGTGATTTGTTTATTGTCATCGCGAAATTTAGCCTCACAGGAAATTGTTTTCTCTTGAAACGGAATGGGAATATTTCGTCATCCGACGGGCATAATGGTATTCTAGGCAAGAAAACTCAATTTCCAGAATGTTGTCCTAGCACAATTTCTGCGTCAATTGCATTTTTCTGAAATCCACGTATGACCAGCCTTGTGCCGTTGCATAGGCCATTAGCCGGGTCGATGTCCTGAGTAGTATTATCGGGCAATTAATCTTTAGCTTTAGCATATGTGGAGGCAATCCGTTGGGGGTCAGGGTGTTCAGGAATTCTGGTGGATAGTAGCCATGTGGGTCTTCTTCTACAGAATCGAAGTTGTGGTACACCATCTCCTCCCCTTTGAAGCGATCAATCATTTTTAGGTTAATTCTGTCTACACAGTCGTTTTTTGTCGCTAAAATTGTTCTTGATGTGATGTATTTTGTATCATCTAGGGCAGCGCCGGCCGTTCTGTAGATATAGCCAATGAGTCTATCCAGGCCACTATCCTCCGTCTTATTTGGCACGCATATATTTTTAGGTAGAAGTATTTCGTCATCCTCGTTTATTTTCTCGGTTCCGTTTCCAATGCGTAGTAGATATTCAGCGAACCCTGGGTCGTTCTGAGCCCTCATGTTGCGTATAAGCTTTATTTGTCTCATGCATTTCCATAGATCTGACCTGGTGAGTGACGCGTCCACTATCTGGGCTCTTGTACCCTTTCGGACAACCGGCAGCACTTGTCTAAAATCTCTTCCAAATACGATCGTTTTCCCACCAAATGAAAGATCTGGTCTGTCCATTATATCCCTCATGCTTCTGTCTAGAGCCTCAACTGCCTGCCTCTTAGTCATAGATGCTTCATCCCAGATTATTAAAGATGCTGCTTGGAGTAGTTTGGCTGTCCCGCTTTGTTTTGTGAATCCACAAATAGCTCCATCATCTATTCTCAGTGGAATCTTGAACCTCGAGTGTGCAGTTCTCCCTCCAGGCATTATGGATGCGGAAACACCGGATGTGGCTGTCGCTAGAGCGATCTTTCCCTGTCCGCATACCGAGGCCAGGAGCGCTCTGTAAAGATAAGTTTTTCTTGTTCCTCCCGGTCCATCGACGAAGAATATGCCTCCTCTTGGGCTGTCAATTGTTTGTAGGATTTCATCGTAGGCTGCCCTTTGCTCTTTGTTTAGGTTTTCATGTAAAGTTTTGTCCTCAGGGTTTACCTCTATTGATGACTCCTCGATTATCTCTCGAGGTACATCGTCCGTCGTGTCATGTTGTTCGTCGATCTCTGGCAGAGGAAACGATTTGATGTCTTTTCCCATTGATTGTAGCATGTCCCTGATATTTCTGAGTACCAATTGTTCGACTGTATGCTTGCATTTGCAGTTTTTGCTGTAGTCTTCAGACATTGCCTCGAGGTGATTGTTCCATAGGCCACGGACATCGCTGGGCTCGCAAAACACCAGGATTGTTGCGAATAGCCTTCGTAGCGATGATGGCATCCGAAACAACTCCGCTTCTGTCATGCAGTCATCTAGTGTGTTGTCTACCTCAATGAGCCCCCTTTTTTCTGCAGCTTCACGAAAGGTTGGCATGAGTTGTTCGTCAACTGTCCTTAGGTCTTCGAAGCTTGTAGCGCCCGATACATGATTTAGGAGAACTCGGAGATAGTATCGTTCGCCTTCAGCGGGATGTGCTGCCACCATCCTCCCTACTTGGAATATAGATTTCCGTTTCCTCTCTTGCCAAAATTTATCTTCTTTTTGCCAGGTATAATGTTCTGGGAAGTCCCTGTATAGTATGCCTCGTGCTTTCTTATGTAAGTTGTTTTCTTCAAAGTATGCTGTCAACATTGACCTATCTGTTCCATTACGTGTGATAACATTGTTGATATTTTCGTTGGCATTATACGAGACCATGTGCATATTTGGGAGATGTAGTTGTAGTTGCTTGACTGCTGGGTGTATTTTACTTAGTTCGAAGCCATATATTCTCCACAGTGCTTCTGGAGGTGTCACCCACCGTGCATCTATGTACTGTCTAATCTCATCGATTTGAGCTTCGTTTACATTCTCAACCACACTTACTGATGCCCGGTCATGGCCCTTGTAGATATACTTGAACAGGTATTTAACGGCTTTAATGCTTGAGCATATCTCAACATTAATGTGGCAGTTGAACATCCTCAATAGATATGGGTTGTATGGGACTATCCATCTGTTGTCTAGCGTGCACTTTCGAACCGTTTCTGTCCGGCCTTCATTACGTCTCCTATACACTAGGTAGGAGTCCTTGCCTTAAATTGTATTTTCGTTAAACGTCCTTGGATAGTTGTTCATGCATGTCTTGCAATTCTTTGTGCATGGACAGTTTCTATTCAGTGCACCGCAAGGACCATGCATCATATGCTTGATTACCATTTTATATAGCTCTGGGTATTTTTTTTTGTTAGGGAGCTCAGCGGAGATGATTTTGTCATATTGCTCTGGTCATGATCAGCAGGAAGTGCGCATGTGACAGTCCCCTCTTCTGGAACTCTACAACATAGGTATATGCCGCCACCGATCCAAGGATGCCCTTCTCAAATAGCTGCTTCTTCATTTCTTCTAGTTTTGCCTCGAAAACACGGACCACAATATCTAGGCGATCTTGTGGAGTTTGTCCACGCTCTAGTTCACGTGTAATCTCTTCCCAGTTAGGGTTGCATGTCATCGTGAGGAATATGTCCGGCTTTCCATATTTTCTAACTAAAGCCATTGCATCTAGATACCTGCTTATTTTATCTCGTGGACCTCCAATGAATGATGATGCAAGAATTGTTCTTTTTCCTATTGCATTTCCGTCTTGTTCTCCTGCTCGAATGCTATCTAGAAGGCCTTTGTATAGATCTGCCCTTAATTCTTTCTGATGATGAAACATGTAGTCCAGTCTGGAGCTCTCAATTTTGATGTATGTATCTACCACGAACTGTTGGAGTAGCCTTCCTCCGTACAATACTGGGTTGAATATGTTTGGTCGTGTATGTAGTTTATAGCAATAGTATTCTTTCATGGTTACCCACAACCTGCTGGTTGCATCTGTTCCAACAATTGCGACATAAAAAGTTAGTTGCATGGTTAGTAGTGTACCATATATTAATACTGGATTTTGAAAACGTTAAGAAGTTAAATTTTTACCTGGGTCAACATTACCATCGTCACCGTTAGTGGTTGCATCTGTTCCAGGAATTGCGACATAAAAAGTTAGTTGCATGGTTAGTAGTGTACCATATATTAATACTGGATTTAGAAAATGTTAAGTTAAATTTTTACCTGGGCCAACATTATCATCGTCACCGTTAGCTTCTGCTGCAGCCCTTCTCTTATCTGCCTTTTTTTCTTTTCTTTGGTATCTTCCTATGCCAACCCAGTTCACCTCTTGGAAAGAACAGAGGATATTGTAGTGGATCATAGCACCCATAATATGGTTTAATGCTCTGTATTTCAATGCCGTTTCCATGTAGTATCACATTCTTTTCAAAAGATTTTTTTATTTCATTTCCTTCGACCCACACTGCAGCTACCTCTGAAGTGATTGACACGTTGTAGGTTCTCTGGTCCAATCTTTGGTCAAGGTTCAAGATCAGCCTGTAGTCATCAAGGTTTTCAGCTTGCCCCAAACTCGTAAATGTTTTAGAATATGGGTTGTCGCGTAGAATGCCTGTTATCATCCCGACTACTTGTTTGTCTTGCTTGTATGTTTATTTGCGGCAGTGGCGGTACCGATGTTCTAAGCTTGGATCATCGTCATAGAAGTATAGCTCCAGATGCTTTGGTTCTGAGCGACTATTGGAAAATGAGTGTACATTGTGCTATATCTGACCATGAGCCCGAAAGGTGTAAATACTAGTTGTTCTTATGTCAGTTGTGTCTCTGTCAAGGTGGCAGTATAGAGTAGTAAATAAGAAGTGTCAGTTGAAAAATCTTATGTTGTCCCAAAAATATCTTGCATCAGAGTCGTTGCTTGTCCAAAGTCTCATGAGTTCAGGTGGTGTCTCTGGATTGACAAGTTTTATCTTTCCTTTCTTGCAGCATAACCCCTCTGATTCATACTCAAACTTCTTCGCACCGCACCATTTGCAATTTTTTCTATTCTTGAGCATGTGTGTGCTTTTTGGCATATTTTTGTAGACGTCATTATACGGATCAGGCTTGTTATGATCCTCGTCTTCTTTCATTTCAATTTCCACTTCTGTTTCCCATTATGGTGTTATTTGCATCACAAAAGTATAGTAAATTAGTAATAATCATGCAAATATATCTAAAATTATATTGAGCATACCTTGTCCGGTGAACATGTACTCATCCTCGCTTGTGTCTTCTTCATATACGACTTCATCATTACCTGTGCACCAAATTTGATTTTGTATTATTTACTTTACCATGTTCCACAAGAATATATATGAAATTGATAATATTATCGTGATCATCATCATTACAGAATGATTGTGCCGGTGCATCTGTGTCTGTGTTTGGTGGACATGCTAAAGAGGATACGTCTGTCCATGAAAGATGGTTAGTTGTTCATTCCTTTTACTTCTTCGGGAAATATATGAGTATATTGTATAAATAAGAGTATTACCCTTAATCATGATTTCTTGCTGCTTTATAGTTATTATTTCACTGTTGCCTTTTTCCATCCTTGTTAATATGAGATCGATGGCCTTACTATGTTCATCATCATTGCTGAATGGTTTTGCCGGTGCATCTACGTCTTTATTGGGTGGAAATAATGGTTTGCGGATTCCTGTAGAGGAAATTTTGTTAGTTTTACAAACTGTTCTTTTTGTAATGTTTGTACTGTATAATGAAAAGTATTACCGTCAATCAAGACTTCCGGAAGCTTTGTATGTTGTTTGACATCATTGCCTCTATTCACTAGAGATGTGTCTTCTTCTGATGTTATCGAAGGAGTTTTCCTCTGTTTTGCCGAGAATTCTTCATCACGACGATGACACAATGTTTGTTTTTCTCCCGATGTGACAGGCTTCATTCGACTTACATTAAATGTAGAATTTTGGATTCCCTCTTCTGTTTCTCTATATGCACGGTTCACCATCGCATTTGATTCTTTGCATGGTGTGCTGCGTCTCAATTCACGGCTAGCTTCAACTTGTTCTATTCTAGCCTTTTTTTTCTCTGACTGTAAATTTGTACATCTTTGTTTTTCTTGCGCACTTCTTTTTTTCCTTTGTTCTGGCTCATTTGTTTTCTTCTGTTGATATGCTTCACGATTTTTTTCAGCTTTTCTTGCTTTTTTTTCATTGGTCATCTGTGCTTGCTGATAGGCTTCACGACGTTTCTTTAGCTTTTCTTGCTTTTCTTCATTGGCCATCCTTGCATACCGCTCTCTATCTCTTTTCCTTCTTTCTTCTTTTGTATCCATGATTTGATCTACGATTATATCTGACCCTTCAGTGTAGTCCCATAGAAAATAGCCTATATTTGGATATTCAGAATTGGTGATGATAAATTTAAATTTTGGGTAATAAAGAACTTACCTGTTGACTCTGTTTTTCTTTTTGTCAAGGCCACGAGGCGACGTGCAGTACTAACCTGTGACTTGCTAAGTAGCTGAATTGAGGTTTTTTCCAATGCAACTTGCCCAACTTGCCCAACGTTTCTTCTGTTGGCTCAAGAGGTAGAAGTAAAGCTTGCGCTATATGCCTATATGTAATCGGCAGTCAACTTGAATCAAAGCAACCTAACGGTCTGTATGTAGCTAAGTAGGATTTGGAGTCTCTATCTGAGTAGTACTCGGACTCCCCAACTCAGTAGGATACGGACTTCTTAGGTAAGTAGGATTAGAACCTGCACTTTTCAACTTGAGTTTTGTCTATTTTTGGTACAGTAGTAAAACTTTAGACTGCGATTATTATTAATATTTTTAATTTTTTGTCATGTCAACCCTGATATTTTTATGGGTAATTAATTAGTACCTGACAGTATTCCTTTATTTTTCACCGCCTGAGTGTTTTGTAATGTTGCTGGCCTTTCATCTTGCAGTATGTAATCCTGATTTGTTAACTAAGTATTTTTCACGTGAGGAGAGGACCAAGGTTGCATGTATATTAGGCTAGTTAGCTAGCTGACTGATTTGATTGTTTTATTTTTTTTCTTATACCTGGTGTCAGTATGTATAGTTAAATTTAGAAGAGGGAAATCTACGAAATCATTTGTTTCCATTTTCAGAAAAATCTACGTATTTTATGGCTTATTATATCAAGTACTCAATACTTTAAGCTGTCGCACACTTGGTAACTGATAACAGTAATATATTCCACATGGTGACAAGGTAGCACAAAAGCAGTACATTATATAGGCTAACATGCTCGCAGATACGGCGGACGGCGCCTAATACTTCTATCGGTCTTCGGCGGTACCGTCATCTGGTCGTCCGGCACCAAGGGCCGGTCAGTCAGTGTAGCGCGCATCGTCAGCGACGGTAACCTGGTGCTGTTCGACGGGAAGAACATGACGATGTGGCAGTTGTTCGACCACCCCTCCGACGCGCTCCTCGTCGTGCAGTCTCGCCGACATGTTTCCCGTCACACCGCCAACAGCAGTCTCCTAGTGTTCGTCCAGTCCGCCGACACGACGATGCTGGCGCACATTCATCTTCCTGCCGTCGGCGCCGGCACGGTGTATTTCATGCGGCTGGAGCACGACTGCCACATTCGGCTCTACGAGTGGCACAAGGCTGGCCGCCGGTGTTCAATGTGCTTCGCCTCATCCTGACAGGATCAGCTGCTGCAACAGAAGTTGAAAATGGCCTCATGTGATCATTTGTGCCAAATATACACCTCCAAATTACACTCCGACAATACTGAGTCAACACATAGAACTGTGTTAAAAAAATCGGAGCATGTTGTAGCAATTATGTTGCACGTATGCATACAAAATTCATCACAAAAGGCAGATAAGATTCATTATAGGTATCATTGGGAATAAATGCAGTAAAACAAAGTTGAAGTACTTTTTCCTCATTGGGAATTAATACAGAAAATAACATAGTGCCACAATAACAAACTCGAAAGCCATTATCAAGTTCTGATATAAAGCAACACATCACTATTGTCTATTGGCTAAACCTATATAGTTCCTGAAAGATGGACAGTCAAAACTTTAGGCAAAACTAAAAGTGTGGAGGCAATTGAGGAGCAGCAGCCGGTGATAGTTGTAGATGTAGCTTCTTTGTTGGTCTTCATTGCTTCTTGATCCTCATTTCTTCATCTTCATATTGTTTACTGTTTTTCTGATACAGTTGATGAAATCAAGGACACCAGAAGACATGTTGTCTTCACATTCGTTCTGCTTGAATTTTAATAGCTGTACCAAATTTTGTTTCCTGAGTTCGTATCCATCCTATACGTTGTATATATAAACAAATAAGATCACCATCTCATGTGCAAAAAAGATAATAATGATTCAAATAATTTATGATATTTACCTTTAAAAATGGTGAATGAACTTTTTCGTTTTCCCATGTGGACATGAAGAAGGTAACAAGATAACCAGACATTTCCCTACATAAGATACATAATTAATAATCAATGCTAAGAATGCATATTGTACATATTGAGAATATAAAATACTCAGCATATCCTCTCTCTTAGAAATTGTTACCTTTTCTGACACGAAATATCATGTACTATCTTGTAACATCCCAAAATGTCAATCCAAGCTTATCAAGATCTAAATCATCTAATTTGGGGTTAACAAAAACTTTTCCAAATTTAAAAATAAAAGCATTCATGTGTATATGCATTTAAATTAGGAATTGATTTGAATTTCCATGGTTTTGTGATTCTTTGCTTGTAAAATGTTTCTTAGGTGATTTAAACATCATCTATATCATTCCCAAACTTTTCCTAAAGAAAATCAAATCAAAAACAATTAAAAGGGAGGAATGGTCATTTTAGCCATTTTAATCCACTACACTACTTTGGGTGTTCCTAGCACTCATTTCTTAACAGAAACAATTCTTGATCTTTGCACCCCTTGCTAGTACACATAATGAGATACCAAGGCCCACCTTTTGATCTGTTAAAAACATTTTTTTACTTATTTTAAATGGCATTTGAAAATTTCATCCAATGCATATGCATAGATCACCCCTATTTCAAAAACCAGCTATTTGAGTTCCACTTTCAAAACCCTTGCAACCAGAGAATACCTAGCACTAGTGGAGAACACCCAAAAAATTTGAAACCAAAATTCAAAAGTTTTTGTCTTTCGGCCATTTCATCAAACAGCTTGTGTGCACAAATCTGTCCAAAATCCAAACACTATTTGGAGCAGTAATTTTGGTCACCAGTTGTGCCTAACCTTGTCCCCTTGTTCCCCCAGTACAAACCCTACCATTTGCTAGCCCGACCAAGCCCTGTGCACACGACCAAATGGTCATGGCCATTAAGGCCGAGCACTTGGAGCACCCCCACCGGCGACATCGCGCTCAGCAGCCGCCAGCCTCTCTCACCTTGTCCAGCACATAGCTAGTGGTCCACCGCCACCGCTCAACCAGCCCCAGGCCAGAGACAGAGGGCAGAACGACCAGAAACCGCCGCGCTCGGAGCTGGTCGACCATGCCGACGCCGCCCGCAGAGCACGCTCTGTCCTCGCGTGCACGGACCACCCCTTGGCCGCAGCCCGCGCCCACCGCTCCGCCATGACCTAGGGAACACCCCAGACATCTCCGCTGGCCGCCCAATGCACCCCAGCCACCGCTCGCCGTCGGACCCACCGCTTCTGCCGCCCAGAGCGCGTGACGCGCCCGACCAGCACAGAGCCCGCCTTGCCTCGCCTTTAAGCCTCAGCGCACCGCCAGGAGACAGGCCACCGCCCCTACCTCGAGCCACGCTGCTAGCCCCCTATGCCGCCCTCGCCGGAGTCGCCTGCCCACACCATTCAGTCTCACCGTCGGGCCTATATAAGCTGGCCTCCCCGCCTCTTTTCTCCACACCAACTCACTCCCCACCTCTCACTGATCCTCTCCCCTCTCTCGCCAGAGCCAATCGAGCTCTACCTCACCGGAATTGGAGTCGGAGCCGCCGCAGCAGGAGGAGAAGGGCGCCTCCGATTTAGGGCACCCCAAGCTCCACCGCAACCGCGCCTCGCCTTGCCGTCGTCTTCCAGTTCATTTGCTCGCCTCGCCGTCGTCGCTGGAGCCCTGGTACGTCCCTGGTAGACCCCCACCGAGCCGCTAGGGCAAACTCTCGTCGGCGACCTGTTCGTCGTTGACGACGACCCTTAGCCGTAGATCCCACTTCTAATCCTACGGCCCACAGCGCGCGTACCGTTTCGCGTGTTAAGAGCCACTGACCAGCAGGATCCCCTGTCAGCTGAGCCCCGCGCCGCGGAGCGCCACTGGGCCGGCCCATGTTCGTTCCCGCGCTAGCCCAGCCGTTTGAAAATTTGATTTTCCTTTTAAGTTAAATCTAGTTTTTGTCCACTAGTTTAAAATTCAATTCTGGAAGTTTTACAAATCCAAATTGCATGAAACCAATTTTGTATGAAAGGTATTAAGATGATCTATCCAAGCCCGTTGGATTTAATTCCATTAGAGTTATAGATCTCTCCTAATAAAAATAACAAAACAGAAGCTTTTGCAACTTGCAACATTTTTATAAAATCAACTAAGTTAGCTTTTGAGTTGATTCCAACTCTCAAAAATCACATTTCATCATATCTATCTAAATATGTAATAATATCAAGGTTTACATGCAGTGACTTTGAACTAGTACGAAAATAATGCTATATAGGCATTTCTAGTCACTTTAAATCATTAAATAATGAACTTAAACCAAAGTAATTATGATCCAACCTTTAAATTTCATTCCCACAGGTTAGAATATGTGGTGATGACATGTGTCAACATGATCCCATATTTTAACTGGTGAATATTAAATATTAGCTAATTTTTCAATGAGTAGAAATTACTTTTCTAATTTAAAAAGAATGAAACTAGTGATTTAAACTTGTGATGCTTGTGATGATAATAGATCATCAAATGTGTGTCTTAGAATGCTATTTAGACTAGTTAAGTATTGTTTGGTGATTGTGTACTCCGTATGTATTTATAGACGATAGTACCGACCAAGCTTTCGAGGAGGAGGAGTTCTACCAAGAAGAAGAAGAAGAAAACTTCAACCACTGCACTACCCAAGGCAAGCTACTATTGGCAAGCTAGCACTATCCAAGTTAACCCTTGCAAGTTTAGTTCTTAGCAAGCTAGGATCAAACTAGATGGTTTAGCAAAGATGCTTTAGGCATGCTTTGATCACACTCCTTTGACTATTAATACCCAAAGTCTCATTTACAAGTTTTACCTCCCTTAGTTTACACAAAGTTCTTTACTTGTTTTGAAGGTACCATAAAAAGTATAAAACTTGACCTATTTAGCTAAGCTCTAGATGTCATTCTATGGCATGAGATTAAACCCATCTTTTCCACCTTAGTGAACACTCTTAACTTAGTAGTTTAGAGTAGATCAAAACTTGAGTCACTTTAGATGGGAACACTTGGTGAAAATGACTTATGAAAACCTTGGAATGATGAGTCATTCTATTGAGATGTTTTGACATGTGTTGAGAAACACAAATAGTTGATGATGATGAAAATGTTGAGGCATGAGCCTTAACCCTTCTATAAAACTGATGGTTGGATTCGGATGCGATACCATTCCAAATTTACCGTACAACCACACTACCTGAATTGGGTAAGGCTTAGCTGGAAATTTATATGGCTTAGTATTAGTTCCCTCGTGGGAGAGGTTTGAGCTAAGGCTACCTCTCATGATGTCCACCTATGCAGTGCCCAAGATGACTGATGGTCATGGTTGGGAGGCCATGCTCATAGGAGATGTGCTTATACTAGGGTGTGTAAAGGGAAGGTTATGTTTGATTATCTGCATACTAAGTATGATGATTCAGGGTTATCCCTGACAGATGTATCGAATCTTGTGGTGCAAGTGTACCACCTCTGCAGAGTGTCAAACTATTCGAATAGCCGCGTCCACGGTTATGGATAGTTGGAATGGCCATGCTGTTTTGTTGTCAGATGTTTTCCAAATAACTTGAAATGAATGATGAGTCTTGACTTGACCACAACAGGGTTGTGTTTATGACAATAGCTTCCCAACTTAAGTGATTCTAGAACTCTATTTTATCTTTCTTTGCTTCTGAACTCAGCTTAGGTTTCAAATATAACTTTATAAGTTGTACTTAGAGTTAGCACTTTATCTTAGAATTATAGTACATGTTAGTGGTAGTTTGCGAGTACTTAAAGAGTACTCATGGATTTTGTCCATGGCTATTATCATGGCCAGACTATGAAGGAGACTATCAAGATGATGGCCAGCCGGACGGCTATGATAACTAGGACTATCTGCCTTCGTCAGCATTGCCTGTGCCCCTGAAGATGGACCTCACCGCTCCACTTATCTTTTATTTCCGCTGCTTGTTGTATGAAGACTAGATCATGAGATCCTTATTTGTGTAAGACCTTATGTATGGTTTGTAATGGATGATGTACTGTGATATCCAATCCGTTATGTCTCGCAAAAATGGTAATCCTGGGATTGCGAGGTATGGCATAACAGGCATCTGGGATTAAAAATCCAGGTGTTGAGAAGTTGGTATCAGAGCCATCCTGACCATAGGAGACCCTAAATAGAATGGACGTTCAAACAAAAACTTAGTTTCAAAACCAAAGTGAGTATTTGTGAAAAACTATCTCCTCTCTTACCCTTGGGAATTCTTTCTTTCTCAAAAATTCATGTTCCTCAAAATTCTTACACTACTACTTAAAATTTGACACACTTGATCACTTCACTAACTTCCTCATCCTTAATTCTTGTAGATGGAGACTCAGTTCAGCAAGTTTTACCAGTTGGGAAACGGAGGTCAGCTGATCTTCGAGAGGGATCTGGATTCACTGTCAGAGTTACTGGGACGCTCGCACCCGGAGTTTCTTGGAGCTCAACTTCCAAGACCCCCAGGAGGAGACCTATAGTGGCTAGTCACCACAGATCTTAGAGGAAGCATTCAAGCACCAACTTCTGGGAGAATTCAGTTCTCCGTGAGAGAGAACAACTGGCTAGATGGATTAGCCAGGGTAATGCATGAAGCTCTCGCACGTCTATGTGCCCTTAGCGTCAACAAGACCCAAGGAACTCGTTTTGCCCACTATGCAAGACGTGACTTCATGGGAATGCCAATGGAGATGCCAAGTCACCCATAGTTGAGGCGTTAAGTGGAGAACCTTGACTTCTTGCTGTATGACAGACAGTAGGAACTAGACAATGCCAGAGAGTTAGCCAACCAGAACCGTGCCATTGCCGACCAGAAGGCCCAGACTTTTGCACTGCTCGTCCAGGACCGCCAGTCTCTTCGCCGCTAGCGTGCCAAGAAGGATCGCACCATCGCCCGTCTTTGCAAGAAGGTGGCCGACCTCGAGAAGACCATCAAGGAGCAGGAAGCTCAGCTTACAGCCAAGGAAGAAGAAGATGAGGGTGAAGACATCCAGGGAGACATGGATTCTTACCTCAGCAACGATGATGACTTTCTAGAGGAGGATGCCGTGGACTTCTACACTGATGATGAGGACTCCGACTTCATCGACGATGAGTAGATGCACTAGAGCACTGTCGTAGCATGAGATGTATCACTCTCACTGTATCGTAGCTTACAGAATGGTTCTTCAAACCATCTGTTTTCCCTTTGATTGTTGTGGTGTGTGTTGTATCGTGTGCTTGCTTGCATGAATGAAATGAAGTTAGTTGAAAAACCTGAGTCTAACTCAAAGTTTTAGCTTTGAAAACCCAAAACCATGAACCCTAGAATTTCCCTCTAACCCCTATATCCATCTCAATCTTCAGATGACTCGTGGGAACCAAGGAGGGAGCAGCTCGTCGCAAGACCCAATGCTGCAGATCTTGCAGAATCTCATCGCAGACCGTGAAGCAAGCAGGGCAGAACGCCAAGCCAACTTAGCAACACTTCAACAGATTGCCTCAACAACCAAGGGCATGGAAATCAGGATCATCAAGGATCCAAGCTGAAGAACTTCCAGAATACCAATCCCCTAATCTTTAGCACCTCTGAAAACCCATTAGATGCTGATGACTGGTTACGGACATTGGAAAACAACCTCGAAGTTGCAGGAGTGGAAGAAAATGAGAAAGTTCTCTTCACCACCCACTACTTGGCAGGAGATGCAAGAGCTTGGTGGAACATCATCCGCAATATGAACCATGGTCAAGTGATGACATGGGAAGCATTCAAAGTCAAGTTCAGCCGCACCCACGTGCCGCAGGGACTAGTCAACATAATGAGAGATGAGTTCCACGAATTGAAGCAAGGAAGGATGACTGTGGTGGAGTACCGTGACAGATTCCTGTCCCTTGCCAGATATGCACCTGATGAGATCAACACGGAGGCCAAGAAGAAGGAGAGATTCTTGAACGGACTGCATGATGAGATGCAGACTGTCCTCGTTAACATCCATTTTCAGGATCTCGAAGAACTAGTCGACTCGGCCATTCAGATGGAAGGGAATATTAATCAGGCAAACGACAACTGCAAACATCGTATGATGCAATAGTCTGGATCCAACAGTCACCAGAAGTACCGTCCCAACCCTTCACCAAGATATGCACCAAGGAACAACCGACCCCCAACATCTCACCCAAGCTATCCCAACCGTAGCGGAGGCAATGTGAAGTCCGAAGGAAATCATCACAACTCCGGTCATGTCAACAACTTCAATCGTGCACCTCCCAAGAACCACAACAACAACAACACTGCACCCAGAACTGGCAGCAATGCTATGCCTATCGTAGTCAAAGACAAGTCCCAGATCACTTGTTTTGAGTGTGGAGTGAAGGGTCACTACTCCAATGAGTGTCCCAAGAAGACTGCAACCAATGCCAATGTGAATGCCCCAGCTCAGCAGCAGCGTCATGTCCAACTAGGAAGGAGATTTACCCCAGGGAACCCTCACAACCGCAACGGCCATCTCTTCCACATGAACGCAGAAGTCCAGGAAGCGCTAGATGTAGTGCTAGGTATGTTTTCTGTCAACTCAGTCTTAGCAAGAGTATTGTTTGATTCTGGAGCATCGCATTCATTTGTCACCAAAGAATTTGCATGCACTAGTAAGATTCATCCAACCAACCTAAAGCATGTCATGATAGTTCAAATCCCCGGTTCAACAACCAAAGCCAAATTTTTTTGCAAAGCTGCACCTATCAGAATACATGGGATAGATTTTTATGCCAACCTAATTGTACTGGGAACCAAAGGATTGGAAGTAGTACTAGGTATGGACTGGATGTCAAGGCATAAAGGACTGATAGACTGTGTTAAGAAAGCCATCACCATGACCAGTAGTTCTGGAGTAACAGTAGAGCATATCTCTAAAACCTTACCCCGTCAATTCAAGTGCAACAAGAGTGTAGCCCTGCCTACCATAGACCAAGTCAGAGTAGTCTGTGAATATCCCGATGTATTCCCAGATGAATTGCCAGGTATGCCCTCGGATAGGGATATTGAGTTCATTATCAAACTAATCCCCGGAACCGGACCTATAGCCTAGAGACCCTATAGCATGAACCCCTCAGAGTTAGTGGAACTGAAGAAGCAATTGGATGCCATGTTAGATAAAGGCTTGATTCAACCAAGCGCTTCGCCATGGAGATCACCAGTGTTATTCGTCGACAAAAAAGATGGAGGCAACCGTCTGTGCACAGATTACAGAAAGTTGAATGATGTCACTATCAAGAACAAGTACCCCTTGCCGAAGATAGAGGATCTATTTGATCAGTTGACTAGAGCTCAGGTATTCTCAAAGATTGATCTTAGGACTGGTTAAAACCAACTTAAGATTCGTGCAATGGATATTCCGAAGACCGCCTTTACTACTCGCTATGGTTTATACGAGTATACAGTTATGTATTTTGGATTAACCAATGCCCCTGCTTATGTATTTTGGTTTATACGAGCTCTGCCTCGCTGGAATTGGAGCCGGAGCCGCCGCAGCAGGAGGAGAAGGGCGCCTGCGATTTAGGGCACCCCAAGCTCCGTCGCAACCGCGCCTCGCCTCGCCGTCGTCTTCCAGTTTGTTTGCCCGCCTCACCGTCGTTGCCGGAGCCCTGGTACGTCCTCGGTAGACCCCCACCGAGCCGCTAGGACAAACTCTCGCCAGCGACCTGTTCGTCGTCGACGACGACCCTTAGCCGTAGATCCCACTTCTAATCCTACGGCCCACAGCGCGCGTACCGTTTCGCGTGTTAAGAGCCACTGACCAGCGGGACCCCCTGTCAGCTGAGCCCTGCGCCGCGGAGCGCCACTGGGCCGGCCCATGTTCATTCCCGCGCTAGCCCAGCCGTTTGAAAATTTGATTTTCCTTTTAAGTTAAATCTAGTTTCTGTCCACTAGTTTAAAATTCAATTCTGGAAGTTTTACAAATCCAAATTGCATGAAACCAATTTTGTATGAAAGGTATTAAGATGATCTATCCAAGCCCGTTGGATTTAATTCCATTAGATTTATAGATCTCTCCTAATAAAAATAACAAAACAGAAGCTTTTGCAACTTGCAACATTTTTATAAAATCAACTAAGTTAGCTTTTGAGTTGATTCCAACTCTCCAAAATCACATTTCATCATATCTATATAAATATGTAATAATATCAAGGTTTACATGCAGTGACTTTGAACTAGTACGAAAATAATGCTATATAGGCATTTCTAGTCACTTTAAATCATTAAATAATGAACTTAAACCAAAGTAATTATGATCCAACCTTTAAATTTCATTCCCACAGGTTAGAATATGTGGTGATGACATGTGTCAACATGATCCCATATTTTAAGTGGTGAATATTAAATATTAGCTAATTTTTCAATGAGTAGAAATTACTTTTCTAATTTAAAAAGGATGAAACTAGTGATTTAAACTTGTGATGCTTGTGATGATAATAGATCATCAAATGTGTGTCTTAGAATGCTATTTAGACTAGTTAAGTATTGTTTGGTGATTGTGTACTCCGTATGTATTTATAGACGATAGTACCGACCAAGCTTTCGAGGAGGAGGAGTTCTACCAAGAAGAAGAAGAAGAAAACTTCAACCACTGCACTACCCAAGGCAAGCTACTATTGGCAAGCTAGAACTATCCAAGTTAACCCTTGCAAGTTTAGTGCTTAGCAAGCTAGGATCAAATTAGATGGTTTAGCAAAGATGCTTTAGGCATGCTTTGATCACACTCCTTTGACTATTAGTACCCAAAGTCTCATTTACAAGTTTTACCTCCCTTAGTTTACACAAAGTTCTTTACTTGTTTTGAAGGTAGCATAAAAAGTATAATACTTGACCTATTTAGCTAAGCTTTAGATTTCATTCTATGGCATGAGATTGAAGCCATCTTTTCTGCCTTAGTGAACACTCTTAACTTAGTAGTTTAGAGTAGATCAAAACTTGAGTCACTTTAGATGGGAACACTTGGTGAAAATGACTTATGAAAACCTTGGAATGATGAGTCATTCTATTGAGATGTTTTGACATGTGTTGAGAAACACAAATAGTTGATGATGATGAAAATGTTGAGGCATGAGCCTTAACCCTTTTATAAAACTAATGGTTGGATTCGGATGCGATACCATTCCAAATTTACCGTACAACCACACTACCTGAATTGGGTAAGGTATTAGTTCCCTCGCGGGAGAGGTTTGAGCTGAGGCTACCTCTCATGATGTCCACCTATGTAGTGCCCAAGATGACTGATGGTCATGGTTGGGAGGCCATGCTCATAGGAGAGGTGCTTATACTAGGGTGTGTAAAGGGAAGGTTATGTTTGATTATCTGCATACTAAGTATGATGATTCAGGGTTATCCCTGACATATGTATCGAATCTTGTGGTGAAAGTGTACCACCTCTACAGAGTGTCAAACTATTGAAATAGCCGCGTCCGCGGTTATGGACAGTTGGAATGGCCATACTGTTTTGTTATCAGATGTTTTCCAAATAACTTGAAATGAATGATGAGTCTTGACTTGACCACAACATGGTTATGTTTATGACAATAGCTTCCCAACTTAAGTGTTTCTAGAACTCTATTTTATCTTTCTTTGCTTCTGAACTCAGCTTAGGTTTCAAACTTAACTTTATAAGTTGTACTTAGAGTTAGCACTTTATCTTAGAATTATAGTACTTATTAGTGGTAGTTTGCGAGTACTTAAAGAGTACTCATGGCTTTTGTCCCTAGCTATTATCATGGCCAGACTATGAAGGAGACTATCAAGATGATGGCCAGCAGGACGGCTATGATAACTAGGACTATCTGCCTTCGTTAGCATTGCCTGTGCCCCTGAAGATGGACCTCACCACTACGCTTATCTTTTATTTCCACTGCTTGTTGTATGAAGACTGGATCATGAGATCCTTATTTGTGTAAGACCTTATGTATGGTTTGTAATGGATGATGTACTGTGATATCCAATCCGTGATGTCTTGCAAAAATGGTAATCCTGGGATTGCGAGGTATGGCATAACGGGCATCTAGGATTAAAATTCCGGGTGTTGACATATCTTTTGCTGCCATAGGAAAATATTATCGTTCCATGTTGATCCAGGATATGCCTTTGACATTGCTTTCGGTAAGTGTTCAAAAATCCATAAAAGTCTATACATATATTTTGCAAGTGGGTTCCGCTGGTACATGTCTTCAAGAGGAATAGGGTCCAAAATGTAGACAGTTTTGGTATGTTGGTCGAGTATGATTAGAATAAATTCACGGCCAGATTGTATTGGAATATGAATCTGAAATAAGCTTTATATTAGTTGTATTTCAAAAAGGAGGAAACATGTAGGGAGGTTTTCTTACCAATCTGCATGATGAAACACTATATTTGAATCCAGGCCAGCTACGAACGGAATATGCTAGTTTTTCCTTATCTAACTTCTTTCGATTGTTTGGATGTCGGCCAAAATCAGTTATCATCTAGGATATAATAAAATATATAAGTATTATGAAAGGTGATAAAAATGATTAGTATATATATATATGTAGACACAAAAATATATATTGAATGTAATAACATATCCAAAATTGCATGTCAAGATAGTGCTTTGATACGAACCCTCTCCTTTGTTTCTCCATTTCGATGTTGTCAAACATCATCTTCCACACAACCAAATTGAAACAATCCCGGTCCATGTGCAACTCAACATTTAGCATTTCTTGTAGTTGTTTGAGAGTCAAGCTAATAGGATATGGATCAGAACTCTGAATCCAAACTTTCCTATAAAATATTACGACAGAGAAATAACATTACTTATGTTGTCAATTGTACTCAATACATACAAATATAAAATTAAATGCAATCGATGGCTTACTCTAAAGTTTCCGCAGAATTGATTGATTTGATGTAGTTAAAGAGTCCACCTACTAACTCATTTAGGCTCAAATTAGAAAGGAAAGACATCAGCGATTGGTATTTGCTCTCTATAGATGAGGAGTTTAAATCTTTTGATTGCTTTTGATCAAAAGGAATGTCTGACATTATAAGATCATTTGGATCTCCCTCGCTGTAATCAATTTCTTCAAACCTTGCAGTCGATTGTGCTGTGTTATTTTTCCAGCATAATAGTATTGCAGCTAACTTAGATCTAAAAGAAGTAATAATTTCCTGCACATCGTCAAGAATACTATTATTGATAACAACATTTTTAGTGGCACCAACTATATGTTTATAGAAAAAAGAGTTATTTACCTACGTAATTGGATTGGATAGTGTATGTCCAGTCCAATATTCCATGAATTTAAGCAAAAATAGACCACAAGATGAACTACATAATAATTCAAATATAAATATTAGTACACTACATGAGTCACAATACTTCTTATATGGTTATTATTGTAAAAACATATGTATTTTATATACCTGTCTTTCTGGATTGGCTTTTGTAGTTGTTCTGTAATGGTCCATTTAGTGACATCAAGGTTTCGCCATTTATGATTGCCCAAATTTTCTTGACTTTTAATAAGAATATCCAAATGATATTGTAGTCCTTACAGCTGTAAGAATGATTAGTGATGAAAGAATGATACACATAAGTGATGGATTAATTTGCGGTAATAAATACAATAGTAACTAACCGTATTTTTGAGGTCAGCTCGTTGAACTCCCAACACAATGAGTCAAGTACTTGTATTTCGCACTTCTCAACATTGATGCATGCTAAATACCAATGTGAGTCTTTGATGTTTATGGGAAGATGTATCTATAATAAGAGAACGAGTTACTTTTATAGACATGTGAAATTACTAATTAAAAATCTACTAAACATAGAACTTGAAAATTAAGGATATCAATGTTACCATGTCATGGTTCAGATAGTTTTTGACAACCTTTGTCATACAGGTAGGTCCACTTATTCCACTTTGACCATCTTGTTTTAAGAGCCTTGTGACAAAAGGATTCTCAAAATATATTTTAGCATCATTTTGATTTTGCACAAGAGCTTGCTCCTTTAGACAACATATGTATGCACTGATTATCTACAAATATTTAAAAATACATTAATGATTGGTATTATAATAATCATAAAATATTTCATTGTTAGTAAGGTACTTACTTCATCATCGAGCCATTTGTTTTTATCTAGCAGGCACAACAAATAACGTTGTTCGACAGATATGTCATCTGTCTTCACTAATATATCTTTTTCCTTAGATTCTAGAATAATATCAAGAGCAATTTCATCCAGTTCGGTCAATGCATACTCTGCAAAAAGGAAAAAAAAGCAAGTATATGTTGAATAAATACACATAGACACAAATAATGCATTTAATAACTTTTGTTTTATTCATTTAAAGCATAGGTACGAAAGTAAAAATAAAAAAGGAAATGTTTTACCTTGTGGGAGATAATCATATATTACATTATTTGTTATATGTTTAGGTTCATCCGGTTTTTTATCATCATCTGTCTGAACTGTTTCTTGATTCATTAATTCAGAAACTGGAGATAACATCAACTTGGTTGGTGATGGAGGCAATGGCTCATCAGAAGATTCATGAACCATAGATGATGTCGAGATGGTAGGTGATTTCAATTGATCATCCATAACAATTGATTTAGAATTTTTTGCTTTCTTTGAAGGTCGGTTATCAAAATCGTCAACAGGGATTGAGGCAACGTTGAGATCCATTTCCTGAAATTAAAAAAATAAGCATTACATACTAAGATTTTTAAGAAAACTATTATTCATAAATGAATGAATAATATGTGATACTGCTATTTGAGAATAGCAACTCCCTAGGTTTTTCTTTATCCATCAGTCGGCTGCATGTATTATCAGTATCAATAATATTCACAACAATTACAGTAGCAAAGAACACACTAAAAAAACATCTTCTTTCTTTGATAAATTCCACCAATTTCTCGCTCGAAACAAAGCAACAGCAGTATGCTATTGACAAACTGAACCAAACGAAGACAAGCAGGGAAACATAATATTATCAACGTGGTACCAATCATATTACTGGTTAGTTAAAACCAAACAGACTTGGTGCTGCAATAACGTTTATTTGAACCCCATAATGATTTGTTAAATGATAACTTTGAGCTACCGCGCCATGTACAAGTATATGCTACAACTTGGTCCTATCTGAAATAAAGGTCAAGTATTTAAGATCTTGGCTAGTGGGCAACAACTTTTTTCTGAAAATAATGAGCAAGTATATGTAATTGTGGTACTGACTCTGGACAATTACAAAATAATGAGCAAGTGTAATGTAATTTCTATACTTATGTGGTACTGTTGGATTTTCCCCCTGAAGTTTTTACTAAAGTGTGTCCAAATCTAGATCCTAAAGGTACTGACCATGGACAATTTCAAAATAATGAGCAAGTGTAATGTAATTTCTAAACTACATGACTTTATAATCCTCCTAGCAAAAACAGAGCAAAGACGCATGTATTGTTCTACTTTTTTGCACGGTGCCTACTGCAGGCCGTAAAGAGGCCACACCTAACTTTGGAGTTTGTCTATTCCTGTGCTTATTAGGATAACTATGGCTGAAAAACAGAGAATCTAAAGCAACTGGTAGTTGACGAAGTGGCGAGCTGGTGGAAATGTCGAGATGAGGCGGATCTTCTTTCGTTGCAATGTACATCTTTGCGGAACTTCCGACATGACTTCAAGTTGGGTGACAGCGGCAATGTCAAGCTGAGGTGAATCTTCTGCCGTTAGTTCGAGCTGGGTTTTCTTTGATCTCGATCGAGGCGGGACTACGACCTGGGATTGTTGGGTTTTGGATCTCGACCGAGGCATCAAGACGGGACTTCAAATTGGAATTGATGAAATTTTGCTGGGTTTTCGATTCGATTTCGATCGAGGCGGCTTTGATTTTGATTGATGGACTACAATACTTTTTATGAGGGCACCCTTGGTCGCGTCGTCGAGCACGGTCCGTGTTGGAGCAGAGTTGCAGTTCATACATCATACACGAGGGCAGCACAGTCCGTGTAGGAGCAGAGTCTGTGTTGAACCGTGACGTTGAATTGTAGCTTCAGTCTGCATCAGTCGCCATCTCACCGGCCGTCTGGACAGTAGGTGAACGGCGACACCTCCTGGACACCTCCGGGAATGGGGATGCGGCCGCCAGAGCTCGCGCCCGATCTCACCTCCCTCCAATCCCCAACGCGGCGACATCTCCTTCCAATCCCCGATGCAGCGGCACCTCCGGTGAACGGCGACACCTCCGGGACACTTCCGGGAATGGGGATCCGGCCGCTAGAGCTCGCGCCCGAGCTCACCTCCCTCCAATTCCCAACGCGGCAGCATCTCCTTCCAATCCCCGATGCAGCGGCATCTCCGGGAATGGGGATGGCGAGGTGGGAACGGGAGGTGAGCAGCCGGAAGGGATGGTGATGGCGAGGTCTGGTCGGGGCGGCGGGAGGGCGGTGGCGGGGTCCTGGCGAGGTCCGGCCGGACGGCGGGATGGCGATGGCGAGGTCCGGCCGCCCAAGCTCGCGCCCGAGCGTGGTCCCCATCATCTTTCTCGCGCGGCCGAAGGGGATGGCAATGGAGAGATCCGGCCGGGCGGTGGGAGGGCGGTGGCGGGGTTCTGGCGAGGTCCGGCCGGATGGCGGGGATGGTGATGGCGAGGTGTGAGATAGGAGCTGGGCGGCTCTCTCGGCCCTATCTCGCACGGGCAGTAGTTACTCGCGCGGTGGAAGCGAAGCCAATGGGGCTGTTGACTAAGCGGTGGCAGTAGATGCAATTGCTCCGAACTATCGAGGGCAAATTCGTCTTTTTCCGACAGACGAAGGACAGAAATAGTTCTTCCTTTATTATTAGGTATAGATGATGATACACTGTTTCGGGGATAAGAAGGATGCGGGAGAGCGACCAAGGGGTCCCCGCGCGAGGAAGGAAGCAACGTAGTTTTTTTTGAAGGGTAAAAGGGTCTAGAAGATCCGAGAAACTGCGAGACAATACACGTGGCGGGTACAATTTGTAAGGAGACCCCTAGCGCTAAGCACCCTAGCAAAACTAGAAAAGACAGATAGGGACCTCTAAAAGAAAAAAACACCTCAGGACTAAAGATAAGATTACAATCAAGTCCCTAGACACCGCCGCCACCATTCTCCGGCGACCTCGAGCCGAAAGGATTGGCGAGATCAAGGGGGTCTCTTGCTCGTGACGCCCCGCAGTCCGGAGAAAAAGCGAAGCCTCCGGCCATCCTGCACTTGGCGGGGACGAACCACTTGCCTAGAATGGGATGTCGAGCTCCAGCGCCTCGCTTCAGAGAAGGGCCTCCGATGGAGGTTTGATCCCATGGCCGCCTTTCAACCAGAGCAGGCAGCGGCCCGGCAGCCCGGCTACCCATGGACCGCTGCGAAGAAGAACACTCGGGCGCAACTTCGAATGGCCTCCACAACAACCTCCACTCCGAGCAATCACCGCTTCCACCCCTCGCCACCATGGCAGGCCGAGAGAAGGGGAGGAGCAGGCCACCGACGAAGCTGAAGACGGAAGCCAGCGACGCTTGATGGAGATGTCCGTCTCGCTCTCCTTCCTTCTTACGACCCACCATGAGCCCCAAGAAGCAAAGAAGGACGAGAACGGCCTAGCGCCACGTCTAAGCACTAGCAAGTACGAGCCAGCAGACCCTCCCTTTGAAGCACAGATCTCGCCGACCACGAGCATCCCCTCCTCGCAACCACCGCCAGCCAGGAGATGTGACACCATAGCTGACCATGCATGAAGAGAAAGTTCAAAGCCTTGCTTTTATTTGCGGAGGTGGTGCTGCCCTCCACCGCACCGAATTCCGACCAGGGGAGCCACCGGGCGAGCAGGACGAACCCTAGAACACACAAGATCTGGCTTCCAAGATCTCGCGCAGCACCTCGACTACCGGGCATAGAGCCCAACCCTATGGGCAGAGCGCCCAAAGACCTAAATCTACAACTACAACTACTAGGAAAGAGTCGAGCCGCTCTCTCTTCCCCATCCTCGGTGGCGCCGCCACCAAAGAAGGGTCGAGAGAGGGCTCGGGGAAAGAGGGGACTCTCAAGGGGGGTGCCTCTAGATTCGTGCGGGTCAGTGGTAGAGAGGGGTCTGTATAGCGGTCCAGAAGCAACGTAGTGGGAATTGGAAGAAAACAAAACACTGAGAACGATGGTTGTTCAAATAATTACCGTACTATTGAAGATGGATGAACTCTTACAAATCTAGTTGGATAAATCACGTCCATAAACACTGATGGTAAAGTGTCGTAAGAAGAATTATTAGTGAATCACTTATGAGTAACACTGCTATTTAAATCATATTGTAAACAAAACATGAAGAAACTACATATTGATGGAATTTTGGAGTCTTTTTAATTTTTGAATCAATTGACACTTTTGAGAATTTCCTAGAAATGATTTAAATTTTGTTCATAGGACAAAGAGGAACAAACGACTAACTTATTGGACATTGTGCATATTGATGTATATAGTCCATTATGTGTAGCCGTATGTGGTGGATCATTTAAACTTCATATACTTTAACAAAAGATTTGAGTGAATGTATGTATATTTACTTAATCAGGGAGGAGTATGAAACGTTTGAAAATTTTCAAATGATTTTAGGATAAAGTGGAAAATCATTGTAATGAGAAAATAAAGAATTTATGATTGGATCATAAAGGAAGATATTATAAGTTTATTAAAAACACATAAGATTTAAGGAATTGTTACATGGATTTATGTTTCCCGATAAACCATAGGAGTATGGAGTATTCGAGAGATGTAATAAAACCTTGTTTGACATGGTAGGATCAACAGTGTTATTTATAAATTGTCATTATAGTTTGAAGATTAATATTTATGTCTACCACATTTACACTAAAAAGAGCTCCATCGTGATCCATTTAAATGACACCATTTGAGTTATGGATTGGGATACAACCCAAGTTGTCTTTTCTTAAATTTTGGTATGCTAGGCATAAGTAAAATGTTTACAACCAAAGTCATATAAGAACGTCTTTGTAGGTTATCCCAAATAAACAGTTGGGTATTCCTCCTTAACACCGAAGACAAAAGTGTTTGTCACTTAGAATGTCAAGTTTCTTGAGAAGGAATTTTTCACGAAAAGTTAAGTGGGAGGACAATAGAACTTTTGATAAGGTTATTGAACCTTAGCTATATTTGCTGAGTTGCGTAGAGACGAAAAGTGTCCTGGAGGCAGCCATAATACTCATGGCTCCCATGTCTCAAAGGTTATGGTCACGAAGATCTAAGTTCCTATTGAACCACGCAGGTCGGGTAAACAATCAAATACTATGATTTGAGATTAAATCATTATTGTTTAACAATGATGAACCGAATACATGCAAAAAAAGTGATGATGGCCCTGACTCTGTCAAATGGGTTGAAGCCATAACATCCATGATAGTTCCATACAAGAGAAACAAAGTTACTGAACTTGGAATACCCTCTAAAAGACATAAATCCTATTAGTAGTATTTGGATCTATAAAGAAATGGATATGGATGTGAATGAAATAGTCGATATGTTGGTAAAGAGTTTACGACAATGTTCAAGGAGTTGAATACGACAAGATTCGATCTTTCAAACTGATATTTAGTCCAGACGGATTAGTGTAGCAACCACTACATATGTCAATTGTTTTATATGCTAGTTGAACAAATAAAACAATGTTCTTCTAATAAAATAGTTACCTAGGACATATACGTGACATGGTCCGAGGGGTTTTGTTAAATCAAAGGATGCTAAAAAGGCATGCAAACTTCAATGATTGAAGTATGCATCATGGAGTTGGAATCTTCACCATGATGAAACTGTTAAAATGTTTAATTTCATTAGAGACGATGAAGATGCTTGCACTTGCAAGAAATTAAGTGGGAGCACTAAGACATTTTTCTAATACATTATGTATAGGACATATTGTTGGTTGGAACTGATGTAACTTTTATTGACACAAGTAAAGGATTTCATTAAAATTAGATTTCAATGAAAGATTTAGGCAAAACCAGAATATTGGACATCAATGTCAATATAGATAGATTTAGATGATAATATAGTTGTGCCGAAATATTGAATGAATTTCAATATGCAAACGACGATAAAGGCTCTTGCCATATGGAAGAGTTTGAAGTAAGATTCAAGTGTTTTGACACTTGGTGAGTGAAACCACATGAATGATTCGATCAATCATGAATACTATGATATGTACATATCCAGATAAGTCCTATGCTCTAAATGTTATGAGCATATATCAGAATGATTCATAAGATGATCAATGGATGATAGTAAGGATATTATTATGAGCTTTGGAAGAACTAAGAATATATTATGTAGAGGTGACAAATAGTTCTTTGTAAAATGTTACACTAATACTAGTTTTGTCACAAGATACAAATTAAGTTTATCTCAATTTAGGCTTGTTGGGAATATGCCCTAGAGGCAATCATGTATGATGTTATTCCCAATGTATTCATAAAGTTATTGTCCTTGTATGAACTACTAATATGTATCATTGAATATGTGATCCAATTGTGGAACTATATATTCATGTTGATCATACTAGTTGTCCTTGGTCGTTGAGGTTGTGTTGGACACACAACTTAGACTAATGTGAAAGTTGGCTTGATGACTCGGTTCCACTTGTCATGGGCATGGAGATGCTATTTCGACTTACACTGATTCAGCTAAAGAGTTTAGCGAATCAGACTGACTCACATTTGAGATGCAATGAGCATGTTGTCATTTGTAGTCTCAAGCAATGGAATCTTTCGACCTGAGGTGATCACATGATCCGAGTTGTGGATCGCCAGCTTAGGTCCTATCAAACGCTGTTCCGTAAACGGGTAGTTATAAAAGGTAGGGTTCGGGTTGGTTGTGAAGCAAGCTACATGACGTGGATTAACAAGATGGGATTTGCCCCTCCGTAATGGAGAGATATTCTCTAGGCCCTCTTGTGTGATATGATTTGGAAGCATGGCCATGCGCGACTTGGTTAAGTGTTAACCAAGGAATTGGACTAAGTGTTAGTCCAGTGAATCGTATATCACAGAACGAGAAGAGAGAGTCGAGCTATTAAAAGGATGGCAGCAACTCGCCTATAGCTTGACAAGATATATCGTGAGGCAAAGGGACTTGGACGAAAGTCACATTGAGAAAGGTTTGTCTTCTGACTTTACGGCGCTTGGGAGTTGGCACGTCTTGCTAGAGGCCGCTACCAATTATCGACTCAGAGTGGTTACTCGTGTCGTGTCCAGGCGTATGTAAACCTACAGGGTCACACACTTAAGGGTAAGGAGCCCATGTGGATTAGATCCATGTGGAGATTAGGGTACGGCCTAGATGGGCTTCAAGCGTTGAGCCTAGCTAGGAGTGTATATAAGTGGAGTAACAAGGGATTGTCCCTGACCTAGCCGTCACTTTCTCCACTCCCATTTCGGGCTAGACAAGATCTAGCAGTCCTCTGCCCAGAGCTCCTTCCTGTATGTGTGGACACCATTAGAGGCGTTGTGCGTGCGGCGCTAGAGACAAGGAGGTCCGTGGGGATCTGGACGTACTGTATGGGGATCGTTCGGCACGGCATCAACTGACGCGCTTCATCAACAATCCGCACCTGCGCGTCTAGTGGTAAATCTCGTGGCCTATCACCTAAGTTGGATCTTGGGATTACCGCGTAGGGGAAAAGTTTTGTTTATCTCTGCGTGGCCTAACAAGGCTATGGTTTAAGGTGGCACAATTTGATAGAAGAAAGTTCCATGATAGATTTGGATTGAGTTCCAAAAGGTTAAGTATTATGACGGATACTATAACGAAAGGCTAAGTATAAATCTGCTCTAGTAGCGTCATAGGAAGGCATTTGTGTTAAGAAGTTTGTTAATGAAACTAGGTGTATTTCCAAGCTGGGTAATACTATGAAGATCTATTGTACGGCAATAGTATTAACATATTTTAAACCCCAAGGAACTAAGGTCTCACCAAAAGGACCAAATTTATACAATGTCATCTCATTTGAGAATGAGTGATGCGTAGAGACGCAAAGACATGCAAATACACACAGACCTGAAAGTGTCAGATATGGAGATTATGTTTACCACTAGAAAACGCGTATATACAACACCAAAATTCCATAGGTGTTGAATGTGCAAGTTTCTTCAAACTAGATTATTGACTCTAGTGCAAGTAGGAGACTAAAAGGAATATGCCCAAGAGGCAATAATAAAGTGGTTATTATCTTATTCCATGTTTATGATAAATGTTTATTTATCATGCTATAATTGTGTGAACCGGAAATATTAATACATGTGTGTTTAATAAACAAAGAAAAGGTTCCTAGTAATGCCTCTCATTACACTAGCTTGTTGATTAATAGATGATCAAGGTTTCCTGATCGTGACATTGGATGTTGTTAATAACGAGGACAAAACATTGGTGGAATGATGTGATGAACATTCTCCCAAAGTAAAGAAATACGATCCTGTCTTCAAGTTTATATTACCATAAACTCACTAGAAGTAACTCTAATCCTTAGACCATGAGATCACATCAATCTCTAACTCTGGAAGAGTACTTTGATTCCATCAAATGTCACACCGTAACAGGGTCATTATAAAAATGCCGTTGAGTACTTGGAAAGTCTTGGTTGAGGCTCGTGGATCAAAATTGGGTTTTGTCCATCCTGATGATGAAGAGATATACTCAGGGCCCTCTCGGTGATATCACATTAACATAGCTTGCAAGCAAGTGATAATATCACTAAGAATGTTATATCATGGGAATGAGAAAATAGTACTGATATGTTGCAAATGTATCTATAATTTTTGATGTTCCGTGCTTGTTTTATATCTACTTTCTTATGTTTTGTCCACACTTTGGAGTATTTTTACACATTTTCTGGAACTAACCTATTAACAAGATGCCACAGTGCCAGTTGCCAATTTTCTAATGTTTTTGGCTTCAGAAAAGCTAGTAAGGAAATATTCTCGGAATTAGACCGGACAAAATCCCAAGTCAATATTTCACTAGAAGGAACACGGAGTCCGGAGGGGAGAGGAAGAGGGGAACCAGGCCGGCCACACCTGGTGGTGGCACGGCCATCCCTAGCCGCGCCACCAGGGGGTGTGGGCCCCCTGGCACTCCACCAACCTTTCCCTTTCGCCTATATATTGCCTCCGAGAGGAAAACCCTAAGGAATCGATCAAAATTCCACGAAAAAGTCTGTAGACGCCGTCATCTCCACCCCTAGATTGGGAGGGATCTGAAGCTCTTCCCGGCACCCTGCCGGAGGGGAGAGATCACCTTGGAGGCCTTCTTCATCACCATGCCTGCCTCCAGTGTGATGCGTGAGTAGTTCTTGTCCATGTAGTAGCTAGATGGTTGGTTCTTCTCCTTTATTCTACCATGTTTAGATCTTATGAGCTCCGTTCATGATCAAGATCATCTATTTGTAATCTTACATATTGTGTTTACAGGGATCTGATGGATATTGAGATGCTATTTTAGATTGATTATTGATTCTATCATGTCTTTGTTATTTGTGATCTTGCATGCTTTCCATTGTTAGTAGCTATCTTGGCCAAGTAGATGCTAGCAACTCCAAGAGAGAGTATTTATGCTCGATAGTGGGTTCATGCCTCTAGGAATCTGGGGAAGTGATAGAAATCTCTAAGGTACTATATTTGCTATTGCTACTAGGGAGAAAACAACAATCCTTTGTTCATAGAACAATCGTATTGTTTACTTTATACACTTTGCTTAATGCAATTATCTGTTGCTTGAAACTTAATACTGGAGGGGGTTCGGATGATAACCTGAAGGTAGTCATAGATATAGTTGGATTACGGTCTATGTATAATGTTGTAATGCCCAATCAAATCTCAAAGGAGTCAAGATGTTTAGTATATGCACGTATGCTTTCTCGATGTTTGTCAATTGCTCCGCTGTAATTTGTTCACCCAACATGTCATCTATCTTTAGGAGAATCACCACTAGTGAACTATGGACCCCGGTCCATTCTTTTACCATCAATCTACAATCTATTATTTACTGTTTTCTGTTTACTTTCTGCAAGCAATTACTATCTTCCGCACAATACGTTTAATCCTATGTTTTCAGCAAAACCGGTGAGATTGACAACCTCATTGTAAGTTGGGGACAAAGTTCCGTGGTTGTGTTGTACAAGATTCCAAGTTGGGAACAACACCTTGGAGGTGTTTACTTGCTCCTACTAGTTCGATAACCTTGGTTTCATAACCGAGGGAAATCTTACTGTTGTGCTCATCATACCTTCCTCTTGGGGTTCCCCAACGAGCTCTACATTTTGAGCAAGCAAGACTTTTTCTAGCGCCATTGCCGGGGAGTCAATGACATCTTCACAAGGGGAGTCCTTCATAACCAATCTCTTTACATTGTTTTATTTGTTTTCCTTAGTTTATTCTGCTTTGTCTGCTTGTTCTTTTTATCAAAAATACAAAAAAATAGTTCCTACTATAGTTGTCATTTTCGTTGGTCTATTATTTTCTTGCTTTATCATGCTTTCCATCAATGGTTGGTTTCTTTGAAATTGAATCTTATTGGCAAGGTGGGTTCACGGAAGAACAAAAATATTATTATAAGGAACATCGCTTATCACAAAAGGGGAAACACTTATGGGTACAAATTAATAAATTGGATACCATTGCTAGAAACGTGTGCTCTACTTATAATATTACTTATTGCTTTGATAAATCTTATTGCTGCAGGAGGTATACACACCTACCTTTTCAATGCGAGTATAATGATGATGTTACCATATCTTCTTATGTTAAGGGAAATTATGACTTTTATGATATGGAACAAACTGAAGAATTTATTGCTTGGAAGGATGCATTCGAACTTGCTTATTTGCTTGAAAATACTGATGTTGCACCTTATAAATATGAGGTTTATGATATACTTCAATTTTTCTTTGATAATTACAAGGTATAGAATGGATATATTCTTGAATATCTTAATAGATGCTCTCCACCAACGGAAGAGACTAATGACTTGCAGGAGCCTATGGAAGAAGAAATTGCCGAAACTGGAAGCTCAATGGATGAAAAAGAGGAGGAGAGTGATGATCAAGAGGAGTAAAAATGGATCTACCCATTCCTACCTTCTAATGAGAGTAACTCTTTACCCATTACATTATTTGATTGTCCTCCATGCTTACCAAAGGAGGATGAATGTTATGTTCCTATGGATTCTTTTGAATTTTTTTTATAATAAAGCTCTATATGATGGTCCTATATTGGTTGATAATATTAATTGTACTACTATTGAAAATGAGATTGATCGGTCATCTTTTTATAAAATTGTTAAAAGTGGGTTTGAAGGTTTTAATCCCACTATTTTTGAGCTTGATAAAAAAATATGTGTTTGTAGATCATGAAAAGCATGCTGTGTGATAGTTATATTGTAGAGTTTATTTATGAGGCTACTAAAAATTGTTATGAGAGAGGAAAATATGGTTGTAAAAGTTTTCATGATACTGAAACACCTCTCTATTTGCTGAAAGTTTTAAAGTTACTCTCGTTTTATCTTCCTATGCCTGTCACTTTGTTCGTTGTGAATTTATTTGCGTATAATATTCCTATGCACAGGGAGTGGGTTAGACTTAAATGTGTTTTGAATTTGCTTCTTGATGCTCTCTTTTACTTCAGTTCATTTTTCTTACGTGAGCATCATCGAAATTCTTATGCCTAGCTCAAAGGCGTTAAAGAAAAGCACTTATTGGGAGATAACCCAAATTTCATTAGGAACCTTTTTGTTTGAGTCCTGGAAGTTATTACCTGTAATAACCGCTCCTTATCATTTTTGTGTGGTTTTTGTGCCAAGAGTAACCTCTAATGAGAGAGAAGTAATGCTTGGGAAAGTTGATGTCTCGAAACAGATTTTCGTGCTTCGCTGTAAAAATTAGTGAAAATCTCTGTATATTGATTTGAGCTGTAATTTTTTGTGCTTTTGACCCAGGTTGTTATCCAACTTTCGTTAGTTCAACACTTTGCGATTTGAGCAACATAAGATCTTCGAAAAAATTGGTTTTTACCTGCTGGTCTGTTTTGACAGATTTCTGCCATTATTTGCATTTGCCTCTTAATCTCTTTCTCTTTGAGTTCTCTTTGATCACTTGAACTTTTTAAAGGAAGTGCTACAGTAGCTTGTGTTTTAATGGAAGTTTTACTTGTGTTGAAACTGAACCAAAATACTTATTATCTTGAGTACACTAATGTTGCTAATGAAGATTATGTGAAGTTTTGTATGAAGGAAATTTTTAAGTATAGGGAAGAGTAATGTGATAAGATGAAGATGGACAAAAGCTCAAGCTTGGGTATGCCACCCGTGTCACCCCAAGAAATATCCAAGAAGTACCAGCGTCAAAGCTTGGGGATGCCCAAGGCATCCCCTTCTTCATCAATAAAAATCTCAGGTTTCTTCCAAACACTTCATTTTTATTTTTTCATGCACAATTGTGTTGTTCTTGGAGCGTCTTCTTTTTTGTTTTCGTTTTGGTTTTTTGTTTGCTTGGTTTGCTTGAATAAATTGGTTGGACCCCCTCATTCATACATTAGTTTTCAAATAAGTTGGTTTGGATTGGAAAAGAGTAGAAAAGTTCATGCTTAAGTGGTAAAAAGGAACTTGTTTTTGACTGTGACTTAGACTTTATCATGTCATGCTTGATATTGTTTTGGCTTTATGCTTAGTGATTTTTGCTGTAGCATGACATGTTATAAACAATTGAGATTGCTTAATGTGCCTTGAAAGAATCATGCGTTGTTTTAGCATATTAAAGCATAGTATCATGGTATTCTCCTTTGATGCGTTATTTGGGTTGACTCGGCGCATGCTCACACCATGTTATGACTATACCAAGTCACCATAGCCTCTATGATCATTTAGTTTTTGACTTGTAATATCACTTTATGCTTTAATTAATAATGTTTTGTCGCTTTGCATGATTATGACCATTATTAATCTCTTTGTTGGTCGCTCCCAGTCTTTTGCTAGCCTCCATAACCAAGTATGAGTTCCACTCATGCATCCAATTCCAAATAAAACCAAGTTATTCCAAAGAGTCCACCATACCTACCTATTAGCATTTGCTATTCCAAGTATATTCACATTTTTATCTACCTTATGAATTAAACATATTATGTGAAAATTAGTGATTAAAGCTCTCAGGAACTTGATGGCACACTTTACTTTGCTTGCCCCTAATAAACTTGAACCATTGTGTCATCTATGTTGTATATGCTTGCACTTATACGTTGGGATTAGCAGAACCATGCTGTCATGGGGAACGCTTTCAACATTGCACTTGTACATTGTACCCAGTTGATATCATGCTCTTTTGTTTATGGATGTCATCAGTGTGAAATGAAAGGGGGCTTGTAAGTCCATGGAGTTATATATTTGTATTAGAGAAACGTCTGGGCCGCTAGCCTAAGACATGCCTAATCATGGTGGAAACTTACAGCATCACCATACTGATCAATCTATGAAGCATTCTTCTTATAAAAAAAGAGATAGAGATTGAGAAAAAAAAGAAAAAAAGATGAGAAAAGTGGAAAGAGAGAGAAAAACACCATTTTCCCATGGTAAATAAGAAAATTGCTGAGATGCTCATTGTCTGCTTGCCTTGTCATTTTGATTATGGGATAGCTCCTGTATCATGTGCAAGGGTTACCCTGTTGGAGGCTCTCTATGATACACATGTACTTACTATGACAAGAACTTACCGGTAACTAAACTTGAGTAGCATGAGGAGCGGCCCTCGTATTCAAGGGACATGAGATTGCCAACTTATACATTGTCAAGCATATACTCCATAGTTTGTTCACTTTAACTTTAATCACTTCAAAATGCTTATGATAGGGGCAATGAGAGCTGAAAGCTAATAAGTACCAGAATTTTTGGAAGCTCTTTATGAGACTTGAATCCCTGCTTCCTTTTATGAAGGCCTTTCTTTCACTTTTATGTTGAGTCTCCATCTTCTATCTTTATGCACCTATTAAGAGAGCATAGTGGTCATTCTTAGTTTAATGTGCATTGTCCCATGACTTGTTTATTGATGCTTAACTTTGATATTACTTGTTCTTAAACTATTTGTATCTAGTCACCCTTATGAACTTTGAAGGTGTCCCATGCATTTAGGTTTTGCTACACTATGAGGGACAAGATGAATACCATTCTCATTATGTTTTCTATATGTGAACAAACAAACGTCTTTCAAAGCATTGTTATTCATGAATCTTTTGTTTGTACCTTTTCATGTTACAACATAGTTGCTATGTCTTATTGTTAGCACTCTATCTTGCATGCTATGTTAAAGTACTATGATCGCAGCTATCAATGTTTTATAAATACCTTGATCAAGATTGTGATGGTGCATGTCACCTCAAAAATTATTCTTTTTTTTCACTTACCTACTCGAGGACGAGCAGGAGTTAAGCTTGGGTATGTTGACATGTTGCAAAAGTATCTATAATTTTTGATGTTCCATGCTTGTTTTATATCTACTTTCTTATGATTTGTCCACACTTTGGAGTATTTTTACACATTTTCTGGAACTAACCTATTAACAAGATGTCACAGTGCCAGTTGCCTGTTTTCTACTGTTTTTGGTTTCAGAAAAGCTAGTAAGGAAATATTCTCAAGATTGGACCGGACAAAACCCCAAGTCAATATTTCACCAGAAGGAACACGGAGTCCGGAGGGGAGACAAAGAGGGGAACCAGGCTGACCACACCTGGTGGTGGCGTGTCCAGCCCTAGCCGCGCCACCAGGGGGTGTGGGCCCCCTGGCACTCCACCGACCTTGCCCCTTCGCCTATATATTGCCTCCGGGACAAAATTCCTAAGGACCCGATCAAAATTCCACGAAAGAGTCTATAGCTGCCATCATCTCCATCCCTAGATCGGGATGGATCTAAAGCTCTTCCCGGCACCCTGCCGAAGGGGAGAGATCACCCTGGAGGCCTTCTTCATCACCATGCCTGCCTCTAGTATGATGCGTGAGTATTCCATCTCTGGAATACGGGTCCATGTAGTAGCTAGATGGTTGGTTTTTCTCTTTTGTGCTACCATGTTTAGATCTTGTGAGCTCCGTTCATGATCAAGATCATCTATTTGTAATCTTACATGTTGTGTTTGCGGGGATCCGATGGATATTGAGATGCTATTTCAGATTGATTATTGATTCTATCATGTCTTTGTTATTTGTGATCTTGCATGCTTTCCGTTGTTAGTAGCTATCTTGGCCAAGTAGATGCTAGCAACTCCAAGAGGGAGTATTTATGCTCGATAGTGGGTACAGGCTTCTAGGAATCTGGGGAAGTGACAAAAATCTCTAAGGTACTAGATGTGTTGTTGCTACTAGGGAGAAAACATCAATCCTTCATTCATAGAATAATCGTATTGTTTACTTTACACACTTTGCTTAATGCAATTATCTATTGCTTGCAACTTAATACTGGAGGGGGTTCGGATGATAACCTGAAGGTGGATTATTAGTCATAGATGCAGTTGGATTACAGTCTAGGTATAATGTTGTAATGCCTAATCAAATCTCAAAGGAGTCAAGATGTTTAGTATATGCATGTATGCTTTCTCGATGTTTGTCAATTGCCCCGCTGTAATTTGTTCACCCAACATGTCATCTATCTTAAGGAGAATCACCACTACTAAACTATGGACCCCGGTTCATTCTTTTACCATCAATCTACAATCTATTATTTACTGTTTTTTGTTTACTTTCTGCAAGCAATTACTATCTTCCACACAATACGTTTAATCCTTTGTTTTCAGCAAAACTGGTGAGATTGACAACCTCACTATAAGTTTGGGACAAAGTTCTATGGTTGTGTTGTGCAGGATTCCAAGTTGGAAACAACACCTTGGAGGTGTTTCCTTGCTCCTACTGGTTCGATAACCTTGGTTTCATAACTGAGGGAAAACTTACTTCTGTGCTCATCATACCTTCCTCTTGGGGTTCCCCAACGAGCTCTACATTTTGAGCAAGCAAGAACTTGTTAGTAACGAGATCGAACTAGGTATGGATGATACCAAATGATCAGATCTCTGAAAAGTAAAATATCGTGAGACAAAAGGAATTGGTTACTACGAAAAAGGTTCACGCGATCACTAGTTCATCGTTTAGTAAGTGGGAGTCGCTATGGATCTCCAGATCCCGCTAACGATTATTGATCGGAGAGAGTCTCGATCATGTCCGCTTAGTTCATGAGCCCGTAGGTAGATACATTTAAGGTTTTTTGACGCATTTGAGTTGATATGGAATGCAGGAGAAAATACTGGACAGTTCAGAAACTATTCTAATAAAATCTGCTAGAATAGTTTCGGTGTATCGAAATATTGCAAGGAATTAAATTGTTAATGTGTTTATTGAATGAAGTGTTCATAATGAAGTGTTCATTAAATGAAGTTCTCATTGAATGAAGTGTTCATTACATGAGTGGCATTAAATTAAGAGAATTAAAAGTGTTTTTAATGGAAAGACTCTTGATTTTGAGTGGAGAATAAATGGAAGAAAATGACTCTTCATTTTTTGAGTGGAGTGTCCACTAGCCATCATGAGGGGAGAGGTGGGGGCACCACCTTGGGCGCTGACCACACCCCTTCATGTGCCTCCCCTCTCCTATAAAAGGAGGGGTGGAGCACCTCCCCTCTCACTCATTCCTTTATTCTCTCATATGCCCTTTAGTTCGCATCTTCCTCCCCTTTCTATACTTTTTCATTGTCATGAGTACGATGCTTAGGCGAAGCCCTGCTCAATATCTTCTCCACCACTACTACTAACATGTCGTAGTTCTGCTGGAGTTCCCGAGGATATGCTACTTCCACTGCCCAACTGGAGCAAGGGATTGAGGTCATCGACACACTAAACGTGTGACCGATTATGAAGGCACTGCCATTTGTGTTCACTAATCATCATTGCGTCCTTGAAGACGGCCGTGTACATTCTACACCAGCCATGATTGTTTGCGGGAATGTTATCCTGCTTACGGTCTTCAAGGGCGAGTCCTTCTGAAACCGGTACAAGTATCACCTAGATTTGATCTTGGCAGTTGCAAACATAGGAATTTTTTTGTTTTCAATGCAACAAACCCCATTAGAGACAACTATTGGATCCATGGTGTGGTTAGAAGTTCGTAGATAGAAACGGTTCTAATGCAAAAGCCTAACATCCACGTTAAAACTACAATAGATAAAGTAGAGACATCTAACTTTATGTTGCAGGGAAGGCTTTGTGATGTGATATGGTTAGAGTCATGAAAAAGTTAAGGTATTTTACTTTCCTATTACTAAGTAGTATATTAGTAGTCATCGCGATGATGAATGACAAGACTGGTAGCATCGTGGACTTGGCGTCAAAATGGTGGCCTGATGGAGATCATGCTGGATCCCATAATGGAGATCAAGGAGCATGAAGACAACCATATCATATCACATATGAATTGCATACGATGTTAATTTTATGTGCATCTTTTTTGAGTGCTAGTATTAGATACAAAATGGTAGCATTTAAATAGGATGATCTATAATCAATACCAACGAAAGTGTTCTCCCATTAGTGTGCAACCACCAAGAAAGTTCCCAATTATAAAGCATGCCATGATGATAGGGTGCTAGACATCTTTGCATTCACATACAGTGTGTGCAATAAATGTATGCATAATGAATACACTATGGTTAAGTTGGCAAGCCTAGCATGTACACACATGGCCTCGGAACACGGAGATCGAAAGATGAAGTACAAGTTGCATGGATAATGTGATCAACGGATATAGTCCACCCTGGCAGCCGCATCAAAGGCCGTGATGATCAGGGATGATGTGGTGTAAAGGGATCGTGTAATCACTAAACTGTCTTTAGGGATGATAGTTTAAGTGGGAGACTGTTTGTTAATATGACTGCAAATTTTTACTCCAATATGAACTTAGACTAAGTACTTTTTGCAAATGTCTTGTAGATTATGGCCATTCCCAGAGTTCAAGACATCTTTGGTCCAGTAATGAACAGGGATAAACTTAAGTTAGACAAGTCGAATTTCATTGACTGGTACCAACGCCTCAGAAGGAACCTCATCAAAAACCATCTCCACTACGTCCTTTGTGAACCCCTAGAAGATTTCCCTGATGAATATGATGGTAGAGAAGATGCGAATCTTCGTGACCGTCGTGATACCTTGATGACCGTCAAGTACACCATAATCCATGCCATGGAATCTAGCTTGAGGGTGAACTTCCATGAAATCGACGCATTTGATTTGCTAGATGGATTGAAGAGCATTTTCCCAGAACAGATCAGGTGCATGCGATATGAGTACATGGACGAGTTTACTTCTATCAAAATGGAAGAAAACTCCATGTTGGAAATCCACTTGGATAACATGGTAGAGATCCATGAACGCCTTGTGGATTCTATGGATGACTGGTTGGCCGATGACTTTGCGATAGATGGGTTGTTGCATATGCTTCCTCCCAGCTACTAAGACATCGTCACCAACTATGTCGTGAAAGGGATATTGTATACCTTTCATGAGTTCATAGCGAAGCTGAGGACTACCAAGGTCAAACCCAAATCTGGGATCATCGTCAACGGAGAAGGTATATATTGATATATACAAGTAATAAATGTTTCCATGAAACACTTATGTAGTTTTCAAGTATTGGATACTTAATCTTGTTTTAATGAAAACTTGACCCTCTGCGTGAGAGTTACAGAATGGAACAAGGCGCTAATGGCATGATGACAACAAACAAGCTAGTTGATGGCCGATGACACTCCTTCCCTTGAAGTTTATCATTAGGATTTAGTAGATTTGAATAAAAGGATTTGTAATCAAGTTTGTGAAACTTATTATTTTGTCTTGCTTATTGCAAGATGGTTATTCATATTAATAAGAAACAATTCAGTTGTTCTGTTTTCATGTATAATTTCTTTTATGATTCACATTGGGATTATAAACAAGTTATTCTAGTCTTTATCTGTATGATAATAGGACAATTATGAAAATTGCCAAAAGATATCCAAACATGAATCTAAAGCTATTTGAATCGTTCAAAGATTTTCAGAATTATGGTAGATATTAAATTAACAAGAATTTCAAAATCTCTACGGTTTGATCAAAGTGATTACGAATTCAAGTTAATTAGAAATTGGCACAAAAGGACTAGTGAAAAACTGTTTCACAAATTGTGGTGATTTGACGAATCAAATCGTATTGATAAGTCTAAAACATCATAGTCATAATGTATGAGATACATTTGGTCCAAAATGATCTTCTAATGGATTAACATTAGGAATTAAAGTTAGAGATTGAAATAGTAAATACTCAATTAAGTATAAGGAATATCTAAAGATTCGTGGAAACAACACCATATGAGATATGGAATGTCGAGTTTCTAGAGATTTTGATAGTTTGAGATCATGGCAAATATTAAGTCTTTGTGGTATATTCGTAGTTAGACCACGAATACAAATTCTAAACTAATACCCGAATAAGACAAAGTCTGTATTGTCTCAACATGGTTACTTATTTAGGAAATAGTTTTCTTATAGAAGTGTTAGTGGAAGGGTATAAGTGTAAGCTGAAGTTTTAGCTAATAATTTATAAAAGTACAATTCAAGAATTTGTTCTGCCATTTATAGAATTTTATTCTTGATTCGCTTGTCTTATTATTGAAATAAGACATACCTATGAACTACAAAGAAATATTGATGGAACTAAGTGCAAGAAATGACTTAGAGTCATGAAATCCGAAATTAAGTTGCATTTGAGATTATAAAGTAAAAGTTACTTGATCTCAATAAGTAATGGTGTTTTACTTAGTCCTTCCTAGTAAAATGCAAAGTTGAATGGATGGAAATGAAACTTAATAAGAAGACATAAAAGTCCATTTTATCATAAAGGATGTTTTTGACAAATGCTTAATGTCTGTTGGATGTAATCAGCAAATAAGTCCAATTTGGAAATTGGTAAAGGACTGATCAAAATTGCAAAGTCTTGAAAGGTTTGAAGAAAAGGTTTTAACTAGTACAATAGGCAGGTTTTGAACAATAAGGAATTGCTGAAATCTTGTAGCAGAAAATTCTCGATTTGATGAAAGGTCAAAGAATTTTGGATTTGCCAAGATTATCGAGAAAGTCTATAAATTGAATGGGAGCTAAGAAGTTTTCCAAGTTGAATATGTGGTGACATATTTAAGTGGGAGACGAGTGAGATCCTAGAATATCAAATATTGATGATATATTTGAGTGGGAGTGTAATAATGTTCTTGAATATGTAGTTGACATATTAATGATCAATGTTTTTTGTATTGGGAATGATTAGATCATTAGATGATGAAATTTAACTTATATTAAATATAGTGGATCTATATGAATAGATCAAGATGTTTAATAAACACTAAAAATAAAAATACTTGGAGTATCCTGAAGGTAGTTCAAAAGGACCTATTGAGATTTTTAAAATAGTCCAGAATAGATTCAAGTGAAGAATTGGTTCTTACTTGAGAAATTAGGAGAAGTATTGCGTAGTGACTCAGTATTCATAACAACGGTTAAAAGGAAAGAGAGATGCATCGCATCACCTGTGCCTTGGCCATAGGTTTTCTAGAAAACCCCATTATTTATACTTGACGTAATGTGACCCAAGTTCTTAAAATGTAAGAACTGGTTTCTGAGTTATTAAAGTTAATCACTGAATCAGAGTTAAGTTTAGTGCAAAGGAAGCATGGTCAGGGATCGAAGTTGCAAATATTGCAATTTGATCAAAGTCTATATAGATATAGAAGTATTAGAATACTTTAGAATAAGCAGAAATGGTTTTGGTTTAGAAAGTTCGACTTTCGACTAAGTGTGTTTTATAGATATACATGACAGCTTGAAAGTCCAAATGATTGATAGATTGTCATTGTATACTAAAAAGAAAATTCTCACTTTGTCACCAAAACGAAATGATGTGAATGCCAAATAGGTGACATTAATGGTATGCAAAATAGGACCTTATGAATTTGGTAAACCATATTTAGGATAGGAAGTCTTCCATAATCAAGCATGATCAATAACCACATATAAGATATAGTTTTATGATTAGTAGCAATGCAGCTAGATTATTTATCTCTAGTGCAAGTGGGAGACTAAAGGAGATATGCCCTAGAGCAAAATAATAAAGGTGTTCTATTATCATATATCATTAGTTCATAATAGTTTTATATCATGCTATGACTGTATCAAGCGAAAATATTGATACAAGTGTGGTATATAAACAAACCAAGGTCCCTAGTAGCCTCTATTCATGTAGTTCAGTGCACAGCTAATGATCAAGGTTACCTGATCAGGGTGCTTCTATAGCCAACTGACAAGGAAGTCATAACATCTAAGATGATGTGATGGACATTTCCCACCAATGACTATTGCAACACGATCATGTCACATAGTTCATAGTTGCAATTGTCTCAAACGGAATGCCCTAATCCTTAGACCGTGAGATCATATTAATCACTGTTACTAGAGGATTGCTTTGACTGCATCAACTATCATGCCCATAAATGGGTGACTATAAAGATGCATGTTGGGTAATCTGAGGGGGCATGTTGATGCCTATGCATCAAGATCGGGATTTGTTATCCCATGTTACAGGAAGATACAGTAGGCCCACTCGGTGAATTATATCCATAAGCTGCACAACGTATGACTAGGTCATGGGGATGATATTTTACGTGAACAAGTAAAACAATACTTGTTGGAAATAAGACTAAACAGGGTATCAGGATACCAATGATCAGATCTCGGACAAGTCCTGTATCGAGTAACAAAGGGAATTGGATATATTGTTTAAGGTTCTACACACTAGTGATTCATGGAGTGCATAGGGGTCAATATGGGCATCCCGGTCCCACTATTGATCATTGATTGAGATCATGTCTGTGACATTCCCAAACTGCAGGGATACACACTTAAGGGCACTATGACGCTTAGAGATCTTCCTGTAAGATGGAATCACAGAAGAGAGAAAGAAACATAATCATTCCAGGAGAGATCCAAAGTTGTTCGGAGAAAGAAAGAAGAAAAAAGACCGAAAGGTGTTTAAGATAAATGGCAATTTAAAATATGCATTTATTATATGTTAGTTGTGAATTAACTTATACTAAATATATTTTAAATTAATTTTGAGGGCAACTTCCTCAACTAGGCCAAACCCCCAGAGGAAATTGCCCCAGCAGAAAGTCACCCGAAAAGTCGCAGAAACAACAATAGAAAAACAACAAAAAGGGCAGTCAAACGCTGCTGGGCCGCATTGACTGGCCCACATGCGGCATATACTGCGTGTCACGCGTGCAGCAGGAGCTGCTGGCCGCCGCCACTAGCCTGCTCAACCTCGGCCCAACACGGGCACATGGGGGAGCTGGGCGGTGATACATTGCAAATGTATCTATAATTTTTGATGTTCCATGCTTGGTTTTATCTACTTTCTTATGTTTTGTTCCAACTTTGGAGTACTTTTCATAGAATTTCTTGGACTAACCTATTAACAAGATGCCATAGTGCCAGTTGCCTGTTTTCCGCTATTTTTGGTTCCAGGAAAGTCAGAAAATCAATATTCTCGGAATTGGACTAGACAAAAGCCAAAGTCGATATTTTATCGGACGACTCACAGAGCCAGAAGACAGGACAGAGAGGGGCCAGGGGCTGGCCATACCACCTTGTGGCGTAGGCCAGGCCAAACCGCGCCAGGGGTGGTGTGGGCCCCTCCGGCACCCCCTCGGTCTCCCCTCTCGCCTATAAGAGTCTCCCGATGCGAAAACCCTAAATCGTCAAGCCTCTAGCCACGAAAAGTCCGCAGCGCCGCCGCCACCGAAGGGGAGATTCGGGGGACAAAAAGTCTCTGTTCCGGCACCCTGCCGGGATGGGGAAGTGCCTCCGGAGCCATCTCCATCGATCTCCACCACCATCTCCATCGTCGTTGCTGATTCCCATGATGAGGAGGGAGTAGTTCTCTCTCGAGGCTGAGGGTCCTACCGGTAGCTATGTGTTTATCTCTCTCTCTGACGAGGGTTTAACTCATCAATGCCCATTGTTATGGACTTAGGTTCGAGGAATTAAGGAGCGCTGGAAATCTCGGTACGGCTAGCAAACAAGGACACAGGGACGCAAGGTTTACCCAGGTTCAGGTCTTGTAGAGGACCCTACTCTTGCTTGTCTGCTCTTGATTGATGATGATCCGAAGGATTACAATGTCGCCGATGGCGGTGTCGCGCAGATTGGATCTGGCGTATGAGAGATCGTAGATCTATCTATTGTCTATTGTGGGAGTCGCGATGTCTAGATCTATTGTGGGACTAGCGTGTTGGGGGAGAGGATACCTTCTCGTTGGACCCTCCTAGCCTTTATATATGGGGAGGCTAGGTCTTAGGTACCAATACGAGTTGGTTACAAGTTAGATTACAACTCTAGTCTTGAGCTTTCCTTGTCTTGTGAGTTTGGGAGTCCGTGTCCATATGGACTTCATACCAGTCGAACCGTCATAGGCGTCATGGACCTTGGCAATTTGTCGAGTGCGCCTTCCATCGAGCCGCACCAGGTAGGCTGTAGTTGAGTGCCTATTGGGCATACCCATGTCAGTAGCCCCCGAGTGTCCATGCGAATCGTAGATTCGGATGGAGACTTAGAAGTCTTGAGTCTTGCATTAGGATGACGGAGTCGACAATTATGTCGAGTGTGCAACACTCACCCGGAAGTTCATCGGGCCAGTCGAATTTTATAGTAGTTCATAGGGATGATGGTAAACGTGCCTGGTGCGCTCGATGGATCGAGACCAGTTAATTGCTCTAGGGCAAAAACAACGCCACCTACTCAAACTCGAGTCCCCGGACTCAAATCCAGAAATTGCTGGCGTAATTCGACTCAGGCCGCGGAGGTCTTACAGGAGTCGAATTCCAGTGTACAAATGTGAGAACTCGACGCGTCTGTCAAGGCATATTCATCGTACCTGCAGGCACGGATATATCTCTGGTAGTGCGCAGCAGATGCGTTGCCAGGCCTTATTCAGGTCTTATCTTCACGCTGTAAGCGCGGCATCCGAATTTTTTGTCATCGCGGAGATGATTCGGGTGGCCCAGGAGATGTAATCTCTTTATAGGGAAAATATGAGGCGGAGTCGCCATAGCCTTCGAGTGTGGATGTTATTGACACAGTACGATGTACAAGGAAGAAAATAATCATAGGGTGCGCGGCCAGCGCTCCCTATGGGAGTAGCCCCCGAGTGCCTGGTTGAGTCGCAGACTCAAGCAGGGACTAAATAACTTTTGCGACTGCTGTCGTCTTTTGTTGCTTGTTTTAGTCGAAGATTCAGGCAGGGACTAAATAATTTTTGCGACTGCTGTCGTCTTTTGTTGCTTGTTTCAGTCGAAGGGAGTAACCCGAAGTCCACAATCGAATCGCTGATTCGAGTGAAGGGTTTTCATGATGCTTGGATATCTTCACAAATTTCTTCGGGTGCACGGACAGTGCTCCCTATGGGATTAGCCCTCGAGTCCTTAGTCGAATTGTGGATTCGAGTGAGGATTCAGAGCGTGTCACTCGAGGATCCTGTATATGCGCGACCAGCGCTCCAGTTTGGAGTAGCCCCCGAGTGTCTGGCGGAGTCGTAGACTCGGTCAGAGACTCGAGACTTGTATCTTGCAGTGGTATTCGAAAATCATGCTAGGAGAAACCAGTAGTGGAATCATGCGGATGGAGTCGACGCAGTAGCTTCCGTCGGGTGCGCGGTGATAGTCACGTCTTTTGTAGCATCCAGCGATGCAACCATCCGAGGAGGGACTCGACTCGGGTCTTGAGTTTATGGCGTAGCCAGTTGATTTTTCGAATCCTGTTGGAGGACCCGATAGAATATCTCGACGCAGTCGATATCCTTGTAAGCTGCATAAAACATGAAGATTGTGAAGTACTTGTATCTTGTAGAGAATATTTGCCTATTGGCTTGTAAACTAAAATTCTAGTGCCAATCGAGTCGACACTTTTGCACGATATGCTAGGCCTTTTCGTTAGCCTGATTACCCTTAGTCTCAGTACCTTGCCGAGGTGTTCGGAGTTCAAGGATTCGACGATCAGGCAGAATCAGCTACTCGGGCTGTCGCGTATGAGGTGCTCGAGTGCGTGGAGCCGATGGCACATTAGGTTACTCGAAGAGGGCGCAGCCCTCGAGTGTTTCGAGTGCGCGTTTAAAAACGAAATAGCTCTAAGTAGAGGGAAAACTTAGCTTGATTGGTAGTTGTCGTGGATGAAGTTGATGAAGCAGCGAGTCGCGGATGAATTCAACATGGTGGCAGGTCGCGTGAAGGAGTCGAAGATACATTAGGTCGGCGGAGTCGAAGACCACATCGCGTTACCGCAGCCGAAGACTGCATCAGGTCGCGTGTTGGAGCCGTAGATTATAGCGGCTCGCTGTCGTGGGAGTCGAGAAGTCCTCGAGTCACCCGATATGAAGACCACAGCTAGTCGTTGAAGTTGAAGACTGCGGCGGTTCCCGAAGCAGAGGGAGCCCCCGAGTCGCTGGAACCGAAGATCGTAGCGGATTGTCGATGGAGTCGAAGACGGCAGCAGGTTGCGTGATGGAGTCGAAGACTCAATAGGTCGGCGGAGTCGAGGACCATAGTGAGTCGCTGGATCACCAATGCTGAGGGAGCCCCCCCGGGCCGCTGGAGTCGAGGACCACACCTAGTCACCGGATATGAAGAAGTCCTCGATTAGCCGGAGTCGAAGGCCACAGCGGGTCGCTTGAGCCGAAAGAGCCCCCGAGTCGCCGGAGCCGAGAATCGCAGCGTGTCGTCGCAGCCTAAGACTGTAGCGGGTCGCTGGAGCTGAAGAACGCAGAGCATCGTCGATGTCGAGGAAGCCCCCGAGTCGCAGTCGCTGAAGCTGATGCGGCCGGTCGCCGCAATAGAAGATTATATTGGGTTGCCGCATCCGAAGGATGTAACAAGTCACCGCAATTGAAGACCATAGAGGATCATCGCAGTCGCAAACCGCAACAGGTCGATAGTCACGAGTCGTATGACCAAGTGGGCGCAGCCCCCGAGCGTGGAGTCGAGGACCAAAGCGGATCGTACGGCGGAGTCGAAGGAGCCCCCGAGTCGCTAGGTCCGAAGATCACAATGGGTCAGTGGATCCGAAGACCGCATTGGGTCGCTGGAGCTGAGGGAGCCCCCGAGTGTAGCGTTGAGGTGGTTGATGTAGTCGAGGAAACGTTCGAGAGCCGATGTGGAGAACGGGAGTCGACGCGGCGGCGGGTCGCCGAAGGCGATGGTGGCAACAGTTTGCCGCAACCGAAGATCGTAGCGGGTCACGGTAGTCGAAGACCACAACATGTTGGCAGAGTCGAAGACCATAGAGGGTTACCCGACGTAGTCAGCGCAGCCCCCAGGTGTAGAGTTAGCACGGTCATGTAGTAGAGGTCAATGGACCGAAGTCGTCGCAGTAGCGAGTCGCGTGGTCGCGGTATGACAGCGGGTCACGCGGCGGATGTAGTCGGCATGGCGGACCGGAATCACGTGGTGATGAAGAATTACCGCACCCGAAGATCGTAACGGGTTGTTGGGGCCAACATGGCAGTAGCTTGGTCGTTGGAGACGATGGCGACAATGGGTCGTCCCGGCCGAAAAGAGCCGACACGGTGGCGAGTCGTTGCGGCAGGTAGGTAGTCGCTAAGTTGACGGAGTCGAGCCATGGTCTAAATCGTGTGACGGCCAGAGTCGGACCACTGTCGGAGTAGGGTACAACCCGATTGTCCTCGTTTTCTAATCTGATGCATGTATGGCCTCGTTGAACTATGTCTACGTCTTTGATCCAAATAACACCACGTGAAGCAGTTTTGTAAGTCACGCTAGCACCCGCTGAGTCCATGGCCTCCATATATATGCATCAAGTTGATTTTTCTTCTTGAAAATCAAACCGCCTGCCTTGATTAATACATGGGTCTTGGAATTGAATAAACGATTTATGAATCTGGCCACAGAGCTGATCGTACGTAGTATAGCCAGCTAGACCCTTGTCAAGTTTGATGAGGAAGACGCGACTAATGACTCGCGTGACGAATCAGCTGCCATCAAGTCGCTGCGCTCTCTGCCAACTACAAGCCTGGCTGCTTCCGGATTGATTTGCGTTGCAACCATGTTCGTAGGAAAAGTATTCTCCTCGGAACTTGATCTGCTGCAGCAATTTAAGCTTGCACGTCCATGTGATTCCCCTTTTTTCTTCTTCCCGGAACAGGAGAAATAGGAGCAGGGATATATCTGGGTTGCTTTTGCCATCGTCTTGACCTAGTCCTTTTGCTTTGAAGTCTACGTCCATCGCGTACGGCCTTCGCCTCGGTTTTAGTCGCCCCGCCGAATATCTTGGAACTCTCAATCTTGTAGATCGGATCAGCTGTGCTCGAGGATGGCGACGATGTAGATGCCGTGAGCACGTGGCATAAATTTCTTCTCGTTTTGTGTGAGACTGAAGTAGACGTTGATCTCCTGAGATTGGCGAGTCGTAGATCACCATGGTTGATGGAACCGTCGAGATCGCAACATCAACGCTCCCAGTTCCCACAGACGGCGCCAATTGACGAGGGTTTAACTCATCAATGCCCATTGTTATGGACTTAGGTTCGAGGAATTGAGGAGCGCTGGAAATCTCGGTACGGCTAGCAAACAAGCACACAGGGACGCAAGGTTTACCTAGGTTCAGGCCTTGTAGAGGACCCTACTCCTGCTTGTCTGCTCTTGATTGATGATGATCCGAAGGATTACAATGTCGCCGATGGTGGTGTCGCGCAGATTAGATCTGGCGTATGAGAGATCGTAGATCTATCTATTGTCTATTGTGGGAGTCGCTATGTCTAGATCTATTGTGGGAGTAGCGTGTTGGGGGAGAGGATACCTTCTTGTTGGACCCTCCTAGCCTTTATATATGGGGAGGCTAGGTCTCAGGTACCAATACGAGTTGGTTACAAGTTAGATTACAACTCTAGTCTTGAGCTTTCCTTGTCTTGTGCGTTTGGGAGTCCGTGTCCATATGGGCTTCATACCAGTCGAACCGTCATAGGCGTCATGGACCTTGGCAATTTGTCGAGTGCGCCTTCCATCGAGCCGCACCAGGTAGGCTGTAGTTGAGTGCCTATTGGGCATACCCATGTCACTCTCTATGCATGATCATATTGTGATCATGATCTTTGTAGTCAAGTAGATCTACCTTGCTACTCAAGTGCTTTAATAGATCTCTGCTCTCCCCATGTGTGTGAAAGTGACAGCGTGCAATCCATGGTGGCACTTAGGCTAGAGATTACAAATACTTGTTATGATTTATATTTGGATTTGGATGTTTCTATGAGATTGTGGTGTTTGTTGGACTCATCTAGTACTCAAGGTGACAGTGTGGGGTTATCTAGATGGGAAAGCCTTACTTTGAGGTGTGCCGTTATAGCCCTACCATCGATTAGAGTGTCCAACCGGAGAGTAGTTAAGAGTAGTATCATAAAGAGAAGATATTTATATGAGAGTGTTCACTAGTGAAAGTATGATCCCTAGGCCTTGTTTCTAAGCACTGAAACACGTTTGCTACTAGATCTATTACATGTTTGCTTGCTTCCATCTTTATTTCAGTTTGTCTTTAGTCTTTTCCCACGTCAACCACACGCCATCAAGCTATTTTCTATCATTGTTACCACTTATAATTATCTATACCACTTGTATTTCACTATCTCTTCGTCGAACTAGTGCACCTATACATCTGACAAGTGTATTGGGTGTGTTGGGGACATAAGAGACTTCTTGTATCTTGATTGCAGGGTTGCTTGAGAGGGGATACCTTTGACCACTTCCTCCCTGAGTTCGATAAACCTTGGGTTGCTTGAGAGGGAATATATACAAACCTCTGCACTTGGAGGCCCAACAACTGTCTATAAGAAGAAGTGCGTAGACATCAAGCTATTTTCTAGCGCCGTTGCTGGGGAGGTAAGGTAAAAGGTACTCACATCCTCCGGTGTGAGTGCTCGAAGTTATTTCCTTTAGATTCTGCAATTTTGTCTTTTTGTTTCTTTTTTTAATTTTCACTAGTTAGGCTTAATGGAAAACAACAACAAAAATTAGAGAGCTTTTTAGTATTTTTCCTAATGTAGAACATGAATTCTTTGAAAAGAAAATTAAAAACCCTTGGAACCTTCTTTGCATGCTAATAGCAATGTTATTAGTATGAATCTTTTGAACACCTTTGTTACTAATGCTATGGAAACGTCTAAGCTTGGGGGAGTTAGTTTTTATGAAAATGATCTTTTTACTTCCCCAGTTTTAAAGAAGAAAATTTGCTCTGATGATACTTTATCTCCCATATGTGGTAAATGATAATTTTAAGATACCTACAAGAATTATTGATCGTGTTATGGATAACTAATATTTTGGAGATGGAACTGTCTATCCCGGTGATCATTTCCTCTTTATACACGAATTATGCGGGTTGTTCAAGTGTGCATGTATTACAACAGATCACGTCAAGAAGAAGTTATTCTCTTTATCACTTAAGGGCAAAGCAAGGGAGTGGTATGAGCTACTAGATGATCCTCATCATTTGGAGTGGAAGGAACTTGAATCTCTCTTTTACTCTAAATTTTATCCTCCTCATGAAATTCATAAAGATAGGAATTACATTTATAATTTTCGTCCTCATGAGGGAGAAAGTACTGCCCAAGCATGGGGGAGATTGAAGTCACTAATGCTCAAATGTCCCATTCATGAGCTCCCCAGTAATAGTGTTATTAATAATTTCTATGCAAGGCTTTCAGGACATTACAATGACTATCTAGATACTTGTTTAGAGGGATCCTTCACAAGTAAGGATGTCAAAGCTAAGTGAGATCTTCTTGAAACAATTCAAAGCAACACCGAAGATTGGCATAACAACAAAGGTAAAGAACCGAGTATAAACTATGAGTATGATTGCATTAAGTCTTTTGCTGAAACTATTGATTTTCAAGAGCTTAGTGCTAAATATGGTCTTGATACTAAAATTCTTGTTGATTGTTATAGAACCTTTGCTTCTCATATTAATGCTCCTAAAGAAAAATTGGACATGTATCATGAGCCTTATAAAGACACTTGCATGGAAAATGAAATTGTTATTAATGATAGCAATAAACATGCTCATACCTCTGAAAGTGCTATTTCTTATAAGCATGTTAATTTTTGTGGAATACATAGACCTTGTGATAATAATCAAATTGAAGAAGAATATTGTATCACCCACAGGATTGAAAAAACTAGAATGTGGTATAGGGCTTTAAATGATCTTGGTAAAAAAGTTTGTGCCCTTTATCCTTTTATTTGTGAACTTTGCTTTGAAGTGGGTCATTTCAATTTTCAATGCTCAAGCCATAATAATAGCCCTTCTAATCCAATGAGTACTGCAAGTTTGTTTTGTGATGACATGATCACTCCTAATCAGCATGATGAACTTACATTATTCTTGGGATGTGAAGAGTTATCAAGAAAAACCTCTTTGGTAGATATGAGTGATTTTGATATGAATAGTGTCCTGCATGGTTGTCATCTTTATTGTGTTGATAATTGTCACACAAATACTTACATACAAAATATTATAGAAGATGAGATTTTACCAAAATATGACATGACTAATATGTGTTTTGATCTTATTAATGAAAAGAAGGAATCCTCCAAAGTTTGTTCTATTGTCTCTAACAATAAACCAGGGTACATGGAGAAGCTTCCTTTCAAGCCTCTCCCTCCTAAAGAGAAGAACCAAAATAAGAAGAGGAGGAGTAAAAGAAGAGAGGAAACGGTATTTTCCCCTAAGCATGTTGCTCCTATTATAGTTTTTGATGAGTCTGAACTCGATGATGTTCCTATGCCTATTACCTCTAGTAGTGATCATGATTGGGAAAAGAACACTACTTTTGATATTGAAAATCTCTTCGGTACCAATTCTGAAAATGATGATATTAATAATTGCTATACTATTAGTGCTATCCATGATCCTTCCAATGATGATATGTTTACAAATGAACACACTTTGGAAGATAATTATTCTATTGCTTATGATGATTTCAATGATGAATATGATATTTTCAGTCCACCTACTATTGAGGAGGAAATTAATTATGATTACAATATGCCTCCTATATTTGATGATTATGGTGATGAAAATAATAATGATAGCTATTTTGTTGAATTTGCTCCCACTACAATTAATAAGAATGACTATGTTTATGTGGGGAGTATTAATTCTTTTATGCATGTGGCTCATGATAAGAATGTTTCTTGTGATAGTTATATTGTTAATTTTATTCATGATGCTACTGAAAGTTATTATGAGAGAGGGAAAAATGGTTTTATGCATCTCAGTAATATTAAGTTTCCCCTCTTTATGTTGAAAGTCTTGAAGTTGCACTTGTTTTGCTTTCCTATGCTTGTTGCTTTGTGCTTTCATGACTTGTTTCTTTACAAGATTCCTATACATAGGAAGTGGGTTAGACTTAAATGTGCTTGATTTTGCTTCTTGATGCTCTCTTTTACTTCAATTCATATTTCTTATGTGAGCATCTTCTCAAACTATCATGCCTAACTTAAAGGCGTTAAAGAAAAGTACTTATTGGGAGATAACCCAAAAGTTTTAGATGAGTCTTGGAAGTTATTACCTCTGTAATAACCGCTCCTTATCCTTTTTATTTTCTTTTTGTGCCAAGAGTAACCTCTAATGAGAGAGAAGTAATGATTGGAAAAGTTGCTGTCCCGAAACAGATTTCTGTGCTTCACCGTAAAAATTAGTGTAAAATCTCCGTATGTCCTTTTGAGGCGTGCATTTTTGTGCTTCTGCCCCAGGTTGTTATATAACTTTTGTTAGTTCAAAACTTTTTGATTTGAGCAACAGAAGGTCTTCGAAAGATTCGTCTTTACCTGCTGGTCTGTTTTGACAGATTTCTGTCATTTTCTGCATTTGCTTCTTGTTGGTTCCTTTTTGAGTTCTTTTGGAGAATTGAGCTTTTTGAGAGAAGTGCTACCGTATCTAGTGTTTTAATGGAATTATTATTGGTGTTATAACTGAACCTAAAGACTTATTATCTTGAGTGCACTAATATTGGTAATAAAGATTGTGTGAAGTTTTGTATGAAGAAAAAAATTTAGGTGTATGGAAGGAATGAGTAATGAGATGAAGGATGGACTAAAGCCCAAGCTTGGGGATGCCACGCGTGTCACCCCAAGAAATATCCAAGAAGTACAATCATCAAAGCTTGGGGATGCCCAAGGCATCCCCTTCTTTATCAATAAAAATCTCAGGTTTCTTCCAAACACTTCATTTTTATTGTTTCATGCACAATTGTGTTGTTCTTGGAGCGTCTTTGTTTTCGTTTGCTTGGTTTTCTTTGTTTGCTAAATAAATTGGTTGGACCCCCTCTTTCATGCATTGGTTTTCAAATAGTTTGGTTTGGATTGGAAAAGAGTAGGAAAGTTCATGCTTAAGTGGTAAAGAGAGCTTGTTTTTGACTTTAGCCTATGCTTTGTAATGCCATGCTTGATATTGTTTTGGCTTTATGCTTAGTATTCTTTGCTGTAGCATGACATGTTATAAACAATTGAGATTGCTTAATGTGCCTTGGATGAGTCATGCGTTGTTTTAGCATATTAAAGCATAGTATAGTGGTATTCTCCTTTGATGCTTTCTTTGGGTTGACTTGGCGCATGCTCACACCATGTTATGACTATCCCAAGTCACCATAGCCTTGATGATCCTTTAGTTTTCAACTTGTAGTATCACTTTATGCTTTGATCAATGATGTTTTGTCTCTCTACATGATTATGGCCATTATTGCTCTCTTAGTTTGTTGCTCCCAGTCTTTTGCTAGCCTCCGCAAGCAAGTATGAGTTCCACTCATGCATCCAAGTCCTTAAACCATGTTATTCCAAAGAGTCCACCATACCTACCTACTAGCTTATGCTATTCCAAGTATATTCATGCTTTTATTTACCTTCTGAATTAAACTTGTTATGAGAAAACTAGTGATTAAAGCTCTCACGAACTTGATGGCACACTTTACTTCTTGCACTTAATAAACTTGAACCATTGGGTCCTTCTTTGTTGCGTATATGCTTGCGCTTTATAAGTTGAAGTTAGCAGAACCATGTATCATGGGGAAGGCTTTCAACATTGCACCTGTACTTTGTACCTCGTTGATATCATGTTCTTTTGCTTATGGATCCCGGCGGTGTGAAATAAAAGTGGAACTTGTAAGATCATGGAGTTTGTATGCGTGTTAGATAAACGCCTAGGTCGCTAGCCTAAGCCGTGCCTAATCATGGTGGAAACTTGCAGCATCACCATAATGAGCACTCTATGAGGCATCCTCAATAAAAACCTATACAAATAGCAAATAAAAATATCGTTGAGATGCTCATTGTCTACTTGCCTTCTCATTTTGATTATGGGATAGCTCTTGTATCATGTGCAAGGGGTACCCCGTAGGCGGTTCTTTATGATACATATGTACTTACAATGACAAGAGCTTACTTGTGACTAAAGTTGAGTAGCATGAGGTTCGGTCTTCGTAAGTAAGGGGCATGAGATTTCAGCTTATAACTTGTCAAGCATATCCTCTTAGTTGTGTCACTTTAACCTTAATAACCTAAAGATGCTTATGATAGGGTCAATGAGAGCTGAAAGCTATTAAGTACCATAATTTTTGGAAGCTCTTTATGAGACTTGAATCCCTACTTCCTTCTATGAAGGCCTTTCCTTTACTTTTATGTTGAGTCTCCACCTTCTACCTTTATGCACCTACTTTGAGAGCATAGTGACCATTCTTAGTTCTATGTGCATTGTCCTAAGACTTGTTGTTTGATGCATAACTTGATATTGCTTGTTTTAAACTATTTGTATCTAGTCACTCTTATGAACTTTGAAGGTGTCCTATGCATTTATATTTGCTACTCTATGAGGGACAAGCTGGATGCTATTATGCTATGTTTTCATTATGTGAAACAAACAAACGTCTTGCAAAGCATTGTTATTCATGAATCTTTTGTTTGTGCCTTTTCAAGTTGCAACATAGTTTCTTTGTCTATTGCTAGAACTTTGTCTTTCATGTTATGATTGAAGTACTATGCTCCCAGCTTTGAATGTTTTACAAACACTTTGATCAAGTTTATGATGGTGCATGTCACCTCAAAAATTATTCTTTCTTTTTATCACTTACCTACTCGAGGACGAGCAGGAGTTAATCTTGGGGATGTTGATACATTGCAAATGTATCGATAATTTTTGATGTTGCATGCTTGGTTTTATCTACTTTCTTATGTTTTGTTCCAACTTTGGAGTAATTTTCATAGACTTTCTTGGACTAACCTTTTAACAATATGCCATAGTGCTAGTTGCCTGTTTTCTGCTGTTTTTGGTTCCAGGAAAGTCAGAAAATCAATATTCTCGAAATTGGACCGGACAAAAGCCAAAGTTGATATTTTACCGGAAGACTGATGGAGCCAGAAGACGGGACGGAGAGGGGCCAGGGCTGGCCACACCACCCCCTGGCATGGCCCTGGTGGCACGGGCCAGGCCAAGCCGCGCCAGGGGGTGGTGTGGGCCCCTCCAGCACCCCGTCGGTCTCCCCTCTCGCCTATAAGAGTCTCTAGATGCGAAAACCCTAAATATTCAAGCCTCTAGCCACAAAAAGTCCGCAGCGCCGCCGCCACCGAAGGGGAGATTCGGGGGACAAAAAGTCTCTGTTCCAGCACCCTACCGGGACGGGGAAGTGCCTCCGGAGCCATCTCCATCGATCTCCACCACCATCTCCATCGTCGTTGCTGATTTCCATGATGAGGAGGGAGTAGTTCTCTCTCGAGGCTAAGGGTTCTACCGGTAGCTATGTGTTTATCTCTCTCTCTATGCATGATCATATTGTGATCATGATCTTTGTAATCAAGTAGATCTACCTTGCTACTCAAGTGCTTTAATAGATCTCTGCTCTCCCCATGTGTGTGAAAGTGACAGCGTGCACACCATGGTGGCACTTAGGCTAGAGATTACAAATACTTGTTATGAGTTATATTTGGAGTTGGTTGTTTCTATGAAATTGTGGTGTTTGTTGGACTCATCTAGTACTCAAGGTGACAGTGTGGGGTTTTCTAGATGGGAAAGCCTTACTTTGAGGTGTGCTGTTATAGCCCTACCATCGATTAGAGTGTCCAACCGGAGAGTAGTTAAGAGTAGTATCATAAAGAGAAGATATTTATATGAGAGTGTTCACTAGTGAAAGTATGATCCCTAGGCCTTGTTTCTAAGCACTAAAACACCATTTGCTACTAGATCTATTACATGTTTGCTTGCTTCCATCTTTATTTCAGTTTGCCTTTAGTCTTTTCCCACGTCAACCACACGCCATCAAGCTATTTTCTATCACCATTACCACTTATAATTATCTATACCACTTGTATTTCACCATCTCTTCGCTGAACTAGTGCACCTATACATCTGACAAGTGTATTGGGTGTGTTGGGGACACACGAGACTTCTTGTATCTTGATTGCAGGGTTGCTTGAGAGGGAATACCTTTGACCACTTCCTCCCTGAGTTCGATAAACCTTGGGTAATCCACTTAAGGGAAAACTTGCTGCTGTTCTACAAACCTCTACACTTGGAGGCCCAACAACTGTCTACAAGAATAGAAGTGCGTAGACATCAGGTGGGCGTGGCGAGCCGGCCAGGACAATGGGCTGCGGGAGCCAAGCGACCTACCCAGGCTATCGGCCGTTGCCGCTGTGGGCTAGATGGACCACAGGAGGGCACGCCGACCCACCCGGGCGGCCTGGCCGCTCCCGCTGACTGCCGCGCAGGGCGCGAGCTGGGCTAGAGGCGCCAGACCGACCGGCCCGGTTGGCGGCTGCTACTCTCTGCTGCTGGCTGTTGCTAGGCCGAGGTCGGGGTGGCCCACCCGACTACCCCAATGGCCCGTCCGGCTGGCAGCCCCAGTTTTTCCCTTTTCTTTTATAGTTTTAGTCCCACATTGCTAAGCCTTTGGGAAGAGTTCCCCTCTTCCACCTATATAAAGGGGTGCCCATGACAGTGATTAAAAACACACCAATTAAGATATTCTCTATGACACTTTTCCTTAGAGAAAATCTCCTTCTCTCTCTTAGTTGCCTTTGCGGTGGCATGGTCCCGGAGTAGGACTATACACGCAAAGTCAACACCACTGTAGCATGCCTTTGTGCTGCAGGGATTCCGGTCAAGTGTTCTACTTCCGCAACCTTGGCAGGGATCAAAGCCCAGGAGTCGTTGTCTTGCATCGTATGTGTGTGATAACTTGGGGGAGGGGGGAGCTACCAATAGTAGCGACCTGACCGTCCTGCAAGGACCTGGACAAGAGGTGACATGAGAGGAGCTGCGCGACCTTGAGGTTAGACAGGTATGACTACATCATCCAGGCTCCTCCATAAGCGTAAAACTCTCTCGATCTTCAAGAGTATGTTACCGCTATCTTCCTCCATTACTGCATTACTTCTTAGATAGATCCTAGGCCTTAGGGAGTTCCAATGTAGTAAATTTTTTGTTTTCTGCTACGGAACCCTTTCACTATCTAACATGTTGACATTGGTACACCACACCAACAACAAATATTTCAACAAAAGTGAAATAAATGAAACTGTATTATTATACCAGATGAAAAGAGAGAAGATCCACGCAGGAGTGCATATCCTCAACAATCGGGTATGAAAAAGGTAGACTGGGTTAATGGTGTCATCTATTATGTATTTGAAGTTGGAATTTTATTACTTGGAAGATCTAGCGCTTGCCCAACATCAGGGTTATAACGATAATATACCTCATTTTATTTGTTTGGTCAAACAATATCAGCTCTCGAGCACTCAACCTCTCACTTCATGTAGCTTGTCACCTAAAAGGACATGGACGACATCAAGCTTTATGAGTACAACCAGGTAGGAAATCAAAGAACAACAATGTGATACAAAGGATGGGAACAATATAACCACAATCATGATCCCGAGTCTGGCAATAAAACACAACGAACCAACCAACACTGCTAATTGGTAAATACAATCTATAAAACTTCCAGTTATTTTTACCAATATAAAAAATCATTGCTCAAAATGCATTGACCATCTACCTTGGAGGTTGTACGAGCCCACACATGGGTGTTCCATATAATAAGAAATGAATCCACATCGAACTGACGAAAGAATGGATATTGAGAATTGATAAGAAAAAATTTCAGCTTGGATAAGAAAATTCATAAGAAAATTGGAAGAAATATCAATTGTTCGAGATCCATGCGGATGTCTAATTATCAAAATGTTGTAGACACCACTTGTGGTGTGTTGCCTGGATCCAGTTTATGGCCAATTTGGACGAATACAAGGATGGCTGAACGGCCGTGGGAGTTGAAGAAGATGACAAGATGATTATGTAAGTATAGATATTCAGACGCCAACCATCAAACATCGGTAAAAATATTGTTGATTTCCTCATTATAGTAGTTACTACCTTCGTTGACCAACAACCCAAAACTTACATTGCTTTTCTCATAGTACTCCCTCCGTTCCTTCATATAAGGTTATAGTTTTTTGTGAAAAAATCCATAGTATAAGGTGCATAGAGAATTCTGAAATTTGTTCCTCTTATTTAGGAGGCAATTAATCCGATCAGCAGAGAGAGGATACCTAGATTTCGTATGTTCACTCTATATCACGTCAATCACCTGGGATATTCACCTCCGAAATCAACAAAATTTGCCCTCCCAGCCTACGCGCTAATATTCGTGCAAGAAAACTATACACCTTATATTAAGGAATGGAGGAAGTATAACTTATTTTATTTCCTACCCAAGTAACTATCGCCTCTAAAGTAAGCATCTAAAATAAGCAGTGTGAATGTATTTGTGCTCTGCACTATTGATAAAGAGGAGCAGTGAGGTCGTCACTCCACCCCTCCACAAGCCATGCAAAAATACAAGCTGCTATGATAGTAGTGAAATGATGAGAATCATCAATACTTTTCTGTACTAGTAAATACTCTAACAAAAGATTTTTCAAAAAAATAGAAGATCAACAACATATTATCAAGCATCATAATGCGAAGGATTATATTTAAGGTTCGAGATGGATCGGGACCTTAATAACCGAGATCATAAGATTAATAAATGAAAGTGAGCAAAATTGTTTGCATTGTGAGGCTTGATACATTTATTAATACTGAAAGAAGATAAGAGATGATAATAAGTACATGAAAAATAAACATAATTTCAGCAAGATTGCAACATATATAGCCGATGCAACATGTAGTGATCCCTTCTCGTCAGGTATGACACAAAGATAATAGTGAAGAAACAAAATCAATTTATTAGGGTAAAACGGGTGGCATGTACATGAAAAATTGAAGGATTCGCTCTAGTACAGCTTCATGCAGGATATGTTGAATGATTTATGTGGCAACAATACGGAAAAAAATCTTCATCAAGCCTAACACATCAAAGCATACTTCTGGCTTTAACAACTCCAAAATCTACATTAAAACAATAGATATAAAACGGATGACATGTACATGACAAATTGAAGGATACGCTCTGGTACAACTACATATAGGACATGCATAATGGTTTGTTTGGCAACAATATCCAAAAAAAACAATCAAACCTGCACATCAAAGCATACTTCTCCCTCTTTAATGACTCCAAAATGTACATCAGAGCAATATATGTAAGCTTTCTCATAATCTCTGTTCATGTTGAATTTCATAAATGTATACTTAAATTGAATATGAGGTTACATTGCTTATGCCTTAAATTTCTCCTAACCAATGTTTGATGTGTAGGTTCAGAAAAAATATTGTGTCAGCATTATGAATCACACCATTAGGACGATCCATCTTCGAATTTGGAACCAAGTAGCAGTTAGTATGGAAAAGAAATCAATAGGGTTAAGATGTTTGTTTTAACCGATAAGATCTTCTCAACTTCTTACCATGCATTTGATCGAATAAGTTCACTGCAGTAACCTTGGAGACGTAAGGAGGCATGTACTTTCCTTTATCCCTCCACACCCCTCAACTTGAGCGTGCTTTACATCCCTAACTTTTTTACTTTGCATCACACATCATCGACACGTGAATGCTTAAATTGAGAAAAATGCAAATATTAATTGATCGTGCTTCTCAATATTTAATTTCATGAAAAGGCATCAATCAAGTAAAACAAAACTGAAACTCAACTTAATATTGCAATTCTGTTAAACCATATCATTTGTGAAATATACATTGATCTGACACATACTTAAATGGAGGAAAATAATGGGAGATCATCGACATGTGAATGCTTAAAATGAGAAAAATGCAAATATTAATTGATCATGGCTCTCAATATTTAGTAGCCGTATTAGATAGGGTTGGTTCATCAGGATGCCCCTATTTTTAAGCAATTCATGTAACTTTCAGATTTGTACCGTAACAAAATGATATCTCCTATTCTTCATCTGCACCAGAACTGATTGCACGCTACATTATTTCCTTAAGTGTACGTGAATACCAAAATTTGCATACAAGAACAATCAACGAGGATACAACATGGCGGGGAAAATTAGGGACACCACATACCTCAAGAACAAAAAAGGAAGGGAAGCAAATAGTTGGACGCCAGTGCCTCCTCCTGTTTCACACTCTGTTTCTCCTCGAGTTGCCGGCATAGGAAGGAAAGCATGATCACCACCTATGTGTGTCACCGCCTCCACTTTTATCTACCCCTCTCATGTTGTTGGCCTTGTATTAAGCATGGTTTCTTAATTAGACTTGATTGATTGATTCCTAGTCACTACAAGAAAAGTTTCCTTCCGCAACGAATTGGCCCGATAGTCGTCGTAGAAGGCGCGTCTTCCGTGACGAAATTCTCGGCTCGGCCATGGCCGATGAAATTTTTTTTTCCGGTTTCGCGGCCCTCTACTACGACGGATCTGCTAAAAACGTAGAGGAATCTCGGCCAGCGGTGGCAGAAGCAAGATTTTCGTTTCCTCGCGCGATGTTGACTCGCCGAAGTATTTTGAGGCGTGTAGGTCCTGGACGTTAGTGTTTCTAGCGGACCATACGTTTCGATCGCGCCTCCCTAATTTGAACTCGATAACGTAGCTCGAGGCGTCTGCCATTTAGTCAGCCAGCTAGGTCCCACATGTCAGCCTATCATTAGAAGGATCGTGTGTATGATGGAATTTTTTTCCTTCGCTCGCGCTACCCTGTTCCGAAGTTGATAGTGCTCCTCGATGCATCTACCGTCTAATCAACCTCCTGAGACCCATATGTCATCCTCTTATTAGAAGAAACGTGTGTATGATGGAATTTTTTCCTTCGCTGGCGCTACCCCGTTCCGAGTTGATAGCGCTGCTCGATGCATCTATCTACCATTTAACCAACCTCCTGAGCCCCACATGTCATCCTCTCATTAGAAGAAACATGTATATGATGGATTTTTTTCCTTCGCTCGCGCTACCCTGTTCCGAACTTGATAGCACTGTTCGATGCATCTACCGTTTAATCACGATGCTAGGCCCCACATGTCATTCTCTCATTAGAAGAAACGTGTTTATGATGGATTTTTTACCCTCTATCGCATCTTCGTGTTTCGAACTTGATAGCGTTGCTCGCTGCATCAGCCGTCTATTCAGGCTGGTGGGTCCCTTATGTCAGCCTCACATTAGAAGAATCGTCGGTATGATGGTTCTTCTCTAGCGCTACCCTGTTCCGAACTAGATAGCGTTACTCGATGAATCTGCCGTTTGGTCACGCTGCTAGGTCCCACATTCCAGCCTCTCATCAAAAGAAACGTGTACATGCTGAACTTTTTTCTCGCTCGCGCCTCCCTGTTTTGAACTGGCTACGTTGATTGATGCAACATCTGTATAAGGTAGCGCTGCTGGCTCCCCCATTTCAGCCTCTTATTAAAAGAAACGTGTACATGCTGAAATTTTTTCTCGGTCGTGCCTCCCTGTTTCGAACTGGCAACGTTGCTCGATGCAATATCTGTATAAGGTCACTATGCTGGGTCCCACATATCAGCCTCTCTGTAAATGAACATGCGTATGATGGTCTTTTTTTGGCCATGTCCACTGTTTTGACCTTGGAAACTTGCTGGGTCCTAGATGTCAACCACCTCTATGCAGAAAACGTGTCTATGCTGAGTCCCAGCTGACAACCTCTATTTGAAAGAAACGTGTGTATGTTTGTCAACACCCGGATTTTTAATCCCAGATGCCTGTTATGCCATACATCGCAATCCCAGGATTACCATTTTATGAGACATAACAGATTGGATATCATAGTACATCATCCATTACAAACCATAATAAGGTCTTACGCAAATAAAGGATCTCATGATCCAGTCTGAATACAAGCAAGTAGTGGAATAAATAGCGTAGCGGTGGGCTCCATCTTCAGTGTCACAGGCAATGCTGACGATGGAAGATAGTCCTAGTTGTTGTAGTCGTCCTGCCGTCCTTCCTCTCGGTAGTCTTCTTCATAGTTTAGCCACGGGAATAGCCAGGGACAAAGCCATGAGTACTCTTTAAGTACTCGCAAACTATCACTAACAAGTAAGGTAGTTCTAGTAGGAAACCTAAACTCTAAGTTTATTTGCAAGTTAAAGTTTGAAACCTAAGCTGAGTTCAGAAGTAAAGAAAGATAAAATAAAGTTCTAGAATCACATTAGTTGGGAAACTATCTTTCATGTTCACAACTCTGTTGTGGTCAAATCAAAGTCATCATTTATTTCATAAGTCATTTTGAAAACATTTGACGACGGAACAGTATGACCACTCCAACTGTCCATGATCGCGGACGCGGCTATTCGAATAGTTTGACACTCTGCAGAGGTGGTACACTTTCACCACAAAATTTGATACATCCGTCAGGGATAACCCTGAATCATCGTACTTAGTATGCAGATAATCAATCATAACCTTTCAATTACACACCCTAGTATAAGCACCTCTCCTATGAGCTTGGCCTCCCAGCCATGGCCATCTGCCATCCTGGGCACTGCATAGGTGGACAACATTGAGAGGTAGCCTCAGCTCAGACCTCTCCTATGAGGGAACCCATACTAATGCATATAAACTTCCGGGTAAGCCTTACCCAATTTAGGTATTGTGGTTGTACGATAAAATTGGAAAGGTATCGCATCCGAATCCAACGACCAGTTTTTATAAAGGGCTAAGGCTCATGCCTCAACATTTTCATCAACACATGTCAAAACATCTCAATATAATGACTCATCATTCCAAGGTTTTCATAAGCATTTTCACCAAGTATTCCCATCTAAAGTGATCAAGTTTTTGGTTTAGCTCTAACTACTAAGTTAAGAGTGCTCACTAAGGTGGAATGCTAATCTTAATCTCATGCCATAGAATGACATCTAAGTCTAACTACATAGGCCAAGTTTTATACTCTTTATGCTATCTATAAACAAAGGTAAAGAACAGGTAAGACTTGTAAGTAAAACATAGGATGGGTATAACTCCAAAGGGTATAACCAAAGCATGCTTAAGGCATGTGCTTAGGTTATCAAGATTGCAAGTGTTAGCTTGCATTGTTAATGATGGCATGCCTTGGTTGGTGCAGTGGTTGAAGTTCTCCTCGTCTTCTTCGGGGTAGAACTCCTCCTCCTCGTAGACTTGGTCGGTACTATCGTCTATAAATACATACGGGATACATAATCACCAAACAATACTTAACTAGTCTATTTTAGCACACTAAGGCACACACTTGATGATCTAATATCATCACAATCATCACAAGATTAAATCAACTAGTTTCATTTATTTTATTTGAGAAAAGTAATTTCTACTCATTGAAATTAATTAAGATTTAATATTATCCAATTAAAATATGGGATCATGTGGACACATGTCATCACCACATATTCTAATATATGGGAATGTGATTTAAATGTTTGATCATATTTCAATAAGTTTAAGTTTATCATTTTAATGATTTAAAGTGACTAGAAATGCCTATATAGCATTATTTTGGTACTAGTCCAAAGTCACTGCATGCAAACCTAAATATTATTACATAGTTAGATAGGTATTATCAAATGTGATATTTGATAGTTGGAATCAACTCAAAAGCTATTATGGTTGATTTTTGAACAATGTTTGAATGTGAAAACCTCTCTGTCTTGTTATTTTTTGCTAGGTGAGATCTCTAACTCCAATTGATTTAAATCCAACGGGCTTGGATAGACATTTTAATTATATTTCTAACAAAATTGGAATCATTCATTTTGGTTCAGTAGAACTCTCTGAATTGATTTTTAAACTAGTGGGCAGAAACTAGATTAAGTCTAAATCGAAAAATCTAAATTTGAATTCGAGGGCCAGCGCAGGAACACTAATGGGCCAGCCCATTGACACTCCATGGCGCGGCTAGCAACTGACAGGAGGGGTCCACATGTGAGCGGCACAACTCAACACGAAGCAGTATGGGGCGATGTGGACCGTGCGATTAGAACCTAGATCGACGGTGGTGTTTCATCGTCGACGACGAACTAGTCGCCGGCGAGACGGAACCCTAGCGGCTCGGTGGGGGTGCAATGTGGGATTACCAGGGCTCCAACTAACGTGGCAATAGGGGCGATCGAACGAGGAGACGACGGTGGACTTAGGCGAGGTGGCGGCGGCTCCAAGGGTGGGCGAAATCGATGGGCCCCTTTCTTCTCTACTACGGCAAACTCCGACGCAATTCTGGCGAACTGCTGCTTGAGCGGCTACGGGAAGAGGTGGGGAAGGATCAGTGGTGAGAGGGGAGTGTTGGAGTGTGGCAATGGAGGCTGGGGGAGGTCTCCTTATATAGGTTGAAAAGGGGACCATGCGGCACGACGACAAGCTCGTCGGTGACGTTGATAAAGAGGGCTAAAGGCATGGGCGGGGTAGGCGGATGGTGGCTTGCCTCCTGGCGGTCATCTACGTGGTAAAGGCAACACTAGGGGCGGTGGTGTTTGGTCGGGCGAGGCTGGCGCTCTACGCGGCAGAGGCGGTGCTCGACGCGGTTCACGGCGGCTGCTGGTCGCAAGGCGGGAAATGGGCGTGTCTGGGGGTGTGCTGGGGTTATGGCGGAGCGGCGCGCGTGAGCTGAGGGCAAAACACGGCTTGTGCGGGCCTATCGGGGACGACGCTCTGGCGTGAGCTATCCATGGTGCAGAGGCGGTGGGCGCGAGCGTTCCTCGGTGGTCCAGGGGCTGGCAAGGCTCGAGGAAGGAACGAAGGGTGGCGGTGCTGTCACGCCTACCTCCCTGGACCGGCAGAAGAGGACGGGGCGTGCTCCCGCGACTTGGGCATGGTCGGCCGATGATCATCGCATTGGGGTGGTGCGGCACTGCTGCTGGGGGCTAAATGGTAGCTCTGTGATGGCTTGGTTAGAGCTAGGGGAGACCAGGGGACAAGAATTAAACCAAATGGCTCGACAATGCTTTGATCACAAATAGTGTTAGTTAGGCAGATTTTATTTGCCTACCAACTATTCGACATAATGGCCGTAAGAACAAAAGTTTTGAATTTTCAAAAGATTTTTGGTGGGTGTGTTGATCTTATGCTTAAGCATCTGTGGTTGCTTGGGATTGTCAAGGTGAACTCACTTGAGTGGTTTTTGAAAAAGTGGGATCTATGCACATACACTTGATTCCATTTTCAAATGCCATTTAAATTTTTTGTTTAAATGTTTTTTGTAAGATCACTAAGTGGGCCTTGTTAGATCTTTACTTGTACTAGCAAGGGGTGCAAAGATTCATAAATGTTTCTGTTTGAATTTGAGTTCTAGGAACACCTAAAGTGACCTAGTGGATTAAAATGGCAAAAGTAACCATTTCATTTACTAATTCCATTTGATTTCTTTTTCTTTGGAGTTTGTTTTTAAATGATCTAGATGATGTGGTATTCATCTTTGAATCATTCTACAACCATTATAACAAAAAACATGGCAATTCCAAATGTTCCATATTAGTGCAACACACACATGCATTCCTAATTATTTTAATAATAAAAAGTTTTTGTTAACCCTAAATTGGGTGATTTGGATCTTGATAACCTTGATTAAAGATTTGGGATGTTACAAACCTTCCCCCCTTAAACAAAATCTCATCTCGAGATTTAAGAAAGAAAACTAGGAACTAAAGAGATCTAAAAACTCAGTCCTAATGTAATCTTCTCGCTCCCAAGTGGCTTCTTCTTTGGTATCGTTGCTCCATTGAATATTGAGAAACTTGATACTCTGGGTCGTGGTGGTTCTGTAATCTTCTTCCAAGATACGGATGGGCACTTCACGATATGTCAGATCCTTGTTGATATCAACGGCTCGGTGATCGATGTTCTTGAAAACTTCAGTCTTCTCCGGCACTTCAAGACATTTGCGAAGTAACGAGATGTGGAACACATCATGGATCGCTGACATCTCCTCGAGAAGTTCCAGTTGATATGATACTTCTCCGCGACGATTCAGAATCTTGAAGGTTCCGATATATCTGGGGGCTAACTTTCCTTTCAGACTAAAACGTTGCGTTCCCTTCAATGGCGAGACCTTGAGATACACAAAATATCCGACATTGAAAGTCAGGTCTCGATGTCGCTTATGAAGATAACTCTTCTATCTGGACTGAGCGATCTTGAGGTGCTCACGGACTTTGTGAACCTTCTCTTCAGCTTCTCGGAGGATTTCGGCTCCAAAAATTGGAATCTCTCCTACTTGTGACCAATTCAAAGGGGTATGCCACTTCCTTCCATATAAGAACTCAAATGGGGCCAATTGCAAACTGGCTTTATAACTGTTGTTGTATGAGAATTCTGCAAAAGGTAGGCAATCTTCCCATTTTGATCCATACTCGAGCACACAAGCTCTCAACATATCTTCTAGGATTTGGTTGACTCTTTCAGTATGTCCATCTGTCTGTAGGTGATAAGCTATGCTGAAATTCAACTTGGTTCCTAATCCTTCTTGGACTTCCTGCCAAAATCTTGAGGTAAATTGGGTTCCTCAATCCGACACTTTGGTCTTGGGGGTTACATGCAAACTGACAATTCTAGCAATGTACAGCTCTACTAGCTTAGAACTCTGGTAGGTTGTCTTGACATGTATGAAATGGGCCACCTTGGACAGTCTATCAACGATGACCTAGATTGAGTCATTTCCCCTACTAGAAGTATGCAAACCGGTGATAAATTCCATTCCAACAGAATCCCATTTCCATTCTGGAATCTGCAATGGTTGCAACAGTCTTGCGAGCCTCTGATGTTCTTCTTTGACTCTCTGGCAGATATCACACTTGGCGATGTAGCTTCCGATTTCTCTCTTCATCTTGTGCCACCAAAATTGTTCCTTCAAATCTTGATACATCTTCGTTCCTCCGGGGTGGATAGAATAAAGAGTATCATGAGCTTCCTGCATGATAACTTGCTTCAACTCCGAATCTTCTGGCACATATATATGTCCTTTGTACCACATGACTCCTTCTTCATCTTTGGTAAATCCAGGTACCTTTCCTATACCAATACGACACTTGATTCCGTCCATACTTGCATTTCCCTTCTAGGCTTCCTTGATTTGGCTAATCAAAGTGGGTTGAAGTTCAATGCTAGCTAAAAATCCTTTGCTAATAAGCTCAGTTCTAAACTTATCCAACTCCTCATGAAAACTTGGTTGCTTTTCCTTGATCATGGTGTTTAATCTACACGACAATCTTCTAAGAGCATCCGCGACCACATTGGCTTTGCCGGGGTGATAGTGAATGTCAAGGTCATAATCCTTGATTAAATCTATCCATCTCCTTTGCCTCATATTTAGCTCCTTCTGAGTGAAAATATACTTTAGGCTCCTGTGATTTGAGTAAATCTCATAGCGATTACCCATAAGGTAATGACGACATGTCTTCAACGCTAGAACTACATATGCTAATTCTTGATCATGGGTAGGATAGTTTTGTTCATGTTGCTTCAGTTGTCTTGATAGATATTCTATGACTTTGCCTTCTTGCATTAACACACATCCGAGACCAATCTTGGATGCATCACAATACACATCGAAAGGCTTCTTGATATCTGGCATAATCAATATTGGGGCTGAAATCAATCTCTTCTTAAGCTCTTGGAAACTTGCTTCACATTTGTCGGTCCATTCAAACTTCTTGTCTTTCTTCAACAATTGGGTCATGGGTCTGGCGATGCTCGAAAATCCTTCAACGAACTTGCGGTAATATCCCGCTAATCCGAGATATGCACGGACTTGGATTTGAGTGGTTGGGGCTTCCCATGCTTCAACATCTTTGATCTTGGCGGGATCAACAGCAACTCCTCCTGCAGACACAATATGTCCGAGGAATCCTACTTCCTTCAGCCAAAACTCACATTTTCTAAACTTGGCATATAACTGATGCTCTCTCAGGGCTTCAAGGATGATTCTCAGATGTTTATCATGGTCTTCTTCTGACTTCGAGTAGATAAGAATATCGTCGATAAACACAACGACAAACTTATCCAGAAAATTCATAAAGATCTTATTCATGAGATTCATGAAATAAGAAGGAGCGTTGGTTAATCCAAAAGACATGACCGTATACTCATACAATCCATATCTGGTGGTAAAGGCGGTCTTTGGAATATCCGTTGCACGAATCTTGAGTTGGTGATACCCAGTCCTAAGATCAATCTTAGAAAACACTCTGGCACCAGTCAACTGATCAAACATATCCTCTATCTTGGGCAGTGGGTACCTGTTCTTGATAGTGACATCATGCAGCTTCCAGTAATCAGTGCACAAACGGTTACCTCCATCTTTCTTGTCGACAAACAAAACAGGCGATCTCCATGGCGATGCGCTTGGTTGAATCAAGCCTTTTGCCAACATGGCATCAAGTTGTTTCTTCAGCTCCACTAGTTCAGACGAGTTCATACTATAAGGTCTCTGAGCTATGGGTCTGGTTCAAGGGATTAGTTCAATGATGAACTCAATATCCCGATCTGGGGGCATACCGGGCAATTCATCTGGGAATACATCGGGGTATTCATAGACTACTCTGACTTGGTCTATGGTTGGTAGGGCTAGACTATTGTTGCACTTGAATTGACGGGGCAAGGTTTCAGATATATGCTCTACTGTTACTCCAGATCTACTGGTCATGGTGATGGCTTTCTTGGCACAGTCGATCAATCCTTTATGTTTCGACATCCAATCCATTCCTAGTACTACTTCCAAACATTTGATTCCAAGTACTATTAGATTAGCATAAAAATCTATCCCATGAATTCTGATAGGTACAGCCTTGCAAAATTTTCTAGCTTTGGTGGTTGAACCAGGTATTTGAACTATCATGACATGCTTCAAGTTGGTTGGGTGAATCTTACTAGTGCATGTAAATTCTTCTGTAACAAACGAGTGCGATGCTCCAGAATCAAACAACACTCTTGCTAAAACTGAGTTCACAGAAAACATACCCAACATGACATCAGGCGCTTCCTGGGCTTCTTCAGCGTTCATGTGGAAGAGACGGCCGTTGCGGTTGAGCGAATTCCCTGGGGCGAATCTTCTTCCGGGGTTAACACGACGTTGCTGCTGAGTTGGGCCATTCACATTGGCAATGGCTGCAAGCTTCTTGGGACACTCGTTGGAGTAGTGACCCTTAACTCCACACTCAAAACGAGAAATTTGGGACTTGTCTTTGGTGGCAACAGGCATGACATTGCTTCCAGTCCTTGGGGCAGTATTGTTGTTGTTGTTGTACTTGGGCGGTGCACGGTTGAAGTTGTTGGAGGTGCCGGGGTTGTTGTTGTGGTTTCCTCCGGACTTCATGTTTTCTCCGCTACGGTTGGGGTAGCTTGAACGAGACATTGGGGGTCTATTGTTCCTTGGGGCATATCCTGCAGATGGGTTGGGGCAATACTTCTGGTGACTGTTGGATCTACTCTAGTGCATCATTCTGCATTTGTGGTTGTCGTTGGCTTGGTTGATCTTTCCTTCCATCTGGATGGCAGAGTTGACTAGCTCTTGAGATTGTCGAAACAAATGTTGATTAACACCGTTTGCATCTCGTCATGCAATCCATTTAGGAATCTCTCCTTCTTCTTGGCCTCAGTGTTGATCTCATCAGGTGCATACCTAGTGAGAGACAGAAATCTATTACGGTACACTACTACAGTCATCCTGCCCTGCTTCAGCTCTTTGAACTCATCTCTCATTCTAGTGACTAAACCTTGCAACACATGGGTGCGGCTAAACTTGGTCTTGAAATCTTCCCACGTCATCACTTGCCCATGGTTCATAGTACGGGTGCTATTCCACCATGCTCTTGCATCTCCTGCCAGGTAGTGGGTGGCAAACAGAACTTGCTCGTTGGCATCGACTCATGCTACTTCTAGGTTATTCTCCATGGTCTATAACCAATCATCTGCATCTAGTGGGTTCTCCGAATGGCTAAAGATAGTGGGATTGGTATTCTGGAAGTTGTTAAGCTTGGATCCCTGATGATCCTAATTTCCATGGCCTTGATTGTTGTGGGCCATCTGGGCGATCTGCTGCAGGGTGGCTAGATTTGCTTGGCGCTCTGCCCTACTAGCTTCGCGGTCTGCAATTAGCATCTGCAGCATCGGGTCCTGCGATGAGCTGCTCCCTCCTTGGTTTCCACGAGTCATCTAAAGATTGAGATAGATAATGAGATAAGAGGGAAATTTTTCTAAGGTTCATGGTTTTGTTTTCAAAGCTAAAACTTTGAGTTTGACTTAGGTTTTGTAAACTAACAACTTCTCATTTATTCAAGCAAAGCACACGATACAAACACACACACACCACCACAAAAGGAAAACAGATGGTTTTAGGAACCATTCTGTGAGATAAGATACAATGGGACCGATACATCTCCTTCCTACAATAGTACTCTAGTGCATCTACTCATCATCGATGAAGTCGGAGTCATCATCGTCGGTGTAGAAGTCCATGGCATTATCCTCCAGATAGTCATCATCATTGCTAAGGTACGAGTGAATATCACCTAGATGTCTTCACCTTCTTCCTCTTCTTCTTCTTTTGCTGGAAGATGAGCTTCTTGCTCCTTGATGGTCTTCTCGAGGTCGGCCACCTTCTTGCAAAGACGGTCGATGGTGCGATCCTTCTTTGCACATTGACGACGAAGTGATTGACGATCCTTGACGAGCAGGGCAAAAGTCTGGGCCTTCTGGGCGGCAATGGCAAGGTTGTGGTTGGTGTATTCTCGAGCATTGTCCAATTCCTTCTGCCTATCGTACAGTAGGAAGTCAAGGTTCTCCACTTGGCGTCTCATCTCTGGGTGACTTGGCATCTCCAACGACATTCCCATAGAATCACGCCTTGCATAGTGCGCAAAGCGAGTTCCCTGGATCAAGTTGACGTTCTGTCCGCAAAGACGGGCGAGAGCTTCATGCATTTCCCTAGCTAATCCATCTAGCCAGTTGTTTGTTGGGTCCGCAGCATAGAAAACAAAAATTTTCCTACGGTGTGAACTACACGCCAAGATCTATCTACTAGGTACAAAGAAACGGGTGGACATACATCCAACGAGAACTTACCCTCGAAGACAAAGAGTTTTGTTAATGAGTAGGAACTCGTGGTTGATGTAGTCGTACACTTGCCGATCTCAAGATCGTGAGGAATTCCGAGCTCCGCAACTCAGCAGCGCATCCGCACTCGCACACACGTTCAAGCCACCAGACAACCTCCACCTCCTCGCTCCAGCGATCCAGCGGAAGCAGGAACTCCTTCCAGACGAAATGCCACCGGGAACATGTATCTCGCTAATCCGAGACCATGGGGGAATAATTCTATAGGGGGAGAGAGATCCTTCACAAGGAGGTGTGAGGATGAAGGAGGGAATGGGTGGCCTTTTATAGGAGGAGGGGGGTGCCCCTCTCTCCATGGCCGGCGCATGGGGGGGTGACCCCTCACCTCCCCCATTCATGTGGTGGTAACCCCTCCACATTAAAATACCTCTTCACATTCCCTTTTAAAGTCTCCACTTTAAATGCATTAAATTTCTCAAAATTTAATGCTCTCTCATTTAATAAAACTCTTTTTATTAAATTTATTCAGAATTTTCTTAATTACTTTAATTAACAAACATTCACATATAGCCCCTTGCAATATTTCAATATCACATGCAGAACCACTTTCTGCAATTTCACCCAAAACAATTTCTGGTTTCTATTGAAACAATTCCTGCGCTTTGCAATTCTTTCGTCTGAAACATATGTGCTCCAAAATGGTGTCCGGTAACTCTTAAGTGTGCCACCCTACAGTTCGCGAATAATGCAGACATGATCGAGACCCTTCTCCGATCAATAATCAGAAACGGGACCTGGAGATTCGTACTGACTCCTACACATTCAACGATGACTTCTGTGATAGTGAGAACCTTTAACGCTTGTAACTAAATCCCTTTGTCTCTCGATATATTATATGTCCGAGATTCGATCATCGGTATCTCCATACCTAGTTTGATCTCGTTACCGACGTGCACTCTTTTCTCGTTCCCGTGATATAACATTCTAGTGATCACATCACTTGCTTGCAAGCTATCTTAATGTGATATCACCGAGAGGGCCTAGAGTATATCTATCCGTCATCTGGATTGACAAATTCCACTCTTGATCCATGAGCCTGAACATAACACCTTCGTAGTACTGAACCCATATTTATAGTCACCCTGTTACGGTGTGACGTTTGATGTTATCAAGATACTCTTCCGGTGTAAAGATTACTTCGTATGATGTTATAGCAATATAAACATAATGACTTGATCGTAATGCTATCCTTAGGATGAATGTTCATCACATCATTCCACCAATGGTGTGACCTTGTTATTAACAACATCCAATGTCCATGATCAGGAAACCTTGATCATCTTGTTAATCAACCCTTTTGGTTTATTAAACACACATGTATTGATGTTTCCGATCAATACAATTCTAGCATGTAAAATAAACATCTATCATATATAAGGAATATATAATAACAACTTTATTATTGCCTCTCAGGGCATATTTCCTTCATTGTTCTCTCTCACGGTGAATTGAATCTTCTCCGAAAGTGGTGCTTCCATATTGCCTCGAAGATCAGCAACTACTAGCCATTGTAAATCCCCTCCTGGGGGACCATTGAGTTGAGCTCCAAAGAATTCCGGATGTGGGCGCTCCAAGTACTCAGACAGTGCATCAAGATCTTTCTCGAAGATTAGTTGGCCTCCGTTGCCTGACTGGTAGAACTTGCAGTACTGAACTTCCATCTATAAGAATTTAGGATGAGTAAGTTAGTGAAGTGATCAAGTGTGTCAAAATTTTATGTAGCAATGTAAGAAATTTTGAGGAACATGTATTTTTTTGAGAGAAAGAATCCCAAGGGTAAGAGTAGAATAGGTTTTTTTTATAAATACTCACTTCTTTTGTTTTGAAACTAAGTTTTTTTGTTCGGACATCCATTCTAACTAGGGTCTCCTATGGTCAGGATGGCTCTAATAGCAACTTGTCAACACCCGGATATTTAATCCCAAATGCCTATTATCCCATACATCGCAATCCCAGGATTACCATTTTTGCGAGACATAACATATTGGATATCACAGTACATCATCCATTATAAACCATAATAAGGTCTTACACAATAAAGGATATCATGATCCAGTCTGAATACAAGCAAGTAGCGGAATAAATAGCGTAGCGGTGGGCTCCATCTTCAGTGTCACAAGCAATGCTAACGATGGGAGATAGTCCTAGTTGTCATAGCCGTCCTGTTGTCCTTACTCCTGTAGTCTTCTTCATAGTCTGGCCACGGGAATATCCAGGGACAAAGCCATGCGTACTCTTAAAGTACTCACAAACTATCACTAACAAGTAAGGTAGTTCTAGTAGGAAAGCTAAACTCTAAGTTTATTTGCAAGGTAAAGTTTGACACCTAAGCTGAGTTCAGAAGTAAAGAAATATAAAATAAAGTTCTAGAATCACATTAGTTGGGAAACTAGCTTTCATGTTCACAACTCTGTTGTGGTCAAGTCAAAGTCATCATTCATTTCATAAGTCATTTTGAAAACATCTGACGACGGAACAGTATGGCCACTCCAACTGTCCATGACCGCGGACGCGGCTATTCGAATAGTTTGACACTCTGCAGAGGTGGTACACTTTCACCAAAAAATTCGATACATCCATTAGGGATAACCCTGAATCATCATACTTAGTATGCCGATAATCAATCATAACCTTTCAATTACACACCCTAGTATAAGCACCTCTCCTATGAGCTTGGCCTCCCAACCATGGCCATCTGCCATCCTGGGCACTGCATAGGTGGACAACATTGAGAGGTAGCCTCAGCTCAGACCTCTCTCACGAGGGAACCCATACTAATTCATATAAACTTCCGGCTAAGCCTTACCCAATTCAGGTATTGTGGTTGTACGGTAAAATTGGAATTGTATCGCATCCGAACCCAACGATCAATTTTTATAAAGGGCTAAGGTTCATGCCTCAACATTTTCATCATCATAAACCATTTGTGTTTCTCAACACATGTCAAAACATCTCAATAGAATGACTCATCATTCCAAGGTTTTCATAAGCAATTTCACCAAGTATTCCCATCTAAAGTGATCAAGTTTTTGGTTTAGCTCTAACTACTAAGTTAAGAGTGCTCACTAAGGTGGAATGCTAATCTCAATCTCATGTCATAGAATGACATCTAAGTCGAACTACATAGGCCAAGTTTTATACTCTTTATGCTATCTATAAACAAAGGTAAAGAACTTTAGTAAAGTAAAAGGTAAGACTTGTAAGTAAAACTTAGGATTGGTATAACTCCAAAGGGTATAACCAAAGCATGCTTCAGGCATTTTCTTAGCTTATCAAGCTTGCAAGTGTTAGCTTGCATTGTTAATGATGGGTTGCCTTGGTTGGTGTAGTGGTTGAAGTTCTCCTCGTCTTCTTCGGGGTAGAACTCCTCCTCCTCGTAGACTTGGTCGGTACTATCGTCTATAAATACATACGTGATACACAATCACCAAACAATACTTAACTAGTCTATTTAGCACACTAAGGCACACACTTGATGATCTAATATCATCACAATCATCACAAGATTAAATGAACTAGTTTCATTTATTTTATTTGAGAAAAGTAATTTCTACTCATTGAAATTAATTAAGATTTAATATTCTCCAATTAAAATATGGGATCATGTGGACACATGTCATCACCCCATATTCTAATACATGGGAATGTGATTTAAATGTTTGATCATATTTCAATAAGTTTAAGTTTATCATTTTAATGATTTAAAGTGACTAGAAATGCCTATATAGCATTATTTTGGTACTAGTCCAAAGTCACTGCATGCAAACCTAAATATTATTACATACTCAGATAGGTATTATCAAATGTGATTTTTGAGAGTTGGAATCAACTCGAAAGCTATTATGGTTGATTTTTAAAAAATGTTTGAATGTGAAAAAGTCTCCGTCTTGTTATTTTTGCTAGGTGAGATCTCTAACTCCAATTCATTTAAATCCAACGGGTTTGGATAGAGATTTTAATTAGCTTTCTAACGAAATTGGAATCATTCATTTTGGTTCAGTAGAACTCTCTGAATTGATTTTTAAACTAGTGTGCAGAAACTAGATTAAATCTAAATAGAAAAATCTAAATTTGAATTCGAGGGCCAGCGCAGGAACACTAATGGGCCGGCCCAGTTACACTCCACGACACGGCTGGCAACTGACAAGAGGGTTCCACATGTCAGCAGCACAACTCAACGTGAAGCGGTACGGGGTGATATGGACCGTGCGATTAGAACCTAGATCGACGATGGTGGTTCATCATCGACGACGAACTAGTCGCCGGCGAGATGGAGCCCTAGTGGCTCGGTGGGGGTGCAATGGGGGCTTACCAGGGCTCCAGCTAACGTGGCGATGGGGGCGATCGAACGAGGAGACGACAGCAGACTCAAGCGAGGTCACGACGACTCCTGGGGTGGACGAAATCGATGGGCCCCTTTCTTCTCTGCTACGGGGAACTTCGGCGCAATTCCGGCGAACAGCTGCTCGAGTGGCTCCGGGGAGAGGTGGCGAAGGATCAGTGGTGAGAGGGGAGGGTTGGAGTGTGGCAATGGAGGCTGGGGGAGGGCTCCTTATATAGGTCGACGAGGGGACCGTGCGGCACGATGGCGAGCTGGTCGGTGACGTTGATACAGAGGGCTAAAGGCATGGGCGGGGTAGGTGGATAGTGGCTTGCCTCCTGGCGATCATCTACGTGGTAAAGGCAACGCTAGGGGCGGTGGTGTTTGGTTGGGCGAGGTTGGCGCTCTGCACGGCAGAGGTGGTGCTCGATGTGGTTCACGGCGACTGCTGGTCGCGCGGCGGGAAATTGGCGTGTCTGGGGGTGTGCTGGGGTTATGGCGGAGCGGCGCACGCGAGCTGAGGGCAAGGCGCCGCTTGTGCGGGCCTGTCAGGGACGACGCTCTGGCGTGAGCTGTGCATGGTGAAGAGGCGGTGGGCGCGAGCGTTCCTCGGTGGTCTAGGGGCTGGCAAGGCTCGGGGAAGGGACCAAGGGCGGCAGTGTTATCACGCCATCCTCCTTGGAGCGGCGGAAGAGGGCAGGGCATGCTCCTGCGACGTGGGCATGGTCGGCCGACAATCATGGCATCAGGGTGGCGCGGCACTACTGCTGGGGCTAAATGGTAGGTCTTTGATGACTTGGTTAGAGCTAGGAGACCAGGGGACAAGAAATAAACCAAATGGCTCGACAATGCTTTGATCACAAATAGTGTTAGTTAGGCAGATTTTATTTGCCTGCTAACTGTTCGAAACAATGGCCGCAAGAACAAAAGTTTTGTATTTTGAAAAGATTTTTGGTGGGTGTGTTGGTCTTATGCTTAAGCATCTGTGGTTGTTTGGGATTGTCAAGGTGAACTCATTTGAGTGGTTTTTGAAAAAGTGGTATCTATGCACATACACTTGATTCCATTTTCAAATGCCATTTAAATTTAGTGTTAAATATTTTTGTAAGATCACTAAGTCAGCCTTGGTAGATCTTTACATGTATTAGAAAGGGGTGCAAAGATTCATAAATGTTTCTGTTTGAATTTGAGTTCTAGGAACACCTAAAGTGACCTAGTGGATTAAAATGGCAAAACTGACCATTTGCATTTATTAATTCCATTTGATTTCTTTTTCTTTGGATTTTGTTTTTAAATGATCTAGATGATGTGGTATTCATCTTTGAATCATTCTACAACCATTACAACAAACAAACATGGCAATTCCAAACAATTCCATATTAGTGCAACACACACATGCATTCCTAATTATTTTAATAATAAAAAGTTTTTGTTAACCCTAAATTGGGTGATTTGGATCTTGATAACCTTGATTAAAGATTTGGGATATTACAATGTTGGACTGTTTTGTCGGGTCCTAGATGTCAGCCTTAGAGTACAAAAAATACTCAGAAAGGCCGAATTAAAAAGATTGGGCTAACTCGGGGTGGATGGCCTATTCGCCATGGCTTATATTCCATGGGCTCACTTCTAAATTGAATGGGCTACGGTCGGTGGCTACAAGACCACGAAAAGGCCGAATTAAAAGGTATTGGGCTATGCTTGAGGATGATAGGATAATTTCATGGGCTATGCTTGGGCCTGCTGGGTCCAACATGTCAGCTTCTATGTAAGTGCAACGTGTGTATGATGGACTTTTTTTTCGGCCGCGTCCGCTGTTTTCACCGTGGCAGTCGTGTATGGTCTTACTGCTGGGGTCCTTATGTGAGCCTCTCTGGCATGTTCTGGCTTATGGGTCCCTGATGCAACCTTGTATGTTCTGTCTAGTGGGTCCCTGATGCGAGCCTCTCTATACAAGTATTTAAACTTTTTTTTCGAACCCACCCTCAAAACAAACTCCAGGGACGCAGCATGCTGGTGGGTCCGTGATGTCAGCCTCTCCGTAATGCGACATTGCTAGGAGAAAAAAAAATGTAAACCCAAGATATACACACACACACAAAGGCGATTCAAACAAAAGACCTTCGAATAAAATAAACGTAAACTGAGTGCCAAATACAACAAAGATATTTATAGAAAAAATATCATTAAACTTTTATTAATACTACAACTTCTATATTAGTCTTCTGAAAATATTGTGTGTGTCTATGTTTATCTCTTTTAAAATATAAAAGGGAAGCCCTCCTGGCATCTCAATTTATAAAATGCCACATAATGAGGTATTTTCTTAAAAACATGGGTAGGCAGAGTTTTTTTATTATGAGAGGTGGGGCAGGGGCAATGCCCAAAAGGCCGAATTAAAAAGAGTTTGGCTATTTCTCTATGTGGGTTATATTCCATGGGATATGCTCCATGGAATTCATTCTCAAATTTCACTGGGCTGTGCTAAGAAGTCCGCTGACCCGTAAAAGGCCGAACTAATATGTTCTCGGCTATGCTCCATGAGCTCATTTCTAAAATTTCGCTGGGCTGTGGTCAGCAGTACCTGACCCCTAAAAGACTGAATTAAAATGTTTTGGGATAAAGAGGGGCCGAATGAGCTACTCCCTCCGATCCAAAGTAATGTTCTCGGATTTGGCTAGATTTGGACGTATCTAGTACTAAAACATGACTAGATATGTCAGAATCTAGACAAATGTAAGAACATTAATTTGGATCGGAGGGAGTACTAGATTTCTTCTCCTGGTTAATAAAAATTGCATTGTGATGTGCTCTACCGGATTTGAAACAAAGACCACATCGAGGGCGGGGGAAAAGCGATAATTCTTTTGGTAGATATTCATGTCAAAATTCAGCAGCACAGAATAAGGTAGAAAAATTATCAACAGATTCGAAGTTAATATTCGGGAGCACTTGACCAATTCAGCAACATTTCAAAAGTGACCAATGCAGCAATACAGACAATGAAATACAATACCAGTACATCAGTATTAGTTGCACAAATGCTTTAGTAATAGCAATGACAGAAAATTTGAGAGATTCAATAGTTTTCCTACTTGAAATTCAATAGCAGTATAGAGAGAATCATTTCTTGTTCCAGCTAAAAAAACCTTCGCCCATGATCAGTTTGGCATGTTCTCCTAATACACTCAATCATTGGAGCAAGCAAAACTGACTATCAAGTCTGCTTTTTTGTGCATGCCTCCTTCTCACATCAATGCAAAGCCTGATCAAGATTATGAGTTTATGACAAGGCCAAGTTACAAAAGAAAAGCAAGACCATCTACTGCACTTGATATAAAAAAGTAGCAGTACATCAGTATTAGTTCTATAAAATGCCAAGTTTCAAAAGAAAAGCAAGACCATGTACTGCACTTGGTCTAAACAAGTAGCAGTACATCAGTATTGGTTTTATAAAATGCCATGTTCCAAAAAAAAGCAAGACAATCTGCTGCACTTGATCTAAACAAGTACACGTACATCACAGTTAATTCTATAAAATATTGTATTATACGTACTAACAGTAACAACAGAAACATTTGATAAATTCAGTAGCATTTAAAAGATTCAGCAGTATAGAATATGACCGAAAAAATACCGACAAATTCCCAGCTCATATTCAGTAGCACTTGACAGATTCCCAGTTCATATTTAGCAGCACTTGACAGATTCAGCAGCATTTCAAACCGACCGAATTAGCAGTACACATACAATAATTGACAGATTCAGCAATGCACACATTGAAATTGAATAGATGTAGCTAGACCTGATTCAAAAGTAAAGCGAGACCATACTCTACACTTGATCGGTCGATCTGAACAAGCACCAGTACATAGTTATTATTGCAAAATAGATTAGCAGAGGAAGAACTCCATAGAAAATACTCAGAACTACCTTAAGCTAGGAATCACGTCTCCCAAAATAATAAGTACCAGTACATACAGTAGGTATTACTACAAAATACATTAACAGTAGTTGAACTCCATAAAAATACTCCTAAGAACAACTACTAACAACAGGTAGTAAGTCTTTCTAGCAGTTCAAATACTCCAACAAACATTAAGATGTGTTTATCTCACTCATGAATCCTGTTAATCTGAAGATAGTATTTCAGGATGAACACCGACGGTTGACGAGCGACCAGGTGCAACATCGGCACCGGCAGGAGCCACTTCAGCTCTTCGAACGGGATTCTGTCGGGCGACGCGGTGCTCTGCGGCACGCATATCCCGGATTTTTTATCCTTCTCCCCTCAATCACAGTCGACGACCAAAACTTCACCATGTACCGCGGCGACAAGCACACTGCCTACCTGACGCATACGACGGGTACGACGTGTAGCGTTTTGCACGTGTCAAATCGCACCGCGAAAACAGTACCATCGTCTCCGGATCCGATGATATCTACTGTCCGCATGCCTGTTGCCGGCAGAGGCTTAGAGGAGTACCTGCTTGTTTGGCCGTAGCGGAAACTGCGCACCCTCATCGAGTGAGCTTTACAGAGGTGGGAGGAGCACCGCCGGCGAGGAGACGAAAATGCAGCCATCCTCCATGCAGTTGCAAGGGCCGTGCGCGCACGCAATCTTGTGGTTGTCGACCTAACGGTATGCGACCAATGTCCCGCAACCGTCGTTGGGGCATCTGCTACCTTTTCCGCTGGTGACTCGGAGGTTCAACTCCTTGGAGCATGCGTCCAGCCGGACGGTGCTGGTAGTGTCCATACGCATAGCGATCTCGTCGAAGACGTCGGTGCCGACGTTGCTCCATCCGCCGTACCACCAGTTGGGCCCCGAATCCGCCATCGTGTCCCGATGGTTTGGGGGCTAGGTGGATCAATCTATGACTGTTGGGAGGTTTTGGAGGAGAGGGGTGGCGGCCTAGAAGGACCGATGCTGTGGGCGAGATGGCGAGGAAAATGAGTGATGCGCGCGTTGGATACGATACCAAATACTACTGGAGATGGGGAAGAAGGTATGGCTCTTTGAACGAGGAGTTTTTGCATTTTCCTTCGTCGGTCTTCTGCTGCAGGGCGCAGTGTAGCATCCCGCAAAACCACTACTAGAAAATTGCGTTGTTTTTGTGCATTGCATCGTCATGACCGCATGCTCATGTCATCATGCCACATTGCATTTGAGCATCGTCATCTGATCATCCATGGTTATGTCTAAAACTATTTTCGAAAAGCCTATTTTTGTTTTCTAAATACCCCGTCTCTAATTTCAAATCAAAAACCCCGGTCATTCCGGATATATTTCTTTTGTCTAAAAAGGATTCTAAAAGGCTTGTTTGTAATAAATAAAATATTTAAATTATTTTGGGAGGCAGCCAGCCGGGCCTGAAAGCCCAGCCGGCCACCTCCAGATAAACACCTAGTCTAATCCTACCCAACCCCTAACCCTAAACTAGACTAACCACCACATGCCCCAATATCTCCACCCCGCCCAGCCTTCCCAGCCCCGCCGCCACCTAGGCACACTCCCTCCCACACCTTCCGACCGACCGCCCCACCTGGGCCCAATGCCCTCGCCACCTGTCACGCTCCTAGCCGCCTGCGCCGTCTCTCCTCACCCCGCGCACACAACGCACGCACGCACACACACACCTACCCCACACCTACCCCCACCGACCCGGTCTAACCTAGTGGAAACGCGCCCCGACCACCCCCACCTGACCCAGACGCGAGCCAACCTGCCTCGCCTCGCACGCCCCGCTCACCTCCACCTACCTGGGCCCCACCCCGCCACCCTGCCGACCGCGTGGCCCCACCACGCGCCTCTCCCACCCGTCACCCGATAGCCCTACCCCCTGACGCTTCTCCCCACCTCTCTCCCCGCACCGAACGCCGCCCACCCCGCATCCCACCGCCATCTCCTCCATCTGCCCCGCATCGATCCCCGCCGCCGCGACCTTCTCTGCTCGCCTACCAGCCACCGTCGGCCGCCACCTCCTTCCCTCTGTCTTCCCCGCCGCCTCCCTCTGTAACCGCCCGCGGCGACCTCCAGCCTCCCGCGCCGCCGATGCTCGCCATCTCCCGGCCGTGCCTCCCCCGCCACCGCCGCTAGGCTCCCCTCCCCCCCAACCGACGGCAGCTCCGCCGCCTCCCTCACCGTGCTTCGATCCGCCACCGTCGAGCTCCATTTTGGCCTCCTCACCTCCCTACTCGCAGCCCTGCGTGAGCCCCTGCCGCCAGGACCCGCGCATCTCCCCGAGCCCCTCGCAGCACCGCGTCCTCTACCGTGCCCGCCCGTGCTCGTCTCCGGTCGAGCCTGTGGTCGTTGCCGCCTAGCTCGCTCCGCCGCCAGCGAGTTCCTCCACCCTCTACCCGTCTTGCCGTCAACCGCCGCTACCAGCGTCATCATCCTCCGCCCTGCCACCTCCCTTCCGCTTCACCGGCCTCGCCCCGCCCTTCTCAGAGGCGCCCCTGCTCGAACCTTGTAGCACCGCAGCACCCCGCCATGGCCCCCCACCGGTGTGTCTGCGCGCGACCGCACGACTATGTGAACCCAAGTGAAGATCAGCGACCCACTGCTCGCGTTGGTACGGTGGTGTATGTGAGTTGTGGTACTACTGTTCTAATAAGGTGATGCTTCGGGATGAATGAGTGAAGATGTGGTTATGTTTTGTAGATGGTGCTGACCAAGATCAATATCGAGGAGCCTGATGGGTTTCGAGATGACACCCGAAGGCCTTTGGCACCGAGCAAGTTCACTACCGACACTCGACCCCGGAACCGAAGACCGATCTCGCCGAACCAAACCCCCCGGCGCGCCAAGTTCTTCCTCTCAGATCCGAATACCTCGAGTTCCCTCCACGGATCCAAGACCCAAAGAATGATCTCGGCAAACCCCAAGACCCTCGATTCCGGATGCCAATGTGTGACCCCTATCCGAGACCCCTATTTTTATAATATAACCTTGCTACTTGTTGCATATTAATTGAACATGTTTGCATACATATTGTTGGTGTTTGGGGGTATTTCGATGATTCACCTAAATTAAATATGGAGACCATATGCGGGCTTTTCTAGTCTTATATTGGCTCCATTTAAATTTGTGTAGCGAACTGTTGCCATGTTTCGTCTTGTTAAGCCAACATTTAAATTGTGGGGGTTCTAAACAACTCGAACCATCTATTAATTGTCGGGGCCCCGGTTCCGCTTAATATTGTCTAGTTGCACCGCATCTTTGCCATGTCTGCATCATATCACAATCATGCCGGATCTTTTGCCATAATATTAAATAGTGCATCCGGTGTTTCTTTTAGTGATTTGCTTCTTCGCGGATTAGGCCGATGAGTTGATGCGAGTATCGACAAGTTCTCCGGATATGATCCTTCGGCAGTGTTTCCCAGGCGAGCATCTCTCCCCCTTCTACCTATTTTGCATTTATAGTCTTTATTTCCTCCTGTTGATCTATTGCTATCCGTGTTGCGATGCTTTAGTTTCCGTGCACCAGTTATATCCCGTGCAACCCCTATATTGCCATGGACACCTCCTAATACCTGTTGTTTGGTAGATAGCTGGCCTTGCGAGTCGTAGTTGCTTGCTCAGGTGCGATCTCGTGTTGTCGAGTACCACAGTTGTTGGAATGCTGGCAGATGTTTATGGTGGAGATGATCATGTCTTTAATTACAACTATTAAATTGCTAGATATAATTAATGCAGAGGCATCGATGGGCAATAGATGTTATTTGGTTCTTCCACGCTCACTTGTGTCCCGTAGGACCCTGAGTACCTGATACCTGTTCCTTGACTATTCACACTATCCACATCCGGGAGACCCTATGGGACCCCCCCCTGAGCCAGAGCTTGATTCATTTCTATTTCTTGGGGACACAAAGTAGTTTGGGGTTTTATTACTATCCTGTACTTATGCCATGCTTTACTACTTTATTACGATTGTGCGTGGAGCACCTGTACTGTTTTGGATCATGGAATGTTTTTGCGGTTACGACAAGCCCAATCACATTTTCGGGTTCCCAGTCATTTACAGCCATTGACACAAACCCTGGGTCCGTTTCGGAGCCGGCCAACTTCGTTGCAGGTAGCTTAGTGGGGTGGCCCCTTGAAATATTTATGAATCCTGTGATCGCTTTGTCGTGAATGCCTCGTTGGGTTTCGAGTTGGTTTTTCCGAGGTTGATCGAGTGTGTGTTGCTATTTGTGCACCCCTGCAGGGTAAAACTTTCTGAAAGCCGTGTCCGCGGTTATGGACGACTTGGAGCACAGTATCTTGATCATAGACAAGCATAACTAAAGTAGTGCTATAAACTTGACTTAATATATGACTAGTAATCAGATTCAACTATCACGGAATGGAAATTAAAATGCCAACAACTGGTGGATCTGTGGTGATCTGTGTCATACTATATCTGCCTAGTAAGTATTGCAACTCCAATGGAATGTGATAAAAGTGCCAACAAATGCTGGGTTTTGGGATTCCTCAGGACAATTATATCTGACTAGTAAATGTTCCAATGACAATGGAATGGTGATTAAAACTGCCCACTACTTATGCTATCAGGATGACTCATGATATCTATATCTGATTAGTAAGCGCTGCAACTATACCGTAATGAGTAAAACTACCAACTGTGTGAGTTCCTCGGTTTGACTTCCTCGTTTGGTCTCAAGGGGGAATACCAGGATGGGTTTGTTTGGTGTTAGCTTCAGGTTGGATCCGAATAGGTCTTTCTTACCCCTCTCTGATAACCACCAGTTGTCTCGAGTCGCTATAGGTTGTTTAGTGCCGCTGCGCTGCTGCTCCAGCCCACCATACTTGTGTAGGCGAGGACCGCCGAATTCTAGCCTCGCCGTGTACTGGCCTCAGTACTGACGCTCCTCTTTTTCCTTTGCCCTTTGTCGCACCCCTTTTGGTTTAGCAGGTTTGAGATCGACGTCGTTAGCAGGGTTACCCTTCTGGCTTGGCCTGGGCAGGGTTATGGACACCATTGGTTATTCGTCAGGGCTCTTAGCCCCATTTGCATCTTGTCCGTAGTCGGACGCTCTATCGTTTTCAATGTGATTTGGATCTTTGTATTGTATATCTGTATTCTTGACTCATGGAGTCGTTGTTGTATATATATGTTCTGTGGGTCCCATCGAGGACTGTTGTGTAATGGTATTACTTCGTTTTCCACCCGCACGAAAGTGCCTGGTGGGTGTCCTTGAATCGTTTCTATGCGGGTTTGGCGGAAAGGCTAAAACTTGCATAGGGCCGATTTGAGGGTGTTACATGTAGCTGCATCGAGGAGACTTTAATTATTAGCTAGCTAGTGTAGCACGCCAATGCTGTCTAGTTCTACTGTAGTACTAGCATCGAGGAAACTTTACTAGTAGTAATTAGCTAGCTAGTCTAGCACGCCAACGCTGTCTAGGGGTGTATTCGTCTCTGGAATGTAGTACTCCCTCCGATCCAAATTAATTGACTCAGATTTGTCTATGTTCAAATGTATCTAGACATATTTTAGTGCATGGAATGGAATGGTTCCATTCTCCAGGCACGGAACAATTCCATCCCAGTGTTCGGTTTAGCCAAAAGTGAGGAACGGAATGGTTATATTTTGTTTGGTTGGATGGAATGGAATGTCTAGGATTGGGTTCAGCCCACCTCATTCATACCTATGGTGAGGATACCTCCTAGATGTAACACAAACTAAAAAAAATTCAGCAACATATTGTTTGTATTTTAAGCAGTAAGAAGAACAAATATATTTGATCAAGCATATATCATAGATTTGATAAAGCAATCAACAAAACTTGCAATATTTGGTCCAAATTAAAGTGGATAGGGCACATAGATGAGGATATCTCATTGTTGTTTCCTTGCCCCGTCGTCGCCGCTTGCCCCGCCACCGCTGCTGCTTTCCTCGGAGAGAGGGAGAGGCGTGGGAGAGACGAGGGAGGGCCGCCCGGGAGGGAGTGGGAGCGGGGCGTCGCCGCTGGTAGTGAGAGAGAGGAGGGAGGCGTGGATAGGGTTGCGGGGTGGGTGGTCGACCGACGGGTGATAATAGGCCTATCTTTTTCTAGAGCGGTTTAGGTGATGGTTAGTGCCTCATTCCTCGTGATTCCACCGATTCGGTCGCATCAGTTGGTTCCGCATCTTCAAGGAATATTCGGTTTCGTGGAACTAGTTGGTTCCGTTCTATTCCGGAACCGAACACTGGAATTGCCTCTAGGTACATAATGGTTCCATTCCATTCCACCTAATTCCCAAACCGAACACACCCTAGTAGAATGAATGCCATATCTTCACAATATAAAATTGTACTACTCCATAAAGTAGTAACAGGTAAAGCTGAGAAAATAATTATATTTTCGAGCTGCTTCCATAAAGTATCGGGTGTATATTTGGTTCTTGTACTTGTGAATAGCGTTCATTGTGCTAAAGTCTAGTACAGTATCAATAGACTCTCCTACTTCCTCCATTTCAAAATATAAGATGGTTTAGCTTTTGTGAAAAAATGTATCTAGACATTTTTTACTACACACTAAAAGTAGTGTGTATGTTCGGAGTGAACCAGACACTAAAAGTCGTCTAGATACATTCGTTTCGCACAAGTTAAAACATTTTATTTTATGGAACAGAGTGAGTAGAAGCTAGAATGGAAAAAAAGATTCGAGGGTTTGCAATGTTAGAATTTGCTAGTCTTGATACACCGATTAATGTTGAAAGTTAACCATACACTATATAGTGGTAAGATAAGATAAGATAAATCTCTAAAAAATATGGTCTCGTCATATCAGCTTATCCAAAGAGTAGTGCATGAGGCTATATAATAGTTCAAGCCAATGTTGTTTTCATAGAGTACGACCCTTACACAAGCATTGAGGTGATTGTTCATGTGTATAGCATGTGGTCGGTAACATCCTGTTGATGCTAAAATTTCCATAATTTCTAAAAGAACTCTAGAATCGGCGGACCAAAGTGCATTATGCTAAAGGTCCAAAAAATATAGTCAAGTTCATACGAGTAAATAAACATAGTATCGATACAAGGACATATTTCAAAAGAGAGGAGACCAACAAGTTGAAAGCCGATGACTTCAGACAACCAAACAAAATAAACAGTTCAACATGGTCCAGAACTATTTCTCTACTTGTAGTACCAACTATTACATATGGATTGCATCATTACGTACTGTGGCAACATGTCTTGTTTCTTAGTTAAGCATGAGGCCCGTTCCAATCGATGGCGTTCGCGAAGGTTGGTACGAAACAAAGCGGATGCTTCACCATTCCTGTCCAGAAGCGAGGGTTACTAATTCCCTCAAGGACATTGATTTTAGAAGTAACACCACAGTCTTTACCACTAATACTGAAGCGGCATAATTTAGGATGCGCCTCTTTGGAAAGCCATGCTGCAGTTGGTAACATGTAGACACAGTTGCTTCTCGTCAGATAACCTGAGGTAAGATCTGCACCGCCTACGCGCATGATAATCGGATAGTTCACTCCAAGGAAAAGAGAATATGATCCAAGGTCAGCAATCCTTTCCCATGGATTAGCTTAATCAACCTGAACAGTGTTCATTGAGAACACCACTCAGCCAAACCCGGAAGTATAAGTGGAGATAGTGCGACCGCAGTGTACAACACGAGGATGAGCAACACCAGTACGATGGCGCCAATGACAAGTAAGACAACTGGGATCATAAGAAGTGCCAAGCGTATATATATGAAGAAGTATCGAACCATATGCAGATCTTGCTAACCACCAAAAACCAAAAAAGTAGTCGTGCTCGTCTCCAGTAGCATTAAGAAATGAATCCACCAACTCATCTGTGGTAGCTGGTCGCGCCAAGACCAGCGCAGGACCTTGAAAAGGTAGTAGAATGCATTAACTTATGATTTCGGCAGCATGACATAGTGAATCATACTGAAAAATTTCCCTCTAATTGAACTGCATGCAAAGTAGCTCGAACATAGGAAAAATAACTATGGCCTAGAATCGTACAAAGGAAACAGAGCATTATATAATAGGGAAATTTCCTAGACAACAGACTCATCTTTTTTTTTGAACAAGACGGATAATTTTGGATAATGTTGTCTAAAAAGGCAAAGATAATTGACCGGTTCATTTGCAGAGAAACTTGCCGAAAACCCGTGTAAATGCAGAAAATATAGGATAGGAAAGACACAGGATTTTACATTTGCATGTCCATTTATACTCCTGCAGGATTGCGGTTGTGTTGGATTACATTGCACGAAAAAACCATTGAACGGATTCTTTTCAGGAGCTTCAAGTATATCTTAAATTCCTATCGAATGAATTAAAAGACATCCGGAAAAACCTACTATGCATTATTCAATCCTATGAATCAAACGACTCCTATAAGAAAAAATCCTACGGAGAAACTATGATTCGTACAGTTCATAGAGTCTAAAATAACTACTCGTATTTTCATTTAAACGAAACACTCCCTATGTCAATTCAGTACAATAGCTTGGGCACATGAGTAATTAAGCCAGTACACTACATATGAAGGAATAATTACCAGGATGCAGAGGATCCCAAACATGAACGTTGCCATACAGAGCTATGGCAAACACTAGTCTGTTGTGGGTAATTCCATCATTAAAACTGTAAGAGCTCAGGGTGTGGTGTCGTGGTGGTGTCACGGCAGATGCCATGGATAGGCTAAAGGTGGGGACTAAATGCACTAGGGGAATCAAGGGATAATGAGGTGATTCCTCACACATAAGTTTTATATATGATTCACTTCCAAGGTTACAAGTGCTCCTAGAGCTGTATTGGCGAGAGGAGGAAGAAGGAACTCTCTTACTCTCACCCATAGCTAACCCGTACGAGACCAACTAGAGATCAACCCTTAGAACCTAAAACCAATCAGAATAGCGGAACCCCTTCTACAGAGGCCCTAGCACTCCTTATATATGGGTGTCTAGGTCTCCACTTAGGGCATACGTGGAGGCATATTCCCAGGAATATGCCTCCTCCCAAAATAGTAAGCCGACCGGGTTACTTTCCCCCCGCGTCATCCATGTAGAGGCTACGTGAGCCTCTGCGGCGCTTGCGTCACCTGACATTGGCCTTGTCACCTTTGTCGGCCACGCCTCGCTGGTCCTGTCTCTGTCCGCTTCGCTCATGCCGTGCGTACCGGGGCTACTTTTGACTAGCGAGATTCCTTCCTTCTCCTAGAAGCTTGACATGACCCGGATCGTAGTAGATCTGGCTACACCCGTTCCTACATGAAAGTTAGATACATCGTTCCGACTTACGGCTTAAGTCGGCTGAGACCCAGTTAGGTGGACATCCCTTGGTCCGGGTTACTCCATGATTCGGCCCGCCTTGAGGTGACCCGGCCAACATCCGCTTTGACCTTGCCGAACCTCGGCTAACTCAGCATTTATACCCCGGCGTGACCCTACCCGGGGGTATCCCCCCAACATTATTCCCTGAAGCTGGTGCGGTCTTAGTTGCCTTGGCCGCTAAGGCCACATCAGGTTCCATTTCACTGAGCTTAGGATTTTATTTCCGAGTTATCTCCTAACCTCGAATTCTATGGATTTACTTTCCCTTGGCACATTTCAAGTTGTCCCTTGCTGGCCGGGTTACCACCTTATCTCGGATTCTATGGATTTATTTTCCCTTGGCACATTCCAAGTTTTTCCTTGCCGGCCGGGTTACCATATTCTCATCCGGGTCGTTCTTCCTTCCCTCGTACGCTTCCCCAAGTGGAGGGTAATCATCACATTGCCTCATTTTAAGGGCCTGCCACAGTAACCACCGCAGTTACTGTCAGGAGTTACTGTGCGCACGTCACATCACGCCTGCCTCCTCGTTAACTGCATCAATGCGTCACGTCATGGGATCGTCTGCGCCCTGTGACCTTCCGTGTGGCCCGATGCTGATTGGCCAATACGGTGTGTACACGGCCACACCGTGCGGCGTAACCGCAAAGCACGATCCCACTTCCCTCACGAGGGAGTGGTTAAATAGGGGAGGGGCGCACCGCTTAGGTCTTTTCCCCCTTCCGCGCCCCTCTTCCTCTAGCTCTTCTTCTTCTTCGTCTTCCCCACGACAGCGCTGCCGCCACTGCTTCTAAGTAGCTGCGCCGCCACCGCACTGCTTTCCCATGCCTCTGCATTGCCGCCACCGCTACGTACCTCCTCCGCCACGGGTCGTTGTCAATCTAGGTCGTTGCCCCCCACCGCCGCTAGCGCTAGTGAGGGCAGCGAACACAAGATGACAGAAGAGGAGCTCACCGTCGCCGAGAAAGATATGGAGGAAGACACCGCCACGGCGGACCGTGGTGCGTTGGCCGGGTCTTGGGTCTGCCAAGATGACCTGGACTAGCTCTACCGCACCAGACGCATCCCCGCTGGCGTCACCGCGCGCCTCGCCTCCGCCGAACTCGCCCCCTCACCCAATCCGGGTGAGTACATTGTGTTCTTGTCCCACTTCCAGCGGGGGTTCGGTTTGCCGGTCAGCGATTTCTTCCATGATTGGTTAAGCACCTACGAACTCCAGCCGCACCACCTTCCTGCCAACACAATTACTTCTCTTTCTTCTTTTGCCTCCACGATCGAAGGCTATGCCGGACTATGGCCCACGAAGGAGCTATGGATCCGGTTTTTCGGCCTTCATCTTAATGTCATTCCGAACATTCAACTTGATCCGGAGGACAAGCAGCTCACTCAATTCGGAGCTGCGTCCATTTCACCCTAGAGATTCTCCGTCTTTCCCCGAGTTACCGGGTTGGACTCCTGCAAGGGATGGGCCCGGACTTTCTTTTATGTCCGGAATGTAGGCACCGAAGACTTGATCCGGCTGCTCCCCTATGCTCCGGGTCCTCCTAACCCGGAGTTGTGGGAGGCTGTCCCCAAGAAGCCCACGGCCTTGGCCAACCAGGTCAATAAAAGGTTCGCGGAACTGAAGAAGCTCAGGTTGCGCAATGAGGACGCTATGATCACGTTCGTCCGCAACCGGATATCCCCCCTCCAGAAGCGCACTCACAAAGTGTGTCACATGAGCTAGGGCCGCGATCCCAGCCGGACCTCGTCCTTCAAGTTGAGAAACACGGAGATCTATCGCCGGGTCAAGGCTCTCTTCACCACGCACACGGACTTCTCCTGAGTGGACGTGGGGCATTGAGCACTTCTGCCGTGATAGGCCTCCTCCCGCGGTAAGTTTTGTGTCGCAAACTTTCTCCGAATTAAACCTTATGTCGGTCGTTGTTGTATTTTTAACTCTATTGTCTGTTCTTTTCCTTAGCTACTCCTTCAGCAGACCCTAGAAGATGGCACTGATCCCACCCTTAAGTGGGCGCCTGACCGGGAGACCTCAGATAAGGAAGAGCCAGATCAGGAAATGTTCCTCCTGATGACCGACGCTACGAAGCGACCCATTGATAAAACCTCTTCCATTAGACATTGGCCCGATGATGAAGATGACTCGAATGTCGAGGTGATGGAAGTTGTTGATGTTGTCCCCCTTTCTTATGCTTTTCCGGCATCAGCTAACCCCGGTGGGCAGATCCACGAGGACCCTCCCCTTGCCGTGGGTGACCCTGTTCCGGCTGCGCCGAAGAAGAAGCGGGGAGCTGCATCAACTTCTTCCTCTAGACCTTCTCAGCCTGCCAAAAGGCGAAAGAAGTCCGGAGACAAAACTGCCTCCAAGCCAGCAGCCAAGGCCCCAGCACGAAGAGCTCGGAAGCCCGAGGAGCCCCTGACCTCGGACGCGTAAGCCTCTTTTCCCTCAGCCACTTACTTGCTCTTGTACTGTTTTAGTTTCTCATCCGTCATTGTTTGATTTGATAGGGCTGCGATGGAGGTCCCCCAGAGTGGGTCTGGCATTGCTTTGCTGCTCCGACCTTGCCCTTCTCCCCCTCATGGCGACGAGTCACGCCCGCTGAGCCCAATTCCAGAGGGTTCTGCGGCTGCTCCGGGTTCTGCTCCACCTCGTCAAGAGGGGGGCAACCTTGAAGCGGGGGAGACTAGCTCGGCCGAGGCGGCAAGATCCACAACTTCGGCTCCGCCGCAACCAGCTATCACCAAGACTACCTCAGCACCAACGCCACCACCAACTCTGGCACCAGCACCAACTCCAGCAGCAAAAGCACTAGCGCCAAGCTCCTCCGCCTCGTCCGAGACTTCTCAGTCTCGGCGAGAAAGTACCCAAACAGCTCCTAAGGGAAAATCTGCTGCAACCACTTCCTCCTCCCAGCAGCCTAAGGGCAAAAAGGCCCCTGACGCCGTCAGGGCAGCGTTCGTCGAGGCTGGACAGTGCATTCTCACGTCCATGCTTCCCAAGAAGCCTCCAGCACCGAAGGACGCCCCTGCCGAGCCAACTGATGCACAACAGATGGTTTTGCACACCAGCCCAGCCCTTGCCTTGGTTGAGAGGAAGGAGGCGCATGCGAAGGGCTTGGTGGCGCCCCACATGCCCACCGGCGAGCGATACCCTCCGACCCTTATTGAATTCGTCATCAACTGGAACAAGGCGGAGTCCGTCCATGACGATGATCTCCCGGAGAGGTTTGGCCCCACCAAATTTTCCGCCCAACTGAACACAACCGCTAAGGCAATCAACCTCGCGAGTCGGATGATGGAGGTACGTCACTTCCCCTTTACACGTTGTAGATAATGATGACATAACCATTAGTCCCCGAGCCTCCGGGGGAGTAACTTGTTACTCGGCCAGATGCTCCTTAGAAAACTAACTTAGCTCCGTGATAACTTCGAATATGCACACACCTAGAGCCGGGTTAAGTTCCACTTGGCCCGGATTTTGTACACTTCGAATATGCACACACCTAGAGCCGGGTTAAGTTCCACTTGGCCCGGATCTTGTACACTTCGAATATGCACACACCTGGAGCCGGGTTAAGTTCCACTTGGCCCGGATTTTGATAACTTCGATAATGCACACACCTAGAGCCGGGTTAAGTTCCACTTGGCCCGAATCTTGATAACTTCGAATATGCACACACCTAGAGCCGGGTTAAGTTCCACTTGGCCCAGATCTTGATAACTCTGAATATGCACATACCTAGAGCCGGGTTAAGTTCCACTTGGCCCGGATTTTGTACACTTCGAATATGTACCAAGCTAAGTTATATTTTTGTACTCTTTTCAGGTGAACACCAATCGCCGGAGTGCTGAGTTCCAGCGTCTCCTGGACACTCACAAGATGCTACGCGCGAAGCAAACTGCACTTCTTGCAGAATACGAAAAAGGGGTAAATTCCTTCCTTGGCATCTCTCCATTTTTCTTCATCTTCTTCTGCCGAACTAATCCATCATTAGGTTTCCGCAACTGGGGAGGAGGCTGAGAACAAGCTTATGCGGAAGAATCTGGATCAGATCAAGGGTAAGTTACTTTTGTCTGACCTTGCTACGCTTTTCATCTCCTTTCCTCCCCTCGGCTCTGCAAACATTTATACCTCGGCTCTGCCGGGTCAATACACTATTTCAGCATCTCTTGAAGATAGTGTGCCCATGCCTGATATGATGCTGCATTTTCTCGAACAAGCAGGACAGCATCAGGCCGAGCTCAAGAAGAAAGATGATGAGCTTGCCCTCCTCCGGACCAAGGATGATGAGATCACCAAGCTTAAGGCCGAGATGAAGAAATTGAAGGCACAACATCGGCTCGAGTAAGTTCTTTTCCTTGGTCGTTTTTCATGTGCTAAGCAATTCCAAACTTGTTCTCTTGCTTGCCATGAAGCCAATTCTTGTTGGACAACAGCAAGTCGAAGAGTTGGGTTTTTGGTGCTCACACATTACTAATCCGAGTTAAGTAGAACAACTTATTCCAGCGGACGCACAAAAGACAACAAATATTATTAAGGCAGTCCCCGAGTTACTGCTCGAGGTGCCAACATTTCATTGATAAGCTCATTGCCGGCATACATACCGACACATGAGAAGACTCGGATACATACACTTCTTTGCTAAGTGTAGAAAGGACGAAGTAGAGCTACATTCCATGGACGCTTAGATTCCTCACCGGACCTGTCCGCCTTGTTCTTTTCCTGTGGCTTTGCATCTATAAGATAATAAGAATCATTGTGCAATGCTTTGCTCACAATGGATGGCCCTTCCCATGGGGGGGGGATAATTTATGCTTGCCAGCAGTATGTTGTACCAACCGGAGCACCAGATCGCCTTCCCGAAAGACTCGGGGGCTTACTTTCCGACTATGATAGCGTCGGAGATTTTGCTGATATATGGCGGATCTGGACAATGTCAGTTCTCTCGGTTCTTCCAGCAGATCAACATCATTTTGCCGGGCTTCTTGCACTTTGGCTTTTGTGTATTGGGTGACCCTAGGCGAATCATGCTTTATGTCGGCTGGTAATACAGCTTCTGCCCCATATACCAGAAAAAACGGCGTATAGCCTGTTGATCGATTCGGAGTTGTTCTTAAACTCCACGGTACCGCTGGTAGTTCTTCTATCCATCACCCCGCTGATCTTTGCAGCGGCTCAATGAGCCGGGGTTTTATCCGGGATAATACTAATCCGTTGGATCCTTCCACTTGTCCGTTCGATGCGGGGTGGGCTACCGAGGCTACGTCCAGCCGGATCTTCTTATCCCGGCAGAAATGCGCAAACGCTCCTTCCGCAAAATTTGTGCCATTATCAGTTATGATACTGTGAGGGTAACCGTATCTCAAGATGATGTCTTTGAGAAATGTTACGGCCGTAGCTCCATCACATTTTCTTATAGGCTTCACTTCAATCCACTTCGTAAATTTGTCCACCATGACCAAAATCTGAGTCATATTTCCCCTTACTGGTTTAAACGGGCCAACCATATCCAAGCACCATACGGAAAATGGCCATGTAATTGGTATGGTCTTGAGTTCTGACATTGGCATATGTGTCTTGGTAGCATACCTCTGACAACCATTGTATTTCCTCACCAGATCTTCTGCTTGTTCTAAGGCACTTGGCCAGTAGAATCCATGTTGGAAAGCTTTTTCCACCAAGGCTCAGGACGAGGCATGATGCCTGCACTCCCCTTGATGTATATCTCGGAGGATGTCAAGCCCTTCTTCCGGGTCAACGCATCACTGGAGGACATTGGTCACACTCCTTTTGTATAGCTCGGAATTGATGATCGTGTATGCCTTAGCTCTCCTCTGAGTTTGCCTGGATAGCACCTCCTCACTGGGCAAAGTTCCATCTTTCAGGAATTGAAATATAGTTATTGCCCAAGCTGGTATTGCTCGCACAGGGAACACATCCTCATCAATTTCCATCTGATCCACCGACATAACTTCGACCGGATCACGCTGAGAAGTCCCCGAGTCTTGCGAAGCAGTCCCTGGGTTTGCCGAGGAAGTCCCCGGGTTTCGCGCACCACCGCCCATGTCAATGTCCATGGGGACAGCTCCGGATTCCTTGTCCTCCGGGACATAAATTGAGTCGGTTTCTGGGGATGGCCTGATGGATGGTTTCCTGAGGTGCTCTAATGTTACACCCGGTGGAATTGCTAGTCGGGTTGACCCGAGCTTCGACAACATGTTGGCAGCCTCATTTTCCACCCGGGGTACATGGTGAAATTCACATCCCTCAAAGTAACCAGATATCTTCTGCACATGAAATTTGTACAGTGCCATGTTTGGATCAAGGGCGTCCCACAGTCCCGACACTTGTTGTACTACCAAATCCGAGTCGCCAAAGCACATGATCCGACGTATCCCAATCTCTTTTGCCACTTTGAGCCCATGCACAAGTGCTTCATACTCAGCGACATTGTTCGATGCTGCCATATAGACACCATAAGCCACCTTTTGATAGTGTGGATAGTTCTGTTTTGAGGCAGATAATACCTCACTTAGGTAATACACTGGCCTTTGCACCGACTTATCTTCCTCGTCGCGCTCTACCACTATCACTGCACTTACAACTCGGTTGGTTGCGGCTATGTAGAGCAATATTGGCTCCTTTGATAGTGGAGAAGCTAACACTGGTGCAGTGGCTAACATCCTCTTCAAGTGGAAAAAGGCTTCATTGGCCTGCGGCGTCCAAACGAACTTATCCGACTTTTTCATGAGTTGGTAGAGAGGCAGTGCCTTTTCTCCCAACCGACATACAAACCGACTTAACGATGCCAGACAAACAGTGAACTTCTGGACATCGTTAAGACTCTTCGGCAGTTCCATTCATTCACTGGCCCGGATTTTAGTTGGATTACCTTCGATACCTCGGCTGGAAACAAGAAATCTGAGTAATTTTCCATCCGGGACACCGAAAGTACATTTTTCCGGGTTAAGCTTCATCCGGAACCTTCTTAAGTTCGCGAACGTCTGCCTGATATCGTCAAGGAGCGTTTTGCTTTCCTTGGTCTTGATAACCACATCATCCACGTACACTTGTACATTTTGACCAATTTGGTCATGCAAACATTTTTGCATACATCTTTGGTACGTTGCCCCTGCATTACATAAACCAAACGGCATGGTGCGATAGCAATAAGCCCCATACGGGGTGATAAATGCAGTCTTTATTTGATCATCCGGATTCAGAGGTATCTGGTGGAAACCAGAATATGCATCAATGAACAACAACAATTCACATCCAGCAGTTGAGTCTATGACCTGATCTATCCCTGGCAGTGGAAATGGATCTTTTGGACATGCCTTGTTCAGGTTCGTGTAATCAATACACATACGCCAAACCACCGCCACATTCGGATCGTCCTTCTTCTTCTCCACCAGCACCAGATTAGACAGCCAATCCGGGTAAAGAACTTTCATGATAATCTTGCAGCTAGTAACCGAGCTATCTCGTCTCCAATGACCTTTCTCCTATCCTCGGCGAAGCGGCGGAGAGGTTGCTTCACCGGCTTTGCTCTGGGTCTCATGTTTAAAGAGTGCTCGGCCAACTCCCTCGGAACACCTTGCAAGTCCTGTGTGGACCAAGCAAAAATGTCCTGATTCTCACGGAGGAAGTTGACGAGCTCGCTTTCCTATTTGTCACTTAACCCGGCACCAATTGTTACGGTGCCCTCTGGGAACATATCATCAACAGGAACCTTCTTGGTATCTTTTGTGGCTTGGAATGAGACACTTCCATGCGGGTTACTCAGCGCCGGCATATACTGCTGTGCGGACCGAGCCAATGCCGCGACCTCTTGGATTTTCCTTTTCTCTTGCGCAATCACAAGTGACTCGGCTAGGTTAGACCTGGCCGACGCACACTCCATGGAATGTCGGAAATCCCCAGCAATGGTAATCACTCCATTTGGCCCAGGAAACTTCATCTTCAAGTAACTAATGTGACAGCTTGCCATGAACTTATTCAGTGCTGGCCTTCCGAGTAACGCGTGATACACACTTTCCAAGTTCACCACCTCGAACTCCAAATTTTCGGTTCGGCAGTTATCTCTCGTACCGAACAATACGTCAACCTGGACCTTGCCTATGGGCTCACAAGAAATGCCGGGCACAAACCCGGACCTTGCATACATGATGTTAATGCTACTGCCATTGTCAATTAGTACCTTTGAGAACCTTACATTGATGTTAGGCCTAATGAATGTCGGATCCAGCACCAATGCATATGAACCAGGACTTGGCATAAGCTTGGCATGATCTTTAATGCTCCACGTGATTTCTTGGTCCGACCAAGGCATATACCTCGTCACCGCAGGCATTACTGCATTCACCTCCATATGTCGGCGCTGCAAACTTTTTCAATCTGTTTCCTCAGTGGTAAACACATAGTAACTCTGATGATGCTCTCTATACTCATTCCTCCCCTCATTTCCGGGGTACCTCTGATCCGGCTGATGCTGGTTTTCCACCTGATGCACTGCATCCCTTCTCTCATGGTTATCATACCTCAGCGGAGGAGGAGGCAACATTAGCTGTTGCATGTTTGCTCCGGAGAGCAACTTATGCCGGGGTAACTCCTGCCGAGGTTGATCATTCCGGGGTGCGTGAGCATTACCCAAACCACCTTGTTCTATTTTGCGCATCCACCCACATTGCCTTGTTGTATGACCCGCTGGGTTATTCGTATTTGGTGTGTGAAATTTACATGGCTGATCCAACATTGACTCATAAGTATACCTCGGACGGTCCTTCTTTTCCTGCCACTGTTTCTTTTGCTCTGGCGTCCAAGTTTTCTTGCCATCGTTTCTCGGAGTCCATTGCCCTCCAGTTTTCTAACGTTGACTGCCCCCTGCTCCGGGCTGATCTTGATTCATAGCTGCAACTTGTTGCGAACTGTACCAGTGATCCGGTCTGTCATCTCTTCTTTTACCTCTGTAGTCATTCCTCCGGGATGATCCGTCTCCATCTCTCTGGTAGTACTCATCGTTTGACTCATTTGACACGAGCCTAGGTTGAGTCGGATCACCCAGAGCATACGAATCAGCGATCCGGATCATCTCTGCCAATGTGGTTGGCATTTTCCTTTGCAACTTTTGCCACAGCTCGCTTGCATATCTGCACCCTTGCGCAAACCATGCTATGGCCTGTGATTCTATCACGCCCTCACACGAGTTTCTCACGGTACACCACCGGGTTAAAAACTCCTGGTTCGTCTCGTTTGGTCTCTGCTTACACATGGCTAGGGTCTGTGGCCTATTTGGCCTCTGATACGTACTTGAGAAATTGCTGATAAACATTTCCTCAAAATCGATCCAGAAGTTAATGCTTCCGGGCGGCAAATTGTTTAGCCATACCCTTGCTGGCCCCTCCAACATCTGGGGTACGTATCTCACAGCCCATCTCAAGTTGCCTATGGCAATCTTCACAGATGTAGCATAGTTTATCAACCAATCCTCCAGCTTGGTACTGCCTTCATACGTCTTTGTGCCTCTGGGTAACTGGAAGTTGGGTACCGGTGGCTCCTTCATGATCCGGGCCCAAAACACGCAGGACCTGGTGGACCTTGACATTCGATTTGTTCTGACCTATACAGTCAATCCAGTTTCAACCTGGCATCATCTGGCATCAAATCCCTGCTTCCCAATCTTGACCCTATCACATGATAGTCCGGCCTTGGGTATCCCGTGTTCACCATTTCCGAATCTCCATCATTGTACTGGTCTTGCTCTCGCAGAGCACCTCTCTGTTGCATACCTCGGCCGACACCTTGCTCTTGCCTTGGTATATTCCGCTGCTGCGGTTGTCCTGCTCCTGCCAAGTTTCGCTGTCCGGCATTGCCGTTCACAGCGTTCCCTTGACTGGCGTTGCCTTGGTCACGGTTACCCCGGCCAGCTTCACCTCGGCTCACACTTCGTCGATCATCATTTTTTTGTGCCTCTTTTCCTTTCCTTACCCGTGTTGGGTCATATGGGACGATCTGTTTGTTCCCTCTGGCCGAGGTTACTACTTCTTCTCTCCTTGGATCACCATGAGGAGACGATGCGGCTCCAGCGGATTTCTCCGGGTTACCCACCGCCGAACGAACAATCTTGGAGGCCCAGCTCTCTCCGGGTTAGCTCTGAGCAGTTCCTCATTTTGTCTATTCGCGATCCTAACCAACTCATTGACCCTATCTTGTTGTCTTTGATGGGCCTCACCCATCAGACCCTCTAGCTCGGATGCAGCTGCATCTGCCGCTCTAAGGTTCTTTGCCGGGATACTATACCTCGGCAGCCCCACGGACAAACAGTTCTCTGACTCCTCAATCCTAGTATCACCCACTCTATTCATTTCACTCATGAGATTTCTCCCCTTCACTTTTACAGCATCAACTTTGTTTGCCTTTGCGTACTCATGCTGCGTCATGTTCAACGACTGCTGAGTCGCGGCTATCTTTTTCGCACCCTCTAGTATTTTTTGCCTAGTTTCCTCTAGCTCGGCATGTGCCTAAGCCGGATCTACTGCTGCTACTACAGGGTTTGCGAAGCTATCCATCGCTTCTCGCAACACATTCTCTGGCCTCTCTAGTGGAGGACCTCTACCTTTCCTTGGTGCCTTAGGCGTTACCTCCGGATCTGGCGCCGGATCCTTGCTTGCGCCTGCACCAGGAGCAGTCATCATCACCTCAACGCGGTCCGGGGAGCGAGTGATACGCGCCCCGTGAACCATGCTAAGGGGTGGCTCCCCTGCCTCGACGACGTGCCGCGGATGAACGCATGATACATCCACAGCGACGTAGAACTTGTGCGCTCCGAGCTTGACGAAGATGCCGTTGCGCGGAAGAGGGTGCGTGCCGAAGCAGCCAGCATTGTCGCTGACAAAGTCCAGCGCTCCAAAGCGCTGGACGAGCCCGGAGACAATGCGTTCCCCGGTGCCGATGAGGTTTCCCGTCCGGATCTTGACCCCTGCTAGCGCCGCTAGCCCCACAGTGGGCGCCAACTATGGTGGTGGTGTCACGGCAGATGCCATGGATAGGCTAAAGGTGGGGACTAAATGCACTAGGGGAATCCAGGGAGGGATGATGAGGTGATTCCTCACACCGAAGTTTTATATATGATTCACTTCCAAGGTTACAAGTGCTCCTAGAGCTGTATTGGCGAGAGGAGGAAGAAGGAACCCTCTTACGCTCACCCATAGCTAACCCGTACGAGACCAACTAGAGATCAACCCTTAGAACCTAAAACCAATCAGAATAGCGGAACCCCTTCTACAGAGGCCCTAGCCCTCCTTATATAGGGGTGGCTTGGTCTCCACTTAGGGCATACATGGAGGCATATTCCTGGGAATATGCCTCCTCCCAAAATAGTAAGCCGACTGGGTTACTTTCCCCCCGCGTCATCCATGCAGAGGCTACGTGAGCCTCTGCGGCGCTTGTGTCCCCCGACATTGGCCTTGTCACCTTTGTCGGCCACGCCTCGCTGGTCCTGTCTCTGTCCGCTTCGCTCATGCCGTGCGTACCAGGGCTACTTTTGACCAGCGAGATTCCTTCCTTCTCCTAGAAGCTTGACATGACCCGGATCGTAGTAGATCCGGCCACACCCATTCCTGCATGAAAGTTAGATACATCATTCCGACTTACGGCTTAAGTCGGCTGAGACCCAGTTAGGTGCACATCCCTTGGTCCGGGTTACTCCATGATTCGGCCCGCCTTGAGGTGACCCGGCCAGCATCCGCTTTGACCTTGCCGAACCTCGGATAACTCGGCATTTATACCTCGGCGTGACCCTACCCGGGGGTATCCCCCCAACATGTGGTTAAGAGGAAGTGGAAGAACTGTCCATCCATAATCACCGCCCTAAAGGATGGAAATTCTGACATTGAAGACTGCAACAAGCGAGAAATCTTTATATCTCTCAGCAGCTATGGGAACTTGGCAAATAGAAATCTTTTGCATTACAGCTGGAAGATCATTATCCAACAAGAATGTGGTTGGCTGGTCGGTTTCTTGGAACGACAATGCTGGGAGAGGAATCTTGCGACGAGTGTACATGTTGCAAAGTTCCAACTTTCCTCTAAAGCTAGCCGTGGCAATCCAATCTCCATTGGCGCCTACCCACTACCCAGAAGTATAGACTGGTACCATAGCATCGGAGGAGAACCTGTCCAGCGGCGACATCTTGCACGGGAGGCTATCAATTTTTAAGTAATGCAAGAAATCTAGTAGTCCCTTGGTCAGGAGGGAATGAAGAACACATGGGAGGACAAATGGCATTGAAGCATCCAGAGTTGCACTAGCTTTTGCAGATTCAAGAAAAAGTTTGGATGAACCGATTAGGCTGGCGGCGGTGATGACGTCGCATTGGGTTATGAGTTCTTCAAAGGGGCCTTCGGTAAACACGTCGTGAAAAAGCTCAGAATCATGCTCACTGATCTTGCTCGCTAACGCCATCGCAATGCAGCGTTTGTATTTCATTGATTGGGGTTTCGGAAGAGAGGTGGAATCAAGGGTGGCAACTGCCTGAGTGAGACGAGGAAGAGAATCCGAAAGAGACATATGGCGGCAGCGGCGGCGTGTGGTGTGGAAGGGGAAGACGCCGATAAGAGAAGGGGAAGACGCCCTGGAGGGGGCGGGGGAATAGGCAAGGGTGGAAAAGCTGGATTAATCAACACAAGCATGCGCTCCTTAGCTGCATTTCGAGGAGACAGTGACCCGCCGACTCCCTACTCCCTAGTACCAGTAGATGTCTAGACAGTCGGAGTAGTTAATTCGGAGGAGACTGTGATCGGCCTGACTCTACTAGACGCCTAGGGTACGGGTTGTACTGGACGATCTGTGTTGTACTATTTTAGTTGCATGGACGAGCTCTGTTTTTCCTTTTTCACGGAACCAGATCTGTACTATGTTGTCCATAAGCAAAAAGTATTAGGGAATCCACTATGTTGTCCATAAGCAAAAAGTAGTCCTTATGGATGAGACCACATACATAGTAGATCTTCACCTAAGCTTGTGGCTTGTCCATAGGCAATATAAAATTATTTACTCTCTCCTCTCTCTCTTGCACCTGTATACTTTTTGCAGACATATGGGTCCCAGCTTATATATAAGTTCACTTTATCAGCCACGGTGTTGATGTTGTGAAATCTGACACACAACACTATTTAGCATGGGAGGCAAATTTGGCATTAGCTCCACATCGTTTGTCTTGCCAAATATCTGCATAGTGGGCCCTTACACAGAATAAAACAACACATAGTAAAGGGTGTTCTCTCTGCCCATCGCATGAGAGAGAAGCAGTGCACTACCACATGATCAGATAGAGTAGTTCTTGGAATTTGGCATCGGCGCACGGAGTTGCTCCGATTCCCTAGTTTCTCAGATTTGGAACTAACCCTGCAACATATGGAACTAGTTCCAAAAGCCAAATATCTATTTTGGAACTAGATTTGGCTATACATTATGGGTGCCCAGGGCATCCACTATGTTGTCTACCCACAAGCCAAAAAGTAGTCCATAAGCCTATCCATATACATAGTAGAGGTTCACTTTAGTGGAATTTCCTTAAGGATGACCTACAAGCTTATGGGTTGTCCATAAGCAATAAACAATTATTTTACTTTCTCCTCTCTCTCTTGCATGTGTGTATTTTTAACAAACATGTGGGTCCCAGCTTAAGGTGAACTAGACCTTATACATTGTACTAGCTATTTCTATAAGCTGTGTGGGTCCCATCTTATGGCCAAAGTTCACCTTATACATAGGTGATGTTATAGCTACCTCCACAAGTTGTGCGGGACCCACCTTCTGGCAAAAGTTCACCTAGGGCATCCACTATGTTGTACATAAGGGTGTCCACAAGCAAAAAGTAGTCCTTATGGATGACCACATATATATATACATAGTAGAGCTTCACCTTAAGGAAATTTTCTTAAGGGTGACCCATAAGCTTGTGGCTTGTCCAAGGGCACCCACAATGTTGCCATTGCCAAATCTGACGTAAAGGTAAATTTAGCTTTGGTAAAAAATATAGCAAGAGCTCCACAATGTACTAGTTGCAAATGTTTATAACGTGGGTCCCACCATCTAGCTAAAACAACACATGAAGCAAATATGGAACTATCCTCACAGTGTATTTGAGGTTTGTGCATAAATTTCATTGTGCTAAACACTATCAATAGAATCTTCTAGATCCCATAAAGGAAAAGAAGATACAACCGCTAGCAATGTTGGGATTTGACAATCTTGATTCAACGACCAGTGGTCAAAGTTCTTCATACACCATATAGTTGTAAGATAAGATAAGAAAAACAAGGCGAGGGTAATTTATGGGCCCACGCAAGGCTTCGTTGTTTACAGAAAAGCCCATGTGCTGAAGCTAAAATCTTGGGAATTTGACATGATATGCCAACAACATATGTCCATGTGCTCATCCAACGTACTTCGCAATGATCAAGTTGAATCATCACATATAAAACAATTGATGCATATGAATTATGAAGTGTATAAGAAAAGAATCAAATTTGGTTAGATTTCAGCTAACTTGAAACTAACGATGAAATATTGAGTGAAATGCACACATGTGTAGTTTTAGTTAACTTGAGCATTTGCAGAGGATAGTGTTCAGCCAAGCTAAAATGACATCAATCTACTCAAAAATTCTACATGAACTTTCAAAAGCAATAGAAGTCGTGGAAGGACACCACTTCCAGGCTGGTACTATTTTACTGTCTCAATCACAAAAATGCACGATCAGAATAGCTAAACGCGTAGGAATTTGGTCAAATACGCTTAAATTTGTTTGAAATGGACTGATTTGCACCAGGGATGCATGCTTTGGGATTGATTTTGTCCACTCTGCAAGATATGGGACTAATTTGTACCCCAGGTGCGAGAAGTCGTACTAAAACTATGTTTACCATGATCTTTGGCAAGAAACAAGTTATACAGATCCTCTAACTTATACTGTAGAAGAAAAGCTAGAGAAGTCGTAGGACCCTAACTTTCCTTCTTCCAAAATATTAATACAATATTAAGGCCTAAATGTCGTAAAATTAATTTGTACTACCTCCACCCTAGAGCTTATTAATTAAAGCTTATATTTTTGTACATGTGTCTTGCCATGTGTACATGTGTGGCCATGTGTACATATATTTGTACGTGTCTGTGTACGTGTGTGTGGTGTGTGGCCATGTACATGTATACGTGTAGCTGTTTGCGCGTGTGTGTGACGTGTGAGTGGCCAAGTATCTAACAGCCCAACGATCAAGATTGGTGCTATGGATCCAATTCAAAACTGCTCCATTATAGTAGTAGAGATAGAGCTATCTTATCTTACCTCTTACCACTATATATTGTACGAATAACTTTGAATATTGACCATTGGATCAAGACTCGCGACTCCCAACATTTCCAGCCATTCGATCATCTTTTCCATTCTAGCATCTAGAAGATTTTATTGATAGTCTTCAGCATAATGAATGTTATGCACAAACCTCAAAACACACTTCTCCATCATACTAGAATTTTCTCCCTCGTAGCTAATAATCATTGACTTCTGCATGATCTTATCTTATCTTACCACTCTATAGTGTACAAATAACTTTCAATGTTGACCGTTGGATCAAGATTCGCGAATCCAGCATTTCTAGCCGTTGGATCTTTTTTTCCATTCTTGTATCTAGAAGATTCTATTGATATATAGTCTTCGTCATAATGAATGCTATGAACAAACCTCAAAACACACTTCTCCATCATACTAGAATCTTCTCCCTTATTTCTCTAGACCATGTTATCAAAAATTGAATGTGTTCAGTAGCTAATAATCTTTGACTTCTACATGACATACAAAGTACAAGGACCAAATATACACCCATACTTCTTATCTTAAAACACTTCTCTATCATTCTAGAATCTTTCAGACATTTCTATAGACCATGTTACCAAAATTGGAAGTATTAGGTATAGCTAACAAACATTTACTTCTACGTTAACTTCAACATGATACAAAGTACAAGAACCAAATATACACCCATACTTTATAGAAGTCCATCAAATTTTAAACTTTTTGAGCTTGACCTATTATATAATCATATGTTACCACTATATATAGTGTACAAATAACTTTAAACTTTGATAGTTGGATCAAGACTGGCAAATCCCAACACTGCTAAATAGAATTAAGTTGGGTCTTCAATCCATTCTAACATCTGGAAGATTCTCTATTGATGTTCTTTAGCGCACTGAATGTTATGCACAAACTTCAAAACACACTTCTCGGTAATTCTAGAATCATCTTCATCATTTCTCTAGAGCATGTCGAGCACTAGGTAACTAAGAGTAGGTTGATTTCTACATGATACAAAGTACAAAGAACCAAATACACACCTGGTACTTTATGGACGTAGCTCTTAATTATAATAGGTAAAGCACAAAAAATTATAAATTTGATTATCATATATATATAACCTGTAAATTACACGTGCCATGCACGTGAGACTCATATAATATACGTCTGACACATATCATCACTATATAAAATTATACTACAGGTAAAGCAGAAAAATATATAAATTTGATCAACATCTATAAAAAGTATGGGTGTATATTTGGTTCTTGTACTTTGTACAGTATATATATATAGAGAGAGAGGCGCTATTTGACCCTTAGGGTGTAGAATAACCGTATAAAAATTTTATGTCACATAAATTTTCTCTTTCCTCAGAAGTCGAGAACAACATAAGAAAATTTAGACATGTCGTAAAAAAATGGTTTACATGCCATAAAAATACGACATAAAATGTGTATTTTCTATGTTTTTACACTATAATGACTCATAAATCATATTTTTATGTCGATTTTTTTACATTTATGATGAACATAAACATAATTATTATTATACAAAACATAAATTTCTATATGTGAGAACATAAAAATATGTGGGGTGCAAAATAACTATTCTACACCCTGGGTGCTAAATAGGGTTTATATATATATCATGTAGAAGTCAGCGATTATTAGCTATCTAAAACTTGAAATTTTTGGAAACATGGTTCAGAAAAATGAGGGAGAAGATTCTAGAATGTTGGAAAAGTGTGTTTTGAGTTTTGTGCATAGCATTCATTATGATGAAGACTATCAATAGAATCTTCTAAATGCTATAATGGAAAAGAAGATCCAACAGCTAGAAATGTTGGGATCCGCGAGTCTTGATCTAACGGTCAATATTCAAAGTTATTCGTACATTATATAGTGGTAAGATAAGATAAGAAGTATGAGTGTATATTTGGTTCTTGTACTTTGTATCATCATGTAGAAGTCAAAGATTATTAGCTACCTGACACTTGAATTTTTTGGCAACATGGTCAAGAGAAATGAGGGAGAAGATTATAGTATGATGGATAAGTATGTTTTGAGGTTTGTGCATTGCATTCATTATGCTGAAGACTATCAATAGAATCTTCTAGATGCTAGGGGCTTGTTTGATTCGTAGGATAGGAAAAGCATAGGAATAGGAAAAACATAGGATTACAATGTCATGCCCACTTTAATCCTATAGGAACCCATATATATATGCAAGAAAGTTTATTTGATTCCATCAAACGAAAAAAGGATTCTAAGAAAGAGGTTTGGGCGTGGATCAATGTTAGATTTCCTATGCAATCTAGTGCAAAGGATTCCCTAGGAAAAATTCCTATAGAAATCAATAATCATACAAATCAAACAACCATTATAGAAAAAAATCTTTTGGGATTTAATCCTACAAATTTCCCTGTAAATCCTTTGAATCAAACATGATGGCCTAGAATGGAAAAGAAGATCCAACGGCTGGAAATGTTGGGATTTGCGAGTCTTGATACGACGGTCAACATTCAAAGTTATTCGTACACTATATAAAAAAGTGGTAAGATGATGGAAATATGGGATAGTGGTAAGATATACTACTCTTGTTGCTCCATGTCACACCACGAGAAGAAGAAGCACACACACACAGGGAGACTCACACAACTTTGCTCTTGAAGTTATACTATGAAACTATTTTGAAGGTGTACACTGTGGGTCAATATCTTGAAAATCGCCGAGATTTCTGAATGACTCAATATCTTGATGTATATCAATTTACATGCTGGTAACTCTTACATAGATTAAAAGACGAAAGGATATAAAGGAAAATGAATAAACGAAAAGGGTCCACATGACAACCTCTTGTTTGCAGTACCAACCATGAAAAAATGGTAAACATGAGATTTGAAACATTCGAAAAAGTCATAGTCACATTAGATATGGCCTGAACACTCGAGGGTATCTCGAGCGGAATGGCCGATTAGGTCACGGCCATATCTACATCATAGTTCATGATAATGTTCCCATATTTGGTAGATGGGTGTGTCTTGCCATGGTATACAATAATGTTGGGGTGGTAGTTTCGAACTAGTATTAGAAAAAACATGTTCAAATTTCCGAGTTGTATCTTTAGGGTCTGTGTTGTCAAAGTATAGGTCCCAGATGTATTTTGGATTTCTTTTTGGACCACTATGTAATTTTCATGCCCACGATTCGATTTTAACACACACGTTCTTGGTACTTCATGGCAGATTCCTCGTTAGAAAGAAAAGCAAAAAAGTTCCCAGTGACCAGAATTATTTTGCGCATGGATATTTTGGATCTGAATGCCCTAGACCCAATTTTCAGAAAAAACGGACTATTGTGCAAAACTTGAATAGTCCGTACTTCTACTGAATCAGGGGTACCAGAAAATTAACCCCAAAGCTGCCAAAGAAAAAAGGAAGAGAAAGAAGAGATTATTAACGGGAGGCAGCGCGAGAGCAGTGAAGGAGTTGAAGGCGGTGCAATGTCAGAGTAAAGCTAGTTTGACTGGTTTTTGACACGAGGAACAGGTACCTACTACTGGTAGCACAGTACTAGTAGTAGTACTACTATGTTTTCTCTCTCCTTCACTGTCTCTTATCATCCATCCTCTCTCCCTCTCCTGTGCAGCGCCCCGCGCGCACCGGCCGGCTGATCTCTCCCTCGTCCCACTGCATCGCGCCACACACGTGTGCCTTGGTATGGCCGCGTTGCGTGTGTGTGTGGCCTGTTTTTTGCTTTTTTTTTCTTCACAAGAGTCTCTAGCGTGTTTTTAATTGGATACATAGCACCAATTCTGACTGTTGGGCTATAAGATCCAATGGTTCAGAGCAGCTGGATTTGTGTTGAACAGTACCTAGAGAAAACTCCACCATGTTCTAGGACCACCATACTTTAAGTCTTGTTAGAGAAAAATGCATACATTAAGTCTATTAATAATAACTATCTTCTTTTCCATTCTAGCATCTAGAAGATTTGATTGATAGTCTTCATCACAATAAATTATAAAATTACTATATAAAATTTATAGTCTTCGATTGATAGTCTGACATATCATCACTATATAAAATTATAATTGGTAAAGCACAATAAATTATAAATTTTATCAACATCTATAAAGTATGGGTGTATATTTGGTCCTTGTACTTTGCATGTGATTATGCTGAAGACTATCAATAGAATCTTCTAGATGCTAGAATGGAAAAGAAGATCCAATGGCTAGAAATGTTGGGATTCGCGAGTCTTGATCCAATGGTCAATATTCAAAGTTATTCGTACAATATATAGTGGTAAGAGGTAAGATAAGATAGCTCTATCTCTACTACTATAATGGAGCAGTTTTGAATTGGATCCATAGCACCAATCCTGATCGTTGGGCTGTTAGATCCAATGGTTCAGAGAAGCTAGATTCATGTTGAATAGTACCTAGAGCAAAATCCATCCATGCATGTTCTAGGACCATCATGTCACCACCCCCAAAATGCATAAATTAAGTATATTAATAATAACTATCTACACATATTGAGAATACAACCTTCTGTGCTATGAAAGTTTGGTGGTGGTGACATGCATGATGGTTCTAGAACATGGAGGAGTTTGCTCTAGGTACTATTCAGCACGAATCCAGCTGCTTTGATCCATTGGATCTATCAGCCGAACGGTCAGGTATGGTGCTATGGATCCAATTCAAAACTGCTCTATTCTTATCTTATCTTATCTTATCTTACCACTATATAGTGTTCGAATAACTTTGAATATAGACTATTGGATCAAGACAAACAAATCCCAACATTTCTAGCCGTTGGATCTTCTTTTCCATTCTAACATCTAAAAGATTCTTTTTTTGAACGGTCTAGAAGATTCTATTGATAGTCTTCACCATAATGAATGCTATGCACAAAACTCAAAACACACTTCTTCATCATTCTATAATCTTCTCCCTCATTTCTCTAGACCATGTTACCAAAAATTTCATGTTTTAGATCTCCACTACTATAATGAAGCAGTTTTGATTAGATCCATATTACCAATCCCGACAATTGGGCTGTTAGATCCAATGATTCAGAGTAGCTGGATTCGTGTTGAATAGTACCTAGAGAAAACTCCACCATGTTCTATAGAACCATCATGTCATCACCCCCAAAATTTCATAGAACAGTAGGCTATATTCTCAATATGTGTATATAGTTATTATTAATAGACTTAATTTATGCATTTTTCTCTAATGTATGAAATGTGATTTAACAAACATTAAGTTGTTATTAACCAATAGTCTTGTTAGAGAAAAAATTAATACATTAAGTATATTAATAATAACTATCTACACATATTGAGAATATAGCCTACTATGCTATGAAATTTTGGGGGTGGTGACATGATGATGGTTCTAGAACATGGTGGAGTTTACTCTATAGGTACTATTCAACATGAATCGAGCTGCTCTGAACCATTGGATCTAACAGCCGGACGTTCTATATAAAATGTGATTTAACAAACATTAAGTTGTTACTAACCAATAGTTTTGTTAGAGAAAAATGCATACTTTAAGTCTATTAATAATAACTATCTACACATAATGAGAATACAGCCTACTGTGCTATGAAATTTGGGGGATGGTGACATGATGGTTCTAGAACATGGTGGAGTTTGCTCTAGGTCGGTACTATTCGACACGAATGAAGCTACTCTGGACCATTGGATCTAACGACCCAACGGTCAGGATTGGTGCTATGGATCCAATTCATTCAAAACTGCTCCACTATCTTACTTATCTTACCACTATATAGTGTACGAGTAACTTTGAATATTGACCGTTGGACCGAGACTCGTGAATCCAAACATTTCCAACCATTATTGGATCTTCTTTTCCATTTTAGTATCTAGAAGATTCTATTGATAGCCTTGAACACGATGAATGCACTATGCATAAACCTCTCAAAACACACTTCTCCATCATACTAGAATCCTCTCCCTCGTTTATCTAGACCATGTTACTAAAAATTTCAAGTGTTAGGTAGCTAATAATCTTTGACTTCTACACATGATGATACAAAGTAGAAGAACCAGCAATACACCCATACTTTATAGATGTTGATCAAATTTATATTTTTTCCACTTTACCTATTATAATTTTATATAGTGATGATATGTCAGACGTCTATTATCTGAGCCACACGTACAACTTACTAGTAGTAGAGAGAATACAACCTACTGTGCTATGAAATTTTGGGGGTGGTGACATGATGGTTCTAGAACATGCCCGAGTTTTCTCTAGGTATTATTCAACACGAATCCAGCTGCTTCGAACCATTGGATCTAACAACCCAATGGTCAGGATTGGTGCTATGGATCCAATTCAAAACTGCTCTATTCTTATCTTATTTTATCTTATCTTATCTTACCACTATATAGTGTACGCATAACTTTGAACATTGACCGTTGGATCAAGACTCGCGAATCCCAACATTTCTAGCAGTTGGATCTTCTTTTCCATTCTAGGATCTAGAAGATTCTATTTTTGAACGGTCTAGAATATTCTATTGATAGTCTTCACCACAATGAATGCTATGCACAAAACTCAAAACAAACTTCTCCATCATTCTAGAGTCTTCTCCCTAGCTCGTTTCTCTAGACCATGTGTTACTAAAAATTTCATGTTTTAATAGATAGCTAATAATCGTTGAGTTCTACATGATCTTACCACTATATAGTGTACAGACAAATTTGAATATTGACAGTTGGATCAAGACTAGCAAATCCAAACATTTCTAGACATTGGATCTTCTTTTCCATTCAAGCATCTAGAAGATTCTATTGATAGTCTTCATCACAATGAATGCTATGCACAAAATTCAAAACACACTTCTCCATCATTCTAGAATCTTATCCCTCGTTTGTCTAGACCATGTTGCCAAAATTTTAAAGTTTTAGATAGCTAATAATCGTTTACTTATACATGATATGCAAAGTACAATAATGAAATATACACTTGGGAAGATTATTCTACTCCCTCTGATCCAAATTATTGTTCTCAGATTTGTCTAGATTCGGTTGTATCTAGTCATGTTTTAGTGTTAGATACATCCGAATCTAGACAAAACTGAGAACAATAATTTGGATCGAAAGGAGTAGAATGATGGAGTAGTCCTTTTTTAGGTTTGTGCATTGCATTCATTATGCTAAAGACGTACTATCCATAATATATTCTAGTATAGATGCTAGCTAGTAGAATGGAAAGGAAGATCCAACGACTAGCAATGTTGGGATTCACGAGTCTTGATCCAACGATCAATATATTCAAAGTTATTCGTACACTGTATAGTGGTAAGATAAGATAAGATAAACAATAGTATTTTCTAGAGATGATGCTACAATGGAATAGTAGATCCAACGGCTAGCAATGTTAGGATTCACGAGTTTTGATCCGGCCAACCGATCAATAATAAAATTTATTCGCAAAAAATATAGTGGTAAGATATGATAAGAAAGACTATCAATTGTATCTACTTGATGCAAAAATGTAAAAGAATATCCAACCGGTTGGCAATGTTGGGATTCGCGAATCTGGATCCAACGGTCAAAATTTGAAGTTATTTGTACACTATAGTGGGTAAAATAATGTACTATCCATAGTGTATCTTCTATTTAGATGCTAGCTAGAATGGACTAGTAAAAGGCACGTGCCACACATGTATATATTTTATGAAATGTGATTTAGCAAACATCTAGTTGTTATTATTAACCAGTAGTCTTGTTAGAGAAAACGGGCATACAATAAGTCTAATAGTAAAAGGCATGAGCCACACATATATACTGTATGAAATGTGATTTAGCAAACATCAAGTTGTTATTATTAACCAATAGTCTTGTTAGAGAACCAAGCCATACATTAAGTCTACTAGTAAAATACATGAGCCGCACATGTATATGCTGAATGAAATGTGATTTAGCAAACATTAAGTTGTTATTATTAACCAATAGTCCTATTAGAGAAAAATGCATACTCCCTCCGACCCATATTAGTTGACTCTAATTTGTCTAGATTCGGATGTATCTAGATATATTTTAGTACTAGATACATCCGAATCTAGATAAATCCAAATCAACTAATATGGGTCGGAGGGAGTACATTAATTCTATTAATAATAACTATCTACACACATTGAGAATACAACCTACTGTGCTATGATTTTTTTTGGGGGGGAGGGGGTTACATGGTGGAGTATGCTCTATGGGTACTGTTCAACACGAATCCAGCTGCTCTAAACCATTTGATCTAACAACCCAATTGTCAGGATTGGTGCTACTAATAATAACTATCTACACATATTTAGAATATAGCCTACTCTGCTATGAAATTTAGGAGGGGGGTGTTAACATGATGGTTCTAGAACATGGTGGAGTTTGCTCTAGGTAAGTACTAGCTGTTCAACACGAATCCAGCTGCTCTGAACCATTATTGGATCTAACATCCCAACGGTCAGGATTTGTGCTATGGATCCAATTCAAAACTTCTCTATTATAGTAGTAGAATAAAATAAGATAACGTTGTATAGTGTACGATAAAAATAACTTTGAACTTTGACCGTTGGATCTAGACTTGTGAATCCCAACATTGCTAATTAACAGTTGGATCTTCAATCCACATTCTACTCCCTACGTCTAGAAATATAAGACATTTTAGATTTGTGAAACAAGTGTATCTAGATGTCTTTTAGTATATAGGCCGACATCTAGATACATTCGTTTTACAAAGGTAAAATGTCTTATACTTGTGAACGAGGGAGCATCATCTAGAAGATTCTATTGTTAGTCTTCAGCATAATGAATGCTATGCACAAATCTCAAAACACATTTTTCAATAATTCTAGAATCTTCTCTAGAACACGTGGAGTATTATGTAGGAGTAGCTAGGTTGATTTTACATGATACAGTACAAAGTAGAAGAAACAAATATACACCCGATACTTTATGGACGTGGCTCAAAATTAAAATTATTTTTTGAGCTTCACCTATCCCGTGCAAGGCACGTTCAACTTTATAGTGGATGTCCAGACCATGCTGGGGGTGACAACTGCTTATGACTGTCTCTTCAATTTCTGCGTCAAGTACTGTATCTGAATGGAAATGGTTTTTTCACTCGCGTGGAGACCAGGAGGTCCCCTCTCACGGCCTCGACCTTCTTCCTCCCCCTCTTCGCGACTTTAGCTCTTCTCTGCCAGATTGCTTTGCCCGTTTTCATTCCTTTTTGGTGTGCTATTTCACTCGCATGACCGGGAATAAGTCTCGCCATAGAAGGGCTCGTGCCGCGACGGCGAAGCTAGCGGAAGAGAAGAAGTCGGCTTGCCATTCTACCATTATGTTGCTACCGGTACCAGGTGATGCGACATCAAAGGGTCCCAGTCAAATCCCTCAGCTGCAGGTGATAGGTCTTCAACTCAAGGTTCTTCGAAGCCGTCGCAACCAAGGAAAAATACCTTCAAGCAAATCTCCGTTCTTGCGCAACTTTCCATGTCTTTAACCGTTTCTTGATTTCTCATTTACCTAAAAAAGCACGTGCTTCCTCAATGGTGTTTTTAGGTCGGGCGGTCTTCGAATTCCATCAGCACTCCTTCCTGCAGAATCATCTTCACCATCGCCAATGGAGACTGATACCTTTAGGTAAATGTCCGTGCTTGGGCAACTTTCCATGTCTTTGACCGTTTCTTGATTCACTCATTTACCTATTAGTACATTTATTCTCAATGTTGTTTTAGGTCGGGCAGACTTCGCATTCCCATAGCACTCCTGCCTACAGAATCATCTTCACCATCGCTGATGGAGGCCGATCGGTACAGTCGCAAGGTAAGAAATCATTTGAGTTGTGATTCCGTGTCTATCTTCCTTGATAGTTCTCTAGGTACACTTCTAAATTGAGGATCCCTGTTCATTTTTTAGAATCTTAGCTTCGAGATCGAGTTTATGGTGAAAAAGGTGATGGGCGATTTCTGCGTCAAGACAACGGACAGAAGCACCCTCGTCAACGAGTGCACTAGACTTTACTCCAAAATCATCGCTGACAAGGTCGGGCTTAGCCTCCTCAGGAATCTCGCCATGGAATACTTGATTGAGCATGACGAGCTGAAGCGGTGGAACATCGGCATGATGGAGATGCTGGGCATAAGCTTCGAACAGATCGATGACCTCGAGGACCAGAGGGACAAGCTCCTGGCCGAGCTGGCAAATCCAAAGCGTGAAACTATCGTCGATCTCCATCAATGAGCCGGCACGTGGAATACCTTAGTTAGTACTCCATCTGTTTTCACAATATAAGCCTATTTTATAGAGCTAAAACAGCTTACAAACAACTTATATATTATTGAATAGAGGGACTAGTTGATGATCGGATATATAGATTGCAATATTGCGCTAGTAAATTGAAAAACCTTTATTACTAGTATGAATGTATGATCGTGTACTTGCTGGTAAAATATTTGGTTATTTGGTGAGTGTGATATGCATCAGCATCACCAGCTACAATGTTGCCAGAGCCAATTTTGGGTGTGATTATCTTTCCTACTATACTATAGCAGTAATTATTAGTTATTATTGCTTCCGTGCAGAGCTATAGCTACCTTTCCGTCATTGTCATGCTGCATCTCACCAACTTCACTTGCTCAAAGCCTCCATTCTTCTTTACTCCAAAAAAGAGCCTCCATTCTTCTGCCATCTTCGGTTTTGGTCCTGCTGATGGTAGTGGCACCGGTATCCCATTGATGGTGACTTTAGATCAGGACCCCAACTTTGTCTCTGTACAACTGCAGTGTAGTATAATCATTGCGTGAATGCTTACAGGGGAAGGAAGAGGTAACTCCTGGGGATCCCTTCTGAACATATGTACACTCTCCACAATTTATACATTGAAGGGATAACCACTTTTATAGCCATTTAAAAGAGTTTCGGGTGATTTTGTCAAATTAATTCGATCTTTAACTTGATGTGTGCTATTTGGTCGACAATTAGAAAACACTATTTAGTTATTTAGTAGTAGTATATAGATTCTTCTAATTTTTGAATAACTTGTGACATCTATTTTGATACAAAGAGAGTAGGATTATGCGTTAGTTACAGACATGGCCTTTATTCTGCATAGTGTCAACCCGGTGGGATAATTCTCTCCTTAGGAGAGAGGCCTACACATTGAAAGGTGTCTAGATATATTCGTTTCACAAAAGGTAAAACATCTTATATTTTGGAATAGAGGGAGTACATAGGATCTAATAAAGAGGGGAGAGAGGTGCATATATGAGTAAAAAAATAAGAGTTGCAAGAACAAGATGATGAATGAATATTCTATCAATGGTCTTCCCGACTTTGTCACCCTATTACGGAAAATGCAACAAGTCCATGAAAAATGAAAAAAAACGTGTGTATTAGTTTTTATTTGACAACGACTATGCCCATTGTGCCCTGGCACACACCCAGAAAATATGTGGTATTTTTTGGACCGACTCAGCTACAATGAGTCTGTCGCAAAAATAAAAAGTAAACTATAGGAAAAGGAAACGATGTCGTGAAACTAGGTCGAACTTTCTTATCTTATCTTATTACTACTATATAGTGTGCGAATAAATTTGAAGGTTGACCGATGGATGAAGACTAGCAAATCGCAACATATCTAACCTCTATATCTTTACCATTCTAGCATCTAGAAGATTCAATGGATAGTCTTTATCACAATGAACGCTATGCTAAAACTTCAAAACACAATTCTCCGCCATTCTAGAATCTTCTTTGTCATTTCTCTAAGCATGTTACAATTTTTTTTGAGTATTATTATGTACCAAGAACCAAGTATACACCTAATAATTTATGGATATGATGTGGCTCAAAATTCTTTAATAGTCTTTTGATCTTTACTTGTTATAATTTTATAAGTCATGACATGTCTTACTTTCCATCTCATAGCTAGAGATGACATGATAGTCTTTTATTTGAGTCTCACGTTTGTTTTTTAAAATGGGGATACCGCAACCTCTGCACTCAAAGGATGCACAAATCCCTTTTATTAAAAACCAAGTACCGAGTACAGTTTACGGATCAGATAAGGTTGATACAAACACCATCCATGTGAACAAAGTTAAAGGTCTCACAAGAGAAAGCACACATCTCACGTGCAAATTATTATGCAAATACTTACTTCAAGAACATAGTGTGACCAAATCTGGTCAATAATATATGATTATATTTAATAATTTTTAACCAATTTATTTATATTCGAAAGACGATTCCAATGGTACAATTATTGTGACATACAATTCATAAATTGGTGACCAAATTTATGTTCAAATTACTTTCTTCGAGTATGTATTTGTCTAATGAACCGGAATGGAGGTAGTATACAAAATTCCTAGGCAAATCCTTTGAAACAAATGGACCCTAGAGTAGGAGTGCTTGGAGCAGAGGCCCTGCTCGTGACTGCGCATAGCTTTTTGCAGTAGGGACAACGAGGAGTCTGCACTTGGGAAAGGCTGCTGGTGCATTCATACCTCCCATCGCATTCGATGCACTTCCTCTAGCTCGGCTCCTGGCTAGTGTAGCAATAATCATAGAGTAGAGATCGCCAATTTTTTTGGCGGGTTCATGTCGTTCTAAACTGAGATCACCAAAATTTGAATGACATTGGTGGGTTTTTCTTTGAACTACCCGACGCGACACAATTCAAAAGTTTCGAACCTACCACCGGCGCCCTTGTGATACATATAAAACACGCTGTGTCCCACATATATCAGTTGACCTCAGAGCCGGAGCATCTCCCATGAACGAGGCCTCACACTGCCGTCTCTCCCTACCACCACTACCTCCTCACCAGGTACCGTTGTGACCGAAGACACCACTCTCTTGTTTAGTAAGACAGAGCGGCTTCCCCACGCCGACGACCACCGCGCCGGAGCATGCACAACATCCCCGACAAACATGGTACGGTTGCCGCAAAGTCCCATATGCTTCACGGACTCCCTGGTCTCCGGCACTGGAGAGATGGGCAAAATACGCGCCCCCTGTTCGACTGCACCAACGCAAAGCGTAAACTAGTCTCCTCCCATACGAATGTTGTTGCACACTTTATGCTAACTTTCATTATGCACCTTATTACTATCAAAAGTACTTCGTCGTTTTTTGTAGTGTACTGCATCTTGCTCATATACTCGATCGTTACTAAAGTTTGCTAGAGCCTTCATTACCATCGTTATGAAGCTCCTCTGACATATGTGGAATATCTCCTAAAATGATTCTAGTTGGGGCGTACATGTTTATAGATAGCACAACTGGTATACGTCAACTCTAGCTAACGTCCTAAGCCGAATTAGTATGTCATGTCTCCTTGTTTAGAGTATAACCAGGCAGGCCCTACTAGTTATGTTATCAGCATGTGGTTTATGAAAAGAACATACATGCAATGACTCTAGTGCTGGTTTACGATAAGAACACACATGCAATGACTCTAGAGGATCCATATGTTGTTTGTGAAAATAACAGACATGCAATGACTCTAGTGGATCCATGTGGTTTATGAAAAGAACAGACATGCAATGAACCCTAGTGGATCCATATGTGATTTATGAGAATAACACACATGCAATGACTCTAGTTGTGGTTCATGAAAAGAACACACATGCAATGACACTGGTGGATCCATGTGGTTGATTAAAAGAACAAAAATGCAATGACTCTTGTGGATCCATATGTGGTTTGGGAAAAGAACACACATGCAAAAACCCTGGTGGATCCATATGTCATTTATGAAAAGAACAAACATGTAATGACTCTAGTGCTGGTTTAGGATAAGAACACACATGTAATGACTCTTGTGGATCCATGTGTGGTTTGTGAAAAGAACACACATGCAATGACTCTAGTGGATCCATGTGGTTTATGAAAATAGCTTACATGAAATGAACTCTAGTGGATCCATATGTGATTTATGAGAATAACACACATGCAATGACACTAGTTGTGGTCCATGAAAGGAACACACATGCAATGACACTAGTGGATCCATGTGGTTCATGAAAATAAAACTTGCAATGACTCTGGTGGGATCCATATGTGGTTTATGAAAAGAACACACATGCAATGACACTGGTGGATCCATATGTGGTTTGTGAAAAGAACATAAATTCAATGACATTGGTGGATCATTATGTGGTTTGTGAAAAGTACACATATTTAATGACCCTAGTTGTGGTTTATGAAAAAAAAAACACATTTAGTAACTCTAGTTGTGGTTTATGAAAAGAACACACATGCAATGACATTGGTGGATCCATGTGGTTTATGAAAAGAACACACACGCAATGACTCTGGTGGATCCATGTGGTTTATGAAAAGAACAGACATGTAATGACTCTAGTGGATCCATATGTGGTTTGTGAAAAGAATACAAATGCAATGACTCTAGTGGATCCATGTGGTTTATGAAAAGAACAGACATGCAATGACTCTAGATGTGGTTAATGAAAAGAACACACATGCAATGACACTAGGGGATCCATATGTGGTTTGTGAAAAGAACAAATATTCAATGACACTGGTGGATCCATGTGGTTTATGAAAAGAATAGACATGCAATGACTCTGGTGGATCCATAAGTGGTTTGTGAAAAGAACACACATGCAATGACTTTAGCTGTGGTTCATGAAAAGAACACACATGCAATGACTCTGGTGGATCCATATGTGGTTTATGAAAAGAACACACATGCAATGACTCTGGTGGATCCATATGTGGGTTTGCAAAAAAAACACATGCAATGACCTCTAGTGGATCCATATGTGGTTTATGAAAAGAACAGACATGCAATGAACTCTAGTGGATCCATATGTGATTTATGAGATTAATACACATGCAATGACTCTAGTTGTGGTTCATGAAAATAACACACATACAATGACACTAGTGGATCCATGTGGTTCATGAAAATAACACACATGCAATGACTCTAGTGGATCCATATGTGGTTTATGAAAAGAACACACATGAAATGACACTGGTGGATCCATATGTGGTTTGTGAAAAGAACACACATTCAATGACACTGCTGGATCCATATGTGCTTTGTGAAAATAACACACATTTAATGACTCTAGTTGTGGTTTATGAAAAGAACACACATGTAATGACTCTAGTTGTGGTTCAGGAAAAGAGCACACATGCAACGACATTGGCGGATACATGTGGGTTATGAAAAAGAACACACATGCAATTACTCCGGTGGATCCATGTGATTTATGAAAAGAACAGACATGGAATGACTCTGGTGGATCCATATATGGTTTGTGAAACGAACACACATGCAATGACTCTAGTTGATCCATGTGCTTTGTGAAAAGGACAGACATGCAATGACTCTAGTTGTGGTTAATGAAAACAACACACATGCAATGACACTAGGGGATCCATATGTGGTTTATGAAAAGAACACACATGCAATGACACTGGTGGATCTATATGTAGTTTTTGAAAAGAACAAACATTCAACGTCACTTGTGGATCCATGCGGTTTATGAAAAGAACAAACATGCAATGACTCTAGTGGATCCATATGTGGTTTGTGAAAAGAACACACATGCAATGACTCTAGTTGTGGTTCATGAAAAGAACACTCATGTAATGACACTAGTGGATCCATGTGGTATGTGAAAAGAACAAATAATCAATGACACTGGTGGATCCATGTGGTTTATGAAAAGAGAAGACATGCAATGACTCTGGTGGATCCGTATGTGGTTCGTGAGAAGAACACACATGCAATGACTCTAGTTGTGGTTCATGAAAAGAACACACATGCAATGACACTGGTGGATCCATCTGGTTCATGAAAAGAACACACATGCAATGACTCTGGTGGATCCATATCTGGTTTATGAAAAGAACATACATGCAATGACTCTAGTTGTGGTTTAGCATAAGAACACACATGCAATGACTCTGGTGGATCCATATGTGGTTTGTGAAAGGAACACACATGCAATGACCCTAGTGGATCCATGTGTTTTATGAAAAGAACATACATGCAATACTCTAAATGTGGTTAATGAAAAGAACAAATAAGCAATGAAACTAGGGGATCCATATGTGGTTAATGAAAAGAAACACACATGCAATAACTCTCGTGGATCCATATGTGGTTTGTGAGAATAACACACATGCGATGAATCTAGTCGTGCTTCATGAAAAGAACACACGTGCAATGACACTGCTAGATCTATGTGGTTCATGAAAAGAACGCACATGCAATAACTCTTGTGGATCCATATGTGGTTTGTGAAAAGAACACACATGCAATGACTTTAGGTGTGGTTCATGAAAAGAACACACATGCAATGACTCTGGTGGATCCATATGTGGTTTATGAAAAGAACACACATGCAATGACTCTGGTGGATCCATATGTGGGTTTGCAAAAAAAACACATGCAATGACCTCTAGTGGATCCATATGTGGTTTATGAAAAGAACAGACATGCAATGAACTCTAGTGGATCCATATGTGATTTATGAGATTAATACACATGCAATTACTCTAGTTGTGGTTCATGAAAATAACACACATGCAATGACACTACTGGATCCATGTGGTTCATGAAAATAACACACATGCAATGACTCTAGTGGATCCATATGTGGTTTATGAAAAGAACACACATGAAATGACACTGGTGGATCCATATGTGGTTTGTGAAAAGAACACACATACAATGACACTGCTGGATCCATATGTGCTTTGTGAAAATAACACACATTTAATGACTCTAGTTGTGGTTTATGAAAAGAACACACATGTAATGACTCTAGTTGTGGTTCAGGAAAAGAGCACACATGCAACGACATTGGCGGATACATGTGGGTTATGAAAAAGAACACACATGCAATTACTCCGGTGGATCCATGTGATTTATGAAAAGAATAGACATGGAATGACTCTGGTGGATCCATATGTGGTTTGTGAGACGAACACACATGCAATGACTCTAGGTTATCCATGTGGTTTGTGAAAAGAACAGACATGCAATGACTCTAGCTGTGGTTAATGAAAACAACACACATGCAATGACACTAGGGGATCCATATGTGGTTTATGAAAAGAACACACATGTAATGACACTGGTGGATCTATATGTGGTTTTTGAAAAGAACAAACATTCAACGTCACTTGTGGATCCATGCGGTTTATGAAAAGAACAAACATGCAATGACTCTAGTGGATCCATATGTGGTTTGTGAAAAGAACACACATGCAATGACTCTAGTTGTGGTTCATGAAAAGAACACTCATGTAATGACACTAGTGGATCCATGTGGTATGTGAAAAGAACAAACAATCAATGACACTGGTGGATCCATGTGGTTTATGAAAAGAGCAGACATGCAATGACTCTGGTGGATCCGTATGTGGTTTGTGAGAAGAACACACATGCAATGACTTTAGTTCTGGTTCATGAAAAGAACACACATGCAATGACACTGGTGGATCCATCTAGTTCATGAAAAGAACACACATGCAATGACTCTTGTGGATCCATATCTGGTTTATGAAAAGAACATACATGCAATGACTCTAGTTGTGGTTTAGCATAAGAACACACATGCAATGACTCTGGTGGATCCATATGTGGTTTGTGAAAGGAACACACATGCAATGACCTTAGTGGATCCATGTGTTTTATGAAAACAACATACATGCAATGACTCTAAATGTGGTTAATGAAAAGAACAAACATGCAATGACACTAGGGGATCCATATGTGGTTAATGAAAAGAAACACACATGCAATGACATTGGTGGATCCATATGTGGTTTGTGAAAAGAACACACATTCAATGACACTGGTGGATCCATGTGGTTTATGAAAAGACCAGACACACAATGACTCTGGTGGATCCATATGTGGTTTGTGAGAAGAACACACATGCAATGACTCTAGTTGTGGTTCATGAAAAGAACACACATGCAATGACACTGGTGGATCCATGTGGTTCATGAAAAGAACGCATATGCAATGACTCTGGAGGATCCATATGTGGTTTATGAAAAGAACTTACATGCAATGACTCTAGTGCTGGTTTACGATAAGAACACACATGCAATGACTCTAGTGGATCCATATGTGGTTTGTGAAAATAACAGACATGAAATGACTCTGGTGGATCCATGTGGTTTATGAATAGAACATACATGCAATGAACTCTAGTGGATCCATATGTGGTTTATTAGAATAACACACATGCAATGACTCTAGTTGTGGTTCATGAAAAGAACACACATGCAATGACACTAGTGGATCCATATGTGGTTTGTGAAAAGAACATACATTTAATGACTCTAGTTGTGGTTTATGAAAAGAACACACATTTAATGACTCTGGCTGTGGTTTATGAAAAGAACACACATGCAATGACACTGGTGGATCCATGTGGTTTACGAAAAGAACACACATGCAATGACACTGATTGTGGTTCATGAAAAGAATAGACATTCAATGACACTGGTGCATCCATGTGGTTCATGAAAAGAATAGAAATGCAATGACCCTGGTGGATCCATATGTGGTTTGTGAAAAGAACACACATGCAAAAACTCTGGTAGATCCATATGTGGTTTATGAAAAGAACATACATGTAATGACTCTAGTGATGGTTTAGGATAAGAACACACATGCAATGACTCTAATGGATCCATATGTGGTTTGTGAAAAGAACACACATGAAAGGACTCTAGTGGATCTATGTGGTTTATGAAAAGAATAGACATGCAATGACTCTGGTGGATCCATATGTGGTTTATGAAAAGAACACACATGCAATGACATTGGAGGATCCATATCTGGTTTGGAAAAAGAACATACATTCAATGACACTGGTGGATCCATATGTGGTTTGTGAAAGGAACACACATTTAATGACTCTAGTTGTGGTTTATGAAAAGAACACACATTTAATGTCTCTAGTTGTGGTTTATGAAAAGAACACACATGCAATGACACTGGTGGATCCATGTGGTTTATGAAAAGAACACACATGCAATGACTATGGTGGATCCACGTGGTTTATGTAAAGAACAGACATGCAATGACTCTGGTAGATCCATATGTGGTTTGTGAAAGGAACAAACATAAAATGACCCTAGTGGATCCATGTGGTTTATGAAAAGAAAAGACATGGAATGACTCTAGCTGTGGTTAATGAAAAGAACACACATGCAATGACACTAGGGGATTCATATGTGGTTTATGAAAATAACACACATGCAATGTCACTAGTGGATCCATATGTGGTTTGTGAAAAGAACAAACATTCAATGACACTGGTGGATCCATGTGGTTTGTGAAAAGAGCAGACATGCAATGACTCTGGTGGATCCATATGTGGTTTGTGAGAAGAACACACATGCAATGACTCTAGTTGTGGTTCATGAAAAGAACACACATGCAATGACAAAAGTGGATCCATGTGGTTCATGAAAAGAACACACATGCAATGACTCTAGTGGATCCATATGTGGTTTATGAAAAGAACATACACGCAATGACTCTAGTTATGGTTTAGCATCAGAACACACATGCAATGACTCTGGTGGATCCATATGTGCTTTGTGAAAAGAACACACATGCAATGACTCTAGTGGATCCGTGTGGTTTATGAAAATAACAAACATTCAATGATTCTAGGTGTGGTTAATGAAAAGAACACATATGCAATGACACTAGGGGATCCATAAGTGGTTTACAAAAAGAACACACATGCAATGACACTAGTGGATCCATATATGGTTTGTGAAAAGAACAAACATTCAATGACACTGGTGGATCCATGTGGTTTATGAAAATAACATACATGCAATGGCTCTGGTGGGTCCATATGTGGTTTGTGATTAGAACACACATGCAATGACTCTAGTTGTGGTTCATGAAAATAACACACATGCAATAACTCTGGTGGATCCATATGTGGTTTATGAAAAGAACATGTAACTACCTCGGTGAATTACGCTCTTAGTTACATGCCTGGATGAACGAAAGTGGTTAAAATAGTACGGTGGGGCCCAGGGCCACTCACGGTAGACCTTTCGGCCGTCCTAACCACTTTCAGACAACGGGACCAGAACGAGCGGCGTAATCGGCAGGCGAAGGGATCAACTACATACACAAATGAGTATGTATGCAAGCCACATACAACAGTCCTCAGAGCCATTCCATCTAAAAGAAATAGAAATATTGCAACGCCATACGGCAAGATCCAAATGTCCTAGATAAATATAATAATTTAGGATAGCTCCTCATACATCACACATCAGAGTATCAGGCGGAAGCGGAAAACAAGATCCGAGTACGGATAAGAAGCAAATTGGCATCAGATGCCCCATAAATAAACACATCCCGCCCATAGATCTCACGGATCCCCGTTCCCAGAATCTCTACACCGAATGATCGTTGCCAACATCATCTGTCTCTTCCACCCAGTATCCATCTTGCGGGTACACCTGTTCATCTGAATCAAACAATTTATCGTGTGAGACCCTAGGGGTACTAGCAAGTCTTTATGCCGCTAAAGGGGACACAACCTGGGGTGACGCAATTGCAGCAAAAGATAATACCTAACAATTCTACAGATACTCGCTATCCATCCGTCTAACCAATGATAGACGGATGTCCGTGAATTAAGAACAACAGTTATAACAGTATAATTAACAGATCCATCCTCCTCCTCGCTTACCAACGAGGAAGCGGCCGAACAACCCCCATCATCCGTTGGCAGTTTTATTAACCATTCCATGAGTATTGCACTATTTACTAGTCAAGTACTTAGTCAATTTAAAAGCGGTACTTTAGTTATACTTGTCTATGATCGAGAAACTGTGCTCCAAGTCATCCATAACCGCGGACACGGCTTTCAGAAAGATTTACCCTGCAGGGGGTGCACGAATAGCAACACACACTCGGTCAACCTCGGAAAAACCAAATCAAAACCCAACGAGGCATTCACGACAAAGCAATCACAGGATTCAGAAATATTTCAGGGGGCCATCCCATTAAGCTACCCGCAACAAAGTTGGCCGGCTCCGAGACGGACCCAAGGTTTGTGTCAATGGCTGTAACGATTGGGAACCCGAAAGTGTGACTGGGCTTGTGGATACCGCGAAAACATTCCACGATCCGAAACAGTACAGGTGCTCCACGCACAATCTTAATAAAGCGGTAACATGGCATAACTACATGATAGTAATAAAGCCCCAAACTAATTGTGGCCCCAAGAAATAAGAATGAATCAAGCTCTGGCTCAGGGGGGTCCATAAGGCCTCCCAGATGTGGATAGTGCGAATAAACAAGGAACAGGAATCAAGTACTCGGGGTCCTACGGGACACAAGTGAGCATGAAAAACCAGATAGTAGATATTGCTCACCGGTGCCTCTTTCATTAGTTATCCCATTACTACTCAGGTTATGTTGTTTAGGTACCTCGTTATTCCACAGACACTCACATACCCTACTCATGCTTTTCTACGACTCGCATGGCTCAAACAACTCCTGTAGTAATGGCTCATGGGATGGAGGAACAAGCTTCGGTGGGGTTTAAAGATAAAGGCTATGCAGTACTTGGGATTCAATTTAATGCAATCGCGACTCAATGATGCAAGAATAAGATAGAGGCAATAGGTACTATATGTATGCAAGCATGTGGTAGTGCTTGCCTGGCAGCTCAGTTGAAGCGAGAGATGGATCTGGGTAGTACTCCTGTGATTCCTGGTAATTCTCCCGCTGGGCGTCTCTTCGAACAAGAACCAAACAAACAAGGGCCAACATAAATAAAGTGCACAAGCATATGAATTAAAATGCGACAAGCAAACAAGCATGCCATGATGAATGGTGCACAATTTACATGGCATTAAAGTAGCATGGCAAGGGTGAGGTGTGGATACAAGAAATAAAGCATTTTATTATTTATTTAACCAAGTTTTATTGTCATAAACAGTTCAGATTTTTAATAATGACATGATGCATGCTTCAATTCAGAACAAGGACTACATAGATAGAACGGGCTCGTCACGCTGATCGATTTAGACATATTATTTGCCAAATTAGGAGTTTTAGAATTAAAGTTATTAATTTATTAAGAAAAGGGCATTTTATTTGTAATTTTAATCAACTCGAAAATTTCAAGTGGTCAAACATTATTTTGAATGGCATATTTGAAATCCTCACATTTTTCTGATTCCAAAACATATATTATATGTATTATTTGGTATTGCCAAAATAAAGTTATTAATTTCTGGATTTTAAAATTATTTAAACAAATTCTGGAATTATTTTTATTATAGAGAAAGGTCACAGGTCTTTTTGCACATAACTGAACCTAGACACACACGCTGACGCGCGGGGCCCGGCTGACTCAGCGCAGGGAGCTGGTGATGCATAAGGTGGGGGGTTTCTCTAGATTTTTCTCACCTTGAGGTTTCCTAGCCACAGAGAATGACAGGTGGGCCTCCGGGCGGCAGGGCCACAGCGCGCGCGTGGCCAGCCCGCGCTGGATACGTGGGCAATCTGGGGCGCGGGGGTACTGGTCTGTGCTGGCCGGCTTCTCCTAGGGGGGTTTGTGCAAAAAGAACAACGAATCTGAAAATTTTCTAGAGTCAAAACAGTCAGCTCGTCCGGTTTTCCGGCGACGAAGCCGAGCAAACCGTCGGGAATTTTGCGACGCTGCAAAAACAAAAGTTGTAGAGCGAACATCGGACTACAACTTTGGTGTTTGGAGCTTCGCCAACGGAGGTCTACAGCGGACGGGGCAAGGAGATGAATAGAGGAGATCTCGCAGTTTAAAAACTGACGGTAAAATTTGCAGAAACGGGCTGAGATCAGGCTGGTTTGCGACCACGATTGCGACCGAACGGCTGCGAATTTCGCCCTGCCGTAAAAAGGAGAGTTGAAGAGGATTACTCAGGCTACATCTTTAGTTCAGCAAGATCGCACGGAGGCGGACCACATCGCCCGGAAAACGCAAAGGAACAGAGGGGTGCGCCAAGCTCCGCTACTGCTGTCGCTGGTTGACGTGCACGCGCGCGCGGCTGTTTCTGTTCGGTGAACGGGCATGCACGTGCTGCAGTGCGGTGTGCACAGCGAGGCGACGGACGGCGACGCTCCGGTGGTCGAACGGAAAGCAAGGGCACAAGGAGGTACAGGGGAGGGGCAAGAGAAAAAGAAGGCTCACCGGCGTTGTTGCCGAGCGACACGACGACGACGATGTTGAGGATGCTTGCAGCGGGACGGAGAGCTTGGCGGTGAGCACGGCTGCTGCACGGTCCAACCTCGGCGTCGCGTGTGCAGCCAGGCAGGGTGGGGTTTAGCCTGGGAAAGAAGAAGAAAGGATGGGGCTGGATGAGGATGAGGCTCTGCCTCTGGTGCTACTTTTGCCAGAGAGAAGGGAAAGAGGGAACGCACGAGGCGTGGGTGCGGGGCTGGACTGCACCATGTGAGCGAGGGTGGAAGATCAACAGGACCCGCAAGTTCACCCGGCTCGATGCGCCACTGCTGGCTGGGTTTGGTCGGACCGGACTAGAGGGGCAGGTCGTGGTGTCTTATACTTCCAAAGCAAGAAAAAGGGAGAGGTTAGAAGGGAAGTGGTCACATGACCAAGCAAAACAAGAGGGAGGTTCGGTAAAGGTGTAGATTGGCATCACATGAATTGCATATATGCACCACACATACACTTGCATGCATGCATGCATGCATGGGTACACACGATATATAAATATCTAGAGAGTGTGTGTATATAACCACATGTATACCACGGTTTAGGCAGGAATAGAAAGTGTGTGTATGTGTATTAACACATGCACATGCATGGAGCTTAGAAGTAGGATTAGATGTGTGCCGGTGTATGTGTTACACACATATGCAAAAGTAAGGTTTTGGTGGTTAGAGAGAAGGATTTAAACACAAAACAAGTAGAGACAAACTCACATGGAATTTTAAAACAAGAACAAAAGCACATAGATGATATCATTTCATGTGAGCATGGAATAGAGTTTATATTGCATGTACTAGAGATGGACCTTGTTATTGCATGTCCCATGCATGTGTGCATATTTTGTGAAAACAAACTATGTCACATGTATGTGAGCTAAAAGAGGTGGCCGAATAAAATAATTGCAATAAACAAGGGTTTGAGAAAGGCCAAGCTCACATGGCATTTTGAATTTGGTTGGATCAAACCAAATGACCATGTGTATGCGAATAGTAGGATCCATACAACTATATATGTGGGCTAGAATTAAATAAAAGAAACAAATTAATATGCCCACATACGTGTATATGGTAGAATGAGGATGATCACATGGAAGTTGATATGGACAAGTTAGTAGGTGGGATGATTAAAGAGAGATGCCCTCAAATCCATTTGGGCATGTAACAATAATCAAGAACAAATACAATATATCAAGAAGCAAATTATTAATAATACAATGCAATATGAGGAGAAGAACCAAAATAAAAGGGTTTTTAATATGGTGCTCAAATGCAGGGTAGCATGATGACATGAGCATGATATAATTATGATGCAACAATTATATATAGGAAGTAGCAATTATATTACTAGACCAAGTAGCATTACAATTGTTAGACAAATTGGGATGCTACAACTCTCCCCCACTAAACAGGAATCTCGCCCCGAGATACTAGGAAGAAGAAGACTCAAAGAGGGTAGGGTACTTGGCACGGAGCTCATCCTCACGTTCCCAAGTGGCTTCATCAACGGAATGGTGCGACCACTGCACCTTGCAGAACTTGATGGACTTGTTGCGAGTCCTTCTTTCTGCGACTTCGAGGATTTTTATGGGGTGTTCTTGATAAGACAGATCTTCTTGGAGATTGATGAGTTCATCGTCCACGGTCCTGCCGGGATCCTTGAAGCACTTCTTGAGTTGAGAGATGTGGAAAACATCATGGACTTTGAGTTGTTCCGGGAGCTCAAGAGCATAAGCAACTTCTCCTCTTCTTCCACGAATTTTGAAAGGACCGATGTATCTAGGAGCCAGCTTTCCTTTGATACCAAAGCGGTGCGTGCCTCTCATGGGAGTGACACAGAGGTAAACGAGATCACCAGGGACATACTCCATGTCCGTGTGCTTTCTGTCATAATTGCTCTTCTGGCGACTTTGAGCAATCTTCAGGTTTTCAAGAATGATGTGAACTTTCTCCTCCGCTTGAGTTACAATGTCGGGGCCAAACAATATTCTTTCACCTGCGCCCGACCAACCAATCGGAGTTCTGCATTTGCAACCATAGAGAGCCTCAAATGGTGCCATCTTTAGACTTTTCTGGAAGTTGTTGTTGTAAGAGAATTCAGCATAAGGAAGACATTCTTCCCACTTCATGCTGAAAGAGATAACGCAAGCACGAAGCATATCTTCCAGAATCTGATTGATCCTTTCAACTTGTCCTTGCGACTGAGGGTGGTAAGCTGTGCTGAAGTTTAATTTTGTTCCCAAAGCATTTTGGAAACTTCCCCAGAACTTGGAAGTGAAGATACTTCCACGGTCTGAACTGATCTCAAGAGGAACTCCATACAGAGAGACAATTCTGTTGATATAGAGCTCAGCCAACTAAATTGCAGAAATTGTTTCCTTGACTGGAAAGAAGTGAGCCACTTTAGAAAGCCTGTCAATGACAACAAAGATTGCATTGTTTCCCTTCTGCGACCTTGGAAAACCTGTGATGAAGTCCATCTCTACTTTCTCCCATTTCCATTCCGGAGGCTTCAATTGCTGTAGAAGACCGGAAGGTTTCTGATGGACAACTTTAACTTTGCGGCAGACATCACACTCCGAGACATACTTGGCACAATATCGTTTCAATCCAGGCCACCAATATTGTGTTTTCAAGTCCATGTACATCTTAGTGCTGCCAGGGTGGATAGAAAGAACAGAATCATGCGCCTCCTTAAGAACTTGCTCTCTTAAACCCGGGTAGTTCGGAACAAACATCCGGTGTTCAAAGAAAAGAGTGTCTTGGTCATCTACGTGGAAAGACTCATACTTCGGAAGCTGAATGTTGGAGATGATCTTTTTAGTGTAAGGATCACCAAGTTGAATAGAGCGAACTTTTTCTTCCAAGAGTGGGGTTGCCAGAAGGTTCAGAAGATACCCTTGATCCACAATTTCAAGGTTGAGCTTGCGGAATTCCTCGCACAAGAGAGGCTGTTGTTCTTCCACCATGAGGTTGTTGACATAAGCTTTTCGGCTGAGAGCATCGACCATGACATTAGCTTTGCCCGGAGTGTAGTTGATGGTCAAATCGAAATCATTGATTGTTTCAATCCACCTCCTCTGACGAAGGTTGAGATAAGGCTATGTGAAGATATACTTCAGACTCTTGTGATCAGAAAAGATCTCACAACGGTTGCCAAGCAAGTAATGCCTCCATACTTTCAAAGCGAAGACAACTGCTGCGAGTTCGAGGTCATGTGTAGGATAGTTGATCTCATGCATCTTCAACTGACGAGATGCATAAGCAACAACTTGTTTTTCTTGCATAAGGACCGCACCCAATCCTTGCAATGAGGCATCACAGAATATCTGGAAAGGCTTTGATGTATCTGGAGGAACTAAGACTGGAGTGGAAGTGAGCTTCTCTTTGAGTGTTTCAAAGCTTGCTTGACATGCAGGAGTCCAAAGGTATTTCTTGCCTTTCTTGAGGAGATCGGTAAGAGGCTTCGCAATCTTTGAGAAATTTTGAACGAAGCGACGGCAGTAACTGGCCAAACCAAGGAAACTCCGGACTTCTTTGACATTTATGGGTGGAAGCCAGTCCATAATTGTCTTAATAGTTTCTGGGTTGACGGCGATGCCCTTGGCAGAGATGACGTGACCAAGGTAGGTGACTTGAGGCAGCCAGAATTCACACTTAGAGAAGTTTGCATACAGGCGGTTCTCACGAAGCTTGTTTAGGACACACCGAATGTGTTCTTCATGTTCTTCTTTTGACTTAGAATAGACTAGAATGTCATCCAGATAGACCACAACGAACTTATCAAGATATTCCATGAAAACCAAGTTCATAAGCCTCGAGAAGGTGGCAGGTGCATTGGTGAGACCGAAAGACATGACCGTGTACTCATACAGGCCATAGCGAGTGGTGAAAGCTGTTTTAGGAACATCTTCCTTGCGGATCTTGATTTGATGGTAACCACTTCTCAAATCAAGCTTAGAGAATACCACAGCTCCAGCTAGCTGATCGAAGAGATCATTAATCCGTGGAAGGGGATATTTATTCTTGATTGTTTTAGCATTGAGTGCCCGATAGTCAACACAAAGTCTATCAGTCTTGTCTCGCTTCTTCACAAATATGGTTGGACTACCCCAAGAAGAAGTACTGTGCTGAATGAAACCCAACTTCTCTTGTTCATCCAACTGACGCTTGAGTTCAGCCAACTCAGCAGGACCCATTTTATAAGGCCGCTTGGAAATAGGAGCGGTACCAGGTTCAAGTTCAATGACAAACTCAACCTCACGATCCGGAGGCATACCTGGCAACTCTTCAGGAAAAACATCTGGAAACTCACAGACTACAGGGACACTCTGAATACCTTCCATAGCATCATCATTCAGAGCCTCCAAAGAATAAAGCTGAATTGCAGGAGTCAGACTTGGAGAATAGACTATATGGCCTTCAGGAATTTTCAGAGAAACCGAACGTTCAGCACAATCAATCACAGCTGCATTTGCTGTTAACCAATCCATGCCCAAGTAACATCAATATCAGAATTGCCCAGAACAATTAAGGAAGCCGGAAACAAAGAACCACCAATCTCAATTTGATTGCCATGGCTGATCTTAGTAGATAACAATCCTGCCCCGGGAGAAAGAACCATTAACTTTTTATCCAGCTGGTCTATAACAAGCTCATGCTCATTTGCAAATTTGTGAGAAACGAAAGAATGTGAAGCACCAGAATCAAACAAAACTCGTGCAGGAACTGAGTTAACAGGAAGCATACCCATGACAACTCCAGGTGCATGCTCAGCTTGAGCGACGTTGACACAGTTGGCACGAGCAACCGTAGACCCCGGCTTAGTGTTGATGTTGAGAGCCCGAGGTGGAGGTGCACGAATCATAGGAGCACTTGCCGCAGGTCTTGGAGGTGGTGATGGAAGAGCTTTGTTGTTCATTGGACAATTCCAGTGCTGATGCCCAGTGTTTCCACAAGTATAGCAAGCACCAGGTGGACGTGGAGCAACGTAGCCAGGGACTCCGCCAGGCGCTCTAGGGTAGTTGTGGTTGTAGCCCCTGGGAGCCGCAGTGAAGGAGTTTGGTGGCCTTGGTGCGTAGCTTGACGGTCTTGGTGGAGCAGGGAGCGACGGTGGGGTGTTAGGAACCCAGACACGACGCTTAGAAGGAGCTGTCATAGCAGAAGAGCTTGTTGTATCACGACTGTGTTTCTTTGACTCCTCAAACACTTGCCTACTTGCTTCTTCCTGCAGAGCTGTGTGTTGAAGTTCTAGAAAAGATGCCGGCCTTGCATGAGTGATTGCATATTTGATGGAAGCATTGAGGCCTTGCCGAAACCTCTTTTGCTTCTTTTTGTCATCAGAGATCTCATCGCCACCATAACGAGACAGGTTCATGAAGTTTCTGATGTAGGTGTTGACATTGTCAGTGCCCTGCTTGAGGTTGAGAAACACTTCCTTCATCCTTTCCATGACAATTTCTGACAGATATTGCTCTTTGAAAGCAGCAGTGAACCGCTCCCAAGTAGGCTGAAAACCAGAAAGATCTGCCTTGAGGTAATTTTCCCACCAAAGAGCTGCATTTCCCTTCAGAAGGTGAGTAGCACACTTGACCCATTCTTGCTCGGGAACATCCGCAGTCATCAGCAACCTTGACACTTCACGAAGCCAGTCATCCGCATCAAGTGGCTGATCAGGCACCTCAAATTGGCGTGGGTTGAACTTGAGAAAACTCTTGATGTCTCCTCGCTTGGGAGGTGGCGGTAGCGGAACAAACTCATTCCTCCTCACGCTTTCCTCGAAGCGCTGCTGGTTCTGCTGCATAGCGCCCAAAGCATTTGCAATACTTGCCAAAGCAGCCCCAAGTTCAGGTGGTATGTCCTCCTCAGAACAGCGTGGTGGTGCCATCCTGTGATTGATGTAAAACACAAGTCAGTACTATAATGGAGAATGATAATAATCCAAAATAGTACCAAAATGGAATTAATCAAGATTAAAGGATGCAATTCACTGAGATGATATGAAAATATCAACAAAGTTAAAGGCAACTAGAAGATATTAAGCATAACGCACACGACTGAACAAGGAGTGTGGTACACAAACTAACAAAGAAAATTTTTCCGCAAATTTCGGCATTAAAATACCACTATATGCGCAAAAACCACTTCACGAATCAAGATTAGTAACTCTACTAGCTCAATATACAAGAGAAAATGATAACAGTAGTGGTATGGTCGCGACTCCATCCCGCACTCAAATCATTACTCCGCACATGAATCAGTAAAACACATATCCCAACACCTTCTTCTTAAGATGAACCTAAAGATTGGTAACTACGAAAAAGAACACCCCAACAAGATAATGTCGGATAACAAAGAGTAAGATAGATCGCATCGGTATACAACGAATTAGAATAGATCGCGTCGGTTTACAAAGGCCTGTCGGTATGGAATGTACCAACAGTTGATAACCAAAAGGCAGATAGTGATAACATTTGGATGCAACAGATAGACAAGGAATTCACACACACACACATACACACACAACCTATGGTACTACGGAACCCAGAACACGTGAATCCTAGTTTGAATTTTAGAAGAGGATTGAAAACGTTACACTTCCTTACCAAAAAAAGGGTGGGTGGGTGGGTAAGAAGAAAAATGGAAGCAGTCCTACTCTCACGTTTTGTTTTTCCCTAGTATACATAACTACCAAAATATTTGCTAGACTGACAACGACCATTTTGGCTGAGACCCTGAAGGGCAGGATGGCTCTAATACCAATTGTAACTACCTCGGTAAATTACGCTCTGAGTTACATGCCTGGATGAACGAAAGTGGTTAAAATAGTACGGTGGGGCCCAGGGCCACTCACGGTAGACCTTTCGGCCGTCCTAACCACTTTCAGACAACGGGACAAGAACGAGCGGCGTAATCGGCAGGCGAAGGGATCAACTACATACACAAATGAGTATGTATGCAAGCCACATACAATAGTCCTCAGAGCCATTCCATCTAAAAGAAATAGAAATATTGCAACGCCATACGGCAAGATCCAAATGTCCTAGATAAATATAATAATTTAGGATAGCTCCTCATACATCACACATCAGAGTATCAGGCGGAAGCGGAAAACAAGATCCGAGTACGGATAAGAAGCAAATTGGCATCAGATGCCCCATAAATAAACACATCCCGCCCATAGATCTCACGGATCCCCGTTCCCGGAATCTCTACACCGAATGATCGTTGCCAACATCATCTGTCTCTTCCACCCAGTATCCATCTTGCGGGTACACCTGTTCATCTGAATCAAACAATTTATCGTGTGAGACCCTAGGGATACTAGCAAGTCTTTATGCCGCTAAAGGGGACACAACCTGGGGTGACGCAATTGCAGCAAAAGATAATACCTAACAATTCTACAGATACTCGCTATCCATCCGCCTAACCAATGATAGACGGATGTCCGTGAATTAAGAACAACAGTTATAACAATATAATTAACAGATCCATCCTCCTCCTCGCTTACCAACGAGGAAGCGGACAAACAACCCCCATCATCCGTTGGCAGTTTTATTAACCATTCCATGAGTATTGCACTATTTACTAGTCAAGTACTTAGTCAATTTAAAAGCGGTACTTTAGTTATACTTGTCTATGATCGAGAAACTGTGCTCCAAGTCGTCCATAACCGCGGACACGGCTTTCAGAAAGATTTACCCTGTAGGGGTGCACGAATAGCAACACACACTCGATCAACCTCGGAAAAACCAAATCAAAACCCAACGAGGCATTCACGACAAAGCAATCACAGGATTCAGAAATATTTCAGGGGGCCACCCCATTAAGCTACCCGCAACGAAGTTGGCCGGCTCCGAGACGGACCCAAGGTTTGTGTCAATGGCTGTAACGACTGGGAACCCGAAAGTGTGACTGGGCTTGTTGATACCGCGAAAACATTCCACGATCCGAAACAGTACAGGTGCTCCATGCACAATCTTAATAAAGCGGTAACATGGCATAAGTACATGATAGTAATAAAGCCCCAAACTAATTGTGGCCCCAAGAAATAAGAATGAATCAAGCTCTGGCTCAGGGGGGTCCATAAGGCCTCCCGGATGTGGATAGTGCGAATAAACAAGGAACAGGAATCAAGTACTCGGGGTCCTACGGGACACAAGTGAGCATGAAAAACCAGATAGCAGATATTGCTCACCGGTGCCTCTTTCATTAGTTATCCCATTACTACTCAGGTTATGCTGTTTAGGTACCTCGTTATTCCACAGACACTCACATACCCTACTCATGCTTTTCTACGACTCGCATGGTTCAAACAACTCCTGTAGTAATGGCTCATGGGATGGAGGAACAAGCTTCGGTGGGGTTTAAAGATAAAGGCTATGCAGTACTTGGGATTCAATTTAATGCAATCGCGACTCAATGATGCAAGAATAAGATAGAGGCAATAGGTAATGTATGTATGCAAGCATGTGGTAGTTCTTTCCTGGCAGCTCAGTTGAAGCGAGAGATGGATCTGGGTAGTACTCCTGTGATTCCTGGTAATTCTCCTACTGGGCGTCTATTCGAACAAGAACCAAACAAACAAGGGCCAACATAAATAAAGTGCACACGCATATGAATTAAAATGCGACAAGCAAACAAGCATGCCATGATGAATGGTGCACAATTTACATGGCATTAAAGTAGCATGGCAAGGGTGAGATGTGGATATAAGAAATAAAGCATTTTATTATTTATTTAACCAAGTTTTATTGTCATAAACAGTTCAGATTTTTAATAATGACATGATGCATGCTTCAATTCAGAACAAGGACTACATAGATAGAATGGGCTCGTCACGCTGATCGATTTAGACATATTATTTGCCAAATTTGGAGTTTTAGAATTAAAGTTATTAATTTATTAAGAAAAGGGCATTTTATTTGTAATTTTAATCAACTCGAAAATTTAAAGTGGTCAAACATTATTTTGAATGGAATATTTGAAATCCTCACATTTTTTTGATTCCAAAACATATATTATATGTATTATTTGGTATTGCCAAAATAAAGTTATTAATTTCTGGATTTTAAAATCATTTAAACAAATTCTGGAATTATTTTTATTATAGAGAAAGGTCACAGGTCTTTTTGCACATAACTGAACCTAGCCACACACGCTGACGCGCGGGGCCCGGCTGACTCAGCGCAGGGAGCTAGCGATGGATAAGGTGGGGGGTTTCTCTAGATTTTTCTCACCTTGAGGTTTCCTAGCCACAGAGAATGACAGGTGGGCCTCCGGGCGGCGGGGCCACAGCGCGCGCGTGGCCAGCCCGCGCTGGACACGTGGGCAATCCGGGGCGCGGGGGGACTGGTCTGTGCTGGCTGGCTTCTCCTAGGGGGGTTTGTGCAAAAAGAACAACGAATCTGAAAATTTTCTAGAGTCAAAAGAGTCAGCTAGTCCGGTTTTCCGTCGACGAAGGCGAGCAAACCGTCGGGAATTTTGCGATGCTGCAAAAACAAAAGTTGTAGAGCGGAAAGCAAGGGCACAAGGAGGTACAGGGGAGGGGAAGAGAAAAAGAAGGCTCACCGGCATTGTTGCCGAGCGACACGACGACGACGACGTTGAGGATGCTTGCAGCGGGACGGAGAGCTTGGCGGTGAGCACGGCTGCTGCACGGTCCAACCTCGGCATCGCGTGCGCAGCCAGGCAGGGTGGGGTTTAGCCTGGGAAAGAAGAAGAAAGGATGGGGCTGGATGAGGATCAGGCTCTACCTCTGCTGCTACTTTTGCCAAAGAGAAGGGAAAGAGGGAACGCACGAGGCGTGGGCGCGGGGCTGGACTGCACCACATGAGCGAGGGTGGAAGATCAACAGGACACGCAAGCTCACCCGGCTCGATGCGCCACTGCTGGCTGGGTTCGGTCGGACCGGACCAGAGGGGCAGGTCGTTGTGTCTTATACTTCCAAAGCAAGAAAAATGGAGAGGTTAGAAGGGAAGTGGTCACATGCCCAAGCAAAACAAGAGGGAGGTTCGGTGAAGGTGTAGATTGGCATCACATGAATTGCATATATGCACCACACATACACTTGCATGCATGCATGCATGCATGGGTACACACGATATATAAATATCTAGAGAGTGTGTGTATATAACCACATGTATACCACGGTTTAGGCAGGAATAGAAAGTGTGTGTATGTGTATTAACACATGCACATGCATGGAGCTTAGAAGTAGGATTAGATGTGTGCCGGTGTATGTGTTACACACATATGCAAAAGTAATGTTTTGGTGGTTAGAGAGAAGGATTTAAACACAAAACAAGTAGAGACAAACTCACATGGAATTTGAAAACAAGAACAAAAGCACATAGATGATATCATTTCATGTGAGCATGGAATAGAGTTTATATTGCATGTACTAGAGATGGACCTTGTTATTGCATGTCCCATGCATGTGCGCATATTTTGTGAAAACAAACTATGTCACATGTATGTGAGCTAAAAGAGGTGGCCGAATAAAATAATTGCAATAAACAAGGGTTTGAGAAAGGCCAAGCTCACATGGCATTTTGAATTTGGTTGGATCAAACCAAATGACCATGTGTATGCGAATAGTAGGATCCATACAACTATATATGTGGGCTAGAATTAAATAAAACAAACAAATTAATATGCCCACATACGTGTATATGGTAGAATGAGGATGATCACATGGAAGTTGATATGGACAAGTTAGTAGGTGGGATGATTAAAGAGAGATGCCCTCAACTCCATTTGGGCATGTAACAATAATCAAGAACAAATACAATATATCAAGAAGCAAATTATTAATAATACAATGCAATATGAGGAGAAGAACCAAAAGAAAAGGGTTTTTAATATGATGCTCAAATCCAAGGTGGCATGATGACATGAGCATGATATAATTATGATGCAACAATTATATATAGGAAGTAGCAATTATATTACTAGACCAAGTAGCATGACAATTGTTAGACAATTGGGAAGCTACAGAACGCACATCCAATGAATCTGGTGGATCCATATGTGGTTTAGGAAAAGAACCCACATGCAATGATTATGGTGGATCCATATTTGGTTTATGAAAAAAACATACATGTAATGACTCTAGTGCTGGTTTAGGATAAGAACACACATGCAATGACTCTAGTGGATCCATATGTGGTTTGTGAAAATAAGACACATGCAATGACTCTAGTGGATCCATGTGGTTTATGAAAAGAACACACATGCAATGACACTGGAGGATCCATATGTGGTTTGTGAAAAGAGCACACATTCAATGACACTGGTGGAGCCATATGTGGTTTCTGAAAAGAATACACATTTAATGACTCTAGTTGTGGTTTATGAAAAGAACACACTTTCAATGTATCTAGTTGTGGTTTATGAAAAGAACACACATGCAATGACACTGGTGGATCCATGTGGTTTATGAAAAGAACACACATGCAATGACTCTGCTGGATCCATTGTGGTTTGTGACAGGAACACACATGCAATCACCCTAGTGGATCCATGTGGTTTACGAAAATAACAGACATGAAATGAACTCTAGTGGATCCATATGTGATTTATGAGAATAACACACATGTAATGACACTATTTGTGGTCCATGAAAAGAACACACATGCAATGACACTGGTGCATCCATGTGGTTCATGAAAATAAAACATGCAATGACTCTGGTGGATCCATATGTGGTTTATGAAAAGAACACACATGCAATGACACTGGTGGATCCATATGTGGTTTGTCAAAAGAACATACATTCAATGACATTGGTGGATCATTATGTGGTTTGCGAAAAGAACACGTATTTAATGACTCTAGTTATGGTTTATGAAAATAAAACACATTTAATGACTCTAGTTGTGGTTTATGAAAAGAACACACATGCAATGACATTGGTGGATCCATATGTGGTTTATGAAAAGAACATACATGTAATGACTCTAGTGATGGTTTAGGATAAGAACACACATGCAATGACTCTAGTGGATCCATATGTGGTTTGTGATAAGAACACACATGAAAGGACTCTAGTGGATCTATGTGGTTTATGAAAAGAATAGACATGCAATGACTCTGGTGGATCCATATGTGGTTTATGAAAAGAACACACATGCAATGACATTGGAGGATCCATATCTGGTTTGGGAAAAGAACTTATATTCAATGACACTGGTGGATCCATATGTGGTTTGTGAAAGGAATACACATTCAATGACTCTAATTGTGGTTTATGAAAAGAACAGACATGTACTGACTCTAGTGATGGTTTAGGATAAGAACACGCATGCAATGACTCTAGTGGATCCATATGTGGTTTGTGATAAGAACACACATGAAAGGACTCTAGTGGATCTATGTGGTTTATGAAAAGAATAGACATGCAATGACTCTGGTGGATCCATATGTGGTTTATGAAAAGAACACACATGCAATGACATTGGAGGATCCATATCTAGTTTGGGAAATGAACATACATTCAATGACACTGGTGGATCCATATGTGGTTTGTGAAAGGAACACACATTTAATGACTCTAATTGTGGTTTATGAAAAGAACACACATTTAATGTCTCTAGTTGTCGTTTATGAAAAGAACACACATGCAATGACACTGGTGGATCCATGTGGTTTATGAAAAGAACACACATGCAATGACATTGGTGGATCCACATGTGGTTTATGAAAAGAACATACATGTAATGACTCGAGTGATGGTTTAGGATAAGAACACACATGCAATGACTCTAGTGGATCCATATGTGGTTTGTGATAAGAACACACATGAAAGGACTCTAGTGGATCTATGTGGTTTATGAAAAGAATAGACATGCAATGACTCTGGTGGATCCATATGTGGTTTATGAAAAGAACAGACATGCAATGACATTGGAGGGTCCATATCTGGTTTGGGAAAAGAACATACATTCAATGACACTGGTGGATCCATATGTGGTTTGTGAAAGGAACACACATTTAATGACTCTAGTTGTGGTTTATGAAAAGAACACACATTTAATGTCTCTAGTTGTGGTTTATGAAAAAAACACACATGCAGTGACACTGGTGGATCCATGTGGTTTATGAAAAGAACACACATGCATTGACTATGGTGGATCCACGTGGTTTATGTAAAGAACAGACATGCAATGACTCTGGTGGATCCATATGTGGTTTGTGCAAGGAACAAACATAAAATGACCCTAGTGGATCCATGTGGTTTATGAAAAGAACAGACATGGAATGACTCTAGCTGTGGTTAATGAAAAGAACACACATGCAATGACACTAGGGGATTCATATGTGGTTTATGAAAATAACACACATGCAATGGCACTGGTGGATCCATATGTGGTTTGTGAAAAGAACAAACATTCAATGACACTTGTGGATCCATGTGGTTTATGAAAAGAGCAGACATGCAATGACTCTGGTGGATCCATATGTGGTTTATGAAAAGAACACACATGCAATGACATTGGAGGATCCATATCTGGTTTGGGAAAAGACCATGCATTCAATGACACTGGTGGATCCAGATGTGGTTTGTGAAAGGAACACACATTTAATGACTCTAGTTGTGGTTTATGAAAAGAACACACATTTAATGTCTCTAGTTGTCGTTTATGAAAAGAACACACATGCAATGACACTGGTGGATCCATGTAGTTTATGAAAAGAACACACATGCAATGACATTGGTGGATCCATATGTGGTTTATGAAAAGAACATACATGTAATGACTCTAGTGATGGTTTAGGATAAGAACACCCATGCAATGACTCTAGTGGATCCATATGTGGTTTGTGATAAGAACACACATGAAAGGACTCTAGTGGATCTATGTGGTTTATGAAAAGAATAGACATGCAATGACTCTGGTGGATCCATATGTGGTTTATGAAAAGAACACACATGCAATGGCATTGGAGGATCCATATCTGGTTTGGGAAAAGAACATACATTCAATGACACTGGTGGATCCATATGTGGTTTGTGAAAGGAACACACATTTAATGACTCTAGTTGTGGTTTATGAAAAGAACACACATTTAATGTCTCTAGTTGTGGTTTATGAAAAGAACACACATGCAATGACACTGGTGGATCCATGTGGTTTATGAAAAGAACACACATGCAATGACTATCGGATCCACGTGGTTTATGTAAAGAACAGACAGGCAATGACTCTGGTGGATCCATATGTGGTTTGTGAAAGGAATAAACATAAAATGACCCTAGTGGATCCATGTGGTTTATGAAAAGAACAGACATGGAATGACTCTAGCTCTGGTTAATGAAAAGAACATACATGCAATGACACTAGGGGATTCATATGTGGTTTATGAAAATAACACACATGCAATGGCACTGGTGGATCCATATGTGGTTTGTGAAAAGAACAAACATTCAATCACACTGGTGGATCCATGTGGTTTATGAAAAGAGCAGACACGCAATGACTCTGGTGGATCCATATGTGGTTTGTGAGAAGAACACACATGCAATGACTCTAGTTGTGGTTCATGAAAAGAACACACATGCAATGACACTGGTGGATCCATCTGGTTCATGAAAAGAACACACATGCAATGACTCTGGTGGATCCATATCTGGTTTATGAAAAGAACATACATGCAATGACTCTAGTTGTGGTTTAGCATAAGAACACACATGCAATGACTCTGGTGGATCCATATGTGGTTTGTGAAAGGAACACACATGCAATGACCCTAGTGGATCCATGTGTTTTATGAAAAGAACATACATGCAATGACTCTCAATGTGGTTAATGAAAAGAACAAACATGCAATGACACTAGGGGATCAATATGTGGTTAATGAAAAGAAACACACATGCAATGACACTGGTGGATCCATATGTGGTTTGTGAAAAGAACACACATTCAATGACACTGGTGGATCCATGTGGTTTATGAAAAGAGCAGACACACAATGACTCTGGTGGATCCATATGTGGTTTGTGAGAAGAACACACATGCAATGACTCTAGTTGTGGTTCATGAAAAGAACACACATGCAATGACACTGGTGGATCCGTGTGGTTTATGAAAAGAGCAGACACACAATGACTCTGGTGGATCCATATGTGGTTTGTGAGAAGAACACACATGCAATGACTCTAGTTGTGGTTCATGAAAAGAACACACATGCAATGACACTGGTGGATACATCTGGTTCATGAAAAGAACACACATGCAATGACTCTGGTGGATCCATATCTGGTTTATGAAAAGAACATACATGCAATGACTCTAGTTATGGTTTAGCATAAGAACACACATGCAATGACTCTGGTGGATCCATATGTGGTTTGTGAAAGGAACACACATGCAATGACCCTATTGGATCCATGTGTTTTATGATAAGAACATACATGCAATGACTCTAAATGTGGTTAATGAAAAGAACAAACATGCAATGACACTAGGGGATCCATATGTGGTTAATGAAAAGAAACACACATGCAATGACACTGGTGGATCCATATGTGGTTTGTGAAAAGAACACACATTCAATGACACTGGTGGATCCATGTGGTTTATGAAAAGAGCAGACACACAATGACTCTGGTGGATTCATATGTGGTTTGTGAGAAGAACACACATGCAATGACTCTAGTTGTGGTTCATGAAAAGAACACACGTGCAATGACACTGGTGGATCCATGTGGTTCATGAAAAGAACGCATATGCAATGACTCTGGAGGATCCATATGTGGTTTATGAAAAGAACTTACATGCAATGCCTCTAGTGCTGGTTTACGATAAGAACACACATGCAATGACTCGAGTGGATCCATATGTGGTTTGTGAAAATAACAGACATGAAATGACTCTGGTGGATCCATTTGGTTTATGAATAGAACATACATGCAATGAACTCTAGTGGATCCATATGTGGTTTATTAGAATAACACACATGCAATGACTCTAGTTGTGGTTCATGAAAAGAACACACATGCAATGACACTAGTGGATCCATATGTGGTTTGTGAAAAGAACATACATTTAATTACTCTAGTTGTGGTTTATGAAAAGAACACACATTTAATGACTCTGGCTGTGGTTTATCAAAAGAACACACATGCAATGACACTGGTGGATCCATGTGGTTTACGAAAAGAACACACATGCAATGACACTGATTGTGGTTCATGAAAAGAATAGACATGCAATGACACTGGTGGATCCATGTGGTTCATGAAAAGAACAGAAATGCAATGACCCTGGTGGATCCATATGTGGTTTGTGAAAAGAACACACATGCAAAAACTCTGGTGGATCCATATGTGGTTTATGAAAAGAACAGACGTGTAATGACTCTAGTGCTGTTTTAGGATAAGAACACACATGCAATGACTCTAGTGGATCCATGTGTGGTTTGTGAAAAGAACACACATGCAATGAATCTAGTGGATCCATGTGGTTTAAGAAAATAACAGACATGAAATGAACTCTAGTGGATGATCCATGTGGTTTATGAGAATAACACACATGTAATGACACTATTTGTGGTCCATGAAAAGAACACACATGCAATGACACTGGTGCATCCATGTGGTTCATGAAAATAAAACATGCAATGACTCTGGTGGATCCATATGTGGTTTATGAAAAGAACACACTTGCAATGACACTGGTGGATCCATATGTGGTTTGTGAAAAGAACATACATTCAATGACATTGGTGGATCATTATGTGGTTTGCGAAAAGAACACGTATTTAATGACTCTAGTTATCGTTTATGAAAAGAAAACACATTTAATGACTCTAGTTGTGGTTTATGAAAAGAACACACATGCAATTACATTGGTGGATCCATATGTGGTTTATGAAAAGAACATACATGTAATGACTCTAGTGATGGTTTAGGATAAGAACACACATGCAATGACTCTAGTGGATCCATATGTGGTTTGTGATAAGAACACACATGAAAGGACTCTAGTGGATCTATGTGGTTTATGAAAAGAATAGACATGCAATGACTCTAGTGGATCCATATGTGGTTTATGAAAAGAACACACATGCAATGACATTGGAGGATCCATATCTGGTTTGGGAAATGAACATACATTCAATGACACTGGTGGATCCATATGTGGTTTGTGAAAGGAACACACATTTAATGACTCTAGTTGTGGTTTATGAAAAGAACACACATTTAATGTCTCTAGTTGTGGTTTATGAAAAGAACACACATGCAATGACACTGGTGGATCCATGTGGTTTATGAAAAGAACACACATGCAATGACTATGGTGGATCCACGTGGTTTATGTAAAGAACAGACATGCAATGACTCTGGTGGATCCATATGTGGTTTGTGAAAGGAACAAACATAAAATGACCCTAGTGGATCCATGTGGTTTATGAAAAGAACAGACGTGCAATGACTCTAGCTGTGGTTAATGAAAAGAACACACATGCAATGACACTAGGGGATCCATATGTGCTTTACGAAAAGAACACACATGCAATGACACTGGTGGATCTATATGTGGTTTGTGAAAAGAACAAACATTCAATGACACTTGTGGATCCATGCGGTTAATGAAAAGAAAAAACATGCAATGACTCTAGTGGATCCATATGTGGTTTGTGAAAAGAACACACATGCAATGACTCTAGTTGTGGTTCATGAAAAGAACACACATGCAATGACTCTTGTGGATCCTGATGTCGTTTATGAAAAGAACACACATGCAATGACCCTGGAGGATCCATATGTGGTTTAGGGAAAGAACACACATGCAATGAACTCTAGTGGATCCATATGTGGTTTGTGAAAAGAACACACATGCAATGACTCTAGTGGATCCATGTGGTTTATGAAAATAACAGACATGCAATGACTCTAGTGGATCCATATGTGGTTTGTGAAAAGAACACACATTTTATGACTCTAGTTGTGGTTTATGAAAAGAACACACATGCAATGACACTTGCGGATGCATGTGGTTTATGAAAAGAATAGACATGCAATGACTCTGGTGGATCCATGTGGTTTATGGAAAGAATAGACATGCAATGACTCTGGTGGATCCATATCTGTTTTATGAAAAGAACAGACATGCAATGACTCTAGTTGTGGGTAATGAAAATAACACACATGGAATGACACTAGGGAATCCATATGTGGTTCATGAAAATAACACACATGTAATGACTCTAGTGGATCCATATGTGGTTTATGAAAAGAACACACATGAAATGAGACTGGTGGATCCATATGTGGCTTGTGAAAAGAGCACACATTCAATGACACTGGTGGATCCATATGTGGTTTGTGAAAATAACACACATTTAATGACTCTAGTTGTGGTTTATGAAAAGAACACACATTTAATGACTCTTGTTGTGGTTCATGAAAAGAACACACATGCAATGACACTCGCGGATACATGTGGTTTATGAAAAGAACACACATGCAATGACTCTGATGGATCAATGTGATTTATGAAAAGAACAGATATGCAATGACTCTGGTGGATCCATATGTGGTTTTAGAAAATAACACACATGAAATGACTCTAGTTAATCCATGTGGTTTATGAAAAGAATAGACATGCAATGACTCTAGGTGTTGTTAATGAAAAGAACACACATGCAATGACACTAGGGGATCCATATGTGGTTTATGAAAAGAAAACACATGCAATGCCACTAGTGGATCTATATGTGGTTTGTGAAAAGAACAAATATTCAATGACACTTGTGGATCCATGTGGTTTATGAAAAGAACAAACATGCAATGACTCTAGTGGATCCATATGTGGTTTGTGAAAAGAACACACAGGCAATGACTCTAGTTGTGGTTCATGAAAAGAATACACATGCAATGACTCCAGTGGATCCATATGTCGTTTATGAAAAGAACACACATGCAATGACCCTGGTGGATCCATATGTGGTTTAGGAAAAGAACACACATGCAATGAACTCTGGTGGATCCATATGTGGTTTGTGAAAAGAACACACATGTAATGACTCTAGTGGATCCATGTGGTTTATGAAAAGAACAGACATGCAATTACTCTAGTGGATCCATATGTGGTTTGTGAAAAGCACACACACTTAATGACTGTAATTGTGGTTTATGAAAAGAACACACATGCAATGACATTGTTGGATGGATGTGGTTTATGAAAAAAAAACACATGCAATGACTATGGTGGATCCATGTGGTTTATGCAAAGAAGAGACATGCAATGACTCTGGTGGATCCATATGTGGTTTATGAAAAGAACAGACACACAATGACTCTAGTTTTGGTTAATGAAAAGAACGCACATGCAATGACAATAGGGCATCCATATGTGGTTAATCAAAAGAACACCCATGCAATGACACGATGGATCCATATGTGGTTTGTGAAAAGAACACACATTCAATGACACTAATGGATCCATGTGGTTTATGAAAAGAACATACATGCAATGAATCTAGTGGTTCCATATGTGGTTTGTGAAAAGAACACACATGTAATGACTCTAGTTATGGTTCATGAAAAGAACACACATGCAATGACACTGGTGGATCCATGTGGTTCATGAAAAGAACACACATGCAATGACTCTGGTGGATCCATATGTGGTTTGTGAAAAGAACACACATGCAATGACTCTAGTGGATCCATGTGGTTTATGAAAATAACAGACATGCAATGACTCTAGTGGATCCATATGTGGTTTGTGAAAAGAACACACATTTTATGACTCTAGTTGTGGTTTATGAAAAGAACACACATGCAATGACACTTGCGGATGCATGTGGTTTATGAAAAGAATAGACATGCAATGACTCTAGTGGATCCATGTGGTTTATGGAAAGAATAGACATGCAATGACTCTAGTGGATTCATATCTGTTTTATGAAAAGAACAGACATGCAATGACTCTAGTTGTGGGTAATGAAAATAACACACATGGAATGACACTAGGGCATCCATATGTGGTTCATGAAAATAACACACATGTAATGACTCTAGTGGATCCATATGTGCTTTATGAAAAGAACACACATGAAATGAGACTGGTGGATCCATATGTGGCTTGTGAAAAGAGCACACATTCAATGACACTGGTGGATCCATATGTGGTTTGTGAAAATAACACACATTTAATGACTCTAGTTGTGGTTTATGAAAAGAACACACATTTAATGACTCTAGTTGTGGTTCATGAAAAGAACTCACATGCAATGACACTGGCGGATACATGTGGTTTATGAAAAGAACACACATGCAATGACTCTGATGGATCAATATGATTTATGAAAAGAACAGATATGTAATGACTCTGGTGGATCCATATGTGGTTTTTGAAAATAACACACATGAAATGACTCTAGTTAATCCATGTGGTTTATGAAAAGAATAGACATGCAATGACTCTAGGTGTTGTTAATGAAAAGAACACACATGCAATGACACTAGGGGATCCATATGTGGTTTATGAAAAGAACACACATGCAATGCCACTAGTGGATCTATATGTGGTTTGTGAAAAGAACAAATATTCAATGACAGTTGTGGATCCATGTGGTTTATGAAAAGAACAAACATGCAATGACTCTAGTGGATCCATATGTGGTTTGTGAAAAGAACACACAGGCAATGACTCTAGTTGTGGTTCATGAAAAGAATACAGATGCAATGACTCGAGTGGATCCATATGTCGTTTATGAAAAGAACACACATGCAATGACCCTGGTGGATCCATATGTGGTTCAGGAAAAGAACACACATGCAATGAACTCTGGTGGATCCATATGTGGTTTGTGAAAAGAACACACATGTAATGACTCTAGTGGATCCATGTGGTTTATGAAAAGAACAGACATGCAATTACTCTAGTGGATCCGTATGTGGTTTGTGAAAAGCACACACACTTAATGACTGTAATTGTGGTTTATGAAAAGAACACACATGCAATGACATTGTTGGATGGATGTGGTTTATGAAAAAAAAAACACATGCAATGACTATGGTGGATCCATGTGGTTTATGGAAAGAAGAGACATGCAATGACTCTGGTGGATCCATATGTGGTTTGTGAAAAGAACAGACACACAATGACTCTAGTTTTGGTTAATGAAAAGAACGCACATGCAATGACAATAGGGCATCCATATGTGGTTAATCAAAAGAACACCCATGCAATGACACTATGGATCCATATGTGGTTTGTGAAAAGAACACACATTCAATGACACTAATGGATCCATGTGGTTTATGAAAAGAACATACATGCAATGAATCTAGTGGTTCCATATGTGGTTTGTGAAAAGAACACACATGTAATGACTCTAGTTATGGTTCATGAAAAGAACACACATGCAATGACACTGGTGGATCCATGTGGTTCATGAAAAGAACACACATGCAATGACTCTGGTGGATCCATATGTGGTTTAGGAAAAGAACAGACATGCAATGACTCTAGTGATGGTTTATGATAAGAACACACATGCAATGACTCTAGTGGATCCATATATGGTTTGTGAAAAGAACATATATACAATGACTCTAGTGGATCCATGTGGTTTATGAAAAGAACATACATGCAATGAACTCTAGTGGATCCATATGTGGTTCATGAAAAGAAAACACATGCAATGACACTGGTGGATCCATATGTGGTTTGTGAAAAGAATACACATTTAATGACTCTAGTTGTGGTTTATGAAAAGAACACACATTTAATGATTCTAGCCATGATTTGTGAAAAGAACAAACGTGCAATGACACTGGTGGATCCATGTGATTTATGAAAAGAACACTGATGACCCACAAGTATAGGGGGTGTATCACAGTATATTCGAGGGAAGTGAAACCCAATTTATTGATTTGACACAAGGGGAGCCAAAGAATATTTATAAGCCTTAACAACTGAGTTGTCAATTCAGCTGCACCTGGAAACAATCTTGCTCACAGCAGTTTATCAGTAGCAACAGTTTTGTAGTAGGAATATCAAAGTAACAACAGTAGTAAAGCAAAGACAGTAGTAACAAAAGCAGTAAACAATGGGATTCGAGTGTGGTAGGCATAGGGATGGATGGACAGGCGTTGCATGGACAAGACAATTCACATAGCAATCAGAACATAGGGCAATTGCAGATAAATAAGATAAAGCACCCAAGTACTAGACAATCCTAGGCATGTGTTACATATATAGTCATACGTGCTCGCAATGAGAACTTGCACAACATCTTTTGTCCTGCCAGCCCGTTTGCAGCGGGGCCTCTAGGGAACTACTGGCAATTAAGGTGCTCCTTTTAATAGAGCACTGGAGCAAAGCATTAACACTCCGTGAACACATGTGATCCTCACATCAAAGCCTTTCCCTTCCGGTTATTCCGATTTCTGTCACTTCGGAGCCATAGGTTCCGGACAACAACATGTGTATACAACTTGTAGATAAGACCAGAGACAATACTATCATAATGAATCAATAATAAGTTCAGATCTTAAATCATGGCACTCGGGCCCTAGTGACAAGCATTAAGCATAACAAGTCGCAACAAAGTCATAAAGCACTAATAAAAGATACTAGGCACCATGCCCTAACAATCTGATGCCATTACATGAACGATCTCATCCAATCCTTACCATCCCCATAGCCTACAGCGGGGGATTACTCACTCATAGATGGGGGAAACATGGATGGTCGATGAAGATGATGGTGGAAATCGATGGAGATGGCTCCGGGGGCACTTCCCTGTCCTGGCAGAGTGCCGGAACAGAGACTTTCTGTCCCCCGAATATCCCCTTCGGTGGCGGCGTCACAGGGGAACTTTTTGTGGAAAAACGTCGAACCCCCCGAAGTTTTTAGGTCAGAAGGCTTCTTATAGGTAAAGAGGGATACCGAGGGGTTGCCTGGTTCCTGGGGGTGGTGTGGCCAGCCCTTGGCCCTCACCCGTCTCGTATTCTGGCTCCGTGAGTCTTCTGGAAAAATAGGAACTTTGGCTTTTGTCCCATCCAATTCCGAGAATATTCATTTTCTGACTTTCCTCGAACCAAAAACAGCAGAAAAAGGCAGCTGGCACTGTGGCTCTTGTTAATAGGTTAGTCCAAGAAATCATATGAAAAGTACACCAAAGTGTGGACAAAACACAAGAAAGTGGATAAAACCAAGCATGGAGCATCAAAAATTATAGATACATTTGCAATGTATCAACATCCCCAAGCTTAACTCCTGCTCGTCCTCGAGTAGGTAAGTGATAAAAAGAAAGAATAATTTTTGAGGTGACATGCACCATCAAAGACTTGATCAAAGTATTTGTAAAACACTCAAAGCTGGGATCATAGTACTTCAATCATAACATGAAAGACAAAGTTCTAGCAATAAGACAAAGAAACTATGATGCAACATGAAAAGGCACAAACAAAAGATTCATGAATAACAATGCTTTGCAATACGTTTGTTTGTTTCACATAAATAAAACATAGCAAAGTGGCATTCAACTTGTCTCTCAAAGAGTAGCAAACATAAATGCATAGGACACCTTCAAAGTTTACAAGAGTTACTAGATACAAATAGTTTAAAACAAGCAATATCAAGGTATGCATCAATCAACAAGTCTTGGGGCAATGCACATAGAACTAAGAATGGCCACTATGCTCTCAAGAAAGTGCTCATAGAATAAGTGGAGACTCAACAAGGAAATTAAAAGGTTTTGAATAATTTGAAAGGCTTCCAAATGCTGAAAGCATGGTACTCATTAGCTTTGAGCTCTCATTGCCCCTATCATAAGCATCTTTAACGTGGTGAAGGTGAAAGTGACACAACTAAGACGATATGCTTGACAAGTTATAAATCAAAGTCTCGTGCCCCTTACTGACGAAGACCGATCCTCATGCTACTCAACTTCAGTCATGAGTAAGCTCTTGTCATTGTAAGTATATACGTATCATAGAGAACCGCCAACGGGGTACCCCTTGCACATGATATGGGAGTTATCCCATAATCAAAATGACAAGGCAAGCAAACAATGAGCATCTCAGCGATCTTTTTATTTACTATGTGCATAGATTTTTATTGAGGACGCTTCATAGAATTCTCATTATGGTTATGCTGAAAGTTTCCACCATGATTAGGCATGGCTTAGGCTAGCAGCCCAGGCGTTTCTCTAACATACATACAAACTCATCTTACAAGTTCCACTTTTATTTCACACCGCCGGGATCCATAAGCAAAAGAACATGATATCAACGAGGTACAAAGTACCAGTGCAATGTTGAAAGCATTCCCCATGATACATGGTTCTGCTAACTTCAACTTATAAAGCGAAAGCATATACGCAACAAAGAAGGATGCAATGGTTCAGGTTTATTAAGTACAAGAAATAAAGTGTGCCATCAAGTTCGTGAGAGCTTTACTAACTAACTTTCTCATAACAAGCAAACATTTTATTCGGAAGAAAACAAGGCATAATGAATATGCACGGAAGTAGCAAATGATGCTAATAGGTAGGTATGGTGGACACTTTGGCAATATTTGGTTTTAGGGAGTTGGAAACATGAGTAAAACATACTCAGTGAAAGTGAAGGCTAGCAATAGTAAGGGAGCGACAAACGAGAGCAATAATGGCCATAATCATGTAGAGGGACAAAACATCATTGATCAAAGCATAAAGTGATACTACAAGTTGAAAACTAAAGGATCATAAAGGCTTATGGTGACTTGGGATAGTCATAACATGGTGTGGGCATGTGTCAAGTCAACCCAAATAAAGCATCAAAGGAGAATACCACTATACTATGCTTTAATATGCTAAAACAACGCATGATTCATCCAAGGCACATTAAGCAATCTCAATTGTTTATAACAAGTCATGATACAAAAAATAATACTAAGCATAAAGCCAAAACAATATCAAGCATGACATGACAAAGCATAGGCCACAGTCAAAAACAAGCTCTCTTTACCACTTAAGCATGAACTTTCCTAGTCTTTTCCAAGCCAAACCAAACTATTTGAAAGCCAATATATGAAAGAGGGGGTCCAACCAATTTAATCAGAAAACTAAGAAAACAAAGCAAACAAAAACCAAAAATAAAACGAAAAAGAAGACTCTCCAAGAACAACACAATTGTGCATGAAACAATAAAAATGAAGCGTTTGGAAGAAACCTGGGATTTTTATTGATGAAGAAGGGGATGCCTTGGGCATCCCCAAGCTTTGACGCTTGTACTTCTTAGATATTTCTTGGGGTGAAACGTGTGGCATCCCCAAGATTGAGCTTTAGTCCATCCTTCATCTCATTACTCATTGCTTCCATACACCTGAAATTTTTTCGTCATACAAAACTTCACACAATCTCATTAGCAACATTGGTGCATTTAAGATAAATAAGTCTTAAGGTTCAGTTATAACACCAAATAAACTTTCATTAGAACACTAGATACTGTAGCACTTCCTTCAAAAAGCTCAATTCCCCAAAAGAACTCAAGAAGAAACCAACAAGAAGCAAATGCAGAAAATGGCAGAAATCTGTCAAAACAGACCAGTAGGTAAAGACGAATTTTTTGGAAGACCTTCTGTTGCTCAAATGAAAAAGTGTTGAACTAAATAAAGTTATATAACAACCTGGGTCAGAAGCAAAAAAATATACAGATCAGTCCGACATACAGCGCTCTCTCACGAATTTTTACGGTGAAGCACAGAAATCTGTTTCGGGACAGCAACTTTCCTAATCATTACTTCTCTGTCATTAGAGGTTACTCTTCGCACAAAAAGCAAATAAAAAGGATAAGAAGCGGTTATTACTGAAGTAATAACTTCCAAGACTCATCTAAAACTTTTGGGTTATCTCACAATAAGTACTTTTCTTTAATGCCTTTAAGTTAGGCATAAGCAAAAAACTAGAATGGATAGAATAGAAGTAAACAACAATAATCATAGTGAAAACATTGTTTTGTTCAGTGAAATGCTTTTGTTAACAAGGTTGATCAGGTCTTGCTACCAAAACAATTTCGTATGAGACAAAACTTTGTATTCCACTTATGATTATGTTACCTCAACCTTGATAGCAATGGTCCCATTCATAATAGTTTCAAATTTTTCTCTTGGTATGGGACAATATATTTCTCCAACTTGAATGTCCTCAACATGTTCAATTGAATTAAAACCATAAGTCCTTTCAATATTCTTGAGGAAATAGACAATGTGTTCCTTGTCATTAACATTGAAGGTCACCTTCCCTTGATTATAATTAATAACAGCTCCTGCAGTATTTAAGAAAAGGTCTCCCAAGAATAATAGACATATTATCATCTTCAGGCATAAAAGTTTGAGAGGATGCTCTCATAAGAAATATGAGTTGAAGTAAAAGAGAGAATAAAGGAGCAAATTCAAAACACATGTAAGTCTAACCCACTTCCTATGCATAGGAATCGTGTAAGCAAATAACAAAGTGACAGGCATAGGAAGATAAAGCAAAAGTAACTTCAAAACTTTCAGCACATAGAGAGGTGTTTCAATACCATGAAAACTTCCACAACCATATTTTATTCTCTCATAATAATTTTCAGTAGCCTCATGAAGAAACTCAACAATATAACTATCACATAAAGCATGCTCTTCATGATCTACAAGCACTAGAGCTTTATCATAAACATCTTCAAAAGAATCCTCAGGAACATAACATTCAACATTCTTTAGTAAGCATGGGGGACAATCAAATAGTGTAAGGGATAAAGAGTTACTCTCATTAGAAGGTAGGCATGGGTAGCTAATCCATTCTTCCTCCTTTTGTTCATCACTCTCCTTCTCTTTTTCATGTAATGGGATTTCAGGTTCATCAATTTCTTCTTCCATAGGATCCTGCAAGGCATTAGTCTCTTCCATTTGTGGAAAGCATCTATTAAAATATTCAAGAATATAGCCATTTTCATCCTTGTAATTATCAAGGCAAAATTTAAGTATACCATACACCTCATATTTGTAAGGTGAATCATCAATATTTTCAAGCAAACTAGCAAGTTCAAAAAGCACCCTTCCAAGAAATAAATTCTTCAATTTGTTCCGCATCATAAAAGTCATAAATTCCTTTAGCATAGGAAGATATGGTATCATTATCACTATACTCACATTGAAAAGGGAGGTGTTTATACCTCTTTCTGCAACAAGACTCATCACATCAACAAGTAACATTATAAGTAGAGCACATGTTCCTAGCAATGGTATACAATCTATCAATTTGTTCCCATAAGTGTTTCCCTTTTTGTGACAAGCGGTGTTCCTTATAATAATATTATTGATCTTCTGTGAACCCACCTTGCCAATAAGCTTCAGTTTCAAAGAAAGCAACCATTGCCAACAAGCATGATAAAGCAAGGCAATAACAGACCAACAAAAATAACAACTAGAGTAGGAACTATATTTTTGATAAAGAAACTAGCAAACAAGGAGAAAGATAAACTTAGCTTGAACAATAGTGATTCCAAGTGAACTTGATAAATAAAGCTATGCTCCCCGGCAACGGCACCAGAAAATAGTCTTGATGACCCACAAGTATAGGGGGTGTATCGCAGTATTTTCGAGGGAAGTGAAACCCAATTTATTGATTCCACACAAGGGGAGCCAAAGAATATTTATAAGCCTTAACAACTGAGTTGTCAATTCAGCTGCACCTGGAAACAATATTGCTCACAACAGTTTATCAGTAGCAACAGTTTTGTAGTAGGAATAACAAAGTAACAGCAGTAGTAAAGCAAAGACAGTAGTAACAAAAGCAGTAAACAATGGGATTCGAGTGCGGTAGGCATAGGGATGGATGGAAGGGCGTTGCATGGACAAGACAATTCACATAGCAATCAGAACATAGGGCAATTGCAGATAAATAAGATAAAGCACCCAAGTTCTAGACAATCCTAGGCATGTGTTCCATATATAGTCATACATGCTCGCAATGAGAACTTGCACAACATCTTTTGTCTTGCCAGCCCGTTTGTAGCGGGGCCTCTAGGGAACTACTGGCAATTAAGGTGCTCCTTTTAATACAGCACCGGAGCAAAGCATTAACACTCCGTGAACACATGTGATCCTCACATCAAAGCCTTTCCCTTCCGGTTATCCCAATTTTTGTCACTTCGGGGCCATAAGTTCCGGACAACAACGTGTGCATACAACTTGTAGATAAGACCAGAGAAAATTCTATCATAATGAATCAATAATAAGTTCAGATCTAAAATCATGGCACTCGGGCCCTAGTGACAAGCATTAAGCACAACAAGTCGCAACAAAGTCATAAAGCACTAATAAAAGATACTAGGCACCATGCCCTAACAGTCTGATGCCATTACATGAACGATCTCATCCAATCCCTACCATCCCCATAGCCTACAACGGGGGATTACTCACTCATAGGTGGGGGAAACATGGATGGTCGATGAAGATGATGGTGGAGATCGAAGGAGATGGCTCCGAGGGCACTTCCCCGTCCCGGCAAAGTGCCGGAACAGAGACTTTCTGTCCCCCGAATCTCCCCTTCGGTGGCGGCGGCGCAGCGGAACTTTTTGTGGAAAACCGTCAAACCCCCGAAGTTTTTAGGTCAGAAGGCCTCTTATAGGCAAAGAGGGAGACCGAGGGGGTGCCTCGGGCCACCACACCATGCCCTGGCGCGGCCAGGCCCAGCCCGCGCCTGGGGGTGGTGTGGCCAGCCCTTGGCCCTCCTTCGTCTCGTATTCTGGCTCTGTGAGTCTTCTGAAAAAATAGGCACTTTGGCTTTTGTCCCGTCCAATTCTGAGAATATTCATTTTCCGACTTTCCTGGAACCAAAAATAGCAGAAAACAGGCAGCTGGCACTGTGGCTCTTGTTAATAGGTTAGTCCAAGAAATCATATGAAAAGTACTCCAAAGTGTGGACAAAACACAAGAAAGTGTATAAAACCAAGCATGGAGCATCAAAAATTATAGATACATTTGCAATGTATCAAACACACATGCACTGACTCTAGTGGATCCATATGTGGTTTATGAAAAGAACACATATGCAATGACACTAGTGGATCCATATGTGGTTTGTGAAAAAAAACACATTCAATGACTAGTGGATCCATGTGGTTTATGAAAAGAACAAACATTCAATGACTCTAGCTGTGGTTAATGAAAAGAACACACATGCAATGCCACTAGGGGATCCATAAGTGGTTTACGAAAATAACACACATGCAATGACATTGGTGGATCCATACGTGGTTTGTGAAAAGAACCAACCTTCAATGACACTAGTGGATCCATGTGGTTTATGAAAATAACATACATGCAATGGCTCTGGTGGATCCATATGTGGTTTGTGAAAAGAACACACATGTAATGACTCTAGTTATGGTTCATGAAAAGAACACACATGCAATGACTCTGGTGGATCCATATGTGGTTTATGAAAAGAACACACATGCAATGACTCTAGTGGATCCATATGTGGTTTAGGAAAAGAAGACACATGCAATGACTCTGGTGGATCCATATGTGGTTTATGAAAAGAATACACACGCAGTGACTCTAGTGAAATCCATATGTGGTTCATGAAACGAACCGACATGCAATGACTCTAGTGGATGCATATGTGGTTTGTGAAAAGAACACACATTTAATGAATCTAATTGTGGTTTATGAAAATAACACACATGCAATGACACTGGTGGATCCACGTTGTTGGGGGGATACCCCTGGGTAGGGTCACGCCGGGGTATAAAGGCCGAGTTAGCCGAGGTATGGCAAGGTCAAAGCAAGTGCTGGCCGAGTCACCTCAAGGCAGGCTGAATCACGGAGTAACCCGGACCAGGCGATGTCCACCTAACTGGGTCTTAACCGACTTATGCCGTATGTCGGTAAGATGTATCTTACTAATATGCAGGTACCGGTGTGACCAGATCAACTAGGTACGATCCGGGTTATATCAAGCTTGTAAGAGAAGGAAGGTATCTCGCTGGTCAAAGGGTGACTACTGTGTGCAGAGCGTGAGCAAAGCAGACAGAGGCCAGGACCACCAAGGCGTGGCCGACAAAGGTGACGATGCCTGTGTCGGATGATGCGGGCGTCACAGAGGCTCACGTAGCCTCTGCATGGATGACACTTGGCAAAAGAGACCCGGTCTGCTTACTATTTTGGGAGGAGGCATATTCCTCCACGTATGCCCTAACAGGAGACCTGGCTACCCCTATATAAGGAGGGCTAGGGCCTCTGTAGAAGGGGTTGGTTGATCTCTAGTGGGTTGTGGTTTACTAGTGTGTTCCTGAGGGCCAGCTAGTCCCCAATACAGCTCAAGGAGCACTTGTAAACGGTGGAAGTGAATCGAATACAAAGCAACTATGTGTGGAATCACCACACTATCCCTCCCAGGATTCCCCTAGTGCATTTAGTCCCCACCTTTAGCCTATCCATGGCATCTGCCATGACACCACCATGACAGTTGGCGCCCACCGTGGGGCTAGCGGCGCTAGCAGGGGTGAAGATCCGGACGGGAAACTTCATCGGCACCGGCGAACGCATCGTCTCAGGGCTCGTTCAGCGCTTTGGAGCACTGGACTTCATCAGCGACAACGCTGGCTGCTTCGGCGAGCGTCCTCTTCCGTGCAACGGCCTCTTCGTCAAGCTCGGCGCGTACAAGATCTACGTTGCTGTCTATGTGTCGTGCGTTCATCCACGACACGTCGTTGAAGGAGGCGAGCCATACCTTAGTGTGGCTCGCGGGGCGCGTATCACTCGCTGCCCGGAAAACGCTGAGGTGATGATGACCGCGCCTGGCACTAGCGCAAGCCAGGATCCTGCACCAGATCCGGAGGTAACGCCTAAGGCACCAAGGAAAAGTAGAGGTCCTCCTCTGGAAAGGCCAGAGAATGTGCTGTAGCAGGCGATGGATAGCTTGGCAAATCTAGTAGCGGCAGTAGTAGATCCGGCTCAGGCGCAGGCCGAGCTAGAGGAGACTAGGAAAAAAATACTAGAGGGTGCAAAAAAGATAGCCGCGGCTCAGCAGTCGTTGAACATGACACTGCGTGAGTACACAAAGGAAAATAAGGTAGATGCTGTAAAAGTGAAGGGGAGAAACCTCATAAGTGAAATGAACAAAGACAGTGATACTAGGATTGAGGAATCAGAAAACTGTCTGTCCGTGGGGCTGCCGAAGTATAGTACCCCGGCAAAGAACCTCAGGGCAGCAGATGCAGCTGCATCCGAGTTAGAAGGTCTGATGGGTGAAGCCCGTCAAAGACAGCAAGATAGGGTCAATGAGTTGGTTCGGATCGCGAACAGGCAAAATGAGGAATTTCTCAGGGTTAACCCGGAGAGAGCAGGGGCCTCCAAGGTCATTCATTCGACGGTGGGTAACCCGGAGAAATCCTCTGGAGCTGCATCGTCTCCTCATGGTGGTCCTAGAAGAGAAGAGGTAGTAACCTCGGCCAGGAGGAATAAGCAGATAGTCCCATATGACCCGGCAAGGGCAGGGAAAGGAAAAGAGGTACAGAGAAATGAGGATCGACGAAGCGTGAGCCGAGGTGAAGCTGGCCGAGGTAACCGTGACCAAGGCAATGCCGGTCAAGGGAACGCTGTAAACGGCAATGCCGAACAGCGTAATTCGGTAGGTGCAGGGCAACCACAGCAGCAGAATATACCACGGCAAGAGCGCAGTGCCAACCAAGGTATGGAACAGAGAGCAGCTCCACAGGAGTAAGATAGATACAATGATGGTGATTCGGAAATGGTGAATGCTGGGTATCCCAGGCCGGACTATCACGTGATAGGGTCAAGATTAGGAATCAGGAACTTGATGCCTGATGATGCCAGGTTGAAACTGGATCGGCTGTATAGGTCGGAGCAGATTGAATGTCAAGGTCCTCCGGGTCCAGCGTGTTTTGGGCCCCGGATCATGAAGGAACCTCCGGTATCTAACTTTCAGTTACCTAGAGGCACTAAGACGTATGACGACAGCACTAAGCCAGAGGATTGGTTGATTAACTATGCAACTGCTGTAAAAATTGCTACAGGCAACTTGAGATGGGCTGTGAGATATGTACCCCAGATGCTGGAGGGGCCAGCGACGGTATGGCTAAACAATTTTCCGCCCGGAAGTATGAACTGTTGGATCGATTTTGAGGAAATGTTTGTTAGCAATTTCTCAAGTACGTATTAGAGGCCCAACAGGCCACAGGCCCTAGCGGTGTGCAAGCAGAGACCGAATGAGACAGACCGGGAGATCTTGACCCGTTGGTGCACTGCGCGAAACTCTTGTGAAGGTGTAATTGAGTCACAGGCCATAGCTTGGTTTGCTCAGGGGTGCAGATATGCAAGCATGCTATGGCAAAGGTTGCAAAGAGATATGCCAACTACCTTGGCCAAAACGATCCAAATTGCTGATTCATGTGCCTTGGGTGATCCGACTCAGCCCAGGCTCATGTCAAACGAGTCAAGCGAGGAGGGCTATCAATGAGATGGGGCTGGATCATCCCGGAGAAATGATTATCGGGTAAAAGAAGAGATGATAGACCGGATTACCGGTACAGTTCGCAACATGTTGCGGCTGTGAATCAAGATCAGCCCGGAGCAGGAAGCAACCAACGTCAGAAAACTGGAGGATAGCAATGGACACCAAGAAATGATGGCAAGAAAACTTGGACGCCAGAGCAGAAGAAATAGTGGCAGGAAAAGAAGAACCGTCCGAGGTATACTTATGAGGCAATGCTGGATCAGCCATGTAAATTTCACACGCCAAATCCGAGTAACCTAGCGGGTCAACAACCAGGCAATGTGAGTGGATGCGAAAAATAGAACAAGGTGGTTCGGGGAATGCTCAGGCACCTCAAAATGATCAACCTCGGCAGGAGTTACCCTGGCAGCAATTGCTCTCCAGAGCCAACACGCAACAGTTAATGTTGCCTCCCCCTCCGCCGAGGTATGACAACCATGAGAGAAGAGATGTTGTGCATCAAGTGGAAGACCAGCATCAACCGGATCAGAGGTACCCCGGAAACAAGGGGAGGAATGAGTACAGAGAGCATCATCAGAGTTACTATGTGTTCACCACAGAAGAGACAGACATAAAGAGTTTGCAGCGCCGACATGTGGAAGTAAATGCGGTAATGCTAGCTGTGACGAGGTATATGCCTTGGTCGGATCAGGAGATTACCTAGAGCATCAAAGATCATCTGAAGCTTATGCCTAGACCTGGTTCATATGCGCTGGTGTTGGATCCAACATTCATTGGGCCTAACATCAATGTGAGGTTCTCAAAGGTGCTAATTGACAATGGCAGTAGCATCAACATCATGTATGTGGACACGATGCGCAAGTTGGGTATCTCGGAGAACATGCTCCAAGCTACGAGGACAACTTTCCATGGCATTGTGCCAGGCATTTCTTGTGAGCCCATAGGCAAGGTCCGGGTTGACGTGTTGTTCGGCACGAGAGATAACTGCCGGACTAAGAATTTGGAATTCGAAGTTGTCAATTTGGAAAGTGCGTATCACGCGTTGCTCGGTAGGCCAGCCCTAAACAAGTTCATGGCAAGTTGTCACATCAGTTACTTAAAGATGAAGTTGCCCGGGCCAAATGGTGTGATTACCATAGCTGGTGGTTTCCGATGTTCCATTGAGAACGCGCCAGCCGGGTCTAACCTGGTCGAGTCACTCGTGATTGCGCAAGAGAAGAGAAAGATCCAAGAAGTGGCGGCATTGGCTCAGTCCGCGCAACAGTATATGCCGGCGCTGAGTAACCCGCATGGTAGTGTCTCATTCCAAGCGACAAAGGATACCAAGAAAGTGCCTGTTGATGATATGTTCCCAGAGCGCACCGTAACAATTGGTGCCGGGTTAAATGACAAATAGGAAAGCGAGCTCGTCAACTTCCTCCGTGAGAATCGGGATATTTTTGCTTGGTCCACACAGGACTTGCAAGGTGTTCCGAGGGAGTTGGCCGAGCACTCTTTGAATGTGAGACCCAGCGCAAAGCCGGTGAAGCAACCTCTCCGCCGCTTCGCCGAAGACAGGAGAAAGGTTATAGGAGATGAGATAGCTCGGTTGTTGGCTGCTGGATTTATCATGGAAGTGCTTTACCCGGATTGGCTGTCTAATCCGGTGCTGGTGGAGAAGAAGAAAGACGATCCGAACGTGGCAGTGGTTTGGCGTATGTGTATTGATTACATGAACCTGAATAAGGCGTGTCCAAAAGATCCATTCCACTGCCAAGGATAGACCAAGTCATAGATTCTAATGCTGGGTGTGAGTTTTTGTCGTTCATTGATGCATATTCTGGTTTCCACCAGATACCTTTGAACCCAAGTGATCAAATAAATACTGCATTTATCACCCCGTATGGGGCTCATTGCTATCGCACCATGCCCTTTGGTTTACATAATGCAGGGGCAACATACCAAAGATGTATGCAAAAATGTTTACATGACCAAATTGGTCAAAATGTGAAGGTGTATGTGGATGATGTTGTTATCAAGACCAAGGAAAGCAAAACGCTCCTTGACGATATCAGGCAGACATTCGCGAACCTAAGGAGGTTCCGAATGAAGCTTAATCCGGAGAAATGTACCTTCGGTGTCCCGGCTGGAAAATTACTCGGATTTCTTGTCTCCAGCCGAGGTATCGAAGTTAATCCAACTAAAATCCGGGCCATAGAGTGAATGGAACTACCGAAGTGCCTTAACGATGTCCAGAAGTTCACTGGTTGCCTGGCATCCTTAAGTGAGTTTGTATGTCGGTTGGGAGAAAAGGCATTGCCTCTCTATCAACTCATGAAAAAGTCGGACAAGTTCATTTGGACGCTGCAGGCCAATGAAGCCTTTATCCAATTAAAGAAGATGTTAGCCACTGCACCAGTGTTAGCCTCTCCACTATCAAAGGAGCCAATGTTTCTCTATATAGCCGCAACCAACCGAGTTGTGAGTGCAGTAATTGTGGTAGAGCGTGATGAAGAGGGTAAATCAATGAAAAGGCCAGTATATTACCTAAGCGAGGTATTATCCGCATCAAAGCAGAACTATCCTCATTATCAGAAGGTGGCATATGGTGTATATATGGCAGCTAAGAAGCTGAAGCACTATTTTGAAGAGCACCTGATCAAGGTAATATGTGAAGCCCCCATATCCGAGATAATGAGCAACAAGGATGCAAGTGGCAGGATTGCAAAATGGGAAATTGAGCTAGCCCCTTATGCGCCACAATATGACAGAAGAGAAGCAATCAAGTCTCAGGCTGTGGCCGACTTTTTTTTGGATTAGGCTGAGGTGCAATATGAGTCACCATTGCCAGATCTGAACTATTGGAAGATGCACTTTTACGGGTCAAAAACAAAAACCGGGTTAGGCACCGAAGTTCTGCTTACCTCGCCCAAGAAGGATCAACTGAAATACGTGTTGCAGATCCACTTCGCAGCGTCAAACAATGTCGCTGAATATGAGGCACTTGTAAATGGGCTCAAAGTGGCAAAAGAAACCGGGATACGTCGGATCCAATGCTTTGGCGACTCAGATTTGGTGGTTTAGCAAGTTTCAGGGTTGTGGGACGCTCTTGATCCAAACATGGCATTATACAGATTCCATGTGCAGAAGATATCTGGTTACTTTGAGGGATGCGAATTTCACCATGTACCCCGGGTGGAAAACGAGGCTGCCGACGTATTGTCGAAGCTCGGATCAACCCGACAAGCAATTCCACCAGGAGTAGCATTAGAACTCCTCAGAAAACCAGCTATCAGGCCGTCCCTAGAAACCGACTCAATCTACGTCCCGGCTGATTCAGAGCCTAGAGCTGTACCCATGGACATTGATGTGTGGAGTGGTTCGCGAATCCTGGGGACTGCCTTGGCAAACCCAGGGACTGCTTCGCAAGACCCGGGGACTGCGCAGCGTGATCCGGTGGAAGTTATGCTGTACCAGCTTGGGCACTACCCATATTTCAATTCCGGAAAGATGGAACCATACCTGCTGAGGAGGTGCTTTCCAGGAAACTCAGAGGAGAGCAAAAGCATAAACGATCATCAATTCCGAGCTATACAAAAGGAGTGTGACAAACGTTCTCCAGCAATGTGTTGACCTGGAAGAAGGACTTGACATCCTCTGAGATATACATCAAGGGGATGTGGGCATCATGCCTTGCCCAGAGCCTTGGTAGCAAAAGCTTTCCACCATGGGTTTTACTGGCCAAGTGCCTTGGAACAAGAAGGAGATCTGGTAAGAAAGTGCAATGGCTGTCAAAGATTTGCGACAAAAACACATATGCCAATGTTGGAGCTCAAGACCATACCAATTACTTGGCCATTTGCCGTATGGTGTTTGGATATGGTTGGCCCCTTCAAACCAGCAAGAGGGAACATGACCCACATCTTGGTCATGGTTGAAAATTTTACAAAATGGATTGAGGTGAAGCCAATAAGAAAATGTGATGGAGCTATAGCCGTGACATTCCTCAAACATATCATCTTGAGATACGGTTATCCTCACAGTATCATAACAGATAATGGCACAAATTTTGCTGAAGGAGCATTTGCACGTTTCTGCCGAGATAAGAAGATCCGGCTAGACGTAGCCTCGGTAGCTCACCCGGCATCGAACGGACAAGTGGAAAGATCCAACGGATTGGTATTATCCGAGATAAAACCCCGGCTCATTGAGCCGCTGCAAAGATCAGAGGGGTGCTGGATAGAAGAACTACCAGCGGTACTATGGAGTTTAAGAATAACTCTGAATCGATCAACAGGCTATACGCCATTCTTTCTGGTATATGGGGCAGAAGCTGTATTACCAGCCGACATAGAGCATGACTTGCCTAGGGTCACCCAATACATAGAAGCCGAAGTGCAAGAAGCCCGGCAAAATGATGTTGATCTGCTGGAAGAAACGAGAGAATTGGCATTGTCTAGGTCCGCCATATATCAGCAAAATCTCTGACGCTATCATAGCCGGAAAGTAAGCCCCCGAGTTTTCCGGGAAGGTGATCTGGTACTCCGGTAGGTACAATGTACTGCAGGCATGCATAAGTTATCCCCCCCATGGGAAGGGCCATTCATTGTGAGCAAAGCATTGCACAATGACTCATACTATCTCATAGATGCAAAACCGCAGGAGAAGAACAAGGCAAACAGGTCCGACGAGGAATCTAAGTGTCCATGGAATGTAGCTCTACTTCGTCCTTTCTACACTTAGCAAAGAAGTGTATGTATTCGAGTCTCTCATATGTCGGTATGTATGCCGGCAATGAGCTTATCAATGAAATGTTGGTGCCTCGAGCAGTAACTCGGGGACTGCCTTAATAATATTTATTGTCTTCTGAATTTATTATTTATATGTCGGCTGGCGTAAGTTGCTTCTACCTAAGCCGGATTACTAGTGTGTGAGCACCAAAAACCCAAATCTTCGACTTGCTGCTGTCCAACAAGATTTGGCTTCATGGAAAGCAAGAGAACAAGTTTGGAATTGCGTACCACATGAAAAACGACTAAGGAAAGAAACTTAATCGAGCTAACGTTTGTTATTTGGACTAACCTTGTGTTTACCTTATATTTACCACGCTGAATTATTTTGAGCTAATCCTAAAGTTTCCAAGTATTGTTAAGTCAATTTTTGAAACTCAGACTAGTAAGTCATAAAACCGAAGCAAGGTGGACACAAGCCGAGCCAAGAAATTGGAGAAACAAGAAAATGAAACTCGGGGACTACGCCCAAGTTAATCCGGCACAAAAACTTAGTAGCAAAATATCACTTATGTGCTTAATACAATTGCACCCGGCATACCGGGGATCCGATAAACTTTAAAGTGTTTCTAATCAAGGAGTAGCGGGAGGAGGTAATTCGGCGCCAGCGGGTGCAGCTCCAGCTTCGACTTCAGCGTCATCTTCATCTTCCTCGACGTACGAAGTTTCGTCCCCTTCGTCCTCACCCGAATCATCTTCGGCATTTTCATCGTCGGCAGCGCCAAGGTAGCTTGGTCCCTCGGTCCATTGATGAATGGGGGCGTATTGGATGAGGCTATGGGCGCAAGCCTTGGGCCGAGCTATCCAATCCGGGTCAGTGGACCACCTTGATCCGGTGCGCATGCGCTCAAGGAGATTGAGGTTGATCTTCTCATACCATGTAAGCACGTAGTGGAGAACGATCTCAGCTCCGGCGCATCCGGCAGATTCCCTCCAAAGATCGACCTAGGTCTCACAATCCATTAACTTGAGCTGCGCCCCCCTCCGGAGTATCTTCATCAGGCCAGAAGGCATTGAAGATCCGGATTGCCACATCAAGAATATCCTTGCCATAATTCTTCACACTTTCGACGCGAGAAGACAAGCTGACCAGCAGGTCCTCCATGTCATAAGGAATTTCTTCGGCGCCAGGAGCAATTGGGGTACCCCTCTGCTGGCTGAACTTGGCAACATTAGTGGTTGCAATGGCATTACCCTCCGGAAATTTGTCTGAAAACAAGACAAGTGAAATAAGTAAAAGAGGTTGACCCGGAGAGATTCATGCCGGCTGAAGGAAAAGAACTTACGAGAAATGTGGCTGTGAATCCGGGTCAGCTCCTTGGTACAGTCATCACGCCTTTTTCGGAGTTGCGCGAGTTAAGTATTCGCCGACTCAAGCTTGACGTCGGCCTCCTTAAGAAGTTCTTGGTCCTTGGAGATCTGGAGATTGAGGTGCTCACGTTCTTCAGTAAAGTCTTGGCCTGCTTTCTCCAGTTCAGACTTGTGCTACGCCTTGAGTTTCTTCATGTCTGCCTTAAGCTTGGCAATTTCTTCGTCTTTGGACTAGAGGAGGTCAAGCTCGTCGTCCTTCTTCTTGAGTTTAGCTTGGTGCTACCCTGCTTGTTCGAGAAAATGCAACATCATGTCAGGCACGGGCACACTATCTTCAAGAGAGGCTGAAATGGTTTATTGACCTGACAAAGCCGATGTATGAATATTTGCCGAGCCAAGGTGAAAAGGCGATAGAGCGCTAAGGAAGATTAAGTAGGAATGACTTACCCTTTATCTGCTCCAAGTTCTTCCTCATGATGGTGTTCTCCGCCTCCACCCCAGCTGCAAAATCCGAGCGATGGATTAGTTCGGCGGAAGAAGACGAAGAAAAATGGAAAAATGCCAAGGAAAAAAACTTACCCCTTTTCTCGTGTTATGCGAGAAGCGCACTATGTTTCGCGCGCAACATCTTGTGAGTATCCAAGAGACGCTGAAACTCAGCGCTCCGGCGATTGGTGGTCACCTGAAAAAGTACAAAATGATAGCTCAGTTGTGTGCATATTCGAAGGGTACAAAATCCGGGCCAAGTGGAACATAACCCGGCTCTAGGTGTGTGCATATTCGAAGTGTACAAGATCCGGGCCAACTGGAACTTAACCTGACTCTAGGTGTGTGCATATTCGAAGTGTACAAAATCCAGGCCAAGTGGAACTTAACCTGGCTCTAGGTGTGTGCATATTCAAAGCATACAAGATCTAGGCCAAGTGGAACTTAACCCGGCTCTAGGTGTGTGCATATTCGAAGTGTAAAAAATCCGGGCCAAGTGGAACTTAACCCGGCTCTAGGTGTGTGCATATTCAAAGTGTACAAAATTCAGGCCAAGTCAAACTTAACCCGGCTCTAGGTGTGTGCATATTCGAAGTGTACAAGATCCGGGCCAAGTGGAACTTAATCCGGCTCTAGGTGTGTGCATATTCGAAGTGTACCAAATTCGGGCCAAGTGGAACTTAACCCGGCTCTAGGTGTGGGCATATTCGAAGTGTACAAAATCCGGGCCAAGTGGAACTTAACCTAGCTCTAGGTGTGTGCATATTTGAAGTGTACAAAATCCGGGCCAAGTGGAACTTAACCCGGCTCTAGGTGTGTGCATATTCCAAGTTATTAAGGAGCTACGTTAGTTCTCTAAGGAGCATCCGGCCGAGTAACAAGTTACTCCCCCGGAGGCTCGGGGACTAATGGCTATATCATTGAGACCTACTAAAGGGTAAGGAAAGGGCAAACTAGCGTACCTCCATCATTCGACGTGCAAGGTTAATTGCCTTAGCAGAGGTATTCATTTGGGCAGCAAACTCAGCAGGCCCGAACTTCTCCGGGAGATCATCATTGTGGACGAACTCCGCCTTGTTCCAGTTGTTAACGAACTCGATCAAGGTCGGAGGATATCGTTCGCCACTAAGCATGTGGGGTGCAACTAGACCCTTAGCATGAGCTCCCTCCTCTCAACCTGGGCAACGGCGGGGCTGGTGTGCAAAACGATTTGCGCATCAGCTGGCTCGACAGGGACGTCCTTCGGCGGTGGAGTCTTTTTCAGGAGCATGGACGCAAGTGTACGCTGTCCAGCCTCGATTGACGCTGCCCTGGTGGCATCAGGAGCCTTTTTTTCCTTTGGTTTGCTGCTGTGAGGTGGAAGTTGCTGCGGCGGATTTGCCCTTGGGAGCGGCCTTACTGCTTCCCTTGCTGCTGGTGCCTTCTCGCCGAGGCTTGGAAGACTTGGACGAGGCGGAGGGGCTTGGTGCTACTGCTGGAGCTTGTGTTGTTGCCGCTGGTGCTGGAGCCGAGGTTGGTGCTGGTGTTGGTTTTGGCGGAGGCGCGGTAGATACCTCGGCGGTGGCTGGGGCAACCGTTGCCTCGGCAGAGCTGCTTCCCCCTGTTCCGAGGTTACCCTCCTCTTGACGAGGTGGGCTAGAACCCGGAGCAGCCGCTGAGCCCTCCTGAATGGGGCTCAACGGGCGTGAATCGTCGCCACGATGAGGAGAAGGGCTATGTTGGAGCAGGGACGCAATGCCGGATCCACTCTAAGGGACCTCCACCGCGGACCGGCTGAATCAAAGCATGAATGATGAGAAACTATAACAAAGGAAGAATAAGTGAACAGCAAAGGGATAAGTGACTTACACATCCGAGGTCAAAGGCTCCTTGGGCTTCCGAGCCCTCCGGGTTATGGCCTTGGTCGTCGTCTTGGTGGCAGCTTTGTCCGCGGACTTCTTTCGCCTTTTAGTTGGCTGAGAAGGTCCGGAGGAAGAAGCAGATGCGGCCCCCCTCTTCTTCGGTGCGACCGGGACATGCTCACCCGTGGCAAGGGGAGGATCTTCATGGATCTACCCACCGGGGTTAGCTGATGCCGAAAAAGCATAAGAAAGGGGGACAGCGTCAAATGCCTCCATCACCTCAACGTTTGAATCATCTTCATCATCGGGCTAATCTCTAATGGAAGAGAGTTTACTGGTATGTCGCATGGTCGCGTCAGCCATCGGCAGGAACATCTCCTGATCCGGTTCCTCCTCATCCGAGGCATCCCGATCAGGCGCCCATTTGAGAGAAGGCTCGGTGCCATCCTCGATGGTTTGCTGAAGAAACATCTAAGGGAAAGAAAAGGCAACAGGATTAAACCTACAACAAAAACCGACGTATGATTTAATTCGGAAAAGGTTTGGGGCACGAGACTTACCGCAGGGGGAAGCCTATCTCGGCAGAAGTGTTTGATCCCCCACGTCCACTCAACAAAGAAGTCCTTGTGGGTGGTGAAGAGGGCCTTGACCCGGCGGTAGATCTCGGTGTTTCTCAACTCGAATGAGGAGGTCCGGTTGGGGTCACGGCCCTAGCTCATGTGACAAAGTTTATGCGTGTGTTTCTGGAGGGGGGAGATCCGGTTGCGGACAAATGTGATCATTGTGTCCTCATTGCGCAATCCCAGATCCTTCAGCTCTTGGAACCTTTTGTTGACTTGGTTCGCCAGGACAGTGGGCTTCTTGGGGACCTTGTCCCATAGATACGGATTAGGAGGACCCGGAGCATAGGGACGCAGCCGGATCAGATCTTCAGTTGTGCCATTTCTGACGTAAAAGAAAGTTTGGGCCCAGCCATTGCAAGAGTCAAGACTTGTGACTCGGGGGAAAATAGACTGTTTCCGGGGGAGATGGAAGCTGCACCAAACTGTGTGAGCTACTTGTCTTCCGGATTAAGATCAATATTCGGAATCACATTCCGGCGAAGGCCAAAGAACCGGATCCAGAGCTCCTTCATGGGCCACAGTCTAGCGTAGCCCTCGATGGTGGAAGCGAAGGCGGAGAGAGAGGTGATGGCATTAGCCGAAAGATGGTGCGGCTGAAGCTCATATGTGTTGAGCCAGTCGTGGAAGAAGTCGCTAACAGGGAGACCAAACCCACGTTGGAACTGGGAGAGGAATACCACATACTTACCCAGATTGGGTGAGGGGGCAAGCTCTATAGCGGCGAGGCGTGCGATGATGCCCTCCGGGATGCGCCTGGTGCGATACAGCCAGTCCAGATCGTCCTGGCAAACCCAGGACCTAGTCCAGGCGCCACGGTCGGTGTTCCCCGCATCCTCCTCCATTTCCTGCTCCGCAACGGTGAGCTCCTCTTCTGTCATCTCAAGGTCAGTGACCTCACTGGCGCTAGCGGCGGTGGGGGGCAGTGGCCTGGACTGGCGAGGACCCATGGCGGAGGAGATGCGTGGAGGTGGCAGCGACGCAGGTGCGTGAGGAAATGGTGCGGCAGCGGCGCAGCTATGCAAGAGCGGTGGCGGCGGCGCTGTCGCGGGGAAGAAGAAGGAGAAGAAGAGGCAGAGGGGTGCGAGAATGGGGAAAAGACCTAAGGGGCGCGCCCCTCCCCTATTTAACCACGCCCTAGAGAGGTAGTGGGATCACGCTGTGCGGACGGGCCACACGGTGGGGCCGTGTATGACCCGGATCGACCAATCAGCAACGAGCCATAGGAAGGGCCACAGGGCGCAGCGGATCCCATGATGCGACGTTATGATACAGTTAACGAGGAGGCAGGCACGATGTGACGTGTGCTACAGTAAATTCTGACAATAACTGCGGGGCTTACTGTCGCAGGCCCTTAAAATGAGGCAAAGTAATGGTTAGCCTCCACGTGGGAAAGCGTACAAGAGAAGGAAGAATAACTTGGATAAGTATAGGGTAACCCGGCCAGCGAGTGAAAACTCTGAATGTGCCAAGGGAAAGCAAACCAAGGGAATCCGAACCATGAGATAACACGGAAAAGGAGCAAGAGGCTCGGTAAAATTGAACCTGCTGTGGCCTTAGCGGCTAAGGCATCTAAGACCGCACCAGCTTCGGGGACTAATGTTGGGGGGATACCCCCGGGTAGGGTCACGCCAGGGTATAAACGCCGAGTTAGCCGAGGTACGGCAAGGTCAAAGTAAGTGCTGGCCGAGTCACCTCAAGGCAGGCCGAATCACGGAGTAACCCGGACTAGGGGATGTCCACCTAACTGGGTCTCAACCGACTTATGCCGTATGTCGGTAAGATGTATCTAACTAATATGCAGGTACCAGAGTGGCCGGATCAACTAGGTACGATCCGGCTTATATCAAGCTTGCAAGAGAGGGAAGGTATCTCGCTGGTCAAAGGGTGACCACTGTGTGCAGAGCGTGAGCGAAGCAGACAGAGGCCAGGACCACCGAGGCGTGGCCAACAAAGGTGACGATGCCTGTGTCGGATTACGTGGGCGCCACAGAGGCTCACGTAGCCTCTGCATGGATGACACTAGGCAAAAGTGACCCGGTCGCCTTACTATTTTGGGAGGAGGCATATTCCAAGGAATATGCCTCCACGTATGCCCTAACAGGAGACCTCGCTACCCCTATATAAGGAGGGCTAGGGCCTCTGTAGAAGGGGTTGGTTGATCTCTAGTGGGTTGTGGTTTACTAGTGTGTTCCTGAGGGCCAGCTAGTGGTGAGAGTAAGAGAGTTCTTCTTCCTCCTCTCCCCAATACAGCTCAAGTAGCACTTGTAAACTATGCAAGTGAATCGAATACAAAGCATATGTGTGTGGTTTATGAAAATAACACACATGGAATGACTCTGGTGGATCCATGTGGTTTATGAAAAGAACAAACATGCAATGACTCTCGTGGATCCATATGTGGTTTATGAAAAGAAGAGACACGCAATGACTCTAGTTGTGGTTAATGAAAATAACACACATACAATGATACTAGGGGATCTATATGTGGTTAATGAGAAGAACACACATGCAATGACACTGGTGGATCCATATGTGGTTTGTGAAAAGAACACAAATTCAATGACACTTGTGGATCCATGTGGTTTATGAAAAGAGTAGACATGCAATGACTTTGGTGGATCCATATGTGGTTTGTGAGAATAACACACATGCAATGACTCTAGTTGTGGTTCATGAAAAGAACACACGTGCAATGACACTAGTGGGTCCATGTGGTTCATGAAAAGAACGCACATGCAATGACTCTAGTGGATCCATATGTGGTTAATGAAAAGATCATACATGCAATGACTCTAGTGCTAGTTTACGATAAGAACACACATGCAATGACTCTAGTGGATCCATATGTGGTTTGTGAAAATAACAGACATGCAATGACTCTAGTGGATCCATGTGGTTTATGAAAAGAACAAACATGCAATGAACTCTAGTGGATCCATATGTGGTTTATGAGAATAACACACATGCAATGACTCTAGTTATGGTTCGGGAAAAGAACACACATGCAATGACACTGGTGGATCCATATGTGGTTTGTGAAAGGAACACACATTTAATGACTCTAGTTGTGGTTTATGAAAAAAACACATTTAATGACCCTAGCAGTGGTTTATGAAAAGAACACACACGCAATGACACTGGTGTATCCATGTGGTTTATAAAAAGAACACACATGCAATGACACTAGTTGTGGTTCATGAAAAGAACACACGTGCAATGACACTGGTGCATCCATGTGGTTAATGAAAACAACAGACATGCAATGACTCTGGTGGATCCATATGTGGTTTGTGAAAAGAACACACATGCAATGACTCTAGTTGTGGTTAATGAAAAGAACACACATGCAATGACACTAGGGGATCCATATGTGGTTAATGAAAAGAACACACATGCAATGACACTGGTGGATCCATATGTGGTTTGTGAAAAGAACACACATTCAATGACACTGGTGGATCCATGTGGTTTATGAAAATAAGAGACATGCAATGACTCTGGTGGATCCATATGTGGTTTATGAAAAGAACACACATGCAATGACTCTAGTTGTGGTTCACGAAAAGAACAACATGCAATAACACTGATGGATAAACATGGTTCATGAAAAGCACACACATGCAATGACTCTAGTGGATCCATATGTGCTTTATGAAAAGAGCAGACATGCAATGACTCTAGTGCTAGTTTAAGATAAGAACACATATGGAATGACTATTGTGGATCCATATGTCGTTTGTGAAAAGAACACACATGCAATGACTCTAGTGGATCCATGTGGTTTATGAAAAGAACAGACATGCAATGAACTTTAGTGGATCGATATGTGGTTTATGAGAATAACACACATGCAATGGCACTAGTTGTGGTTCATGAAAAGAACACACATGCAATGACACTAATGTATCACAGATGTGGTTTATGAAAAGAACACACATTTAATTACTCTAGTTGTGGTTTATGAAAAGAACACACATTTAATGACTCTAGTCGTGGTTTATGAAAAGAACACACATGCAATGACACTAGTGGATCCATGTGGTTTATGAAAATAACACACATGGAGTGACACTGGTTATGGTTCATGAAAAGAACACACATGCAATGCCACTGTTGGATCCATGTGGTTCTTGAAAAGAACAGAAATGCAATTACTCTGGTGGACTCATATGTGGTTTGTGAAAAGAACACACATGGAATGACTCTGGTGGATCCATATGTGGTTTATGAAAAGATCAGACATGTAGTGAGTCTAGTGCTGGTTTAGGACAAGAACACACATGCAATGACTCTAGTTTTGGTTCATGAAAAAAACACACATGCAATGACTCTTGTGGATCCATGTGCTTCATGAAAAGAACACACATGTAATGACTCTAGTGCAATGACTCTAGTGGATCCATGTGTGGTTTGTGAAAAGAACACACATGAAAGGACTCTAGTGGATCTATGTGGTTTATGAAAAGAATAGACATGCAATGAACTCTAGTGGACCCATATGTGATTTATGAGAATAACACACATGTAATGACACTAGTTGTATTCCATGAAAAGAACACACATGCGATGACACTGATGGACCCATGTGATTTATGAAAATAACAGACATGCAATGACTCTGGTGGATCCATATTGGGTTTATGAAAAGAACACACATGCACTGACACTGGAGGATCCATATGTGGTTTGTGAAAACAACACACATTCAATGACACTGGTGGATCCATATGTGGTTTGTGAAAGGAACACACATGCAAAAACTCTGGTGGATCCATATGTGGTTTATGAAAAGAACAGACATGTAATGACTCTAGTGATGGTTTAGGATAAGAACACGCATGCAATGACTCTAGTGGATCCATATGTGGTTTGTGATAAGAACACACATGATCTATGTGGTTTATGAAAAGAATAGACATGCAATGACTCTGGTGGATCCATATGTGGTTTATGAAAAGAACACACATGCAATGACATTGGAGGATCCATATCTGGTTTGGGAAATGAACATACATTCAATGACACTGGTGGATCCATATGTGGTTTGTGAAAGGAACACACATTTAATGACTCTAGTTGTGGTTTATGAAAAGAACACACATTTAATGTCTCTAGTTGTGGTTTATGAAAAGAACACACATGCAATGACACTAGTGGATCCATGTGGTTTATGAAAAGAACACACATGCAATCACACTGGTTATGGTTCATGAAAAGAACACACATGCAATGACACTGTTGAATCCATGTGGTTCATGAAAAGAACAGAAATTCAATTACTCTGGTGGACTCATATGTGGTTAGTGAAAAGAACACAGATGCAATGACTCTGGTGGATCCATATGTGGTTTATGAAAAGAACAGACATGTAGTGAGTCTAGTGCTGGTTTAGGATAAGAACACACATGCAATGACTCTAGTTGTGGTTCATGAAAAAAAACACATGCAATGACTCTTGTGGATCCATGTGGTTCATGAAAATAACAAACATGCAATGACTCTGGTGGATTCATATGTGGTTTATGAAAAGAACACACATGAAATCACACTGGTGGATCCATATGTGGTTTGTGAAAAGAACACACATTCAATGACACTGGTGGATCCATATGTGATTTGTGAAAAGAATGCACATTTAATGACTCTAGTTGTTGTTTATGAAAAGAACACACATTTAATGACTCTAGTTGTGGTTTATGAAAAGAACACACATTTAATGACTCAAGTTGTGGTTTATGAAAAGAACACACATTTAATGACTCCAACTGTGGTTTATGAAAAGAACACACATGCAACGACACTAGTGGATCCATGTGGTTTATGAAAAGAACACACATGCAATGACACTAGTTATGGTTCATGAAAAGAACACACATCCAATGACACTGTTGAATCCATGTGGTTCATGAAAAGAACAGAAATGCAATGACTCTAGTGGACCCATATGTGGTTTGTGAAAAAAACACACATGCAATGACTCTGGTGGATCCATATGTGGTTTATGAAAAGAACAGACATGTAGTGACTCTAGTGCTGGTTTAGGATAAGAACACACATGCAATGACTCTAGTTGTGGTTCATGAAAAGAACACACATGCAATGACTTTGGTGGATCCATGTGGTTCATGAAAATAACAAACATGCAATGACTCTGGTGGATTCATATGTGGTTTATGAAAAGAACACACATGAAATCACACTGGTGGATCCATATGTGGTTTGTGAAAATAACACACATTCAATGACACTGGTGGATCCATATGTGGTTTGTGAAAAGAACACACATTGAATGACTCTAGTTGTGGTTTATGAAAAGAACACACATTTAATGACGCAAGTTGTGGTTTATGAAAAGAACACACATTTAATGACTCCAACTGTGGTTTATGAAAAGAACACACATGCAATGACACTAGTGGATCCATGTGGTTTATGAAAAGAACACACATGCAATCACACTTGTTATGGTTCATGAAAAGAACACACATGCAATGACACTGTTGAATCCATGTGGTTCATGAAAAGAACAGAAATGCAATTACTCTGGTGGACTCATATGTGGTTAGTGAAAAGAACACAGATGCAATGACTCTGGTGGATCCATATATGGTTTATGAAAAGAACAGACATGTAGTGAGTCTGGTGCTGGTTTAGGATAAGAACACACATGCAATGACTCTAGTTGTGGTTCATGGAAAAAAACACATGCAATGACTCTGGTGGATCCATGTGGTTCATGAAAATAACAAACATGCAATGACTCTGGTGGATTCATATGTGGTTTATGAAAAGAACACACATGAAATCACACTGGTGGATCCATATGTGGTTTGTGAAAAGAACACACATTCAATGACACTGGTGGATCCATATGTGATTTGTGAAAAGAATGCACATTTAATGACTCTAGTGGTTGTTTATGAAAAGAACACACATTTAATGACTCTAGTTGTGGTTTATGAAAAGAACACACATTTAATGACTCCAGCTGTGGTTATGAAAAGAACACACATGCAATGACACTAGTGGATCCATGTGGTTTATGAAAAGAACACACATGCAATGACACTGGTTATGGTTCATGAAAAGAACACACATGCAATGACACTGTTGAATCCATGTGGTTCATGAAAAGAACAGAAATGCAATGACTCTAGTGGACCCATATGTGGTTTGTCAAAAAAAAACACATACAATGACTCTGGTGGATCCATATGTGGTTTATGAAAAGAACAGACATGTAGTGACTCTAGTGCTGGTTTAGGATAAGAACACACATGCAATGACTCTAGTTCTGGTTCATGAAAAGAACACACATGCAATGACTTTGGTGGATCCATGTGGTTCATGAAAATAACAAAAATGCAATGACTCTGGTGGATTCATATGTGGTTTATTAAAAGAACACACATGAAATCACACTAGTGGATCCATATGTGGTTTGTGAAAAGAACACACATTCAATGACACTGGTGGGTCCAGATGTGGTTTGTGAAAAGAACACACATTTAATGACTCTAGTTGTGGTTTATGAAAAGAACACACATTTAATGACTCTAGTTGTGGTTTATGAAAAGAACACACATGCAATGACGCAGGTGGATCCATGTGGTTTATGAAAGGAACACGCATGCAATGACTCTGGGTGATCCATGTGTTTTATGAAAAGAATAGACATGCAATGACTCTAGTGGAAACATATGTGGTTTGTGAAAATAACACACATGCAATGACTCTAGTGGATCCATGTGGTTTATGAAAAGAACAGACCTGTAATGACTCTAGCTGTGGTTAATGAAAAGAACACACATGCAATGACACTAGGGGATCCATATGTGGTTTATGAAAAGAAAGCACATGCAATGACACCGGTGGATCCATATGTGGTTTGTGAAAAGACCAAACATTCAATGATACTGGTGGATCCATGTGGTTTACGAAAAGAACAGACATGCAATGACTCTAGTGGATCCATATGTGGTTTGTGAAAAGAACACACATGCAATGACTCTAGTTGTGTTTCATGAAAAGAACACACATGCAATGACTATGGTGGATCCATATGTGGCTTGTGAAAAGAACACACATGCAATGACTCTAGTGGATCCATATCTGGTTTAGGAAACGAACACACATGCAATGAACTCTAGTGGAACCATATGTGGTTTTCGGAAAAAACACACATTCAACGACTCTGGTGGATCCATATGTGGTTTATGAAAAGAACACATATTTAATGACTCTAGTGGATCCATATTTGGTTTATGAAAAGAACACACATTTAATGACTCTACTTGTGGTTTATGAAAAGAACACACATGCAATGAAACTAGTGGATCTATGTGGTTTATGAAAAGAACACACATGCAACACCTCTGGTGGATCCATGTGGTTTATGAAAAGAACAGACATGCAACAACTCGGGTGGATCCATATGTGGTTTATGAAAAGAACATACATGCAATGACTCTAGTTATGCTTAATGAAAATAACACACATGCAATGACACTAGGGGATCCGTATGTGGTTAATGAAAAGAACACACATTGTGACACCCTCGGGATCAGGGTTAAACAAATCCCAGACCTTAGCCTGACATAATCTTAACCTAGAGCTCGAGGATATTCAATGAGAAATCAGTAACACAACAGTAACCGTGCGACACAAAAGTTATTACAACAAGCTCATAACTGAGCGAAGAACCAAAATATTACAAGCACGGGTCACTGAACACAAACATCAACCAACGGAAGGCAAATTATGCTATTAAGTATAGAAAACTTAACAAATGGCCTAAGAGGCCTGAAGCATAACGATGACGTCCCAGCCCATAGATTACAGGCTGCCGTCCGGGAACCCCAAGCTACTCGTCGGTGTCAATGTCATACCAAACTCATCTTTAGGGGTACACTTACTCTGAAAGTATCAACAAAGGAAGGGTGAGTACAAGGTGTACTCTGCAAGACTTATTGTTGGTGGGGTTATTTTGCGTAAATCCAGTTTTGTTTATAAAACAAGAGGGATTAGAAGCTGGTCTAATCAGAATATTTTAAAAGGGGATAAGAGAGCGGCATCTCCTAAGATTTGATCATCATCTTTTGATATCCACCAAAGTAATCCTCATCTCACAACTAGGATCACCCCCTCGTACCCATGAGGAAGCATCCTTAACAAACATTAGTTGCCAAGTTTTACGATTAGGTTATAGTTCTCTATGATCTCACGTTCATTCCCAAGTCGTCCATCACCGTGGACACAGATTTTCAAAAAGATTTAAGCCTATAGGGGTGTACAACTTTACCCACACGTACCAACCAACTCTTAATGCCAGATCATTAGCCCTCTTCCTTGGAAGAAGGGAGATGCTTGCGCATCGAGAGCTCACCTAGAGCAGAGTGAAGGAAACCTCGAGGCAGGGGAGGTCGGAAGCGGCCAGAATCAATGGCAGAGACGGTGGCCGGAGTTGGGGACACAAGCCTCAATTAGCTTGATGGAGAGTTCACCGACTCGACTAGATTGACGAGGAGGACCAAGAAGGGCATGGGGAGCGCGGTGACGTCTTCAATTTCTTGCAGGGAGGTCCATAACAATGGCGACGGTTGGCCCTGGACGGGGCTAGGGTTTGGGGAACCTCTACGTAGAAGAGGGGAGCAGCGCTGGGGGAAGAGAAGAGCTAGGGGAGAGAGAGGCGATGTGGTGACCTTATGTCCTCTCTAGAGCAGCAGCAATCATCTTGGCGCGATGAAGTGACATATGGCATCGACGAGGACAGCGTGCATCTTCTCCGACGCGACGAAGAAGAAAGAAGGAGCACGCCGGAAGGGGTACGAGCTAGTTGGGCCGCAGTTGGGCTGACTTGGGCTGCTGGCTGGTTGCGGGCTGCGAGCTAGGCAGCAGGTAGCACGGGGATAGCTGGGCTTCGGCCTGCTGGAGCTCTGGCTCTATTTTTTTTAACAAAAACTCTTCTTTTTCTATTTTGTCGTTTTCCATTTGTATTTTCAAATTTAGATCTTTTTCAAATATTACCAAAATATTAGATGGTGTATAAAACTATATAAAATATTGCAGGGGCCCTTTTAGTCAATTTGGGCTCCACACATTTTTTGGTACTATTTCAAAATATTAAAACCTTTTGAATTGATTTGAGAGAGGGGTAAATAGCTAGGGTTTTAGGGTTTTGCATTATTTTCTTTGTATGCAATTTAAGGGATGATGCTCATGGATGCACAACAAACCCTGATTAGTATTTAACTAAAACTGGGGTGTTACAGCTCTATCCCCCTTACGAGAATCTCAACCCGAGGTTCCAAAGGTTAGAAGAGAGACGGAGGGAGAAAGAAATAGGGTCACTGTAGAGATAAGAGGGAAACACACTAAACAACAAACAGAGTATCTCATGGTTAACTCATGAACATGTGTTCAGAAACAACTCTGAGATTACGACAAGAAGCGCATCAAGATAACGGAGGAAACAAGAGGAGATGGTTTCAAGTTGGTAGATAGCTGGTCTTCATAAGAATTGAGACCATGGAGCTTCGAAAGGGTTTAGGCTTCTGAAAAGGAAAGCTTAAAACAGGAAGAGCATGACCACAGACTTCAAGAGATGAAACTCTACTAGACGGCTTAAGTAGAGCTTCCAGGGATGCAGAGATACAGATAACCAAGTCGTTGATCTACTTTTGATATAGAAGGATCACTCTTTGTTCAACAGAAGGTCAAGACAAAAAGGTGTTTTGTGGCGAGGACTTGTAAGAGTCACAAGGAACATGTAACAAGAGGAAGTACTAATTACCAAAATCACAGTCACTCTTCGAACATGATCAAGGTACGAAGGAAACTCTTTATTCATCCAGGGTTAACAAAATCTTTGCCAAAGATCGTGATACCACTTTACACCACCAAATGAATAGGTAAGAATATTCATGATGACACGAGGAAAAGAAACTTCATTCTTAGACTTCAATTACATGGCATAACAGAATGCTCGCCAACATAAAAAAGGTCTGGAGGATCGACCGAGAGACATTTGGCAACACTACTTTAAATGTTTTCCTTAATGTTCCAGACACCACACATTAAGTAAATGTCGGACTTCGGAGACAAAGGAAACCATAAGCACAACTCCTATAATTAAACATAGAAGGAGCCTCATGAAGAGTGGTTGTTATTTGCTGATTCAAGAGAATTTGACAATAGGCTTTCCGACTAGTTGTGTCAACCATTACATCAATCATGTAAGACTTACATAGAAACCTATGTCAAAACCTTGAGTAACACCAACCATATATCTACTTGAGATTCAGATTTGGTTAAGTGGAATGATACTTCAGACTTAGCATTTCCGAATAGATAGTTTGCAACATTTACCGTAAAGGTAAAGTTACTAGATTCTCAAGATATGGACTACAATGTCGAGCTCCAGAAGACTGAGCTAGATTGCTAGACCCATGTACTAGCAACTTGTCAAAGGAAAACTGCTCATACATCGAGTACTTGCAAAGAAATACACATGTGTCCATGGTGATACAAAGATATCTCTACTCGAATCGACGACGATAACTTTCAACAATTGCACATGAACCAGAGGAGATCACTTCTAACATCCAGAACACATACTTCAAAGAAACTTGAAGACGGTTCTCGAAAGTTTTCCAATATTAGTGCCAAAGGTTCCATATGAATCTATTTTAGCATGGAGAAGATAAGGATGTCATCGATGGGCTCAATAAAAAACTTATTGAGATACTCCAAGAATATGGACTCATATGTTGTATGAACAAGACAAAACTATTGGTATTTTCCAACGGACATGAGGTTGTATTCAAGTGACACATCATGGGTAGCAACATCATCAAGATTGTCCTTTGAACTGAGTTTGATTTGATAATAACCCGAATCAAATCAAAAGTGGGGAAGATAACATATCCACGGAGGAGATACTATCTTTCTTCAACACGAACTAAACTAGACAACCCTTTAAGATGAACTAAGTAAGATAGAACTTTTATCTTACAACTCTCCAAGTTGTTGTTTATGCTCAACCAACTAATTTAGGGGTATCCAGTACGGATCCTTGGAGAAAGGAGTAGTTCAGAGAACTTGCTTTCTCAAGAACTTGACAAACATGGACTTGTGGCAACATGGCGATACTTCTAGTAGACATCTAAAATATCATGAACAACCGATATGTTATTTAGTTCGAGAGGAAACTTGCTTGGTAAGGCAAGAAGACATAGTATTAGAGCTTCGGCACGAGCCTAACTGTTTGACCAAGGAGAGTGTACCAGAGTAACGGACTTGGTAACACAATCATCATTTCCTTAGTGATAGGGTTAACCAATCACGCGAAAGATGACACAAATTTCCTTATAGATCAAAGCAATAAGAATTGCTAAGAATCTCAGATGGCCACATTATTACGCACACGCATCATTCATGAGCTGGAAATCTCAGGGAAAGGGTGGGTAAATATGTGTAAAAGCATCACTTCATTAAGGGGTCATGAAACTTGGCACAACCTCTTAGTATATAAGAGTGTGACACTCTAAGGTAGAACAAATAGAAGCTAATCACTGCCTCTTAATCTGCAGATTACAACACTTTGACCTAGTCCTAGATATGACAAGGTACTAGAGTTTGTTTCTCCTGACATTCTGAAATTGTTTGTCTTGATGGACCACAAGAGTATCTTGCATCAGAATACACCAATGCATAGTTACTACTTGGCTACCAACTAGTAGACAAAGGTCGGAAAACAACAAGGGAGAAGGAACATGCTCAGGATGTAATCCCGAGATGGAGATGCACATATTATCAATCTTCTGAAAACAAATACATAGAAGGGAGCGTGTGGCAGAGTCACGAGTGTACATGCGAGACTCACGAGGAGTACTTTGTTCGTGATCTATTTGGTTCCATTAAAGAACATCTACCGTAGCTTATGGTAGGGGAAGTCCTCAATTGTCGAAATTCAATTGCGACAATATCCACAAGCTTGAAGGCTAGAATTGTAGTACGAGGCATCCTGAGGCAATATTAGAACATTAACCACAAGGGTCGATGGAATGGATCTTGTGTTAAAGATCAACTTCATGTACAAGATTCACGACACCAGAATCCGGTACAATCCGAGATCTTCAGTTCAAGTCCAAGGGTTAAAACCAAGAAAGAAGTAACTACTACTTGAGTGACACAGAGTACACTACAAGATAGTAATCACTAGGTCCCTTCCAACAGTATAAACAACTTCCGAAGCACCCAAACAAATAAAATGGAGGCACACAAGGTGAAAGGAAACCTCGAAGCCTAGAATAGAACACTACAGACCCTACAATATAATATTGTGGGCCCATAAGAAAGAGAGATCATGATGGAAAGGAATCTCTCGACTGAAACAGAGTGAAGGGAAATAAGGAATTCACAACACACACGGCTCTAGAGAACTCTACACTAGGTCAACTGGTTGAGAAACGACATGCCAAGAAGGCACCTAAGTTCTGAAAGACTAGAAGAGATATCAAAACTTTTCTAAAGTAAAAACAAGATAAGATGACCTAGAATTAGAGTGATACCAGATAAGGAGCAAAATAAGCATACTAGAGTTTTCACAAATACTTTTCAGCTTTAAAATAGTTTTCACAAGCACTAGACTCAACATCGACCAATAGCAAGGTTTTCCTACAGTCGGTACTACTGTGATACCAAAGACTGTAACACCCTCGGGATCAGGGTTAAACAAATCCCATACCTTAGCCTGACATAAGCTTAACCTAGAGCTCGAGGATATTCAGTGCGGAACCGGTAACACAACAGTAACCCTGCGACACAAAAGTTATTACAGCAAGCTCATAACTGAGCGAAGAACCAAAATATTACAAGCAGAGGTCACTGACCACAAACATCAAGCAATGGAAGGGAAATTAAGTATAGAAAACTTAACAAATGGCCTAAGACGCCTGAAGATTCCAGGCTACCAGTCGGGAACCCCAAGCTACTCGTTGGTGTCGATGTCGTACCAAACTCATCTTCAGGGGTACACTTACTCTGAAAGTATCAACAAAGCAAGGGTGAGTACAGGCGTACTCCGCAAGACTTATGGTTGGTTGGGTTATATTGCGTAAATCCAGTTTTATTTATAAAACAAGAGGGATAAGAAGCTTGTCTAATCAGAATATTTTAAAAGGGGATAAGAGAGCAACATCTCTGAAGAATTGATCATCATCTTTTGATATCCACCAAAGTAATCCTCATCTCACAACTAGGATCACCCCCTCGTACCCATGAGGAAGCATCCTTAACAAACATTACTTGCCAAGTTTTATGATTAGGTTATAGTTCTCTATGATCTCACATTCATTCCCAAGTCGCCCATCACCGTGGACACGGATTTTCAAAAAGATTTAAGCCTATAGGGGTGTACAACTTTACCCACACGTACCAACCAACTCTTAATGCCAGATCATTAGCCCTCTTCCTTGGAAGGTCGACAGAGGGTGGTTGGACACGACCTTTACCTTGCTTTCGCCGAGACCATGAGTCACGCCCTAAGGATGGTTTCGCCATAATGGGTCAAATCCCGAAGCCGGTCCCTAGAGATGTGAGGTGAGGTTGGTTTACCAGGGGCTCCATCGACCCCAAGCAACCCCGGCCATGCTTACCTACCTGTTATGATGCACGTTCACACCGCCAAATCTTTGAAAACATTTTCAATGCATATGTCGAATGGAACGCCCGAACTATGTGACTCATGGAATCTACTAGGCAAGTTAGTTAGTCGAGAGGTCCCCATAAACCCCGTGTGGCTGTACGCTCGTCTTGGTTCCGAGGGCAAGAACTCGGGTCCTAATGGTGGCGAGCATGGGACTACAAAAACCACATCCCACCATGCCCTCCCATACAAGCCTTAGCATGTTTAACCTTTCCCACTAATCTTACCTCATCAGTATGGCTCGTTCTCCTATAATACTAGATTCTTTGCATCTGATACATCATCTAGATGAACCAACACTGACAACTAAGCATGGCTAAGCAAGACACATATAAAAGCTCTAGCAGTGTAAACACGCCAAACCTAGTTATGCTAGGAGCAGTGGATCAGGTAATATAAGCTCAAAGGGAGTAATGCAACAAATAGGATACTCTATCTATCGGTAAAAGACCACAGTAGAATCGTATGCATCATGGCAAGAATTGAAACACTTTCGAAATCATAGGATTGTATAATGGTGGGGCTATGCTTGCCTTGTTTGTTGATAACCAGATATAGATCTTCGAAAGCCTTGTACTTGACTTGATTATAGTTGGTCAAGTATTGTTTGTCGATATTCGATGGTGTTTATCTCGGTCTTCGGCCTCGATCTCGATATCGTATTCTACCGGAAAGAAGCAAACACCGAAAAGAAAGGGAAACAATTAACACATGACATAGATGCAATGCTCAAGAAAGGATGATGATATGACAAGTTAAATTGTATTGAAATGGAACCCTAAGACATGCTTGGCGATTTAAGCGGGATCCAAGGGGTCCAAACCCTAATACAGGAGAGACCCCAGAATCACCTACGGGGTTTATTTGTTCTTCTAATTAAACTTTTAATTGAAGTTATTGAACAATGAATGATTTTGAGTCTATTGTAGATATCTCATTTTTCTGAACATTTTGATATATTATACATATTTTTCTAACTTATAAACAATTAGTTATTGAATTTACAATATTTAAACCTTTTCTGAAATTATTAAAACAGTTTATTAAATTTTATTGCGCAAGGCTGACGTCAGCGGGGGGTGTTTAATCTGTTTACACCAGCACTAGAGCTAGCCTCTGTGGCTGACTATGGGCCAGGAGCCACGTTGGCAGCCATGCTGGAGTGGGCGGGACCCAGCTAGGTTTGACCAGCCCTGACTATGCCTTGTTGACGTCACTATGACGTCAGCATGACGCTGGCCGGCGGTGGCCACCTAGGTGGACGGCGGAGCACAGCGAGCGGAGACATGCGGGCATGCAGGTTCGAACGAGAGAATCACGGGGAGCCTAAATCTAGCAGTGCTGCTACTAGATGGCCACCGGAGACGGCTGATACGTTCCTAACGTATCCATAATTTTTGATGTTGCATGCTTGGTTTTATCTACTTTCTTGTGTTTTGTTCCAACTTTGCAGTACTTTCTATACACTTTCTTGGACTAACCTATTAACAAGAGCCACAATGCCATCTGCCTATTTTCTGCTGTTTTTGGTTCCAGGAAAGTCAGAAAATGAATATTCTCGGAATTGGACGGGACAAAAGCCAAAGTCAGTTTTTCACCGAGGGACACAAGGAGCCAGAATACGAGACGGAGAGGGGCCAGGGGGCCACCACACCACCTTTCCACGTGGCCCAGCCTGGCCCGTGCCAAGGGGTGGTATGGCCGCCTCCGGCACCCCCTCGGCCTCCCCTTTCGCCTATAAGATGCCTCCGATACAGAAACCCTAAGTACCCGATCAAAATTCCACGAAAGAGTCTATAGCCATCGTCATATCCATCCCTAGATCGGGAGGGATCTGAAGCTCTTCCCGGCACCCCAATGGAGAGGGGAATTCACCCTGGAAGCCTTCTTCATCATTGTGCAAGCCTTTGGTGTGATGCGTGAGTAGTTTATCTCTGGACTACGGTTCCATGTAGTAGCTAGATGGCTGGTTCTCCTCCTTTGTGTTATCATGTTTAGATCTTGTGAGCTCTGTTCATGATCAAGATCATCTATTTGTAATTCCTACATGTTGTGTTTGTGGAGATCCGATGGATATTGAGATGCTATTTCAGATTGATTATTGATTCTATCATGTCTTTGTTATTTGTGATCTTGCATGCTTTCCGTTGTTAGTAGCTGTGGCACCCCGCAAAAACCACTACTAGAAATTCGCGTTGTTTTTGTGCATTGCATCATCATGGCCGCATGGTCATGTCATCATGCCACCTTGCATTTGAGCATCGTCATGTCATCTTGCATTTGTTGCATAAAACTATTTTCGAAAAGTCTGTTTTTGTTTTCTAAACGCCTCGTCTTGATTTCAAATTAAAACCCGGGTCTCCAGAATATTTTGTTTTGTCTACCAACAGTTTGCAAAAGCAACGTTTTAAATAATAAACTATTTCTTTTATTTTTAAGAGGAAGCCCGCCAGGCCCAAAAGCCCGGCCGGCCACCTCCAAACCCTAGTCTAAAATATCTAATCCTAAAACTACCCAATCCTATTCTACCCAGCCTCCCTCCACCTCACCCTGCCCAATGCCCTCCCTCCACCTCAAACATCCACCTCACCCCCACCAATAGCAGCGCGCCACCTCATCTCCCTCCCACCTGCGCCTAGCCCACCCACACACACACACGCACGTACCGTGTGGCAGCAGCGCGCAGCACCCCACGCCTGCCCTTTTTCCCGCTCACCAACCGCTCGTCCCACGCGTAGACGCGTTTCTCCCGCCTCCTGCCGACCACGCCACCACCTGGGCACCAATCCCATCGCCAACCGCCTTCCACCTGACCGCCTGGCCCCACCCTGACGCCACGCCGTCCTCCCACGCGCGCTCCCCTGGCCCCGTGCCCCCAGGGCCACCAACCGACCCCGTCGCCCCCTCTCTCCCCCTGCGTTCCCTACCTGCGTCTCTGCCTCCGCCCGCGAGCAAGGTCGCCGCCGCCTTCCTTCTCTCCATCCAGCCTCGCCCCCCGTCCTCCTCGCCCCGGTGTCCGCTCGCCTACCCAAGTTCACCGGCCTGCCGCCAGCGAGCTCGTCGCCAGTCGCTTCCTCGCTAGAGCTCTGCCACCCCTGCGTCGCCATCGCCGGCCGAGGTCGCCACTTACCCTGACGCGCCCTCCTCCTCGCCGTGCGATCCCTACCGCTAGAGCCACCTCCGCGACCTCCCCGTTCGCCGCTCGTCGCGTCCCTGGGCCCCTCCCCCCGAGGTCGCCAAGCTCTGCCACCGTCGGCCCCTTCGCCGGCCGCCTCCGCCCCGCCCTCCTCGGCGCCGCCCCGAGGCCTCCGTCTTCCCTGGCGATCGTCGCCCTCGCGCCCTGCCGCCAGCGGGCCCTCTCCTCGCCGGTGCGCCTCGCCTCCCCAAGCTCCACCTCAACCCGGTCGCACCGCGCCGCCGCAGGCCCCGCCTCGCCACCAGGCCGCGCTCGCTCCGGCAGACGCATTCCCTCGCCGGCCGTCGCCCTCCGCCTCGGCCCCTAGGCCTCGGTCCCCTCTCCGTCTGCGCCGTCTCGCCGGATCGCGGCCGACCCATCCCGCGCGCCCCTGCCTCGCTGGTCTCCGCCGTCCACCGGGCCTCCTCCTCCCGTACTCGTGCCGCTCCTCACCGGCCAGACCGCGTCGCCGGACCTCCTCTCGCCGGCCCCTGCACGCCATCGCCTCACCCGCATCCTCCTCTCTGACGCTGCCTCCCTCGGCCGGTTGTCGTCGCCCCTGTTCCCGGCTCTGCATGTTGAGCTCGTTCGGCTCGTGCATATGGTTGTTCTCAGGTACTACCAGGGAGGCACGCTAGCAGTGTGCTGTGGTGCCTCAGTGTTATCGGGGAGATCATGTGTTACCGCTACCCGTGAGATGTTCGGTGTACCACCAGCGCGGAAGACCAAGACCAACACCGACCCGAGCCAGAACCCCAAGACCGCCATTGTGGAACCCCGAGTTCTTCAACGGGGAACACCAAGAACTTCCACCGGATCCGATGTTGTGAAACCTCCCTCCTGCAACCCGAAGACACCAAGACCGAACACCTTCGACCCCGAGGAACTATCGGCAAGACCTTCGACCCGAAAACATCGAGCTCTTCTCCCCGGATCCGAAGACCGAACCCTATCACGCCAAGTTCTTCGAACCGGAGGCCACATATGTGACAAGTAATTCTTCCCGGTTCCGATGACCGAGAACCCGGACGCCAAGGTCGTCGACACGGATACACCAAGTACTTCCTCGAGGACGCCAAGTTCTTCACCCCGAACGCCAAGACCGACCGTTACGCGGACCCAAGAAGATCTTCGCGACGATAAGATCGACACCGACCAGGGCGAATCCGATGCGCCCCAACACCAAACCAAGTCCTTCCCGGATGTGACAAGATCTACTTCCATTGTCCGAGACCGATTCCGTCGAGCCGGTTCCGCCCCCGTCGAACCCTGTCGAACCTCGAACCCCTCAGAGCCCAAGTTCGCCGAACCCTAATGTGATTCCCTATCCGAGACCCCCATTATTTTTATAATATGACATCATCGACTATCGCATATTAAATTGTTCATCTCTGCATCATATCATAATCATGCCGGATCTTTTTCCGTACTATCAACTAGTGCATCCGGTGTTTGTGCTACTGTTTGCTTCTTCATGGATTAGGACGATGAGTTGATGCGAGTATCGACAAGTTCTCTGGATATGATCCGTCGGTAGTGTTTCCCAGGCGAGCATCTCTCCCCCTTCTACCTATTTTGCATTTAAAGTCTTTATTTCCTCCTGTTGATCTATTGCTATCTGTGTCGCGATGCTTTAGTTTCCGTGCACCAGTTATATCCCGTGCAGCCTCTATATTGCCTTGGACACCTCCTATTACCTTTGTTTGGTAGATAGCTGGCTTGCGAGTCGTAGTTGCTTGCTCAGGTGCGATCTTGTGTTGTCAAGTACCACAGTTGTTGGAATGTTGCCAGATGTTTTGGTGGAGGTGCTTAATGGTGGAGATGATCATGACTTTAAATACAACTATCAATATGCTAGATATAACTAATGCAGAGGCATCGGTGGGCAATATATGTTATTTGGTTCTTCCACGCTCACTTGTGTCCCGTAGGACCCCGAGTACTTGATACCTGTTCCTTGACTATTCGCACTATCCACATCCAGGAGGCCTTATGGACCCCCTGAGCCAGAGCTTGATTCATTTCTTTTTCTTGGGGCCACAAACTAGTTTGGGGTTTTATTACTAACCCGTACCTATGCCATGTTACTGCTTTATTTAAGATTGTGCGTGGAGCACCTGTACTGTTTTGGATCGTGCCACGTTTTCGCGGTATCGACAAGCCCATTCACACTTTCGGGTTCCCAGTTGTTTACAGCCGTCGTCGCAAACCCTGGGTCCGTTCCGGAGCCGGCCAACTTCGTTGCGGGTAGCTTAGTGGGGTGCCCCCCTGAAATATTTCTGAATCCTGTGATTGCTTTGTCGTGAAAGCCTCGTTGGGTTTTGAGTTGGTTTTTCCGAGGTTGATCGAGTGTGTGTTGCTATTTGTGCACCCCTGCAGGGTAAAACTTTCTGAAAGCCGTGTCCGCGGTTATGGACGACTTGGAGCACAGTATCTCGATTATAGACAAGCATAACTAAAGTAGTGCTATAAATTTGACTTAATATGTGACTAGTAATCAGAAGCAACTATAACGGAATGGATATTAAAAATGCCAACCACTGGTGGATCTGGGTTGTTTGATGACATGCTATACCTGCCTAGTAAGTATTGCAACTCCAATGGACTGTGATAAAAGTGCCGACAACTGCTGGGTTTTGGAATTCCTCAGGACAATTATATCTAACTAGTAAATGTTCCAACTACAGCGGAATGGTGATTAAAACTGCCCACTACTTATGCTTTAGGATGACTCATGCTATCTATCTCTGATTAGTAATTGCTGCAACTATAACGGAATGAGTACAATTGACAACTGTGTGAGTTCCTCGTTTGGTCTCGAGGGGGAAATACCAGGATGGGTTTGTTTGGTGTTAGCTTCAGGTTGGATCCAAATCGGAAGTTCTTATCCCTCTCTGATAATCGCCAGTTGTATCGAGTCTCTATAGGTTGTTAGTGCCGCTACGCTGCCACTTCAGCCCACCATACCTATGTAGGCGAGAGCCGACGAATTCTAGCCTCGTTGTGTACTAGCCTCAGTACTGACGCTCCTCTTTTTCCTTTGCCCTTTGTCGGCACCCCTTTTTTTAGCAGGTTTGAGATCGACGTCGTTAGCAGGGTTACCCTTCCGGCTTGGCCTGGGCAGGGTTATGGACGCCATTGGTTATTCTTCAGGGCTCTTAGCCCCATTTGCATCTTGTCCGTAGTCGGATGCTGTATCGATTTCAAGGTGATTGGGATCTTCGTATTGTATATCTGTATTCTTGACTCGTTGAGTCGTTGTTGTATATATGTCTGTTCTATGGGTCCCATCGAGGACTGTTGTGTAATGGTATTGCTTAGCTTTCCAACCGCACGAAAGTGCCTGGTGGGCGTCCTTGAATCGTTTCTATGCGGGTTTGGCGGAAAGGGCTAAAACTTGCATAGGGCCGATTTGAGGGTGTTACAGAGTGGTATCACAACTCAGTAGTTGCGATACCCCACAAGTCCAGCGTGTAGGATAACCTAGCTAACGGCCGAAGTAGAGTGTCAAAACTATTTTGCAAAATCGGTTGGATAGATCTGATTAGGTTTGTTTTTACTCCTTACTCCTCTGCTGTTCTCCTCTTACCTCTGCGTGTTTGAATCTGCTCTCTTATCTTTTCTTCGAGTCCAGGATTTCTCGTGGACGGGTTTCCGTAGTACCTTCAGGGTTTCGCTTTCTCCTTTGGTAACGGTGCTTCTACATCCGGACTTCATGCTATCTTAGTGATCCTTTATCTGTGGTACCATTCTTTGTTCCATGTTTGTGCCTTCCGGTGTTTTCCGACGCGACGACATCCTCTATGCCAGATCCGATGCAGAGTCTGCATTCCTCCTTGTTTCCGAACCTCGTTTGTCGAGATCTTCAGTCTAATTCCGAGAGTTGGTTGCATAATTCTCTTATTCGTGTGCAGAGTAATGGTTTGGGTGCGTGATGGACTGATCACCATCCGACTACTCTTATCATTCGTCCTTGTACATTGAATCGGTGGATCCAGCAATTTTACTCCGTCCATGGAAGCTAGAGGTGGCTTAATTTGTTGATGCCTCTACCTTCGCCTTTTGTTTCCGGAGTGTCCTCTCGACGATCACGGACAACGACCTCTTGTTAGTGGTGTCACGAGGATCTACACGAAGCGAGAAGAATCCGATCATCAGCCTTCTCCTTGTACCATGAGGCGGATCTCGAGGGCGAGATCCATTGTTAGTGGTGTCGAATTGTGGCGCCCCGCAAAAACCACTACTAGAAAATCGCGTTGTTTTTGTGCATTGCATCATCATGGCCGCATGCTCATGTCATCATGCCACCTTGCATTTGAGCATCGTCATGTCATCTTGCATTTGTTGCATAAAACTATTTTCGAAAAGTCTGTTTTTGTTTTCTAAACGCCTCGTCTTGATTTCAAATTAAAACCCGGGTCTCCGGAATATTTTGTTTTGTCTACCAACGGTTTGCAAAAGCCCCATTTTAAATAATAAACTATTTCTTTTATTTTTAAGAGGCAGCCCGCCAGGCCCAAAAGCCCGGCCGGCCACCTCCAAACCCTAGTCTAAAATATCTAATCCTAAAACTACCCAATCCTATTCTACCCAGCCTCCCTCCACCTCACCCTGCCCAATCCCCTCCCTCCACCTCAAACATCCACCTCACCCCGACCAATAGCAGTGCACCACCTCATCTCCCGCCCACCTGCACCTAGCCCACCCACACACACACGCACATACCGCATGGCAGCAGCGTGCAGCACCCCGCGCCTGCCCTTTTTCCCGCTCACCAACCGCCCGTCCCACGCGTAGACGCGTTTCTCCCGCCTCCTGCCGACCACGCCACCACCTGGGCACCAATCCCATCGCCAACCGCCTTCCACCCGACCGCCTGGCCCCACCCTGACGCCACGCCATCCTCCCACACGCGCTCCCCTGGCCCCGCGCCCCCAGGGCCACCAACCGTCCCCGTCGCCCCCTCTCTCCCCCTGCGTTCCCTACCTCCGTCTCTGCCTCCGCCCGCGAGCAAGGTCGCCGCCGCCTTCCTTCTCTCCATCCGGCCTCGCCCCCGTCCTCCTCGCCCCGGTGTCCGCTCGCCTACCCAAGTTCGCCGGCCTGCCGCCAGCGAGCTCGTCGCCAGTCGCTTCCTCGCTAGAGCTCTGCCACCCCTGCGTCGCCATCGCCGGCCGAGGTCGCCACTTACCCCGACGCGCCCTCCTCCTCGCCGTGCGATCCCTACCGCTAGAGCTGCCTCCGCGACCTCCCCCGTCGCCGCTCGCCGCGTCCCCTCCCACCGAGGTCGCCAAGCTCCGCCACCGTCGGCCCCTTCGCCGGCCGCCTCCGCCCCGCCCTCCTCAGCGCCGCCGCGAGGCCTCCGTCTTCCCTGGCAACCGTCGCCCTCGCGCCCTGCGGCCAGCGGGCCCTCTCCTCGCCGGTGCGCCTTGTCTCCCCAAGCTCCACCTCGACCCGATCGCACCGCGCCGCCGCGGGCCCCGCCTCACCACCAGGCCGCACTCGCTCCGGCCGCCGCATTCCCTCACCGGCCATCACCCTTCGCCTCGGCCCCTGGGCCTCGCTCCCTTCTCCGTCTGCGCCGTCTCGCTGGAGCGCGGCCGACCCATCCCGCGCGCCCCCTGCCTCGCCGGTCTCCGCTGTCCGCCGGGCCTCCTCCTCCCGTACTCGCGCGGCTCCTCACCGGCTAGACCCCATCGCCGGACCTCCTCTCGCCGGCCCCTGCACGCCATCGCCTCACCCGCATCCTCCTCTCCGACGCCGCCTCCCTCGGCCGGTTGTCGTCGCCCCTGTTCCCGGCTCTGCATGTTGAGCTCGTTCGGCTCGTGCATATGGTTGTTCTCAGGTACTACCAGGGAGGCACGCTAGCAGTGTGCTGTGGTGCCTCAGTGTTATCGGGGAGATCATGTGTTACCGCTACCCGTGAGATGTTCGGTGTACCACCAACGCGGAAGACCAAGACCAACACCGACCTGAGCCGGAACCCCAAGACCGCCATTGTGGAACCCCGAGTTCTTCAACGGGGAACACCAAGAACTTCCACCGGATCCGATGTTGTGAAACCTCCCTCCTGGAACCCGAAGACGCCAAGACCGAACACCTTCGACCCCGAGGAACCATCGACAAGACCTTTGACGCGAACATCGAGCTCTTCTCCCCGGATCCGAAGACCGAACCCTGTCGCGTCAAGTTCTTCGAACCGAAGGCCACAGATGTGACAAGTAATTCTTCCCGTTTCCGATGACTGAGAACCCGGATGCCAAGGTCGTCCACACGGATACGCCAAGTACTTCCTCGAGGACGCCAAGTTCTTCACCCCGAACGCCAAGACCGACCATTACGCGGACCCGACAAAAATCTTCACGACGACAAGATCGACACTGACCAGGGCGAATCCGATGCGCCCCAACGCCAAACCAAGTCCTTCTTCCCGGATGCGACAAGATCTACTTGCATTGTCCGAGACTGATTCCGTCGAGCCGTTTCCGTCCCCGTCGAACCCTATCGAACCCCGAACCCCTCGGAGCCCAAGTTCGCCGAACCCTAATGTGATTCCCTATCCGAGACCCCCATTATTTTTATAATATGACATTATCGATTGTCGCATATTAAATTGTTCATCTCTACATCATATCATAATCATGCCGGATCTTTTTCCGTAGTATTAAATAGTGCATCCGGTGTTTGTGCTAGTGTTTGCTTCTTCGCGGATTAGGCCGATGAGTTGATGCGAGTATCGACAAGTTCTCCGGATATGATCCTTCGGCAATGTTTCCTAGGCGAGCATCTCTCCCCCTTCTACCTATTTTGCATTTATAGTCTTTATTTCCTCCTGTTGATCTATTGCTATCCGTGTCGCGATGCTTTAGTTTCCGTGCACCTGTTATATCCCGTGCAGCCTCTATATTGCCTTGGACACCTCCTATTACCTGTGTTTCGTAGATAACTGGCTTGCGAGTCGTAGCTGCTTGCTCAGGTGCGATCATGTGTTGTCAAGTACCACAGTTGTTGGAATGTTGGCAAATGTTTTGGTGGAGGTGCTTAATGGTGGAGATGATCATGACTTTAAATAAAACTATTAATATGCTAGATATAACTAATGCAGAGGCATCGGTGGGCAATATATGTTATTTGGTTCTTCCACGCTCACTTGTGTCCCGTAGGACCCCGAGTACTTGATACCTGTTCCTTGACTATTCACACTATCCACATCCGGGAGGCCTTATGGACCCCCCCTGAGCCAGAGCTTGATTAATTTATATTTCTTGGGGCCACAAACTAGTTTGGGGTTTTATTACTAACCCGTACCTATGCCATGTTACTGCTTTATTTAAGATTGTGCGTGGAGCACCTGTACTGTTTTGGATCGCGCCACGTTTTCGCGGTATCGACAAGCCCAGTCACACTTTCGGGTTCCCAGTCGTTTACAACCGTCGTCGCAAACCCTGGGTCCGTTCCGGAGCCGGCCAACTTCATTGCGGGTAGCTTAGTGGGGTGCCCCCCTGAAATATTTCTGAATCCTGTGATTGCTTTGTCGTGAAAGCCTCGTTGGGTTTTGAGTTGGTTTTTCCGAGGTTGATCGAGTGTGTGTTGTTATTTGTGCACCCCTGCAGGGTAAAACTTTCTGAAAGCCATGTCCGTGGTTATGGACGACTTGGAGCACAGTATCTTGATCATAGACAAGCATAACTAAAGTAGTGCTATAAATTTGACTTAATATGTGACTAGTAATCAGAAGCAACTATAACGGAATGGATATTAAAAATGCCAACCACTGGTGGATCTAGGTTGTTTGGTGACATGCTATACCTGCCTAGTAAGTATTGCAACTCCAATGGACTGTGATAAAAGTGCCGACAGCTGCTGGGTTTTGGAATTCCTCAGGACAATTATATCTAACTAGTAAATGTCCCAACTACAGCGGAATGGTGATTAAAACTGCCCACTACTTATGCTTTAGGATGACTCATGCTATCTATCTCTGATTAGTAATTGCTGCAACTATAACGGAATGAGTAAAATTGACAACTGTGTGAGTTCCTCGTTTGGTCTCGAGGGGGAAATACCAGGATGGGTTTGTTTGGTGTTAGCTTCAGGTTGGATCCAAATCGGAAGTTCTTATCCCTCTCTGATAATCGCCAGTTGTATCGAGTCTCTATAGGTTGTTAGTGCTGATACGCTACCACTTCAGCCCACCATACCTATGTAGGCGAGAGCCGACGAATTCTAGCCTCGCTGTGTACTAGCCTCAGTACTGACGCTCCTCTTTTTCCTTTGCCCTTTGTCGGCACCCCTTTTTTTAGCAGGTTTGAGATCGACGTCGTTAGCAGGGTTACCCTTCCGGCTTGGCCTGGGCAGGGTTATGGACGCCATTGGTTATTCTTCAGGGCTCTTAGCCCCATTTGCATCTTGTCCGTAGTCGGACGCTGTATCGATTTCAAGGTGATTGGGATCTTCGTATTGTATATCTGTATTCTTGACTCGTTGAGTCGTTGTTGTATATATGTCTGTTCTGTGGGTCCCATCGAGGACTGTTGTGTAATGGTATTGCTTAGCTTTCCAACCGCACGAAAGTGCCTGGTGGGCGTCCTTGAATCGTTTCTATGTGGGTTTGGCGGAAAGGGCTAAAACTTGCATAGGGCCGATTTGAGGGTGTTACAGTAGCTATCTTGGCCAAGTAGATGCTAGCAACTCCAAGAGTTAGTATTTATGCTAGATAGTGGGTTCATACCTCTAGTAATCTGGGGAAGTGACATAAATCTCTAAGGTACTAGATGTGTTGTTGCTACTAGGGAGAAAACAACAATCCTTTGTTCATAGAACAATCGTATTGTTTACTTTACATGCAATGCGTAATGAAATTATCCGTTGCTTGCAACTTAATACTAGAGGGGGTTCGGATGATAATCTGAAGGTGGATTATTAGTCATAGATGTAGTTGGATTACGGTCTATGTATAATGTTGTAATGCCCAATCGAATCTCAAAGGAGTCAAGATGAGTAGTATATGCATATTGCTTTCTCGATGTTTGTCAATTGCCCCGCTTTAATTTTTTCACCCAACATGTCATCTATCTTAAGGAGAGCCACCACTAGTGAACTATGGACCCCAGTCCTTTCTTTTACCATCAATCTACAATCAACTGTTTACTGTTTTCTGTTTACTTTCTGCAAACTATTACTCTCTTCCACTCGATACGTTTCATCCTTTGTTTTCAGCAAAACCGGTGAGATTGACAACCTCATCGCAAGTTGGGGGCAAAGTTCTGTGGTTGTGTTGTGCAGGTCTCCACGTTGTTGTTGGCACCGGTAGTGCGCCCTGCCAAAGTTCAGCTAGGGAAAGAACATTTCATGTTTTCCTATGTTTTGCGTGTTAGATAACAATACTGTGGAGATTATTCATGTGCGCTCAGTGTACAGGAAGCTTTTAGGGGGGCCGGATTATCCGCCCCACCAAGGGCCGGATAATCCGGCCTACCTCATTGCAAAGGGAGCCAAGGCGCGTCGCTCGGTATCCGATCGGATTTTTGCCCGGAAAATCCGAACTGGGGCGGTTTTTCCTTCCCAGGCCGGATAATCCGGCTATTGCGTGGGCCGGATAATCCGGCCCCCAGTTTTTGAGCAAAGGGAGCCAAGTCGCGTCGCTCGGTATCCGGTCAGATTTTCTCTCAGAAAATCCGAACCGGGGCGGTTTTTCCTCCCGAGGCCAGATAATCCGGCCTTCACATAGGACCGGATAATCCGGCCCCAGAAGTTGATCAAGGGCAAGCTCGGTGCGACGCTCTAATAGGGGGCGGATTATCTGCCGGATATTCCGAGTCTAGGGCAGTGTTTTTCCCCAGGCCAGATAATCCGGCCCTCACTTGGGCCGGATAATCCGGCCCCCAAAGTGTCCAACGGCTGGTTTCTAAAGGGGGGTATAAATACCCCTTCTTCCCCAACGTTCAGAACTCTTGATTCTTTCGAAATTGTCCAGACATTGTGCAAGAGCTCTCATTCTCGATCTCTCACTTCAACCACCCGAAGGTCTTGATCTTTGGGGGAATTGAAGGAGGAGAAGTTCATCATCGTCATCACAAATCAAGCGCTTCAACTCCTCTCCATTCACTTGGAGATATCCCTGAACTAGTATTCTTGTCAATACCTAGATCTTGTTCATTGTATTTGATAACTTTGTTCTTGTGGCAGCTTGTTGTCATTTCGGGAGGCTCCAAGTTGTTGTGGAGTTGTTGCCCCGCTAGTTGTGTAAAGGCGCCGGTGCCGCCTCGAAGGGTACCTATAGTGGAAAGGTGGATCAGGCCTTTGGTTGCTGGATCCATCGGAGAACAGGGTGAGGTCTATTGTGGCGTGGTGGTCTTAGTACCACACACCCCTCCAACGCAGACGTACACCCTTTAACAAGGAAGGAACTGTGTTCAAACAAATCCAGTGTCTCTGCGCGCTTCACTTCCGTTTACCTGTTCCTCTTCCACTCGCTCTTTACTCGCTAGTAGATAGGTCTGCATATAGGGAAATTCCACCTAATAGTTTATCTAGAGAATTTACCCTTTCTGCTAAGCCTAAAATTGAAAAAGTATTAAAATTTGGTGTAGCACCTATTCACCCCCTCTAGGTGCCCATACGATCCATTTCAATTGGTATCAGATCCCCGACTCTTAATTCAGGCTTAACCACCTAAGAGTAGTATGGGTACCAAGGATGATGGAAATGAGGCTGTGGATAAGGTCACAATGGATGATCTCAAGTCATTGGAAACAACCTTGTTGAAATCCTTTGAGGCCAAGATGGAGGAGATGAATCAAATGATTGCTCGCCTTACATCATCCGTAGCCCCATCTCCATCCTCCTCTGAGGCTGCCACACCATCATCTAAGGAAAAGGGTAACAACGGATCCAAGGATGATGATGTGGAAGGTGAAAAACTTAATGGTTCCACCTCCAAGAAGGGAAGTGGTAAGGAGGAATATAGTGAGGTTCGCCACGTATATTCCCCCGACCCACCTATCCCTCATCCTCATATAAACAATAGGGGTGATCCACCCAAGCTCACTGCATCCTCTTTCAATCAATGGCAATTATTAATGAAATCTCATGTTTGCAGCTCCTCGATTGAACTTTGGAGGATTATTGAAGAGGGTCTTCATATTTGAGATCAAACCAACCTATCAAGAAGAGAAGTTGTGGACAGCCAGTTGAATGCCACCGCTCTCCACATGATATAGCTGGGTGTGGGTCCCAAGGACATGCCACACATTGAACATCTCAACACAGCTAAAGAAGCTTGGGATGCTCTTACAGATATCTTTGTTGGGAATGAAAGCATGAGAAGGAATAGGTATGATGCCCTTAGTAATGAAGCTGAGGGATTCTACATGTTGGACGGTGAAAACCATGAGGACATGTAGAAAAGACTCAAGGGCATCGCAACAACATTTAGAAAGAATGGGGCCACTCACATTGATGGTGCATGGATAAAAAGTAAATATGTGAGTGCCTTAATGCCTTTCGAGCCAACGGACTTTAAGAGCTTGCAAGGTAGACATAACTACCATCAAATGACATCGAATGAAGTCATGCAAGAAATGGCGTCATTCAAAGTGGCAGCAAAGAATGTTGAAGATGCCCATGCTCGGGCCATTGGAATGCAAAAGGGTGTAAATGTGGCTCTCAAATCCAATGTTGTTGAGCAAGAGGAAGATGAAAGAGCTTTTGAGGGGGCATCCATGGACTGCCCCGATGAAGTTAAACATGCTCATGGTGAGTACATGGCGTTTTATGCAAGGAACTTTTGGAAGGACCCTGCCAAAGCCAAGTCGGAACTTGAGCGCAATGACGGGTCAAATGGAAGAAGAGAAAGTGGCCCAAGATTGAGAACTTGCTACAACTGCGGAGATAGAATGCACTTTGTAGACGAGTGTCCGTATCAAAATAGAGAAGACAATGGTGGCAGGCTCATTCTTAAAGAGAAATCTAAAGCACCTAAGAAGAAGCCACTTATTAAGAAGAATGGCCCGTTCAAGAAACAACCCAAGATCGTCTTAGTTGCATAAGAAGAATACTCCTCTGCAAGTGAAGATGAAGAGGATGATGATAGTTCCCGCGAGGTGGCTGCTATAGCCACCACATTGACTCCGTCATCTCTCTTCGACTCGCCAAACGAGAACGTCATCAACAACAACGCCACTTGCCTAATGGCAAGAGGGTCCGAGGTATCAACTTCTAGCTCTTCATTTCCTAAGACTAACATAATCTTGGATATGGATGATCATGAAAATCTTAAAATGAAAGAAGAAGTTATTGCTTTGGATAATTTTTTCACTAACCCGCAAGGTGAGCACAAACTCCATTTTGATGCTCTTATGAGCCGACTTTCTCAAGACGAAGATCTTCTTGAAGAAAAGGGCAGAATTGAAAGAGAAGATGCCTTGGAGATAGCTTCTTTGAAGAATGCCTTGGAAGAGGAAGAGGAAGCTCGAGTATCTTTGGAAGAGAGACTCGAATCCATTGAGGAGTCACATGAAGAAGTTGTGGATCAGCTCATCAAAGAACGTGACCATGCTCTTGCCAAGGTAAAGAAACTAAAGAAAGAAAAGATTGACTTTGGGGCTGTTCATGTTAGACTTTTGGAGAAGTTTGATAAACTTGAAAGTGCTCACAAGGCATTGAAGAGTGATCATTCTACTTTAAATGAGTCTCATGACTAGCTCCAAACTCAATTGAAACGGTATGATGTGCCAAGTACCTCCACTTCATCCTCTAGAAAAGAAGACATTGCAAGAAGTTCTCAACACAAAGGTAAATAAGTTATTGATGAGATACTGAGCAAGCAAAGGACAAACAATAGTAAAGAAGGTCTTGGTTACATCCCCAAGACAAAGAACAAGAAAAATAACAACAAGAAGAAGAAGAGCAAGACTACTCAACCAAAGACTAGCAACATTACCAATGACAAGACTAATTATGATGGTTTTGAAGGGGTCAACAATCCTAACTTTGAACTATATTGCGATTATTATGGTGATGTTTATGCTAGTTATGTAGGCCCTTATGATTGTTACATTCCTTGGTCGATTTGGGTTCCCAAGACCCTTGTTACTAACATGAGAGGACCCATTGAAAAATGGGTACCTAAAACGAAGAAGTAATTTTCTTGCATGGCTATGCTTCCGGTGGTTCTAAATGGGTACTTGATAGCGGTTGCACGAGTCATATGACCAGAAGCAAGGAGATTATCACAGATATGCGGCCAAACCTTGATCACATAACCGTCTCCTATGGTGACAAGTCAAAATCTGAGGTATTGGGTCTCGGCAAAGTTGTGGTGGCTCACGATATCTCTCTCGTGCACGTCATGCTTGTTGAGACACTCGGGTACAACTTACTTTCAGTTCGCGCCCTTGGTAAGATGGGATTTGCAGTTTATATTGATGCTGATTTGGTGGTACTCTTGTGGAGCAAGTCTCTAAAAGTCGCTTCCGTGGGATACGTAAAAAATGACCTTTACGTGGTGGACTTTTCAGGGAAAACCACTACAGGCCCGATGTGTCTTTTCGGAAAGGCTGACGCGGGTTGGCTATGGCATCGCCGACTAGCCCACGTCAATATGAGAACTTTGCAAAGTCTCCACAAGGGTGGCCACATCCTTGGACTAAAAGAAAATGGCTCCTTTGCCAAAGATCGTGTTTGCAGGGCGTGTGTTGAAGGGAAAATGCATGACTCACCTCATCGAAGGAAAACTATTATCTCTTCAAAACGGATTTTGGAGCTCCTTCATGTGGACCTATTCGGACCTCCATCTCATGCAAGCCTCGGTGGGAAGAAGTATTGCCTAGTGATTGTTCATGATTACTCAAGATACACTTGGTTTTATTTCTTCAAGTTGAAGAGTGAAACTCAACAAACAGTCATCGACTTCGCCAATGAGGTTCAACGTCAACACAACGTCCCCATTCTGGCTATAAGAAGTGATAACGGCTCTGAGTTCAAGAACTACACCTTAAATGAGTTCCTAAGTGAAGAGGGGATAAGACATCAATATTCTGCCGCGTACACCCCTCAACAAAATGGTGTAGCCGAGAGGAAGAATCGAACTATAATGGATATGGCAAGATCAATGTTAGCCGAATTTAAATCTCCATATAATTTCTAGGCTGAAGCAATCTCTACTGCTTTTCATTCATCCAACCGATTATACCTCCGCAAGATCTTGGACAAGACTCCGTATGAAATACTTACCATTAACAAGCCAAACATCTCATACTTTCGGGTATTCGGGTGTAAGTGTTTCTTTCTTATCAAGGGAGTTCGTTTATCTAAGTTTGAATCTAAGGCTCTAGAAGGTATTTTTGTTGGTTATGGTGACGAATCCCACACTTATAGAGTACAATAAGCTCTTCGGAACTGTTGTAGAATCTTGTAGTGTGGTGTTCGAGGAAAATGACGGTTCCCGTGCGGAGCAAGTTGGCGTGTCTGATGCAGATGTTGAAATACCCCAAGATGCCATAAGAAGAATGGGCGTGGGATTTTTCCGCCCCATTGAGGAACCCCCTATGGCGGATCGGGAAGGACAATGCTCCTCTCATGAAGAGCCCTCATCTACACATGCCCAACAAGTTCCTACCACGGGGGAAACTTCTACACCATCTCCATCAACTGCTGAAGGTCAAGCTGTTCCAGAAAACTCCAGGCCGGATTATCCGGTGGACACCGGATTATCTGGCCACCCCACTCCAGCTGACCATATTGCTCCTGGTGGTGAAGATATCAACGCAAGCTCTAGGCCGGATTTTCCGGCAAGCCCCGGATTATCTGGCCCCTCACTAGTTCAAGCAAGCCCTAGGCATCCTGATGAAGCTGCTACAAATGCTCCCAGGCCGGATTATTCGGCTTCTCCATCGGCCGGATTATTCGGCCCTGACCCTCCAGTTCAGCAACCTCCTGTTATGGCTACTGACTCACCTCAAGGGCACGCTTCACCGTCACCTGTTGCTGATACTCCAGTTCCTGATCAAGGTCGAGTAAATGCTGCCAATGAAGAGTCAAGTGATGAATCTACTCCTCCAAGAGACAACAAACTTATTGAACTTCGTCGCAAGGCTCGAGCTGATCGAAACCTTGGGTTAAGGGGTCACACCCTCGACAAGGTTCTTGGTGATCTTCGACGAAGGGTCTCTACACGAAGAGAATTGGCCAGTTTTGGTGAGCATCAAGCTCATATCTGCATTGTGGAACCTAAGAAAGTCTTTGAAGCGCTTGAAGATCCAGATTGGGTTATTGCTATGCATGAAGAGTTGAATAATTTTGAGCGCAACAAAGTCTGGAAACTCGTGGAGAAACCCAAAGATTGCCGCAATGTTATCGACACCAAGTGGATATTTAAAAACAAGCAAGATGCGAATGGCATTGTTGTGAGGAACAAGGCAAGGCTTGTGGCACAAGGTTACTCTCAAGTTGAGGGCATTGACTTCGGCGAGACCTATGCTCCAGTGGCTCGCCTTGAGTCCATTTGTATCCTTCTTGCTTATGCTGCCCATAACAATTTTAAGTTGCAGCAAATGGACGTCAAGAGTGCCTTCCTTAACGGTCCTCTACATGAGTTGGTATATGTAAAGCAACCCCCGGGTTTTGAGGATCCTAACTTTCCGAACCATGTCTACAAACTCGATAAGGCACTCTATGGCCTTAAACAAGCCCCACGTGCGTCGTATGAGCACCTTAAAGAGCTTTTGTTAGATCGTGACTTCGAAGTTGGGCAAATCGATCCCACTCTTTTTTACTAAGAAGGTTAAGGGGGAGCTCTTCGTATGCCAACTATATGTAGACGATATCATCTTTGTTCCACTAATAAAGCTTTTAATGATGAATTGTCAAAGCTTATGACTGACAGGTTTGAGATGTCCATGATGGGGGAATTACGGTTCTTTCTTGGATTCGAGATCAAGCAACTTAGAGAAGGAACCTTTATTAATCAAGCAAAGTACATCCAAGACATGCTCAAGAGATTCAAGATGATGGATCTAAATGGTGTCGCCACTCCGATGCAAACAAAATGTCATCTTGAACTTAACCCACATGGTAAAGCTGTGGACCAAAAGGTATACCGGTCCATGATCAGATCTCTTCTTTACCTTTGCGCATCTAGACCCGATATCGTGTTGAGTGTGGGAGTGTGTGCAAGGTATCAAGAAGCTCCTAAAGAAAGCCACTTAGTGGCGGTCAAGAGAATCTTTCGATATTTGGTTCATTCCCCTAACTTTGGTCTCTAGTATCCCAAGGGCTCCAATTTCTCTTTATGCGGTTATACTGACTCAAATTGGGCTGGTGATAAGGATGATCGGAAATCCACTTCTGGAGCTTGTCAATTCTTGGGAAGGTCTCTTGTATGTTGGTCATCTAAAAAGTAGAATTGTATATCTCTCTCCACCACTGAAGCTGAATATGTTGCTGCTGCCAGCGCTTGCACTCAATTATTGTGGATGGGGCAAACTTTAAAGGAATACGGTGTCAATTGTGACAAAGTGCCTCTTTTATGTGATAATGAAAGTGCAATCAAAATTGTCTACAATCCTGTTCAGCACACAAGGACGAAGCATATTGAGATTCGGAATCATTTTATTCGAGACCATGTTGCTCGCGGCGATATTGATCTATCCTTTGTGAGGACGAAGAACCGACTTGCGGATATCTTTACAAAGCCACTTGATGAAACAAGATTCTGCTACTTGAGGAATGAGCTAAATATCATTGATTCCAGGAGTTTGTCTTGATTACCCATGCACTCACTCGTACATCTCAATCCTTCTTTGGCCTAGGTGTGGGCATGGATATAGGGGGAGTGTGGTCCTAACTCATTGGGCTAACCCTCCCCCATAATGCCAAAAGCAAGATAAATCATTTCTCTTAATATCATTTTGTGATATGTGAGCTTATTGATGAGTATTGGTCGTGAAACCAAGATATATCTTCGCGGTGTCACACCATACACTCCAACAAGGTGGCTTCGGCCACTGCCCTCTCCCTTGAGGAGAATTAGATCTTTTTGGCTGTTCTTTGCTATCTCATGTTCTTATGGGAATGACACTCAATATTGGCTTTTATTTGATTTGGATCTTGCAATTTTGAGTGTCTAGTACCATCTCAGTTTGGCTCTCTTAATCCTAAGCCTTTCCCTACCCCTAAGCCATCTATTCTAGCACACAAGTCCCTTGTACACCTTGTGGGGGTGTTGTTTGGGGACGCGCGGGCCTGGTTCTGTGTGCAACAGAATTCCAGATTTGAGGCCGGATAATCCGGCCCAAGTGTTGGCCGGATAATCCGGCCCTGGCGGATTTCGTCTTAAAGGGCAGGGATCGGGGGAAGGGCTCATATCGAGCAGAACTTCTCCCCCAACCCTCTCCTTCTCCTCAGCCGCCGCCTGCCGTCCCCCACCCTCCCTGGAGCCTCTCCAGCCACCGGATTTTCCGGGCCTCCCCGGATCTTCTTCTCCGCGCTTCCGGGTACCTTCTCCTTCGTGTTCTTCCTCTAATGAGTGAGGGTAACTCCCTCTCTTCCCATCTTTGGCTAGATACGTTACTTGTTGGGTGGAACGTTGTCTAGAAGGATGTGTTTTCGCATAGAAATCGTAGTCTTGCAGTTTCTAGGCCCAATCTACTTTTTTACATTCAATCTAGGTGAAATCGAAATTTTCTGCTAGGGCCGGATTATCTGCCCCTGGCCAGGCCGGATAATCCGGCCTGACAGATTCGATTCTGGTTCAGTTTCACTATGGAGTATGCATTGAGTAGATTTGTCCTATGAACTTTTTGACTATTTTTTCCATGCTCTCTCCTGGACTTGTGTGTATGATTATCCCCTTGCTATCGCCCTTATTCTCCTCACAGGTGGTTCCAGTGTTCCCAAGACCTACACCTGCCGCCCTCACGCCAAATACTTTTGGGATGACGGGCAAGGTAACTTGGTGGACGAAGTTGAGCTGAGGAGAACAAAGAACGAAGCAAAGCGCATGGCTGAACAAGCAAAGAGGACTAGGAAGGGGGTGTCCAAGAGGAAGGGCAAGGAACCCAAGATCAACTACAGGACTTTGGATGCAATCACCTATTCCTCCATTCGCCACTGTGACTTGTTTGCTGAGCTGCCTCGTGATGATGAGCTGGGGGATACTCGTTTTTGGTGTGCAGAACAGAAAGGTATCTATGAAGACGTGTATGCCAGGCTGAACATTAGGCCTATGCACCAACTGGTACTTGCTGATTCTTTGGAGAAGGCTCATCTTGTGGATGCGATGTTTGTGGCTGAGAGGATGGGGCTGCACCATCTCATGTCTCTCAAGTGCTCCTTTGACTCTGAGGTGGTGAAGCAGTTCTTCTCCACTTAGGTTATTTGTGGGGATGAGCGTCGCACTATGAAGTGGATGACTCATGACAGGCCTATGACTGCTGATTTTCACGTGTTTGCTGAGGTTCTTGGATACTCTTTCCGCAGCAGGGATAGAGCCAATGGCCACCACATCATCACCCAGTTGAAGCCCAAGAAAGATGGAGCTCTCTCTCCTTGCACTGTGGACAATGGCATTGTGGGCACTCTGGCTAGCCTTGCTCCCATCTATGCTGCCTTAGTGGTTCTCTTTCGTGACTCCATTACTCCGACTGGGGGAAACAATGACAGCATCCGTGGTCACCTTGTTCAGCTACTTCAACTTTCTCATGAGGTTGCCTCTTGCGAGGACGAGTCTGTGCAGTACAGGCTGGATGTCATGGACTTCATTTACCATGAATTGACTGATGCTATGTTCAACCGTTTATCCATTCCCTATGCACCCTACATTATGATGCTCATCAGGTACCTGCTTCCTGCTGAGGAGTTCCACATCGACTCGGTGCATAAGGCCAAGAAGATATACACCATGGTTCGGAAGACCTCTCACCCCTCTTCTGCTCCTGAGGGCCTCATGAGGGATGCTCGCAGGCCCCCAGTGCCTCCCGTTGCCCGTGAGATCAAGCAGCTGAACTGGTTCCAGCATAACATTCTGTGCATGGGAGTGGACACGCGCAAGGGTCAGTACGAGGCATACAAGCAGCGCCATGAGTTGGCTCACTCCCAGCAGCTCATTCTCCATCGTGTGTCCGGTGCTTCGGGTGATCCTCCGGCTCCTACACCTCCCACTCCATATGCTCGGTGGAACTCTTCCTCCGGGTTGAACTATGGTGATCTTGAGCGTCACTTGTTCCCCTCTGCGCCTGCTGCTGATGATGAGGATGAAGAAGGTGACACTGAGGAGCTTGAAGATGAGGATGAGGATGAGAATGAAGACGAGGAAGAGGATGAGGACGAGGACTACGAGTGATCCCATGGGGTGCTAGCATCCTCTTCTCCCTTTTTGGTGTCTCGATGCCAAAGGGGGAGAAGTAGTTCGATTAGGATGTCCGTGGATTTGCATGGGTCGGGCATAAGCACTTGCATTTTTCTATTCGTTGTTTTCTTGCTTATGCCCATTTAGCGTTGAACTTTAAATTTGTGGTTTGTGGTTGGTTGAGACTCTATGTGGCTGTCTGGATTATGCCTATGGATTTCATCTCATGGATTATGCTTATGGATCTATCTATTCATATCGTACTGCTGGAGTTTTTTTTATCACGGAAGGCGCTTATATTGGTTATCCGGTAATAGTTGTGGCTTATGTCAAGGATGCCTTCCCTCTACTTCAGTGGTATGTTTTTGTTGCTCATATTTCTATGGAATAGATTCACCTATTTGTGTGCATTTGTATTCCAATGCAAAATTCCATTATGCACACATTGAGGGGGAGTCTCTTTCATGGTTATTATTGTTTGTCTTGTGTCTTTCTCCTGCAAATCCTAGTATTGTCATCTAACACCAAAAAGGGGGAGATTGAAAGAACATTTCATGTTTTCCTATGTTTTGCGTGTTAGATAACAATACTGTGGAGATTATTTATCTGCGCTAAGTGTATAGGAAGCTTTGACGGGGGCCGGATTATCCGCCCCACCAAGCGCCGGATAATCCGGCCTACCTCATTGCAAAGGGGGCCAACGCGCGTCGCTCGGTATCCGTTCGGATTTTTGCCCGGAAAATCCGAACTGGGGCGGTTTTTCCTCCCCATGACGGATAATCCGGCTATCGCGTGGGCCGGATAATCCAGCCCCCAGTTTTCGAGCAAAGGGAGCCCAGGCGCGTCACTCGGTATCCGGTCGGATTTTCTCCCGGAAAATCTGAATCGGGGCAGTTTTTCCTCCCAGGCCGGATAATCCGGCCTTTACATAGGACCGGATAATCCGGCCCTAGAAGTTGATCAAGGGCAAGCTCGGCACGACGCTCTGATAGGGGGCGGATTATCTGCCGGATATTCCGATCCTGGGGCGGTGTTTTTCCCTAGGCCGGATAATCCGACCCTCACTTGGGCCGGATAATCTGGCCCCCAAAGTGTCCAACGACTGGTTTCTGAAGGGGGGTATAAATACCCCTTCTTCCCCAACGTTCAAAACTCTTGATTCATTCGAAATTTTCCAGACATTGTGTAAGAGCTCTCATTCTCGATCTCCCACTTCAACCACCCAAAGATCTTGATCTCTCGGGGAATTGAAGGAGGAGAAGTTCATCATAGTCATCACGAATCAAGCGCTTCAACTCCTCTCCATTCACTTGGAGAAATCCCTGATCTAGTATTCTTGTCAATACCTAGATCTTGTTCATTGTATTTGATAACTTTGTTCTTGTGGTAGCTTGTTGTCATTTCGGGAGCCTCCAAGTTGTTGTGGAGTTGTTTCCCCGCTAGTTGTGTAAAGGCGCCGGTGCCTGCCTCGAAGGGTACCTATAGTGGAAAGGTGGATCAGGCCTTTGGTGGCGGGATCCATCGGAGAATAGGGTGAGGCATATTGTGGCATGGTGGTCTTAGAACCGCCCACCCCTCCAGCGCAGACGTACTTCCCTTAACAAGGAAGGAACTGCGGTCAAACAAATCCTGTGTCTCCGTGTGCTTCACTTCGGTTTACCCGTTCCTCTTCCACTCGCTCTTTACTCGCTAGTAGATAAGTCTGCATATAGGGAAATTGCACCTAATAGTTTATCTAGAGAATTTACCCTTTGTGCTAAGCCTAAAATTGAAAATGTATTAAAATTTGGTGTTGCACCTATTCACCCCCCCTCTAGGTGCCCATACGATCCATTTCAGCTAGCAACACCTTTGAGGTGTTTCCTTTCTCCTATTGGATTGATAACCTTGGTTTCATAACTGAGGGAAAACTTGCTGCTGTGCTCATCATACCTTCCTCTTGGGGTTCCCCAACGGGCTCGATATATTTTGGGCTAAGCAACGGCCGGTGATGAGCTAGCATGGCGGCGGATAGAGGACCACGAAGGCAACATGCACCAGAGCGGGAGAGGGAAGAAGCCAAGATGCTTGTGCATCGAGGCAGGGGAGGTCGGAAGCGGCCGAAATCAATGGCGGAGACGGCAGGAGTTGGGGACGCAGGCTTTAATTGGCTTGATGGAGTGTTGGGGGGATACCCCCGGGTAGGGTAACGCCGGGGTATAAGGGCTGAGTTAGCCGGGGTACGACGCGGTCAAAGCAAGTGCTGACCGTGTCACCTCAAGGCAGGCCGAACCACAGTGTGAACCGGCCCGTGGAGCATCTCTTTAACTATGGTCCGGGCGGCATAAATTATATGTCGGCCATGTTTATCTAGTTGTTTTGCAGGTAACTTGATAAGTCGGATTAGCTATACGCTAGCCGGACTATCTTATAGCTTCCAAGAGAAGGAATCCCCCGCTGGTCAAAAGGTGGCTTTACCAGCTGTAGCATGAGCAAAGCAAAGTAAAGAAGAGGACCAACGGGTCAGGGGCGACCAAGGTGACGCGGGCAAAGCCAGATGACGTAGCCCATGTTTGGTGACGCCAAAAGACAAGGATTACGCTATTGATTATGTCCAAAGCCCGGACAAGCTGTTAAAGAGAATAAAGAAGCATCTGCTTTAGGCGAGGAGCATATTCATAGAATATGCTGCCACATGTGCCCTAGAATTGTAACCCGGGCTCCCCTATATAAGGAGCACCAGGGCCTACATAGAAGGGGATCGATCATTCTCTCTGTCTAAGGTAGAACTCTAGGGCTAGTTAGTAGGGAGTAAGAGACATTGTCTCCTTATTGAGAGCCTCAAGAGCATTTGTAAACACCATTGATAGAGAAAATATAAGAACTTCTGCGCATGGAATGACCATGTTCTCCCTCCCTGGATTCCCCTAGCACTCATTGGCCCATTCTTTAGCCTATCCATGGCATCTACCGTGCCACCACCACGACAGTTGGCGCCCACCATGGGGCTAGCGGTGCTAGCAGGGATGAAAATCCAGACGGGAAGCTTCTCTCACACCGGTGAGCGCGTCGTCTCTGGCTTAGTTTAGTGCTTCGGAGCACTGGACTACGCCAGCGACAATGCATGAAGCTTCAGCAGGCACCCTCCGCAGCACAATGGAGTCTTCATCAAGCTTGGCGCGCACAAGATTTACGTCAGCATGGACGAGTCCTGCGTTCATCCGCGGCACATCGTCGAGGGAGGTGAGCCACCTCTCAGCGCAGCACGTGGAGTGCGTATCACTCGCCCCACTAGCAGCGTTGAGGTCCTGATGACCGTGCTTGACACGGAACCAAACAAGGGCCCGGCGCCAGAGCCGGAGGTAACACCAAATCAGACCAGGTCTAGGTTTCCTCTGCTAGAAAGGCTAGAGAATGTGCTCCAGCAAGGAATAGATAGCCTAGCAACGCCAATAGCACCCGTGGTAGATCCGGCTCAGGAACAAGCCGAGTTAGAGGAAACTAGGCAGAAAATGTTAGCTGGGGCAAAGAAGGTAGCAGAGCTGCATCAGTCTTTGAACATCACCTTGAGAGAATATGGTAAGGCAAACCGCATAGATGGAGTGAAAATCCGAGGTAGGAACCTGATCACTGAGATTGACAAGGAATACGAGCCTAGGTCGGGTCAGACAGCCACGATAGTAATGGGAGGGCTGGATCGGTACAACACTCTGGCAAAGAACCTCATGGCAGCAAACGAGGCCGCTTCCAAGTTAGAAGGTTTGACTAGAGAGGCCCGGCAAAGGCAACAAGAGAGGGTGAATCACTTGCTGAGAGTTTCTTGCCAGCAAAATGAAGAAATGAACAAGGCAAACCGAGTGCCACCAGGAGCCTCACAAGTGGTACATTCGGCTAGGAATAACCCGGCGAGATCCGGAGGAGCCGTGTCATCTCCAGGTCACAATCCCAGGAGGGAGGAATTAGTAAACTCCGGAAGAAGAGACAAACAGATGGTTCCTTATGATCCGGTAAGGGCTGGAAAAGGCAAAGCGGTGCAAGTTGATGAAGATCGGCACAATACGAGCCGAGGTGTGGCCGGTCGAGGTAACCGTGACCAAGGCAATGCCGGTCAGAGAAATGCTGCCAACGGCAATGCCGGACAGCGTGATCCCGTGGGAACGGGGAAAAACATACCTCGGACGCAGCAACAACACGCACCTCGGCAGGAGGGGAGTGCAGGACAAGCAGCACAACAACAAAATGCTCGTCCAGATCAGGAAAGATACAATGATGGTTATTCTGCCATGATCAATGACGGATACCCCAGACCATATAACCGCATAATTGGGTCAAGACTGGGAGGCAGGAACTTGCAACCAGATGATGCTAGGCTGAAATTGGACAGGATATATAGGTCGGAGCTAATTGAGGTACAAGGTCCACCGGGTCCAGCATGCTTTGGGCCCTAGATCAAGAACGAGCCACTAGTGCCGAACGTTCAGCTGGCCAGAGGAACCCGAACTTACGATGGTAGTATTAGGCCAGAGGATTGGCTGATTGACTACGCCACATCGGCTAAGATCGTGACAGGAAATTTGAGATGGTCAGTAAGATATGTACCACTGATGCTGGAAGGACCAGCGCGAGTTTGGCTGAACAATTTATCACCAGGGAGTGTCAACTGTTAGTTGGATTTCCAGGAGCTGTTCGTTAGCAACTTCTAAAGCACTTACAAGAGGCCCAACAGGCCATAGACCCTTGCGTTGTGCCGATAGAGACCAAATGAGCCAGACCGAGATTTCCTGACTCGATGGTGCAATGTGCGAAACTCGTGCGAGGGAGTAATTAAATCCCAGGCTATTGCGTGGTTCGCTCAGGGATGCAGATATGGAAGTATGCTGTGGCAGAGGTTACAGCGAGACATGCCAACTACCTTGGCTGAAACAATCCGGATCGCATATTCGTATTCCTTGGGAGATCCAACACAACCCTGGTTAATGTTGAATGAGGCAAACGGGGAATACTACGGCCGAGATGGCTCCGGATCATCAAGGAGGAATGTTTTTCGAGGAAAGAGAAGGGATGAGCGCCCAGATTACTGGTATAACTTGCAACAGGTAGCAGCAGTAGACTGGGATCAATCCAATGATGGGGCCAGCAAACGCCAAAAGACTAGAGGGCAAAACTGGCAGCAGAAAAACGAAGTGAAAAAACCTTGGACCCCAGAGCAGAACAAGAAATGGCAAGAACGAAAGGATAGACCGAGGTATACGTTTGAGTCCATGCTGGATCAACCTTGCAAGTTCCATTCGCCAAGCACGAATAGTCTAGCGAATCATACAACCCAGCAATGTGAATGGATGAGGAAGTTAGAACGGGGAAGTTCGGGGAATGCTCAGGCACCTCGGAACGAAGCACCTAGAAATGAAGCACCACAGCCATTGTTACTGACAGGGGGAATGGACAACAACTGATGCTGCCACCACCTCTGCCGAGGAACGAGAATCCGGAAAGAAGGGACGCAGTACATCAAGTAGATAACAACCAACAACAAGGGCCAGATTACCATGAGAATGAGGGACGAAACGAGTACAGGGAGCATCATCAAAGGTACTGTGTATTTACCACAGAGGAAAATGACCGGAAAAGCTTGCAGCGCCGGCACATGGAGGTAAACGCAGTAATGCCGGTAGTAGTGAGATATATGCCCTTGGCGGATCAAGATATTACATGGAGTAACAAGGATCACCCAAAGATCATGCCAAGCCCGGGAACCTATGCTCTGGTCCTGGATCCGACGTTCAACGGGCCAAATCTCAATGTAAGGTTTTTCAAGGTACTGAGTGACAATGACAGTAGTATGAACATTATGTACAAGGATAATATGTGCAAGTTGGGCATAACAGAGAACATGTTGCAAGCAATGAGGACCACCTTTCATGGTATCGTACCAGGTATTTCCTGTGAGCCAATTCGTAAGGTCCGGATTGACGTGTTATTCGGCACGAGAGACAATTGCCGGACTGGAAACTTGGAATTCAAAGTGGTGAATCTAGAGAGTGGTTATCACGCGTTACTCGGCAGGCCAGCACTGAACAAGTTCATGGCAACTACCCACATCAGTTACCTTAAGATGAAGTTTCCCGGACCAAGGGGCGTGATAACTGTATCAGAGGACTTCCGGCATTTGATCGAGTGCGCCTCAGCCGGATCTAACTTAGCCGAGTCACTCGTCATAGCTCAAGAAAAAGGAAGATACTGGAAGTGGCGGCACTGGCTCAATCCGTGCAACAACATATGCCGGCTCTGACCAACCCGCACGGGAGCGTATCATTCCAAGCGTCTAAGGACACGAAGAAAGTGCCAATCGATGATCAGTTCCCAGAGCGCACCTTGACCATTGGTTCCTGGTTAAGCAGCAAATAGCAAAGCGAGCTTGTCAACTTCCTCCATGAGAATCGGGATACCTTTGCTTGGTCTACACAGGATCTGCAAGATGTACCGAGGGAGTTGGCTGAGCACTCATTAAACGTGAGACCCGGGGCTAAGCCGGTAAAGCAACCTCTCTGTCGTTTCGCCGAAGACAGAAGGAAAGTCATTGGAGATGAAATAGCTAGGCTCCTAGTGGATGGATTTATCATGGAAGTACTCTATCCAGATTGGCTCTCTAATCCGGTGCTTGTGGAGAAAAAGAAAGATGATCCGAACGTGGCTGTGGTATGGCACATGTGCGCTGATTACACAAACCTGAATAAGGCATGTCCCAAAGATCCATTTCCGCTCCCTAGGACAGATCAAGTCATAGACTCAACGGCCGGATGTGAGCTACTGTCATTCATTGATGTGTATTCTGGTTTCCACTAGATACACCTGAATCCGGATGATCAAATAAATACTGCATTTATTACCCCATACGGGGCTTATTTCTATCGCACTATGCCGTTTGGTTTACGTAATGAAGGAGCAACATACCAACGATGCATGCAAAAATTCTTACATGATTAGATAGGTTGGAATGTGCAAGTTTACGTAGATGATGTGGTAATAAAAACCAAGGAAAGCAATACGCTTCTTGATGATATCCGGCAGACGTTCGCAAACTTGAGAAGGTTCCGAATGAAGCTGAACCCAAAGAAGTGCACCTTTGGCGTGCCCGCTAGAAAGTTACTCGGTTTTTTGGTATCTAGCCGTGGCATTGAAGCTAACCCGACGAACATCCGGGCCATAGAAAGAATGGAATTGCCAAAATGCCTTAACCATGTGCAGAAGTTCACTGGTTGCCTGGCATCGTTAAGTCGGTTCGTATGTCGTTTGGGAGAGAAGGCCTTACCCCTCTACCAACTAATGAAAAAGGCAGACAAGTTCACATGGACGCCACAGGCGGACCTTGCATTTCGAGAGTTGAAAAAGATGTTATCTACCGCACCAATCCTAGCAGCACAACTACCTAACGAGCCAATGTTGCTCTACGTAGCCACGACCAACCGAGTCGTAAGTGCAGTAATTGTAGTGGAGCGTGAAGAGGAAGAAAAGTCGGTGCAAAGGCCGGTGTACTATCTAAGCGAAGTATTGTGAGCCTCGAAACAGAACTACCCTCACTATCAAAAGATGGCGTATGGCGTATATATGTCGACCAAGAAGCTCAAACATAGTTTTGAGGAACACCCCATCAAGGTGATATGTGAGGCACCCATTTCAGAGATTATGAGTAACAAAGATGCAAGTGGCCGGAGAGCAAAGTGGGTAATTGAGTTAGCTCCCTATGCACCACAGTTTGACAGAAGGGATGCAATCAAGTCACAAGCCATGGGAGATTTCTTTGTGGAATGGGCCAAAATGCAATACAAGCCACCCCTTCCAGACTCCAATTATTGGATAATGCACTTCGATGGATCAAAACTGAAAGATGGGTTGGGCGCCGGAGTAGTGCTTACCTCGCCCAAGAAGGATTAACTAAAATATGTCCTTCAAATCCACTTCAATGCCTCAAATAATGTGGCGGAGTATGAAGAACTGGTGCATGGTCTCAAAGTGGTGAAAGAAGTAGGGATACGTCGAATACAATGCTTTGGAGATTCTGATTTGGTGGTGCAACAAGTGTTTGGAAATTGGGATGCCATGGATGCTAACATGGCCCTATACAGGTTCCATGTGCAAAAGATAAGCGGATTTTTCGAGGGGTGTGAGCTCCATCACATACCTCGGATTGAAAACGAGGCGGTAGATATGCTGTCCAAGTTAGGCTCGACCCGGCAGCCAATCCCGCCAAATGTTGCTTTGGAGCGCCTGAGAAAACCATCTATCACACCCTCACCCGAATCAGATTCAATTTATATCCCGGCACTCTCCGGATCAGGAGCTACACCTATGGAGATAGAGTGCGGAAGCACCTCAGCAAACCCGGGGACTGATAAGCCTGATCCGACAGAAGTTATGTCGGTGGATGCGATGGAAATTGATAAGGAACCTTTTCCTGTCCGGACTGTACCAACTTGGGCCAAGCCAATTATTGATTTCCTGGAAGAGGGAATCTTGCCGGATGAAGAAATAATCTCAAGGCAAATCCAGAGAAGGGCAAAGGCCTATACAATTATCAACGCCGAACTATACAAAAGAAGTGTGACAACAGTACTGCAACGGTGTGTTGATCCGGGGGAAGGACTTGACATACTCCGGGATATTCACCAAGGGGAATGTGGCCATCACGCCTCCTGAAGGGAATTAGTGGCAAAGGCTTTCCGACATGGGTTTTATTGGCCCAACGCTTTGGACCAAGCAGATGACTTGGTGAGAAAATGCAATGCCTATCAAAGATATGCCACGGAAAATCATCTACCAATGTCAGAGCTGAAAACTATCCCCATTACCTGGCCATTTGCTGTATGGTGCCTAAATATGGTAGGGCCATTTAAGCCGGCCAAAGGAGGGATGACCCATATCTTAGTCATGGTTGACAAATTCACCAAATGGATTGAGGTGAAACCAATTCAGAAATGTGATGGGGCAACAGCAGTAAGATTCCTCAAGTATATAATCTTAGGATATGGCTATCCCCATAGCATCTTAACTGATAATGGAACAAATTTCACTGAAGGAGCGTTTGCGAGATTCTGCCGAGAAAAGAAGATCCGGTTAGATGTCCCCTCAGTCGCCCACTCCGCATCGAATGGGCAAGTGGAAAGATCCAACGGAGTGGTATTGTCCGGGATAAAACCCTGGCTCATAGAGCCACTACAAGGATCAGCGGGGTGCTGGATAGAAGAACTACCAGCAGTACTATGGAGCTTAAGAACAACTCCAAATCGATCAACATGCTATACGCCATTCTTTCTAGTATATGGGGAAGAAGCTGTATTACCAGCCGACATAGAGCATGATTGGCCAAGAGTCACCCAATACACAGAAGCCGAAGAGCATGAAGCCCGACAAAATGATGTTGATCTGCTGGAAGAAGCGAGAGAACTGGCCTTGTCTAGATCCGCCATATATCAGCAAAATCTCTGACGCTATCATAGCCAGAAAGTAAACCCCTGAGTCTTCTGGGAAGGTGATCTGGTACTCCGGTTGATACAGCGCACTGTTGGCATGCATAAGTTATCCCCTCCATGGGAAGGACCTTTCATTGTAAGCAAAGCCTTGCACAATGACTCCTACTATCTTATTGATGCACAACCACAGGAAAAGAACAAGGCGGACATGTCCGGAGAGGAATCCAAACGACCATGGAACGTAGCACTGCTTCGTCCTTTCTACACCTAAGGGGTGAATGTATCTGAGCTAATCATATGTCGGTATGTATGTCGGCAATGGGCTTATCAATAAAAACTTTGCCACCCCGAGCAGAGACTCGGGGACTTCTATAATACTTGTGTCTTGTTTTCGTATTTTTGTGTCGGCTGGGTTAAGTCGCTTATATCTTAGTCGGATTAGTAGTGTGTGAGCACCAAAAACCTAAATCTTCGACTTTGCTATTGTCCAATAAGAATTGGCTTCATGGCAAGCAAGAGAACAAGTTTGGAATGGCAAAGCACATGAAAAACGACTAAGGGAAAGAACTTAAGCAGGCCGACATTGGTTTTTTGACTAACCCTTAGTTTGTTTAGGTCACTAAAACACCGGATCATTTTAAGCTAATCTCAAAGTTTCAAGTATTGTTAAGTCAATTTTTTGAACCTCAGACTCGTTAGTCAAAAAACCGAATCAAGGTAGACGCGAGCCGAGTCAAAAATTGGGGGAACAAGAAAACGAAACTCGGGGACTTCGCCCACGGTAATCCAGCAATAAAACTTAGTTCAGAACATAAAATTGTAGCACAACCAAACTGAAGTATTTAGATACATCTACGCCTAGCATTCCGTGGATCTCATAAATATGACCAGTGTTTTCTAAGGAGCAGGAGCAGCAGACGAATCATCCGTCGATGAAGGAGGTACTTCAGAGTGTGGCGGAGGGGTGCTAGTGTGGCATCCCGCAAAAACCACTACTAGAAAATCGCGGTGTTTTTGTGTTGCGCATCATCATGACTGAATGTCATGTCATCATGCCACCTTGCATTTGAGCATCGTCATCATCATGCATGATTTGTTTGCATAAAACTATTTTCGAAAAGTCTAGTTTTGGTTTTCTAAATACCCCGTCTTTATTTCAAATCAAAAACCTTGGGCCTCCGTATTATTTTGTTTTGTCTAAAAACAGATTACAAAAGCCTCGTTTTTAATAAATAAAATATTTAAATCATTTTTGGGAGGCAGCCAGCTAGGCCCGAAGGCCCAGCCGGCCACCTCCAAAACCTAACCCTAAAACCCCTCCCCTAGCCACCAGCCAACCCCCAGGCTCACCATTTCGCTCTCCCCGCCGCCGCCACACAGACGCGCGCGCACCCCAGTCCCGCACACACATGCACCCTGCGCACGCCGCATGCATCCCGCGTGACCCCATCTCTACCGGTGACCTACCTTTCCTCCCGCTCAACCACCCACCAACCCCGCCCCGAGGTGGCCCCACCCCCGCGGAAGACCCTCTGCCGACAGCCTCGGTTTCTCCCTGCCCCAGCTCGATTCCTCCCGCTCCCCCGCTCCTCCCCATGGCAGCACCGCCGGGGGCCTCCCTCCCGAGCCGACCGCCTCGTCCCTGGCCAGTAGCCGCCGCCCTCTCCCGTCAGACCCGTTCGGCCCCGTCGCCTGTGCCACGTCTCGCCGGAGCCAGCCCGGCCCGCGTGTCGTCAAGACCTTCGGCTGGTCTCCTTCCGCCTGCGTGCGCCGTATGACCCAGAGACGTGTCCCTGCCGTGTGGTGTAGTGCCTATGAGGTGATGTACAGGAAGTGGTGTTTTTTGTTTGGTTCCTGTTGTTGCAGTGAAGAAGCAGTGGCGTTTTGGTGATGGATGTGAGATGGTGTAGATGAGGGATGGTGTGTTGTTGAAGCCGTCTGAGTACCACCGAAGAACAAGCTGTGTGGAATCCTCCGAACAAGATCTCGGTCGTTCCCTGACCAAAGTTGCCATCGACCATAGGAGCCCGAAGACCACCAAGATCTACCGGCGACCCGACCAAGATCCGAAGACCGAACCCTGACGCGCCAAGCTCTTCGACACCGAGGACCGATCCATCCGATGCGACAAGTACTCCTTCCCGGATGCGAGACCCGGATCCGAAGACCGCCAAGATCGCCACCGGAACGCCAAGTTCTTCGTCCCGAACGCTAAGACCGACTCGATACGCGGACCCGACAAGATCTTCATGACTACAAGATCGACACCGACCAAGGCAAATCCAATGCGCCCCCGACGCCGAGCCAAGTCCTTCTTCCCGGAACGCCAAGCTCTCCTTCCGTTGTCCGAGAACGATCCCTATCCCGTTCCCCGTCGAACCCTGGACCCTGAGACCGAACCCCAGACTCCCCGGAACCCAAGATCTTCCGAACCCAGACGTGTGACCATAAACCTCTATTTTTATAATATGACTTATACCTGTCGCATAATTAAATCATCATGTTTGCATACATGTCATCTGGTGGGTTGGGTTAAATAGTCGATTCACCTAAATTAAATATGGAGTCTATATGCGGGATACTTTTGTCTTATTCCGGACTCCATTTAAATTTGTGTAGCGAACCGATGCCCTATTTCGCCTTGTTAATTCAACATTTAAATTGCGGGGGTTCTAAATAACTTGAACCTTCTAATTAATTGTCGGGACCCCGGTTCCGCTTAATATTGCCTAGTTGCACCGCATCTGCATCATATCATAATCATGCCGGATCTTCTGCCGTAGTATTAAATATTGCATCCGGTGTTTCTTCTAGTGCTTTGCTTCTTCGCGGATTAGGACGATGAGTTGATGCGAGTATCGACAAGTTCTCCGGATATGATACGTCGGTAGCGTTTCCCAGGCGACCATCTCTCCCCCTTCTACCTATTTTGCATTTATAGTCTTTACTTCCTCCTATTGATCTATTGCTATCCGTGTCGCGATGCTTTAGTTCCGTACCCGATATATTCCGTGCAGCCGATATATTGCCTTGGACACATCCTATTGCCTGTTGTTTGATAGATAGTTGGCCCTGCGAGTCATAGTTGCTTGCTTCTATGTTGCTTCACGTCGTTGTCGTTCCATCGTTGACGGCAAGTTGGCACATGATAAATGGTGGAGATGCTTAATGGTGGAGATGATCATGACTTTAAATACAACTATTAAATTGCTAGATATAACTAATGCAGAGGCATCGGTGGGCAATAGATGTTATTTGGTTCTTCCATGCTCACTTGTGTCCCGTAGGACCCCGAGTACTTGATACCTGTTCCTTGACTATTCACACTATCCACATACGGGAGAGTCTATGAATCCCCAGTAGCGAGAGCTTGATTCATTTCTTATTTCTTGGGGCCACAAGTAGTTTGGGGCTTTATTACTATCCTGTACTTATGCCATGCTTTACTTCTTTATTTAAGATTGTGCGTGGAGCACCCGTACTGTTTTGGAACGTGGAATGTTTTCGCGGTATCGACAAGCCCAGTCACACTTCGGGTTCCAGTCGTTTACAGCCATTGTCACAAACCCTGGGTCCATTCCGGAGCCGGCCAACTTTTTTGCGGGTAGCTTAGTGGGGTGGCCCCCTGAAATATTCATGAATCCTGTGATTGCTTTGTCGTGAAAGCCTTGTTGGGTTTTGAGTTGGTTTTTCCGAGGTTGATCGAGTGTGTGTTGCTATTTGTGCACCCCTGAAGGGTAAAACTTTCTGAAAGCCGTGTCCGCGGTTATGGATGACTTGGAGCACAGTATCTCGATCATAGACAAGCATAAGTAAAGTAGTGCTATAAATTTGACTTAATATGTGACTAGTAATTCAGCTTCACTACAATGGAATGGATAATAAAAATGCCAACAACTGGTGGATCTGTGGTGATCTGTGTCATACTATACCTGCATAGTAAGTATTGCAACTCCAATGGAATGTGATAAAAGTGCCAACAATTGCTGGGTTTTGGGATTCCTCAGGACAATTATATCTGACTAGTAAATGTTCCAACTACAACGGAATGTTAACTAAAACTGCCCACTACTTATGTTATCATGATGACTCATGCTATCTATATCTGAATAGTAAGTGTTGCAACTATAATGGAATGAGTAAAATTTCCAACTGTGTGAGTTCCTTGGTCCGACTTCCTCGTTTGGTCTCGAGGGGGAAATACCAGGATCGGTTTGTTTGGTGTTAGCTTCAGGTTGGATATGAATAGGTCTTTCTTATCCCTCTCTGATAACCGCCAGTTGTATCGAGTCTCTATAGGTTGTTTAGTGCCGCTGCGCTACCGCTTCAGCCCACCATACCTATGTAGGCGAGAGCCGCCGAATTCCAGCCTCGCCGTGTACTGGCCTCAGTACTGACGCTCCTCTTTTTCCTTTGCCCTTTGTCGGCACCCCTTTTGTTTTAGTAGGTTTGAGATTGTCGTTGTTAGCAGGGTTACCCTTCCGGCTTGGCCTGGGCAGGTTTATGGACGCCATTGGTTATCCTTCAGGGCTCTTAGCCCATTTGCATCTTGTCCGTAGTTCGCCACTCTATCATTCGAGGTGATTTGGATCTTTGTATATTATATCTGTATTCTTGACTCATGGAGTCGCTGTTGTATATATATCTATCCTGTGGGTCCCATCGAGGACTGTTGTGTAATGGTATTACTTTGTTTTCCACCCGCACGAAAGTGCCTGGTGGGCATCCTTGAATCGTTTCTATGCGGGTTTGGCGGAAAGGGCTAAAACTTGCATAGAGCCGATTTGAGGGTGTTACAGCTAGACTCGGCTTCGTCCACAGGGTTAACCTCGCCATCCTTCGGGTGTTCGGCCTCGTCGCCAAGTTCGGAGCCCTCACTTTCACTCCCTTCCTCTTCATCTTCAGAAACAGCTTCTCCATCAACGGCATCGAGATAACCCGGCCCCTCATTCCAAGCGTGGCAGAAGGAGTACCAGATGAGCTTGTTAGCATAGGCTTTGCGGCGCGTGATCCACTCCGGATCCTCGCACCACTTAGACCCAGTGCGCATGCGAGTGAGCAACCCCAGATCAATTCCTTCATACCACGAAAGAACAAATTTCAAGGCAATGTCGGCCCCAGCCCGTGCGGCAGATTCGTACCACAGATGCAGCTGCGTATCACACTCCATTAATTTGGCTATGAAAGCCGAGCCTTTCTTTGGAATGGATTCACTGGACCAGAGGGAGCTGAACATCCGCGTTGCCGCTGGGATAATATCCGTGCCATGGTTCTTCACTACCTAGAGACGAGCGGTGAGGCTCGTCGGTAGATCCTCCGTATTATACAGGATTGGCTCGACACCAGGGGCAGCAAGCATACCACACTGCTCGCGGGACCTGGTTATGGTAGCGGCACCAAGTGTGTCACTCTCTGGAAATTTTCCTGAAAATGGGGAAGAAGAAACAGTGAACAAAAGCACCAAACCCGGAGGAAAGAAAATCAAGTAAGGGCCGAAAACTCACACGCAATCTGGAAGAGGAGTCGCTGAAGCCCGGAATGAACGTCAGCGCTATGGGCCTGGAGCTTCTTGTATTCGGTGGTCACCGCCGTAAGCTTGATGTCGGCTTCCTCCAATAGACTCTTATCCTTGGAGATTTTCGTGGCTAAACGCTCTTTCTCCTCAGCGAACTCCTGGTCGGCCTTCTCCAACTCGGACTCATGGAGGCCCTTAAGCCTCTGAATTTTGGCATTCAACCGAGTGATCTTCGAGTCCTGGAGTTGGAGCCGAGCTATCTCTTCATCCTTCTTCTTCATCTCAGCCTCATGCTTTGCAGCTTGTTCGAGGAAATGGGTCATTATTTCAGGCATAGTGATCCTATCCTCGAGAGCAACTGCAACAACATAATGATCTGGAGGACCCAAAGTATAAGTGTCCACCGGATAAAGGAAGGAAAATACGACGATCGTGGGGAGGGGATAAATTTACCTTTGAGCTCAACAAGGTTTTTCCGCATGATTATGTTTTCAGCTTCAATCTCAGCCGCATGATTCGTACAACAATTACGAAAGAGGAAGAAGGGAAAATTACCCCTCTTCTGGTACTCCACCATGAGTTTACCATAATGCGCTCGAATGTATTTATAGGAGTCCAGCAGGCACTGGAACTTAGTGGATCGGCGGTTAGTGGTAATCTAAAATAAGCAAGGCAATGGCAAAGTTCAAAGGCAGAGTAAAAATGATTCGAAGTCTACAAGATCCGGGCCAAGTGGAACTAAACCCGGCTCTAGGTGTGTGGATATTCGAAGTCTACAAGATCCGGGTCAAGTGGAACTTAACCCGGCTCTAGTTGTGTGGATATTCGAAGTCTACAAGATCCGGGCCAAGTGGAACTTAACCCGACTCTAGGTGTGTGGATATTCGAAGTCTACAAGATCCGAGCCAAGTGGAACTAAACCCGACTCTAGGTATGTGCATATTCAAAGTCTACAAGATTCGGTCCAAGTGGAACTTAACCCGGCTCTAGGTGTGTGGATATTCGAAGTGTATAAGATCTGGGCCAAGGGAACTAAACCCGGCTCTAACTATGTCAAAATTTGATGTCGTTACGAACAAAAACTAGATTCTATAAGGAGCATCCAACCGAATAACAAGTTATTCCCTCGGAGGATCGGGGACTAGGGCATATCTACAAGTGCTCAGTTATGCAAAACACCAAAAACAGAGGAAAAGAGTTACCTCCATCATCCGGCCAGCTAAGGAAATAGCCTTGGTAGCAGAGTTCATCTGGGCGCTGAACTCGGCTTGGCCGAACTTCTCCGACAGATCGTCTTGAGGGTCGATGAATTCTGCATTATTCCAGTTCTTCACAACTCAAGGAGCAGTGGACTATAACTTTCACCACTTGGAGAATAGTTCGCCACAAGGCATTTCATGTGGGCCTCTCACCTGGCGGATTGAGCTGCAGCGGGGCTGGTATGCAGAACTAGCTCCTTGCTGCCCTCTGACCCGGAGGTGGCAGACCTGGATGAAGTTCCTATTGCTGACCCGGAAGCCTTCTTGATTTTGCCAGATGAAGGTGGAGGAGCTGTTTGGAAGATATCTGCGATTGAAGGAGTGGACCCGGAGGGAGCCAATGGGGTCTTCCTTTTGGGAGGCTTGGTGGAGGCCTTTGCTGCTGCTGTTGGTGCTGCTGCTTCTGGTGCTGCTGTTGCTGGTGCTGGTGCTCCTGTTGCTGCTCCTGGTGCTAGTGCTGGTGCTGTTGATGTTGGAAACACTGGGACAAAAGGACTTGTTGGGGTCGGTGCCGATGAAACTGGCACCTCAAGACTTAGCGCTGAGGCCAAAGAACTGGGAAGATCCGGCATCGCTGTATCCAGAGTCGCCCCACTACCCACCACGTCAACATTGCCCTCCTCTTGGCGAGGTGGGCTCTGGTCAGGCGCAACCGCGAAGCCCTCTTGAATAGGGCTGAGCGGCCGAGAATCATCGTTGCGGGGGGGGGGAGAAGGGCTGCTCCGGAGTTGGGAGGCTATGTCGGAGCCGCTCTGAGGGATAACCCTAGGATCTCTGAAAAGAAGAAAAGCACCAAGTCAAAAAGAGAGAACCAATAATAAACGAAGGCAAGCAAAGGAAAAATCCCCAAGTATCAATGCAAAAGGACTTACTCATCCGCGGTAGGAGGAGCCCAAGGTTTGGGCGCCCTCCGGACCATGCTCTTGGTGACCGGCTTAGACGAGGCTTTAACCACGGATTTCTTCTGCTTCTTCTTCGGCGGCGACACCTGCGAAGCTGCGGCCAAGGTATCCGCAAGCTTCTATGAAGGAGTAGGGGCCGGACCACCATTGCCAACGGGAGGAACCTCGTGGACCTGACCTCCGGGTTAGGTGAACATTCGGACATAACCGGATGCGCGTAAGAGATAGGAACCGGATCAAATACCTCTAGGACCTCGACGTCCGAGTCATTGTCGTCTGGCCAATCCCTTAGAGAAGAGGCCTTACCAGTGCTGCGTTTGACGATGTCCAGGGTAGGCAGGAAGGCCTCCAGATCAGGCTCCTCCTCATCCTCTTCGGTGCAGTCCGACAACCACTTGCTCGCCAACACCTCGCCATCCTCCAGTGGCTGCTGGAGGAATCGCTGAGAACAAGGCAACAATTGACAAGTTACAAAAGTGAACCGACATACATATAAGATTCGGAGAACAAGGAAAAGAAAATTCACCTTTGGAGGAGGGTTGTCTCGGGTGAAGGGCTCAAGTCCCCACTCCCAATCCTCGGAGAACTCCTTCTCCACATTGAATATGGACTTAACCCGGCGGTAAACCGCCGAATTATCCAACTCAATGGAAGAAGTCCAGTGGGGGTCGAGAGGGCCGCTCAAGTAGCAGATCTTGTGGGCTCGCTTCTAAAGGGGAGACCCGGCTGCGGAGAAAAGTAATCATAATGTCCTCCCCCCGGAGATGCTCCTTGAGCAGCTCCTTAATCCGGCGCTCCACTTGATTCGCTAGGGCCGTGGGTCGCTTAGGAATGCTCTCCCAACGCGAGGTATCAGGAGGGCCAAGCTTAAAGGGGAGGAGCCGGATCAAGTCCTCGCTGGAGGTGTTCCGGACGTAGAAAAAAGTCCGGGCCCAGCCCTTGCAGGACTCGAGTCCGGTGACCCAGGGGAATACGGAGTTCTTCCAGGGAGAGATGGAGGCAGCGCCACACTAGGTCAAGTGTTTGTCCAATGGGGCAAGATCCTTGTCCGGAACTATGTTCCTTCGGAGACAAAAGAACTTGATCTAAAGTTCTTTGGTTGGCCAGAGGCCGATGTACCCCTCAATGCCAGAAGCAAAGGAGGACAAAGAGGTGATAGCGTTGGCAGGGAGGTGATGCGGTTCAGCTTGTAGGTGGAAATGAAATCAAAAAAGAAACCGGAAGTGGGGAGGCCGAAGCCACGTTGAAAATGCAGAAGGAAAACAACGTATTCCCCAGAATTGGGGGACGGGGAGATTTCATCGGAGGCGAGGCGGCAGCCGATGCCGGCAGGGATGCGGTGCATGGCATGGAGCCAGTCCAGGTCCTCCTCGCTGACGATGGAGCCGTCCCAGCAAACGCGCTCACAGCCCTCTGCTCCATCCTCCTGCTGCGCCACCACCGCTGCCTCCTCTTCTGTCATGGTGGATTCGAGGTCTTCGAGAGAGAAACCGGTGTACAAATAACTGGAAGAGGGGAAAAGGGAAGCGCAAGGCCCCATGGTGGAAATCTTGAGCAGGAACGGTGGCGCTGGCACGAGATGCTGCTTGAGCGCAGTCGCGACGGCGCCGGAGCAACAGGAAACTGGCGGCGATAGCAAGATTGCAGTGAGAGAGAAAGAGGCTGGGAGGCGCGGAGAAGATGGGGGAACTTCCCCTGAGAACGCCCTAGGCCCCCTACTTAACCGCGCAGCACGCGCGTCATGGGATCTTTTGCGGTGGCCACGCCACGCACAACGGGCGTGTACACGGCCAAAACCACCAATCAGAGCAAGGCCACAGAAAGGGCCATAGTAGCGAACAATCCCATGATTTGATGTAATGTTACGGTTAACGAGGCACTGCAGTGAAGGGACGTTTACAACAGTTATTCCTGACATTGCAATAGTAACCGGCGCATTAAATGCGCGTGGCCCTTAAAATGAGGCAAATGATGATTACCCTCCACGTAGGATGTGGGGAAGCGTACAAGGGAAGGAAAGATAACCCGGATAAGCGAGCAAGAGACCTGGCCAACGAGGAATAACTCGGAATGAGCCAAAGCATCGCAAGATGAAAAATTCCGGGTTATGAGGTAACTCGGCCAAAGAGGCAAAAATCCGGATATGGGAACCTGTTGTGGCCTTAATAACTAAAAGTTGCTAAGACCGCACCAGCTTCGGGGACTAATGTTGGGGGATACCCCCGGGTAGGGTAACACCGGGGTATAAGGGCCGAGTTAGCCGGGGTGCGAAACGGTCAAAGAAAGTGCTGACCGGGTCACCTCAAGGCAGGCCGAACCACGGTGTGACCCGGCCCGTGGAGCATCTCTTTAACTATGGTCCGGCCGGTATAAATTATATGTCGGCCATGTTTATCTATTTGTTTTGCAGGTAACTTGATAAGCCGGATTAGCTATACGCTAGCCGGACTATCTTATAGCTTCCAAGAGAAGGAATCCCCCGCTGGTCAAAAGGTGGCTTTACCTGCTGTAGCATGAGTGAAGCAAAGTAAAGAAGAGGACCAGCCGGTCAGGGGCAACCAAGGTGACGTGGGAAAAGCCGGATGACATAGCCCATGTCTGGTGACGCCAAAAGACAAGGATTACACTGTGGATTACGTCCAAAGTCCGGACGAGCCGTTAAAGAGAATAAAGAAGCATCTGCTTTAGGCGAGGAGCATATTCATAGAATATTCTGCCACGTGTGCCCTAGAATTGTAACCCGGGCTCCCCTATATAAGGAGCACCGGGGCCTCCATACAAGGGGATCGATCATTCTCTCTGTCTAAGGTAGAACTCTAGGGCTAGTTGGTAGGGAGTAAGAGACATTGTCTCCTTACTGAGAGCCTAAAGAGCTTTGTAAACACCATTGATAGAGAAAATACAAGAACTTCTGTGCGTGGAATCACCACGTTTTCCCTCCCTGGATTCCCCTAGCACTCATTGGCCCCATCTTTAGCCTATCCATGGCATCTGCCGTGCCACCACCACAACATCGAGATCTCAACGGCTCGACTAGATCAACGAGGAGGACCAAGGAGAGCATGGGGAGCGCGGAGGCATCCTCAATTGCTTGTAGGGAGGTCCAGAACGACGGCGACGGTTGGCTCTGGCCGGGGCTAGGGTTTGGGGAACCTCTGCGCAAAAGAGGCGAGAAGCACTGGGGGAAGAGAGGAACCAGGGAGAGAGAGAGGCAATGCGACAACCTTATCTCCTGTCCATAGCGGCGGCGTTCATCTTGGCGCGATGAAGTGACGAACGACATCGGTGTGGACAGTGAGCAGTTTCTTCGATGTGAGGAAGAAGAAAGAAGGAGCACTCCGTAATGGGTATGGGCCAGCTGGGCTACAGTTGGGCCGACTTGGTCTCCTGGCTAGTTGCGGGCTGCGCGCTAGGCAGTAGGTAGCGCGGGGGTAGCTAGGCTTCGGTCTGCTGGAGCTCTGGCTCTATCTTTTTAACAAAAACTTCTCTTATTCTATTTTATCCTTTTCCATTTGTATTTTCAAATTTAGATCTTTTTCAAATATTACCAAAATATCAGAGGGTGTCTAAAAGTATATAAAATATTGTAGGGGCCCTTTTAGTCAATTTGGGCTCCACACATTTTTGGTACTATTTCAAAATATTAAAACCTTTTGACTGATTTGAGAGAGGGGTAAATAGATAGGGTTTTAGGGTTTTGCATTATTTTCTTTGTATGCAATTTAAGGGATGATGCTCATGGATGCACAACAAACCATGATTAGTATTTAACAAAAACTAGGGTGTTACAACTCTATCCCCCTTACGAGAATCTCGACCCGAGATTCCAAAGGTAGGAAGAGAGATAGAGGGAGAAAGAAACAGGGTCACTCTAAAGATAAGAGGGAAACACACTAAACAACACACAGAGTATCTCATGGTCAACTCATGAACACGTGTTCAGAAACATCTCTGAGATGATGACATGAAATGCATCAAGATAACGGAGGAAACAAGAGAAAATGGTTTCAAGTTGGTAAATAGCTGGTCTTCATAAGGATTGAGACCATGGAGCTTTAGAAGGGTTTAGGATTATGAAAAGGAAATCTTAAAACCGGAAGAACATGACCACAGACTTCAAGAGATGAAACTCTACTAGACGGCTCAAGTAGAGCTTCCAGGGATTGAGAGATACAGATAACCAAGCTGTTGATCTACTTTTGATACAGAAGGATCACTCTTCGTTCAACAGAAGGTCAAGACAGAAAGGTGTTTTGTGGCGAGGACTCGTAGGAGTCACGAGGAACATGTAACAAGAGGAACTACTGATTACCAAAATCACAGTCACTCTTCGAACATGATCGAGGTACAAAGGAAACTCTTTATTCATCCAGGGTTAACGAAATCTTTGCCAAAGATCGTGATACCACTTTACACCACCAGATGAATAGGTAAGAAGATTCCTGATGACACGAGGAAAAGAAACTTCATTCTCGGACTTCAATTACTTGGCATAACAGAATGCTTGCCAACATAAAAAGGGTCTGGAGGATCGACCGAGAGACATTTGGCAACACTACTTTAAATGTTCTCCTTAATGTTCAAGACACCAAACATTAAGTAAAGGTCGGACTTGATAGACAAAGGAAACCATAAGCACAACTCCTATAATTAAATCATAGAAGGAGCCTCATGAAGAGTGGTTGTTATTTGCTGATTCAAGAGAATTTGGCAATAGACTTTCTGACTAGTTGTGTCAACCATTACATCAATCATGTCAGACTTACATAGAAACCTATGTCAAAACCTTGAGGAACACCAACCATATATCTACTTGCGATTCTGGAATGATACTTCAGACTTAGCATGTCCGAATAGATAGTTTGCAACATTTACCGTAAAGGTCAAGTTACTAGATTCTCAAAATATGGACTATAGTGTCGAGCTCCAGAAGGCTGAGCTAGATTGCTTGACCCATGTATTAGCAACTTGTCGAAGGACAACTACTCATACATCGAGTACTTGCAAAGAAATACACATGTGTCCATGGTGATACAGAGATATCTCTACTCGAATCCATGGCGATAACTTTCAACAATTGCACATGAACTAGAGGAGATCACTTCTAACATCCAGAACACATACTTCAAAGAAACTTGAAGACGGTTCTCGAAAGTTTTCCAATATTAGTGCCAAAGGTTCCATATGAATCTATTTCAGCATGGAGAAGATACGGATGTCATCGATGGGCTCAATAACAAACTTATCGAGATACTCCAAGAATATGAACTCATATGTTGTATGAACAAGAAAAAACTTTTGGTAATTTCCAACGGACATGAGGTTGTACTCAAGTGAAACATCATGGGTAGCAACATCATCAAGATTATCCTTTGAACTAAGTTTGATTTGACAACAACCCAAATCAAATCAAAAGCGGGGAAGATAACATATCCATGGAGGAGATACTATCTTTCTTCAACACGAGCTAAACTAGAGAACCCTTTAAGATGAACTAAGTTAGATAGAACTTTTGTCTTACAACTCTCAGAGTTGTTGTTTATGGTAAACCAACTAATTCAGGGATATCCAGTACGGATCCTTGGAGAAAGGAGTAGTTCAGAGAACTTGATTGCTCAAGAACTTGACAAACACGGTCATGTGGCAACATGGCGATACTGCTAGTAGACATCTATAATATCACGAACCACCGATATGTCATTTAGTTCGAGAGGAAACTTGATTGGTAAGGCAAGAAGACATAGTCTTAGAGCTTCAGCACGAGCCTAAATCTTTGACCAAGGAGAGTGTACCAGAGTAACAGACTTGGTAACACAATCATCATTTTCTTAGTGATAGGGTTAACCAATCACACTAAATATGACACAAATGTCCTTATAGTGCAAAGAAATAAGAATTGCTAAGAATCTTAGATGGCCACATTATTACGCACACGCATCATTCACGAGCTGGAAATCTCGGGGAAAGGGTGGGTAAATATGTGTAAAAGCATCACTTCATTAAGGAGTCATGAAACTTGGCACGACCTCTTAGTATATAAGAGTGTGACACTCTAAGGTAGAACAAATAGAAGCTAATCACTTCCTCTTAATCTGCGGATTACAACACTTTGACCTAGTCCTAGATATGACAAGGTACTAGAGTTTGTTTCTCCTGACATTCCGAAATGGTTTATCATGATGGACCACAAGAGTATCTTGCATCAGAATACACCAATGCATAGTTATTACTTGGCTACCAACTAGTAGACAAAGGTCGGAAAACAACAAGGGAGAAGGAACATGCTCCGGATGGAATCCCGAGATGGAGATGCACAGATTATCAATCTTCTGAAAACCAATGCATAGAAGGGAGGGTGTGGCAGAGTCACGCGTGTAGAAGCGAGACTCACGAGGAGTACTTTATTCGTGATCTATTTGGTTCCATTAAAGAACATATGCCGTAGCTAGTGGTAGGGGAAGTCCTCAATTGTCGAAATTCAATCGCGACAATATCCATAAGCTTGATGGCTAGAATTGTAGTACCATCCATCCTGAGGTAATATTTGAACATTAACCACAGGGGTCGAAGGAATGGATCTTGGGTTAAAGATCAGCTTCATGTACAAGATTCACGACACCAGAATCCGGTACAATCCGGGATCTTCAGTTCAAGTCCAAGGGTTAAAACCGAGAAAGAAGTAACTACTACTTGAGTGACACAGAGTACCCTACAAGATAGTAATCACTAGGTCGCTTCCAACAGAAGAAACGACTTCCGAAGCACCCAAACAAATAAAAAGGAGGCACATAAGGTGAAAGAAAACCTCGAAGCCTAGAACAGAACACTACGGATCCTACAATATAATATTGTGGGGCCATAAGACAGAGAGATCATGATGAAAAGGAATCTCTCGACTGGAACAGAGGGAAGGGAAACAAGTAATTCACAACACACACAACTCTAGAGAACTCTACACTAAGTCAACTGCTTGAGAAACGACATGCCAAGAAGGCGCCTAAGTTTTGAAAGACTAGAAGAGATATCAAAACTTTTCCAATGTCAAAACAATATAAGATGACCCAGAATTAGAGTGATACCAAATAAGGAGCAAAAGAAGCATACTAGAGTTTTCACAAATAATTTTCAGCTTTAAAATAGTTTTCACAAGCACTAGACTCAACATCGACCAATACCAAGGTTTTCCTACAGTCGGTACTGCTCTGATACCGAAGACTGTAACGCCCCCGGAATTAGGGTTAAACAAGTCCCAGACCTTAGCCTGACATAATCTTAACCTAGAGCTCGAGGATATTCAGTGAAAAATCAGTAACACAGCAGTAACCCTGCGACACAAAAGTTATTACAGCAAGCTCATAACTGAGCGAAGAACCAAAATATTACAAGCAGAGGTCACTGACCACAAACATTAAGCAATAGAAGGCAAATTATGCTATTAAGTATAGTAAACTTAACAAATGGCCTAAGAGGCCTGAAGCATAACGATGACGTCCCAACCCATATATTCCAGGCTGTCAGCCGGGAACCCCAAGCTACTCGTCGGTGTCGATGTCGTACCAAACTCATGTTCAGGGGTACACTTACTCTGAAAGTATCAACAAAGCAAGGGTGAGTACAGGGTGTACTCCGCAAGACTTACGGTTGGTGGGGTTATTTTGCGTAAAGCCAATTTTGTGTATAAAACAAGAGGGGTAAGAATCTCATCTAATCAGAATATTTTAAAAGGGGATAAGAGAGCGACATCTCCGAAGAATAGATCATCATCTTTTGATATCCACAAAAGTAATCCTCATCTCACAACTAGGATCACCCCCTCGTACCCACGAGGAAGCATCCTTAACAAACATTAGTTGCCAAGTTTTACGATTAGGTTATAGGCCTCTATGATCTCACGTTCATTCCCAAGTCATCCATAACTGTGGACACGGCTTTCCAAAAATATTTATCTCTACAGGGGTGTATAACTTTACCCACACGTACCAACCAACTCTTAATGCCAGATCATTAGCCCTCTTCCTTGGAAGGCGGACAGAGGGTGATTGGACACGACCTTTACCTTGATTTCACCGAGACCATGAGTCACACCCTAAGGATGGTTCTGTCGTAACGGGTCAAATACCAAAGCCGGTCCCTAGAGATGTGAGGCAAGGTTGGTTTACCAGGGGCTCCATTGACCCCAAGCAACCCCGGCCATGCTTACCTACCTGTTATGATTCACCTTCACCCGCCAAATCTTTCAAAATGTTTTCTATGCATATGTCGAATGGAACGCCTGAACTATGTGACTCATCGAATCTACTAGGAAAGTTAGTTAGTCGAGAGGTCCCCATAAACCCTGTGTGGCTATACGCTCGTCTTGGTTTCGAGGGCAAGAAGTTGGGTCCTAATGGTGGCGAGCATGGTACTACAAACACCACATCCCACCGTGGCCTCCCATACAAGCTTTAGCATGTTTAACCTTTACCACTGATCTTATCTCATCAGTATAGCTAGTTCTCCTATCATACTAGATTCTTTGCATCTGATACATCATCTAGATGAACCAACACTGACAACTAAGCATGGCTAAACAAGACACAGATAAAAGCTCTAGAAGTGCACATACGCCAAACCTAGTTATGCTAGGAGCAGTGGATCGGGTAATATAAGCTCAAAGGGAGTAATGCAGCAGATAGGATACTCTATCTATCGGTAAAAGACCAAAGTAGAATCGTATGCATCATGGCAAGAATTGAAACACTTTCGAAATCATAGGATTGTTTAATGGTGGGGCTATGATTGCCTTGTTTTTTGATACCCAGATATAGATCTTTGAAAGCCTTGTACTTGACTTGGTCATAGTTGGTCAAGTATTGTTCGTCGATCTTCTATGGTGATGATCTCGGTCTTCGGTCTCGATCTCGATATCGTATTCTACCGAAAAGAAGAAAACATCGGAAAGAAAGGGAAACAATCAACACATGGCATCAATGCAATGCTCCAGCAAGGATGATGATATGACAAGTTAAATTGTATTGAAGTGGAACCCTAAGGCATGCTTGGCGATTTAAGCGGGCTCCGAGGGGTCCAAACCCTAATACAGGAGAGACCCCGAAATCACCTACGGGGTTTATTTGTTCTTCTAATTAAAATTGTAATTGAAGTTATTGAACAATGAATGATTCTGAGTCTATTTTAAAGATCTCATTTTTCTGAACATTATGATATATTATACATATTTTTCTGACTTATAAACAATTAGTTATTGAATTTACAATATTTAAACCTTTTCTAAAATTATTAAAACAGTTTATTAAACTTTATTGTGCAAGGCTGATGTCAGCGGGGGTGTTTAATCTTTTTACACCACCACCGAAGCTAGCCTCTGTGGCTGACCGTGGGCCAGGAGCCACGTTGGCAGCCACACTAGAGAGGGCGGGACCCAGCTGGGTTTGACCAGCCCTAACTACGCCTTGCTGACGTCACTGTGATGTTAGCGTGATGCTGGCCGGCGGTGGCCTCCGAGTTGGACAGCGGGGATGGCGGAGCACAGTGAGCAGGGACATGCGAGCATGCGGCTTTGAACGAGAGAATCGCGGGGAGCCTAAATCTAGCAGCGCCGCTACTAGATGGCCACCGGAGACGGCCCGCGATGAACTAGTGTGGCGGCGGACAGAGGACCACGACGACAGCATGCACCAGAGCGGGAGAGGGAAGAAGGGGAGATGCTTGCGCATCGAGATCTCACCCAAAGAGGAGTGAAGGGAGCCTCGTGGCAGGGGAGGTCGGAAGCGGCCAGAATCAATGGCGGAGACAGTGGCTAGAGTCGGGGACTAGATCGATGAGGAGAGCCCACCGGCTCGACTAGATCGATGAGGAGAACCAAGCAGGGCATGGGGAGTGTGGTGGCATCCTCAATTTCTTGCAGGGAGGTCCAGAATGACGGCGACGATTGGGTCTGGACGGGGCTAGGGTTTGGGGAACCTCTGCGCAGAAGAGGGGAGAAGTGCTGGGGGAAGAGAGGAACCAGGGGAGAGAGAGAGGCGATGCAGCGACCTTATCTCCTCTCCATAGCGGCAGCGTTCATCTTGGCACGATGAAGTGACTGACGGCCTCGGCAAGGACAACGAGCAGCTTCTTCGATGCAGGGAAGAAGAAAGAAGGAGCACACCGGAAGGGGTTCGAGCTAGCTGGGCTGCAGTTGGGCGGACTTGGGCTGCACGCTAGGCAGCAGGTAGCGCGGGGATAGCTGGGCTTTGGCCTGCTGGAGCTCTGGCTCTATTTTTTTAACAAAAACTCTTCTTTTTCTGTTTTGTCCTTTTCCATTTGTATTTTCAAATTCAGATCTTTTTCAAATATTACCAAAATATCAGAGGGTGTATAAAAGTATATAAAATATTGCAGGGGCACTTTTAGTCAATTTGGGCTCCACAGATTTTTGGTACTATTTCAAAATATTAAAACCTTTTAAATTGATTTGAGAGAAGGGTAAATAGCTAGGGTTTTAGGGTTTTGCATTATTTTCTTTGAATGCAATTTAAGGGATGATGCTCATGGATGCACAACAAACCCTGATTAGTATTTAACTAAAACTGGGGTGTTACACACATGTAATGACACTAGTGGATCCATATGTGGTTTGTGAAAAGAACACACATTCAATGACACTGGTAGATCCATGTGGTTTATGAATAGAACAGACATGCTATGACTCTAGTGGATCCATATGTCGTTTGTGAAAAGAACACACATGCAATGAGTCTAGTTGTGGTTCATGGAAAGAACACACGTGCAATGACACTGGTGGACCCATGTGGTTCATGAAAAGAACACACATGCAATGACTCTGGTGGATCCATGTGTGGTTTATGAAAAGAACAGACATGCAATAACTCTAGTTTTGGTTTGGGATAAGAACACACATGCAATGAATCGAGTGGATCCATATGTGGTTTGTGAAAAGAACACACATGCAATGACTCTAGTGGATCCATGTGGTTTACGAAAAGAACAGACATACAATGAATTCTAGTGGATCCATACGTGGTTTATGAGAATAACACACATGCAATGACTCTAGTGTTGGGGGGATACCCCCGGGTAGGGTCACGCCGAGGTATAAAGGCCGAGTTAGCCGAGGTATGGCAAGGTCAAAGCAAGTGCCGGTCGAGTCACCTCAAGGCAGGCCGAATCATGGAGTAACCCGGACCAGGGGATGTCCACCTAATTGAGTCTCCGCCAACTTATATTATATATCGGCAAGATATATCTAACTTGTATGGAGGTACAGGTGAGGCCGGGTTAACCAAGCATGATCCGGCTTATATCAGGCTTGCAAGAGAAGGAAGGTATGTTGCTGGTCAAAAGGAGGTCACTGTACGCAGAGCGTGAGCGAAGCGGACAAAGGCTAGGACCATCGAGGTGTGGCCGACAAGGGTGACGTTGCCTGTGTCGGATGACGCTGGCGCTGCAGAGGCTCACGTAGCCTCTACATGGCTTACGACGGGGAAAAGTGACCCGGTCGGTTTACTATTTTGGGAAAAGGCATATTCCATGGAATATGCCACGACGTATGCCCTAGTTGGAGACCTAGTCACCTCTATATAAGGAGGGCTAGGGCCTCTGTAGAAGGGGTTGATCTCTAGTGGGTTGGTTTTTACTTGTTCAGTTCTAGTTTCCTGAGAGCTAGCTAGTGGTGAGGGTAAGAGAGTTCCTTCTTCCTCCTCTCCCCAAGACAGATCAAGGAGCACTTGTAATCTTGGAACCTCCTTGAATACAAATCTTCTGTGTGTAGAATCACTACACTATCCCTCCCTGGATTCCTCTAGTGCATTTAGTCCCCACCTTTAGCCTATCCATGGCATCTGCCGTGACACCACCACGACAGTTGGCGCCCACCATGGGGCAAGCGGCGCTAGCAAGAGTGAAGATCCGGACGGGAAACCTCATCGGCACCAGCGAACGCATCGTCTCCTGGCTCGTTCAGCGCTTTGGAGCGCTGGATTTTGTCAGCGACAACGCTGGCTGCTTCGGCAAGCGACCTCTCCCGCGCAACGGCCTCTTCGTCAAGCTTGGCACGCACAAGATCTACGTTGTTGTCGATGTGCCGTGCGTTCATCCGTGACACGTCGTCGAAGGAGGCGAGCCACCCCTTAGTGCGGCTCATGGGGCGTGTATCACTCGCTCCCCGGACCATGCTGAGGTGATGATGACCGCGCCTGGCATTGGCGCAAGCAAGGATCTGGCACCAGATCCAGAGGCAACGCCTAGGGCACCGAGGAAAATTAGAGGTCCTCCACTAGAGAGGCCAGAGAATGTGCTGCAGTAGGAAATAGATAGCTTGGCAAGCCCAGTAGCAGCAGTGGTAGATCTGGCTCAGGCATAGGCCAAGTTAGAGGAAACTAGGCAGAAAATCCTAGAGGGTGCGAGAAAGATAGCCGCAGCACAACAGTCGTTGAACATGACACTGCGTGAGTACGCGAAAGAAAATAAGGTAGATGCTGTAAAAGTGAAGGAGAGAAACCTCATGAGTGAAATGAATAAAGAGGGTGATACTAGGATTGAGGAATCAGAGAACTGTTTTTCCGTGGGGCTGCCGAAGTATAGTACCTCGGCAAAGAACCTCAGAGCAGCAGATGCAGCTGCATCCGAGTTAGAGGGTCTGATAGGTGAAGCCCGTCAGAGACAGCACGAAAGGGTCAATGAGTTGGTTCGGATCGCGAACAGGCAAAGTGAGGAATTTCTCAGGGCTAATCCGGAGAGAGCTGGGGCCTCCAAAATCATTCATTCGGCGGTGGGGTAACCCGGGGAAATCCGCTGGAGCTGCATCGTCTCCTCATGGTGGTCCTAGGAGAGAGGAGGTAGTAACCTCGGCCAGGAGGAACAAAAAAATAGTCCCATATGACCCGACAAGGGCAGGGAAAGGAAAAGAAGTGCAAGGAAATGAGGATCGATGAAGTGTGAGCTGAGGTGAAGCTGGCCGAGGTAACCGTGACCAAGGTAATGCCAGTCAGAGGAACGCTGTGAACGGCAATGCCGGACAACGTAACCCGGTGGATGTAGGACAACCGCAGCAGCGGAATATACCACGGCAAGAGCGCAGTGCCAGCCAAGGTATGTCACACAGAGCAGCTTCGTTGGAGCAAGATAGATATAATGATGGTGATTCGGAGATGGTGAACTCAGGGTATCCCAGACCGGACTATCACGTGATAGGGTCAAGATTGGGAAGCAGGAACTTGATGCCTGCTGACGCCAGGCTAAAACTGGATCGGCTGTATAGGTCGGAGCAGATTGAGTGTCAAGGTCCTCCGGGTCCAGCGTGTTTTGGGCCCTGGATCATGAAGGAGCCTCCAGTACCTAACTTCCAGTTTCCTAGAGGCACTAAGACATATGACGTCAGCACAAAGCCGGAGGATTGGTTGATTAACTATGCAACAGCGGTGAAAATTGCTATAGGCAACTTGAAATGGGCTGTGAGATATGTACCTCAGATGCTGGAGGGGCCAGCAAAGGTATGGCTAAAAAATTTCAACCCGGAAGTATTAACTGTTGGATTGATTTTGAGGAGATGTTCGTTAGAAATTTCTCAAGCACGTATCAGAGGCCCAATAGACCGCAGACCCTAGCGATGTGCAAATAGAGACCGAATGAGACAGACCGGGAATTCTTAACCTGCTGGTGCACAGTGCGAAACTCATGTGAGGGTGTGGTTGAGTCACATGCCATAGCTTGGTTCGCACAAGGGTGCAGATATGCAAGCATGCTATGGCAAAAGTTGCAAAGAGATATGCCAACCACATTGGCAGAAACAATCCGGATTGCTGATTCATATGCCTTGGGTGATCCGACGCATCCTAGGCTCATGTCAAACGAGTCAAGCGAGGAGTACTATCAGTGAGATGGGGCCAGGTCATCCCGGAGAAATGATTACCGGGGTAAGAGAAGAGATGACAGACTGGATTAGCGGTACAGTTTGCAACAAGTTGCGGCTATGAACCAGGATCAACCCGGAGCAGGAAGCAGTCAGCGTCAGAAAACTGGAGGGCAGCAATGGACTCCAAGGAATGATGGCAAGAAAACTTGGACGCCAGAGCAGAAGAAACAGTGGGAGGAAAAGAAAGTCCGTCCGAGGTATACTTATGAGGCAATCCTGGATCAGCCGTGTAAATTTCACACGCCAAATCCGAGTACAACCAGGTAGTGTGAGTGGATGCGAAAGAGAGAACAAAGTGGTTCGGGGAATGCTCAGGCACCTCGAATGATCAACCTCGACAGGACTTACCTCGACAGCAATTGCTCTCCGGAGCGAACACACAATAGTTAATGTTGCCTCCCCCTCCGCCGAGGTATGACAACCATGAGAGAAGGGATGCAGTGCATCAAGTGGAAGACCTGCATCAACCAGATCAAAGGTACCCCGGAAATGAGGGGAGGAATGAGTACAGAGAGCATCATCAGAGTTACTGTGTGTTCACCACAGAGAAGACAGACAGAAAGAGCTTGCAGCGCCGACACATAGAAGTTAATGCGGTAATGCCAGCGGTGACGAGGTGTATGCCTTGGTCAGACCAGGAAATTACCTAGAGAATCAAAGATCATCCCAAGCTTATGCCAAGTCCTGGTTCGTATGCGCTAGTGTTGGACCCAACATTCATTGGGCCTAACATCAATGTGAGGTTCTCAAAGGTGCTGATTGACAATGGCAGCAGCATAAACATCATGTACTTGGACACGATGCGCAAGTTGGGTATCTCGGAGAACATGCTCCAAACTACAAGGACAACATTCCATGGCATTGTGCCAGGCATTTCCTGCGAACCCATTGGCAAGGTCCGGGTTTACGTGTTGTTCGGCATGAGAGATAACTGCTGGACTGAGAAATTGGAATTCGAGGTTGTCAATTTGGAGAGCGCATATCATGCGTTGCTCAGCAGGCCAGCTCTGGACAAGTTCATGGCAAGTACTCATATCAGTTACTTGAATATGAAGCTGCCCGGGCCAAATGGTGTGATTACCATAACTGGTGATTTCCGATGTTCCATTGAGTGCGCGTCAGCCGGGTCTAACCTAGCCGAGTCACTCGTGATCGTGCAAGAGAAGAGAAAAATTCAGGAGGTGGCGGCATTGGCTCAGTCCGCGCAGCAGTATATGCAGGCGCTGAGTAACCCGCATGGAAGCGTCTCATTTCAAGCGACAAAGGATACCAAGAAAGTGCCTGTTGATGATATGTTCCCAGAGCGCACCGTAACAATTGGTGCCAGGTTAAATGACAAATAGGAAAGCGAGCTCGTCAACTTCCTCCATGAGAATCGGGATATTTTTGCTTGGTCCACACAGGACTTGCAAGGTGTTCCGAGGGAGTTGGCCGAGCAATCTTTGAATGTGAGACCCGGAGCAAAGCCGGTGAAGCAACCACTCCGCCTCTTCGCCGAAGACAGGAGAAAGGTCATAGGAGATGAGATAGCTCGGTTGTTGGCTGCTGGATTTATCATGGAAGTGCTTTACCTGGATTGGTTGTCTAATCCGATGTTGGTGGAGAAGAAGAAGGACGATCCGAACGTGGCAGTGGTTTGGCGTATGTGTATCGATTACACGAACCTGAATAAGGCGTGTCCGAAAGATCCATTCCCACTGCCAAGGATAGACCAAGTCATAGATTCTACTGCCGGGTGTGAGTTGTTGTCGTTCATTGATGCATATTCTGGTTTCCACCAGATACCTCTGAACCCAAGTGCTCAAATAAAGACTACGTTTATCACCCCATATGGGGCTTATTGCTATCGCACCATGCCTTTTGGTTTATGTAATGCAGGGGCAACGTACCAAAGATGTATGCAGAAATGTTTACACTACCAAATTGGTCAAAATGTGCAGGTGTATGTGGATGATGTTGTTATAAAGACCAAGGAAAGCAAAATGCTCCTTGACGATATCAGGCAAACATTCGCGAACCTAAGGAGGTTCCGAAGGAAGCTTAACCCAGAGAAATGTACCTTCGGTGTCCCGGCTGGAAAATTACTTGGATTTCTTATCTCCAGCCGAGGTATCGAAGTTAATCCAACTAAAATTCGGGCCATAGAGCGAATGTAACTGCCGAAGTGCCTTAACAATGTCCATAAGTTCACTCGTTGCCTGGCATCCTTAAGTCGGTTTGTATGTCGGTTGGGAGAAAAGGCATTGCCTCTCTATCAACTCATGAAAAAGTCGGATAAGTTCATTTGGACGCCGCAGGCCAATGAAGCCTTTATCCAGTTGTAAAAGATGTTAGCCACTGCACCAGTGTTAGCCTCTCCACTATCAAAGGAGCCAATGTTGCTCTATATAGTCGTAACCAACCGAGTTGTAAGTGCAATAATCGTGGTAGAGCGTGATGAAGAGGCTAAGTCAGTGCAAAGGCCAGTATACTATCTGAGCGAGGTATTGTCAGCTTCCAAACAAAACTATCCCCATTATCAGAAGATGGCATATGGTGTGTATATGGTGGCTAAGAGACTGAAGCACTATTTTGAAGAGAACCCCATCAAAGTAATATGTGAAGCCCCCATATCCGAGATAATGAGGAACAAGGATGCAAGTGGCCGGATTGCAAAATGGGCAATTGAGCTAGCCCCTTATGCGCCACAATATGACAGGAGAAAGCAATCAAGTCTTAGGCTGTGGCTGACTTTTTTGTGGATTGGGCCGAGGTACAATATGAGCCACCATTGCCAGATCCGAACTACTAGAGAATGCACTTTGACGGATAAAAAACGAAAACTGGGTTAGGCGCCGGAGTTGTGCTTACCTCGCCCAAGAGGGACCAGCTGAAATACGTGCTACAGATCCACTTCACAGCATCTAACAGTGTTGCAGGATATGAGGCACTTGTGCATGGGCTCAAAGTGGAAAAAGAGGTTGGAATACGTCGGATCCAAGGCTTCGGTGACTCGGATCTCGTAGTCCAGCAAGTCTCTGGACAATTGGATGCTTTGGATGCAAACATGGCACTGTAAAGATTCCATGTGCAAAAGATATCAGGATACTTCGAGGGATGCGAATTTCATCATATACCTCGGGTGGAAAATGAGGCTGCCGACGTATTGTCAAAGCTCGGATCAACACGACAAGCAATCCCGCCAGGGGTAGCACTAGAGCACCTCAAAAAACCATCTATCAGGCCATCCCTGGAATCCGACTCAATTTTTATCTCGGCTGATTCAGAGCCCGGAGCTGTACCCATGGACATTGATGAGGGGAGTAGTTCGCGAAACTCTGGGACTGCCTTGGCAAACCTAGGGACTGCTTCGCAAGACCCGGGGACTACGCAGCGTGCTCCGGTTGAAGTTATGCCGGTGGATCAGATGGAAATTGATGAGGATGTGTTCCTTGTACGAGCTATACTAGCTTGGGCATTGCCCATATTCCAATTCCTGAAAGATGGAACTTTGCCCAGTGAGGAGGTGCTTTCCAGGCAAACTCAGAGGAGGGCAAAAGCATACACGATCATCAATTCCGAGCTATACAAGAGAAGTGTGACAAGTGTCCTCCAACGATGTGTTGACCCGGAAGAAGGGCTTGATATCCTCCGGGTTATACATCAAGGCATTCGCCTCATCCAGAGCCTTGGTAGCAAAATCTTTCCGTCGTGGGTTTTACTGGCCAAGTGCCTTGGAACAAGCAAAGGATCTGGTAAGAAAGTGCAATCGTTGTCAAAGATATGCTACCAAGACACATATGCCAATGTTGGAACTCAAGACCATACCAATTACCTGGCCAATTGCCGTATGGTGTTTGGATATGGTTGGCCCATTTAAACCAGCAAGAGGGAACATGACCTACATTTTGGTCATGGTTGACAAATTTACGAAATGGATTGAGGTGAAGCCAATAAGAAAATGTGATGGAGCTACTGCTGTGACATTCCTCAAAGACATCATCTTGAGATACGGTTATCCTCACAGTATCATAACAGATAATGGCACAAATTTTGCTGAAGGAGCATTTTCACGTTTCTGCCGAGATAAGAAGATCCGGCTGGACGTTGCCTCGGTAGCCCACCCCGCATCGAACAGGCAAGTGGAGAGATCCAACGGATTAGTGTTATCCGGAATAAAACCCCAGCTCATTGAGCCGCTGCAAAGATCAGCGGGGTGCTGGATAGAAGAACTACCAGCAGTACTGTGGAGTTTAAGAACAACTCCGAATCGATCAATAGGCTATACGCCATTCTTTCTGGTATATGGGGCAGAAGTTGTATTACCAGCCGACATAGAGCATGATTTGCCTAGGGTCACCCAATACACAGAAGCCGAAGTGCAAGAAGCCCGGTAAAATGATGTTGATCTGCTGGAAGAAGCGAGAGAATTGGCATTGTCTAGATCCGCCATATATCAGCAAAATCTCCGACGCTATCATAGCCGGAAAGTAAGCCCCCGAGTTTTCCGGGAAGGCAATCTAGTACTCCGGTTGGTACAACGTACTGCTAGCATGCACAAGTTATCCCCCCCATGGGAAGGGCCATTCATTGTGAGCAAAGCATTGCACAATGATTCTTATCGATGCAAAGCCACAGGAAAAGAACAAGGCGGACAGGTCCTACGAGGAATCTAAGCGTCCATGGAATGTAACACTACTTCGTCCTTTCTACACTTAGTAAAGAAGTGTATGTCTCCGAGTTCCTCATATGTCGGTATGTATGCTGGTAATGAGCCTATCAATGAAATCTTGGCACCTCGAGCGGTAACTCGGGGACTGCCTTAGTAATTTTAGTTGTCTTATGCGTTTATTGTTTTTACGTTGGCTGGCGTAAGTCGCTTCTGCTTAGGTCGGATTAGTAATGTGTGAGCACCAAGAACCTAACTCTTCGACTTGCTGCTGTCCAACAAGATTTGGCTTCATGGCAAGCAAGAGAATAAGTTTGGAATTGCATAGCACATGAAAAACGACTAAGGGAAAAAACATAATCGAGCCGACGCTTGTTATTCGAACTAACCATATGTGTACTTTAAATTTATCATGCTGAATTATTTTGAGATAATCCCAAAGTTTCCAAGTATTGTTAAGACAATTTTTGAAGCTCGGACTCGTAAGTCATAAAACCGAACCAAGGTAGACGCAAGCCGAGCCAAAAGATTGGAAGATCGAGAAAATGAAACTCGGGGACTACGCCCAAGTCAATCTAGCATAAAAACTTAGTAGCAAAATATTACTTGTGCACTTGATACAACTACACCCAGCATACCGGGGATCTGATAAACTTTAAAGTTTTTCGCTCAAGGACCAGCAGGAGGAGGAAGTTTGGCGTCATCTTCGCTATCTTCGACGTCTGAGGCATTGTCCTCATCGTCTTCATCCGAACCATCTTATGCGTTTTCAGCATTTTCGGCATCAGCGGCACCATGGAAGCGCGGACCCTCGTTCCATTCATGAATAGGGGCATATTCGATGAGGCTATGGGCGTAGGCCTTGCGCCAAGCAATCCACTCCGGGTACCTAGACCATTTGGATCCGGTGCGCATGCACGCTAGGAGGTTGAGTTCGATCTTCTCATACGACGTAAGCACGTAGTGGAGATCGGTCTCAGCTTCGGCACGGCCAGCGGATTCCCTCCAAAGGTCAAGCTGGGTCTCACATTCCATCAATTTGTCGACGAGAACTGCGGTCCCCTCTGGAGTATCTTCCTCGGGCCAAAAGGCGTTGAAGATTCGAACTGCCACGTCAAGGATATCTTTGCCATACTTCTTCACGATTTCCACGTGAGAAGAGAAGATGACCAACAGGTCCTCCATGTCATAGGGAATTTCTTCAGCGTCAGGAGCAATGGGGGTACCCCTCTCTCGGCGGAACTTAGCAACAGCGGTGCTTGGAATGGCGTTGCCCTCTGGAAATTTGCCTGAAAACAAGACAAGAGAAACAAGTAAGGAAAAGACATGAGAAGTAACCCGGAGAAGTATGCCGAAGAAGGAAAATAACTTACGGGAAATATGGCTGTTGATCCGGGTTAACTCCTTGGTACAGTCATCGCGCCTTTTGCGAAGCTGCACAAGTTCAGTGTTCGCCGACTCGAGTTTGACGTCGGCCTCTTGGAGAAGCTCTTGGTCCTTGGAAATCTGGAGGGTGAGGCGCTCCCGCTCTTCAGTATAGTCCTGGCTAGCTTTTTGAAGTTCGGCTTGGTGCTGCGCCTTTAGCTTTTTCATACCTGCCTTGAGCTTGGCAATCTCATCATCTTTGGCTCGGAGGAGGGCAAGCTCGTCGTCTTTCTTCTTAAGTTCGGCCTGATGTTGCCTGCTTGTTCGAGAAAATGCAGCATCATATCAGGCACGGGCACACTATCTTCAAGAGATGCTGAAATAGTTTGTTGACCCGGCAGAGCCGAGGTATGAATGTTTTCCGAGCCACCGGCAAAAAGAGATAGAAAGCATAGAAAAGCTGAAAAAATAACTTACCCTTGATCTGGTCCAAATTCTTCCTCATGAGGATATTCTCAGCCTCCACCCCAGCTACGGAAACCGAGTGATGGGTTTTCTCGGCAGAAAAAGACGACGAAAAACGGGAAAATGCCAAGGAAGGAACTTACCCCTTTTCTCGTATTCAGCAAGAAGTGCATTGTGCTTTGCGCGCATCATCTTGTGAGTGTCCAGCAGACGCTGAAACTCAGCGCTCCAACGGTTGGTGGTCACCTAAAAGGAGTACAAAAAGGTAGCTTAGTCTTGTGCATATTCGAAGTGTACAAAGATCCGGGCCAAGTGGAACTTAACCCGGCTCTAGGTGTGTGCATATTCGAAGTGTACAAGATCCGGGCCAAGTGGAACTTAACCCGGCTCTAGGTATGTGCATATTCGAAGTGTACAAAGATCCAGGCCAAGTGGAACTTAACCCGGCTCTAGGTGTGTGCATATTCGAAGTGTACAAGATCCGGGCCAAGCGGAACTTAACCCGGCTCTAGGTGTGTGCATATTCGAAGTGTACAAAGATCCGGGCCAAGTGGAACTTAACCAGGCTCTAGGTGTGTGCATATTCGAAGTGTACAAAATCCGGGCCAAGTGGAACTTAACCCGGCTCTAGGTGTGTGCATATTCGAAGTGTACAATGATCTGGGCCAAGTGGAACTTAACCCGGCTCTAGGAGTGTGCATATTCGAAGTGTACAAAATCCGGGCCAAGTGGAACTTAACCCTGCTCTAGGTGTGTGCATATTCGAAGTATACAAAGATCCGGGCCAAGTGGAACTTAACCCGGCTCTAGGTGTGTGCATATTCGAAGTTATCAAGGAGCTACGTTAGTTTTCTAAGGAGCATCCGGACGAGTAACAAGTTACTCCCCCGGAGGCTCGGGGACTAATGGTTATATCGCTAATATCTACAACATCTTAAGGAATAGACGAAGTAACGTACCTCCATCATCCGACCCGTGAGGTTAATTTCCTTGGCGGCAGTATTCATCTGTGCAGAAAATTTGGCGGGACCGAACTTCTCCGGGAGGTCGTCGTTGTGGACGAACTCCACCTTGTGCCAGTTATTTACGAATTCAATCAAGGTCGGAGGGTATCGTTCGCCGCTGGGCATGTGGGGCGCTACCAAACCCTTGGCATGCGCTTCCCTCCTCTCCACCTGAGCAAGGGCTAGGCTAGTGTGCAAAACAAGTTGTTCGCATCAGCTGGCTTGGTAGGGGCGCCCTTCGGTGGAGGAGTCTTCTTCGGGAGCATGGACGCGAGCGTGCGCTATCCAGCCTCGATGGACGCTGCCCTAGTGGCGTCAGAGGTCTTTTTGCCCTTAGGCTGCTGCTGAGAAGTGGAGGTTGTTGCAGCAGATTTACCCTTGGCAGCGACCTTGGTGCTTTCTCGCCGAGACTGAGAAGACTCGGACGAGGCGGAGGGGCTTGGTGCTGCTGCTGTTGCTTTTGCTGCTGGTGCCGGAGTTGGTGTTGATACTGGTGCTGATACTGGTGTTGGTTGCTTCTTCGATGGAGGTACTGAGGGAACCTCGGTGGTAGCTGGTTGTGGCGGAGCCGAAGTAGTGGTGGCCATTGTCTCGGCAGAGCCGGTCTCCCCTGCTCCAAGGTTGCCCTCTTCTTGACGAGGTGGGCTGGAACCCAGAGCAGCCGCTGAACCCTCCGAGATTGGGCTTAGCGGGCGTGAATCCTCGCCGCGAGGGGGAGAAGGGCTGTGTCGAAGTGGGGAGGCAATGCCGGATCCACTTCGTGGACCTCCACTGCGGCCCTGCCAAATCAAACATTGTTGAATAAGAAGATGTAATAAAAGAAGGACAAGTAAATAGTAAAGGGAGAAGAGGCTTACTCATCCGATGTCAGGGGCTCCTTGGGCTTCCGAGCCCTCCAAGCTATGGCCTTGGTTGCAGGCTTGGTGGCAGTTTTGTCTCCGGACTTCTTTCGCCTTTTGGCGGGCTGAGAGGGTCCGGAGGAAGAGGTTGATGCGGCTCCCCTTTTCTTCTTCGGCGCAACCGGAACAGGATCACCCACGGCAAGGGGAGGATATTCATGGGTCTGCCCACCAGGGTTAGCTGATACCGGAAAAGCATAAGAAAGGGGGATAGCATCAAATGCTTCCATCACCTCAACATCCGAATCATCCTCATCGTCGGGCCAATCTCTAATAGAAGAGAGTTTACCGGTGGGTCGCTTGGTCGCGTCCAACATCGGAAGGAACATCTCCTGATCAGTTTCTTCCTCGTCCGAGGTGTCCCGGTCAGGCGCCCATTTGAGGGTAGGGTCGGTGCCATCCTCGATGGTTTGCTGAAGAAACATCTAAGGAAAAGGAAAGGAAACAGGATTAAAATCTACAACAGAAAGACCGACATATGATTCAATTCGGAATAGAGTTTGGGGTGCGAGACTTACTGAAGGAGGAAGCCTATCCTGGCAAAAGTGTTCAATCCCCCACGTCCACTCAGAGGAGAAGTCCTTGTGGGTGGTGAACAGGGCCTTGACCCGGCAGTAGATCTCTGTATTCCTTAACTCGAAAGACGGGGTCCGGTTGGGGTCGCGGCCCCAGCTCATGTGGCACACTTTATGTGAGCGTTTCTAGAGGAGGAGATCCGGTTGCGGACGAATGTGATCATGGCGTCCTTGTTGCGCAATCCGAGGTCCTTCAGCTCCTTGAACCTCTTGTTAACTTGGTTGGTCAACACTGTGGGATTCTTGGGGATAACATCCCACAACTCCGGGTTAGGAGGACCCAGAGTATAGGGGCGCAGCCGGATCAGATCTTCGGTGGTGCTATTCAGGACATAGAAGAAGGTCCGGGCCCATCCCTTGCAGGAGTCTAGCCTAGTAACTCGGGGGAAGACGGACTGCCTCCTGGGAGAAATTGACGCAGCACCGAACTGCGTGAGTTGTTTGTCCTCCGGATCTAGTTCTACATTCGGAATTACATTCCGGCGGAGGCCAAAGAACCGGATCCATAGCTCCTTTGTGGGCCATAATCCGACATAGCCATCGATGATGGAGGCGAAGGCGGAGAGAGATGTGATGGCGTTGGCTAGAAGGTGATGTGGCTGGAGCTCGTATGTGCTCAACCAGTCGTGGAAAAAATCGCTAACTGGCAAACCGAACCCCCGCTGGAAGTGTGATAGGAACACAACGTACTCACCCGGATTGGGTGAGGGGGCAAGCTCGGAGGAGGCGAGGCACGCGGAGACGCCCTCCGGGATGCGCCTCGTCCGGTAGAGCCAGTCCAGGTAATCCTGGCAGACCCAGGAGCCTGCCCACGCGCCGCGGTCGGCGCTCGCAGCATCTTCCTCCATCTCTTTCTCGGCGACGGCGAGCTCTTCTTCTGTCATCTCGAGGTCACTGCTCTAACTGGCGCTAGCGGCGGTGGGTGGCAGCGGCCTGGACTGACGGGAACCCATGGCGGAGGAGATGCGCAGAGGCGGTGGCGACGCAGGTGCGCGCGAAAGAAGAGAGGTGGCAGCGCATCTACTCAAACGCAGTGGTGGCAGCGCTGTTGCGGGGAAAGATGAGGAAGAAGAAGGGGAAGAGGGGCGCGGAAGTGAGGAACAGCCCCAAGGGGCGTGCCCCTCCCCTATTTAGCCGCTCCCTCAGGGGAGTAGTGGGATCGCGTTTGTGGACGGGCCACACCGTGTGGCCGTGTAGAATCCGGATTGACCAATCAGCGTGGAGCCACACGGAAGGCCACAGAGCGCAGTGGATCCCATGACGTGACGTTATGATGTAATTAACAAGGAGGCAGGCACGATGTGACGTGCGCTACAGTGATAACTGACAATTACTACGGCGGTTACTATTGTTGGCCCTTAAAATGAGGCGATGTGATGATTAGCCTCCACATGGGGAAGCGTACGAGAGAAGGAAGAGAAACCCAGATGAGTATGTGGTAACCCGGCCAGCAAGTAAAAACTTGGAATGTGCCAAGGGAAAGTAAATCCATAGACTCTGAGATAAGAGGTAACTCAGAAAAGGAACATGGAGCTCAATGAAATTGAACTTGCTGTGGCCTGAGCGGCTAAGGCAGCTAAGACCACACCAACTTCGGGGACTAATGTTGGGCTATAAATGCCGAGTTAGCCGAGGTTCGGCAAGGTCAAAGAAAATGCTGGCCGAGTCACCTCAAGGCAGGCCGGATCACGGAGTAACCCGGACCGGGGACGTCCAAATTACATGGTCTCAACCGACTTAAGCCGTATGTCGGTAAGATATATCTAACTTGTATGTAGGAACAGGTATGTCCGGATCAACAATGCAGGATCCGGGTTATATCAAGCTTACAAGAGAAGGAAGGTATCTCGCTGCTCAAAAGGTGGCTACTGTATGCGGAGCATGAGCGAAGCGGACAGAGGCCGGACCACCGAGGTGTGGCCGAAAAAGGTGACGAAGCCAATGTTGGGTGACGCAGGCGCCGTAGAGGCTCACATAGCCTCTGCATGGGTGACGCGGGGGAAAAGTAACCCGGCCGGCTTACTATTTTGGGAGGAGGCATATTCCCTGGAATATGCCTCCATGTGTGCCCTAAGAGGAGACCTACCCACCCCTATATAAGGAGGGCTAGGGCATCTGTAGAGGGTGTGGATGCTTGACCGGTGAATTCTTGACTGGTTGATTTCTGGGAGATTGCTCTAAGGGCTAGCTAGTGGCGAGAGTAATAGAGTTCTTTCTTCCTCCTCTCCCCAATACAGCTCTAGGAGCATTTGTAATTTGTGAAGGAGAATCAAATACAAAGCTTCTGTGTGTGGAATCACCACACTATCCCTCCCTGGATTCCCCTAGTGCATTTAGTCCCCACATTTAGCCTATACATGGCATCTGCCGTGACACCACCACGACAAGAACACACATTCAATGACACTGGTGGATCCATATGTGGTTTGTGAAAAGAACACACATTTAATGACTCTAGTTGTGGTTTATGAAAAGAACACACATTTAATGACTCAAGTTGTGGTTTATGAAAAGAACACACATGCAATGACGCAGGTGTATCCACGTGGTTTATGAAAAGAACACACATGCAATGACTTTGGGTGATCCATGTGGTTTATGAAAAGAACAGTCATGCAATGACTATAGTGGATCCATATGTGGTTTGTGAAAAGAACACACATGCAATGACTCTAGTGGATCCATGTGGTTTATGAAAAGAACAGACATGCAATGACTCTAGCTGTGGTTAATGAAAAGAACACACATGCAATGACACTAAGGGATCCATATGTGGTTTATGAAAAGAACATACATACAATGACACCGGTGGATCCATATGTGGTTTATGAAAAAACAAACATTCAATGACATTGGTGGATACATGTGGTTTACGAAAAGAACAGACATGAAATGACTCTGGTGGATCCATATGTGGTTTGTGAAAAGAACACACATGCAATTACTCTAGTTGTGTTTCATGAAAAGAACACACATGCAATGACTTTGGTGGATCCATATGCGGTTTATGAAACTAACACACATGCAATGACTCTGATGGATCCATATGTGGTTTAAGAAACGAACACACATGCAATGAACTCTAGTGGATCCATATGTGGTTTTCGGAAAAAACACACATTCAATGACACTGGTGAATCCATATGTGGTTTGTGAAAAGAACACACATTTAATGACTCTAGTGGATCCATATTTGGTTTATTAAAAGACCACACATTTAATGACTCTAGTTGTGGTTTATGAAAAGAATACATATGCTATGAAACTGGTGCATCCATGTGGTTTATGAAAAGAACACACATGCAATGACTCTGGTGGATCCATGTGGTTTATGAAAAGAACAGACATGCAATGACTCTGGTGGATCCATATGTGGTTTATGAAAAGAGCATATATGCAATGACTCTAGTTGTGGTTAATGAAAATAACACACATGCAATGACACTAGGGGATCCTTATGTGGTTAATGATAAGAACACACATGCAATGACACTAGTGGATCCATATGTGGTTTGTCAAAAGAACACACATTCAATGACACGGTGGATCCATGTGGTTTATGAAAAGAACATACATGCAATGACTCTCGTGGATCCATATGTCATTTGTGAAAAGAACACACATGCAATCACTCTAGTTGTGGTTCATGAAAATAACACACATACAATGACACTGGTGGATCCATGTGGTTCATGAAAAGAACACACATGCAACGACTCTGGTGGATCCATGTGCGCATTCTGAAAAGAACAGACATGCAATGACTCTAGTGTTGGTTCAGGATAAGAACACAAATGCAATGACTCTAGTGTATCCATATGTGGTTTGTGAAAAGAACACACATGCAATGACTCTAGTGGATCCATGTGTGGTTTATGAAAAGAACACACATGCAATGACACCAGTGGATCCATATGTGGTTTCTGAAAAAAACAAACATTCAATGACACTATTGGATCCATGTGGTTTACGAAAAGAACAGACATGCAATGACTCTGGTGGATCCATATGTGATTTAAGAAATGAACACACATGGAATTAACTCTAGTGGATCCATATGTGGTTTTCGGAAAAAACACACATTCAATGACACTGGTGGATCCATATGTGGTTTGTGAAAAAGAACACACACTTAATGACTCTGGTGGATCCATATTTGGTTGATGAAACGAACACACATTTAATGACTCTAGTTGTGGTTTATGAAAAGAACACACATGCAATGAAACTGGTGGATCCATGTGGTTTATGAAAAGAACACACACGCAATGACTCTGGTGGATCCATGTGGTTTATGAAAAGAACATACATGCAATGACTTGGATGGATCCATATGTGGTTTATGAAAAGAGCATACATGCAATGACTCTAGTTGTGGTTAATGAAAATAACACACATCCAATGACACTAGGGGATCCGTATGTGGTTAATGAAAAGAACTCACATGCAATGACACTAGTGGATCCATACGTGGTTTTTGAAAAGAACACACTTTCAATGACACTGGTGGATCCATGTGGTTTATGAAAAGAACAGACATGCAATGACTCTCGTGGATCCATATGTTATTTGTGAAAAAAAAACATGCAATGACTCTAGTTGTGGTTCATGAAAAGAACACACATGCAATGACACTGGTGGATCCATGTGGTTCATGAATAGAACACACATGCAACAACTCTGGTGGATCCAAATGTGGATTATGAAAATAACAGACATGCAATGACTCTAGTGTTGGTTTAGGATAAGAACACAAATGCAATGACTCTAGTGGATCCATATGTGGTTTGTGAAAATAACACACATTCAATGACTCTAGTGGATCCTTGTGGTTTATGAAAAGAACAGACATGCAATGACTCTAGCTGTGGTTAAAGAAAAGAACACACATGCACTGCCACTAGGGGATCCATATGTGGTTTATGAAAATAACGCACATGCAATGACACCGGTGGATCCATATGTGGTTTGTGAAACAAACAAACATTCAATGACACTGGTGGATCCATGTGGTATACGAAAAGAACAGACATGCAATGACTCTGGTGGATCCATATGTGGTTTGTCAAAAAAACACACATGCAATGACTCTAGTTCTGTTTAATGAAAAGAACACACATGCAATTACACTGGTGGATCCATATGTGGTTTATGAAAATAACACACATGCAATGACTCTGGTGGATCCCTATGTGGTTTAAGAAACGAACACACATGCAATGAACTCTAGTGGATCCGTATGTGGTTTTCAGAAAAAACACACATTCAATGGCACTTGTGGATCCATATGTGGTTTGTGAAAAGAACACACATTTAATGACTCTATTGGATCCATATTTGGTTTATGAAAAGAACACACATTTAATGACTCTAGTTGTGGTTGATGAAAAGAACACACATGCAATGAAACTGGTGGATCCATGAGGTTTATGAAAAGAACACACATGCAATGACTCTGGTGCATCCATGTGGTTTATGAAAAGAACATACATGCAATTACTCGGGTGGATCCATATGTGGTTTATGAAAAGAGCATACATGTAATGACTCTAGTTGTGGTTAATGAAAATAACACACATGCAATGACACTAGGGGATCCGTATGTGGTTAATGAAAAGAACACACATGCAATGACACTGGTGGATCCATATGTGGTTTGTGAAAACAACACACATTCAATGACACTGGTGGATCCATGTGTTTTATGAAAAGAACAGACATGCAATGACTCTGGTGGATCCATATGTGGTTTGTGAAAAGAACACACATGCAATGACTCTAGTTCTATTTCATCAAAAGAACACACATGCAATGACTCTGGTGGATCAATATGTGGTTTATGAAAATAACACACATGCAATGACTCTGGTGGATCCATATGTGGTTTAAGAAACGAACACATATGCAATGAACTCTAGTGGATCCATATCTGGTTTTCAGAAAGAACACACATTCAATGGCACTGATGGATCCATATGTTGTTTGTGAAAAGAACACACATTTAATGACTCTAGTTGTCGTTTATGAAAATAACACACATGCAATGAAACTGGTGGATCCATGTGGTTTATGAAAAGAACACACATGCAATGACTCTGGTGGATCCATGTGGTTTATGAAAAGAACAGACATGCAATGACTCGGGTGGATCCATATGTGGTTTATGAAAAGAGCATACATGCAATGACTCTAGTTGGGGTTAATGAAAATAACACACATGCAATGGCACTAGGGGATCCGTATGTGCTTAATAAAAATAACACACATGCAATGACACTGGTGGATCCATATGTGGTTTGTGAAAAGAACAAACATTCAATGACACTGGTGGATCCATGTAGTTTATGAAAAGAACCGACTTGCAATGACTCTGGGTGTATCCATATGTGGTTTGTTAAAAGAACACACATGTAATGACTCTAGTTGTGGTTCATGAATAGAAAAAAAATACGATGACTCTGGTGGATCCATATGTGGTTTATGAAAAGAACACACATGCAATGACTCTGGTGGATCCATATGTGGTTTAGGAAAAGAACACACATGCAATTAACTCTAATGGATCCATATGAGGCTTTTGGAAATAACACACATTCAATGACACTGGTGGATCCATATGTGGTGAAAAGAACACACATTTAACGACTCTAGTGTATCCATATTTTGTTTATAAAAAGCCACACATTTAATGACTCTAGTTGTGGTTTATGAAAATAATACACAGGCAATGACACTGGTGGATCCATGAGGTTTATGAAAAGAGCACATATGCAATTACTGTGGTGGATCCATGTGGTATATGAAAAGAACAGACATGCAATGACTCTTGTGGATCCATATGTGGTTTATGAAAAGAACATACATGCAATGACTCTAGTTGTGGTTAATGAAAATAACACACATGCAATGACACTTGAGGATCCAGATGTGGTTACTGAAAAGAACACACATGAAATGACACTAGTGGATCCATATGTGGTTTGTGAAAAAAAACACATTCAATGACTCTAGTGGATCCATGTGGTTTTTGAAAAGAAGAGACATGCAATGACTATGGTGGATCCATATGTGGTTTGTGAAAAGAACACACATGCAATGACTCTAGTTGTGGTTCTTGAAAAGAACACACATGCAATGACACTGGTGGATCCATGTGGTTCATGAAAATGAACACACATGCAATAACTCTGGTGGATACATATGTGGTTTATGAAAAGAACATACATGCAATGACTCTAGGGCTGGTTTAGGATAAGAACACACATGCAATGACTCTAGTGGATCCATATGTGGTTTCTGAAAAGAACACACATGCAATGAGACTGGTGTATCCGTGTGGTTCATGAAAAGAACAAAAATGCAATCACTCTAGTGGATCCATATGTGGTTTATGAAAAGAATACACATGCAATGACTCTGGTGGATCCATATGTAATTTATGAAAATAATAGACATGAAGTGACTCTAGTGCTGGTTTACGATAAGAACACACATGCAATAACTCTAGTGGATCCATATGTGGTTTGTGAAAAGAACACACATGCAATGACTCTAGTGGATCCATGTGGTTTATGAAAAGAAAAGACATGAAATGAACTCTAGTGGATCCATATGTGATTTATGATAATTACACACATGCAATGACTCTAGTTGTAGTTCATGAAAAGAACACACATGCAATGACACTGGTGGATCCATGTGGTTCATGAAAATAACACACATGCAATGACTCTGGTGGATCCATATGTGGTTTATGAAAAGAACACACATGCATGTGGTTTGTGAAAAGAACACACATTCAATGACACGGGCTGATCCATATGTGGTTTGTTAAAAGAACACACATTTAATGACTCTAGTTGTGGTTTATGAAAAGAACACACATGTAGTGATACTGGTGGATCCATGTGGTTTATGAAAAGAACACACATGCAGTGACTCTGGTGGATCCATGTGGTTTATGAAAAGAACATACATGCACTGACTCTGGTGGATTCTTATGCGGTTTGTGAAATGAACACACATGCAATTTATCTAGTGGATCCTTATGGTTTATCAAAAGAACATACATGCAATGACTCTAGCTGTGGTTAATGAAAAGCACACACATGCAATGACACTAAGGGATCCATATGAGGTTTATGAAAAGAACACACATGCAATGACACTGGTGGATCCATATGTGGTTTGTGAAAAGAACAAACATTCAATGACACTGGTGGATCCATGTAGTTTATGAAAAGAACCGACTTGCAATGACTCTGGGTGTATCCATATGTGGTTTCTTAAAAGAACACACATGTAATGACTCTAGTTGTGGTTCATGAATAGAAAAAAATACAATGACTCTGGTGGATCCATATGTGGTTTATGAAAAGAACACACATGCAATGACTCTGGTGGATCCATATGTGGTTTAGGAAAAGAACACACATGCAATTAACTCTAATGGATCCATATGAGGCTTTTGGAAATAACACACATTCAATGACACTGGTGGATCCATATGTGGTGAAAAGAACACACATTTAACGACTCTAGTGTATCCATATTTTGTTTATGAAAAGACACACATTTAATGACTCTAGTTTTGGTTTATGAAAATAATACACATGCAATGACACTGGTGGATCCATGAGGTTTATGAAAAGAGCACATATGCAATTACTGTGGTGGATCCATGTGGTATATGAAAAGAACAGACATGGAATGACTCTTGTGGATACATATGTGGTTTATGAAAAGAACATACATGCAATGACTCTAGTTGTGGTTAATGAAAATAACACACATGCAATGACACTTGAGGATCCATATGTGGTTACTGAAAAGAACACACATGAAATGACACTAGTGGATCCATATGTGGTTTGTGAAAAAAACACATTCAATGACTAGTGGATCCATGTGGTTTTTGAAAAGAAGAGACATGCAATGACTCTTGTGGATCCATATGTGGTTTGTGAAAAGAACACACATGCGATGACTCTAGTTGTGGTTCTTGAAAAGAACACACATGCAATGACACTGGTGGATCCATGTGGTTCATGAAAATGAACACACATGCAATAACTCTGGTGGATCCATATGTGGTTTATGAAAAGAACATACATGCAATGACTCCAGGGCTGGTTTAGGATAAGAACACACATGCAATGACTCTAGTGGATCCATATGTGGTTTGTGAAAAGAACACACATGCAATGACTCTAGTGGATGAATGTTGTTTATGAAAAGAACATACATGCAATGAACTCTAGTGGATCCATATGTGGCTTATGAGAATAACACACATGCAATGACTCTAGTTGTGGTTCATGAAAATAACACACTTGCAATGACACTGGTGGATCCATGTGGTTCATGAACATAACACACATGCAATGAATCTGGTGGATCCATATGTGGTTTATGAAAAGAACACACATACAATGACACTGGTGGATCCATATGTGGTTTGTGAAAGGAACACACATTCAATCACACTGGTGGATCCATATGTGGTTTGGGAAAAGAACACACATTTAATGACTCTAGTTGTGGTTTACAAAAAGAACACAGATTTAATGATTCTAGCTGTAGTTTATGAAAATAACACACATGCAATGACACTGGTGGATCCATGTGGTTTCTAAAAAGAACACACATGCAATGACTCTAGTGGATCCATGTGGTTTATGAAAAGCACATACATGAAATAAATCTAGCGGATCCTTATGTGGTTTGTGAAACGAACACACATGCAATGACTCTAGTGGATCCATGTGGTTTATGAAAAGAACATACATATAATGACTTTAGCTGTGGTTAATGAAAAGAACACTGATGACCCACAAGTATAGGGGATCGCAACAGTCTTCGAGGGAAGTAATACCCAATTTATTGATTCGACACAAGGGGAGCCAAAGAATATTTATAAGCCTTAACAACTGAGTTGTCAATTCAGCTGCACCTGGAAACAGACTTTCTCACAACAGTTTATCAGTAGAAACAGTTTTGTAGCAGCAATAGCAAAGTAGTAACAGTAGTAAAGTAAAGACAGTAGTAACAATTGCAGTAAACAGTAGGATTAAAGCACGGTATAGGGATGGATGGACGGGCGTTGCATGGAGAAGACAATTCATACAGCAATCAAGATATTGAGAATTTGTAGATAAATAAGATAAAGCATCCAAGTACTAAATAACCACAGGCATGTGTTCCATATATAGTCATACGTGCTCGTAATGAGAACTTGCACAACATCGTTTGTCCTGCCAGCCCATTTGCAGCGGGGCCTCAAGGGAACTACTAGCAATTAAGGTGCTCCTTTTAATAAAGCACCGGACAAAGCATTAACTATGGGCTCCCCAAATTATTCATCCGAGAATCCCTGTTATGCATACATCCTCATTCCCATGATCAGTGAGCCGTGGAACATAACCGACGGGTATCATTACATCATCCGAAACATAACGAATTACAGGACTTACATAAATGAAATTATGGCTACATCATCATTAGCAGCGGAACATCGTGAAGCACAGAGTCCAATCGTGCCTCAACCTACAGGCAGCTGACTGGGAAGACGGCCTAACTCGATGGACGTCACCTTAATCTTCCGAAGTCGAACCACTTAAAGTCTGGCCAAGTAAATAGCCAGGGACACAGCCGTGAGTACTTTTGAATGTACTCGGAAACCACTAGGATAAAAGAAATAAGGAAATGCAAGTCTGGCTGTGGTGAGATAGCTTTATCTGGAGTTGTTTTTGAAAACATCCTAGACTACATCTTGTAGTTATGGCATCTCCATATCTTTGTTGAAAGAGAGTTTGAAATCATGCCTTTGTTTTATGAGTCAAGACATGTCCATATCTTTGTTGAAAAAGAGTTTGGGAAACAGTTTTGTAGTAAAAACCCTTTTTAAAATCTCTTCGACCACCTCGGGTCAAAACAAAGTTTTCGAACTCGGGTTCCCCCGGAACCTTCGTCCTCATCGTCCTTGTATCCCACACAAGCACAGTTTGGGTACTCCTAGCCAACACCTTTACAATCTTCCTTGACCGTGGACACGGCTACTCGAATAGGTTATAATCTGCAGAGTTTGCGCACTTTCCCCACAAGAATCAATACATCCACTCGGATACAACCACGGCCCACTACCACTGTAGATGGGGGTCCGGATAATCAAACCTAACCTTTCGCTTGTCGACTCTAGCAAAGGCATGCTTTTCCTTTTGGGTTTGCTCTCCCCGACAACGAGTATGTGGCTCCCAGCCATAGTCCTGCCTTCCGTACAGGCGCATACCCAAGCTGCAACTAGGCGTATACCTTAAATCTGGTGACACCACTTCCTTCCGTACTCCAAGTCATACTGTCCGTGGGAGACCCAATTGTTGCACCGGCCTCCTGCTAGTTCAGGCTCACTCTGGTAGCGCCTTCCCGGAATTCTAGGGATCTCTCCCTATAAGCATGGTAGAAGTTGCCTCGGCTAACACAGACAAACTACGATTTAAGCCCCATCACCTGGGGTAATGTGGTTGCGCGGAATAAAATTGTTCCAGTAAAGGCGTACAACATCCCATCACATTCTCATTTCTCATCATCACGATTTCTTTCTTTAAAACCATCCACTAGGAACGATGCCTCTTCCCAAGGGTTTTACAAAATAGTTTTCGAAACATTTGTAGTGGGGTAAATCCCCAAAACAGTTTATTTGCTCAAAATCGGGGGTTTTCAAGGAGGTAGGATGCCAACCACCGTACTTTTGAACTAAAGGGGTGAAATGGTAGGTACATCGGGGTGGTGCCTCGAAGGACACGAAGTCATAACTTGGAGGAGCCAAGTTACGTTCGCAGTATTTGTAAAACAAAACATGCGGGTAGATAATGCAATTTATAAAGAGGATATAAAACAGGTAAAAGAGAATAGGACATAAATATGAGTTCAGGAATGGTGGCTTGCCTATGGTCATCAATAAGTCCCTGGATTTCTTTAGATAACCAAGAATACCCAATAAAATAATAATGAGAAGTCCCTTCCTTTTTGTCGTCAGACACTCACACTATCATCGTCATCGGGTATACATGCAAGCAGACAAGTACACAATCAATACAAGGTAAACAGGCGTCACCCATACAACAAGCAAACATACTGAACACTACTGAACTTGGGAGGTTTTAGAGAACTTGGGTTTTATTGGTGGAATTTACTAGATTTCCATTGTAGTGTTTTTCTCTTGGAAGATAATTGTCAAGGCTAGATATCATGAACTTGGATTAGGGTTCTGTGGTCAGTGGGCTACCAATGTGCAGCAAAGATGTCCTCACATAGGTTTTTACAAAACAAAACCAACACAAGTGGTTTCACTTGAGTATCAAATACCTAGATTTAATTAGGATTTTTAGAGTGGAATAAACTCTAGTTTGAAGAAATAATTTACCAGAAATTATCTGGAGCTCCAGAAATTATTTCCTTGGATTTTTTGGTAGAATCTGCTGTGCTGAACCATCTAGAGTTGGAATCTTGTCAAAATAATTACCAGAATTCCATCAGGAAATTCCTAAAGGCAGTTTTTTTCTGGTTTTTCTCTTTTTCATCAGATTGATTCTACAGAAGCTACTCAGTTGATTCCAAGGGCATGTGGTAAGCACTTGGAATACCTTTCTGAAGGAATTGGATTCACTCAGTTTGGAGTTGCCAAACTCCTGGAGTGATTTAATTAGTGAAAATACCCATGGCAGAAGTATTTAAATCACTAAAATCCAACCAGAGATCAGTAAATTTCTGAGCTGCTAGGATTTGATAGATACTGATTCTAGGAGGTACTGGGAGGTGGAATCAGGTCAATAACACACTTGGTTTGACCTAGAGCATTTATCCAAGGAAGAAAGTTGCTATTTTTGTTATTTTTGTTAAGGGCATCCTTCTTTTCACCTAGGCATAGGACCTATGCTGGATGATAGGTATTTCAAATACCTTCTAGTAGGATTTTGGTTCATCTCAAATGGAGATGTGAAACTCTCTGAGGAAATTAATTAGTGTAAGGTATACTTGGAAGCAGAAATAATTACCAGCAATTAATGAAAATTATTTTTTAAACTTGGGGTTGCCTCTGCATATTTGAGAAAACATCAGAGAACTACCAAATATTTAGATCTAGGAATTTGGACTTCATTTTCATTTTCAAAAGGAATTAATCCTACTGGCCTATCTCTAGATCTGAAAATAAAACAAAAGAAACAGAGTTGCTGGGCCGGGGTTTGGGGAGGCTGGACCGCACAGAGGCAGGCCGGCCCAAGTGGCGCCAGAGAGGAGCGCGTGCGGCGCGGGTTTGAATCTGACAGGCGGGGCCCGTCCGTCAGTGCGTGAGGGGGTGCGAAGAGGTATCGACGGAGGTGGACCGTTCGATAAAAGAGAGATCAATGGCGCAGCGTCGTCGTCCTTAGGAAGACAGAGCTCACGGCGGCGGAACCCTAGGGAGCGGCGGAGGGGACGGCGTGAGCTGACCAGAGGGGTCGGGAGGTGGCGCGGAGGGTGCAGGGTGACGCGGTCGATGACAGCGAGTAGATCGATGGGCGACACGACGAAGGAGGTCCACTGGAAGTAGCTCGCGCGATGTCGACCAAGAGAAACCTCGTCGGAGCTCGCTGGCGGCGATGGAGGAGTCGGTCTTGAGCAAAAATAGGCATAGGGTTAGGTAGAGGAGAGGTAGGGGAACTCGTGAGCATACATGCAGAAGAAATGGAGCAGAGGAGGACGAGCCTTGCTTGGTTTTCTTGAGGGGGCCGAAGCTACTCCTTCTCCTTCCTTCGGATAGCACAGGGCAGAGGAGTGGGAGTGGAGCTAGGGTAGAGTGAGTGGAGTGGTGTGGGAGCAAATGAGGGGCAGCGAATAGGTGGGGGTGGCCTCTGGCCATATATACTAGGGAGGAGCGATAGATGTAGTAGATTACCAAATTGGGCATGATGGAGAGGGAGGGCTGGCCAGGGGTTAGTCCAGGGGTTGGTGGGGGAGGGGTAAGGTTGGTATTTGGTCGTGCCGGGGCAGAGAGGGAGGGGGTGGCATCAGGGGTAATTAATGGGAGTAGATCCTTGTAAGATTTGGGGTTATCTCTCTCCCTTTCTACTAGTACAAGGGAAAAATGAGGATTTGTTGGGGCGGAGCTACAGTGTTGGTCGACCAGTGGTGTGTCCTGAGGTTGAGGGTAAGTATTGAGCAAGATTTGATGAAATTTGGAATTGGTTTGAGGAATGGATTTGCTTAGTTGGCAATATTGATCTAATTGATGGTTGTGAAGGAAGTCCAAAATCTTGCATTGGGCCAGAGGAGGAAACGGTGCTAGTAGGTGGATGAGGTCAAGGTAGACTCCTAGGATTTAATTGAGATTTTTCAGAGGAGTTTTAGTCCTCTTAAATCCAATTACTCAAAAAGGGCAGAAGTGGTTTCTAGAGGATTATTTGGTAAGTTTCCATGGGACAAGGTTTGTTTTTGATGTGGAAGGGTACCAGATGTGAATACACACTTAGGGAGATTTTCCCAAGATTTTATTGAGGCATAAAAGTATTTAAAACAATTATTATTCCAATTCGGCCATTTAAGAAAATGGGCAAAGAGAAATAATAAAGCTTCTCAAAAATAATTATTTTTGAGATGGAAAGATAGAGTATGATATGTGGAACTCACATGAGCCAAAATTTAGGGAAGTGTTTTGGCAAAAACCAAACTTTCCTTTGTGGAGAGAGGTTTGGAGATTTTGACCATTAAGAGGATTAAATAGTTTTGGGGCCATAATAATAATGGATAATTCTTGGTAAATATTGAGGATCAGGATGGTGGGTGTAGCCAAGGTGTAGCAAGTATTTTCAACCTTGTGGAATGAGATTTCTAACTTGAATTGGATGGAGGAACAACGTATTTTAGTATCTAGGGTGATGTTATTTTTACACCACCAAAACATGCTTGCATCTTGGAGCTCAGAGCTCACCTTTGTGCAAGGGATAGATGGGTGGGTAGAACAGGTCATATAGATGATTATGGCAGGATGAGTTTGAATTAATAGCATTTGAGGTGATCTAGAAGTGATGGCAAACTTTGTTGAAATTAAGGCGATCATGCAAAATGGGTCATGATGCCTTATAAACCATGTGGGTTTATGCAGCACAGTGATCCACTTGGGCAAGTGAAGTTGGTTTTGATAGACATCAATGATTAGATCACAACCATGCAGACAGTTGGTCCATAGGAGGTTGTATGAGGGTGTGAACTTCTACCAAAGTAGGCATGCTGATTAGTTTTGCAAGAAATATTATTTTCTTGTCTGCAAAACCATCATGGACAAGTGGGTTGGAGGAGGATTTAACCAGAGGAAAATGTGGGCCTTGGTAGTCCTTAGGATGGTTAACAAGATGGTTCAGGTGCATTTCCAAAAATGCACATGGTTTGCATATGTGCTCCAAGAACATTCCCTAGCCTACTCTAGTCAAAATCCTCAAAACTGCCAATTTTGACTAAGTGTAGAAACAGTTTCAGCATCACCTTTTTGAAGGCATAGGACCTGTGCTGGATGATAGGTATTTAAAATACCTTCTAGTAGGATTTTGGTACATCTCAAATGGAGATGTGAAACTCTCTGAGGAAATTAATTAGTGTAAGGTATACTTGGCAGCAGAAATAATTACCAGCAATTAATGAAAATTATTTTGAACTTGGGGCTGCCTCTGCATGTTTGCGAAAACATCAGAGAACTACCAGATATTTAGATCTAGGCATTTGGACTTCATTTCCATTTTCAAAAGGAATTAATTCTACTCGCCTATCTCTGGATCTGAAAATAAAAGAAAAGAAACAAAGCAGCTAGGCTAGGGTTTGGGAGTGATGGCTCAATGCACGGCGCCCAGAAAAATGCTTGATGGTGGTGTTGCTGTAGAGCTCGTTGGGAACCCCAAGAGGAAGGTATGATGACCACAGCAACAAGTTTCCCTCAGTAATGAAACAAAGGTTTAATCGAACCAGTGGGAGCAAGGAAACACCCCAAAGGAGTTACTAGCTGAACTTTGGCAGGGCGCACTACCGGTGCTAGTAGCAACGTGGAGACCTGCACAACACAACCACAGGACTTTGTCCCCAACTTGCGATGAGGATGTCAATCTCACCGTGTTTTGTGGTAAACAAAGGAATAAACGTATCGAAAGGAAAGAAGTAATAGTTTGCAGAGAGTAAACGCAAAGTAGTAAAAGATTGTAGATTGTATGTAAAAGACAAGGACCAGGATCCATAGTTCACTAGAGGTGGCTCTCCTTAGATAGATAACATGCTGGGTGAACAAATTACAGCGGGGCAATTGACAAACACCGAGAAAGCAATACATGCATATACTAATCATCTTGAGTCCTTTGAGACTTGATTGGGCATTACAACATTATACATAGACCGCCATCCAACTGCATCTATGACTAATAATCCACCTTCAGGTTATCATCCGAACCCCCTCTAGTATTAAGTTGCAAGCAACAGATTATTGCTTTACGAACTGCGTGTAAAGTAAACAATACGATTGTACTATGAACAAAGGATTGTTGTTTTCTCCCTAGTAGCAATAGCACATCTAGTACCTTAGAGATTTCTGTCACTTCCCAGATTACTAGAGGCATGAACCCACTATCGAGCATAAATACTAACTCTTGGAGTTGCTAGCATCTACTCGGCCAAGATAGCTACTAACAACGAAAAAGCATGCAAGATCACAAATAACAAAGACATGATAGAATCAATAATCAATCTGAAATAACATCTCAATATCCATCGGATGCCCGCAAATACAACATGCAGAATTACAAATAGATGATCTTGATCATGAATAGAGTTCACAAGATCTAAACATGAAAGCACAAAGGAGGAGAACCAGCCATCTAGCTACTATATGGATCCGTAGTCCAAGGATGAACTACTCACGCATCACACCAGAGGCTTGCATGGTGATGAAGAAGGCCTCCAGGATGAATTCCCCTCTCCGGCAGGGTGCCAGGAAGAGCTTCAGATCCCTCCCGATCTAAGGATGGAGATGATGGTGGCTACCGACTCTTTCGTGGATTTTTGATCGGGCCCTTAGGGTTTTCATCCCGAGGGCAATATATAGGTGGAAGGAGAGGCTGAGGGGGTGCCGGGAGCGGCCACACCACCCCCTGGCGTGGGCCAGGCCAGGCCGCGCGGCCAGGTGGTGTGGTGGCCCCCTGGCACCTCTCCGTCTCATACTCTGGCATCTCATGACTTCCAGAAAAATAGGCACTTTGGCTTTTGTCCCGTTCAATTCCGAGAATATTCAATTTCTGACTTACCTGGAACCAAAAACAGCAGAAAACAGGCAGCTGGCACTGTGGCTCTTGTTAATAGGTTAGTCTAAGAAATCATATGAAAAGTACTCCAAAGTCGGAACAAAACACAAGAAAGTGGATAAAACCAAGCATGGAACATCAAAAGTTATAGATACATTTGCAATGTATCAACATCCCCAAGCTTAACTCCTGCTCGTCCTCGAGTAGGTAAGTGATAAAAATAAAGAATAATTTTTGAGGTGACATGCACCATCAAAGACTTGATCAAAGTATTTGTAAAACATTCAAAGCTGGGATCATAGTACTTCAATCATAACATGAAAGACAAAGTTCTAGCAATAAGACAAAGAAACTATGATGGAACATGAAAGGCACAAACAAAAGATTCATGAATAACAATGCTTTGCAAGACGTTTGTTTGTTTCACATAAAGAAAACATAGCATAATAGTATTCAGCTTGTCCCTCAATAGAGTAGCAAATATAAATTCATAGGACACCTTCAAAGTTCATAACAGCAACTAGATACAATAGTTTAAAACAAGCAATAACAAGTTATGCATCAATCAACTAGTCTTGGGACAATGCACATAGAACTGAGAATGGCCACTATGCTCTCAAAGTAGGTGCATAAAGATAGAAGGTGGAGACTCAATATAATGGTGGAAGAAAGGCCTTTGTAAAAGGAAGTAGGGATACAAATCTCATAAAGAGCTTCCAAAAATTATGGTACTTGTAGCTTTCAGCTCTCATTGCACCTATCATAAGCATCTTGAAGTGGTTAAGGGTAAAGTGACACAACTAAGAGGATATGCTTGACAAGTTATAAACTGAAATCTCATGCCCCTTACTTACGAAGACCGATCCTCATGCTACTCAACTTCAGTCATGAGTAAGCTCTTGTCACTGTAAGTACATGTGTATCATTAAGAACCGCCAACGGGGTACCCCTTGCACATGATATGGGAGCTTTCCCATAATCAAAATGAGAAGGCAAGCAGACAATGAGCATCTCAGCGATCTGTTTATTTGCTATTTGCATAGGTTTTTATTGAGGATGCTTCATAGAGTGCTCATTATAGTGATGCTGCAAGTTTCCACCATGATTAGGCATGGCTTAGTCTAGCGGCCCAAGCGTTTCTCTAACACACATACAAACTCCATGATCTTACAAGTTCCACTTTTATTTCACACCGCCGAGATCCGTAAGCAAAATAACATGATATCAACGGGGTACAAAGTACAAGTGCAATGTTGAAAGCGTTAACCATGGTACATGGTTCTGCTAATTTCAACTTATAAAGCGCAAGCATATACGCAACAAAGAAGGACCCAGTGGTTCCAGTTTAATCACTAGTTTTCTCACAACAAGTTTAATTTGGAAGTTAAACAAAAGCATGAATATACTTGGAATAGCATAAGCTAGTAGGTAGGTATGGTGGACTCTTTGGAATAACTTGGTTTAGGGAGTTGGATGCATGAGTGGAACTCATTCTTTGATTTGGAGGCTAGCAAAAGAGTGGGAGCAACAAACTAAGAGAGCAATAATGGCCATAATCATGCAGAGCGAAGAAACATCATTGATCAAAGCATAAAGTGATACTACAAGTTGAAAACTAAAGGATCATAAAGGCTATGGTGACTTGAGATAGTCATAACATGGTGTGAGCATGTGCCAAGTCAACCCAAATAAAGCATCAAAGGAAAATACCACTATACTATGCTTTAATATGCTAAAACAACGCATGATTCATCCAAGGCACATTAAGCAATCTCAATTGTTTATAACAAGTCATGCGACAACAAAGAATACTAAGCATAAGGCCAAAACAATATCAAGCATGGCATGACAAAGCATAGGCCACAGTCAAAAATGGGCTCTTTTTACCACATAAGCATGAACTTTCCTACTCTTTTCCAAACCAAACCAAACTATTTGCAAACCAATGTATGAAAGAGGGGGTCCAAACAATTTATTCAGAAAACTAAGCAAACCAAGCAAACTAAAAACCAAAATGAAAACGAAAAAGAAGACGCTCCAAGAAAAACACAACTGTGCATGAAACAATAAAAATGAAGCGTTTGGAAGAAACCTGAGATTTTTATTGATATAGAAGGGGATGCCTTGGGCATCCCCAAGCTTTGACGCTTGTACTTCTTGGATATTTCTTGGGGTGACACGCGTGGCATCCCCAAGCTTGAGCTTTAGTCCATTCTTCATCTCATTACTCATTCCTTCCATACACCTAAAAATTTTCCTTCATACAAAAGTTCACATAATCTTTATTAGCAACATTAGTGCACTCAAGATAATAAGTCTTAAGGTTCAGTTCTAACACCAAATAAACTTTAATTAGAACACTAGCTACTGTAGAACTTCCCTCAAAAATCTCAATTCCCCAAAAGAACTCAAAAAGGAACCAACAAGAAGCAAATGCAGAAAATGGCAGAAATCTGTCAAAACAGACCAGCAGGTAAAGACGAATTTTTTCGAAGACTTTCTGTTGCTCAAATCAAAAAGTGTTGAACTAAAGAAAGTTAGATAACAACCTGGGCAGAAGCACAAAAATTGAAGCCTAAAAAATACGTGCAGATATTTTACACGATTTTTTACGATGAAGCACATAAATCTGTTTCGGGACAACAACTTTCCCAATCATTACTTCTCTCTCATTAGAGGTTATTCTTGGCACAAAAAAGCAAATAAAAAGGATAAGGAGAGGTTATTACAGAGGTAATAACTTCCAAAACTCATCTAAAACTTTTGGGTTATCTCCCAATAAGTACTTTTCTTTAACGCTTTTAAGTTAGGCATAAGAAGTAAAGAAAGAATCAAGTGTTCTCAAATGAAGAAGCATTAAGATTACTACCAGAAATATCTTCAACAAGGCAAGGTATATCATCCAAATAAGTTCTAGAGGATCCTCTCTCCATGCTCTTTGGTTCACTATTCTCATCAAGGGGGTTTGTAGGAACAATCCAATTAAGATTCTTTTCTATGGCATCATGTATTGCTATTAGTTCAAAGGGTGTTGGTATCCTAGGTTCCTCCCCATTAGGTCTGGTTTTGTTCATCTTTTCTCGTGTACCAACAACATCTACACATGAGCCTAGCATATTGAAATGTCCAAAGACTTTCCTAGATTCCTTGGCAACATCATAGAACTCTTTAAACAAAGTTTCAAAAAATAAATCCCTGTTTTCAGGATCCTCGATTTCTCTAAGCTTAAGAAACATTACTTGCATTAAGGGGTTGAGGTTAACAAACCTAGCTTCTAACATGTGAATTAAAGAAGCTGCAGCAATCTCATAGTTTGGAGCAAGTTCTACAAGGGATTTATCCTCAGTATCTTCATGCTTACTAACATGATTAAATAATTCTTCACTGTTATCTTTCCCAATTATAGAACCACTACCAATTGGAAGGTCTTTCAGGGTGAATGTAGGGATCAACATGGTGAGCTAAGAGGTGACAACTAAAGGAGACTTGATTTTTTGAGTGTTTTTGAATAAGAAAGCAAACAAGTAAAACTAATTTTTTATTTTTTTGAATAACAAAACAAGCAAACAAAGAAAAAAGAAAACTAAGCAAAACAAAAACAACAAAGTAAAGTGATTGGTTATGAGGGACTCCCCTTGTGAAGATGTCCTTGACTCCCCAGCAACGGCGCCAGAAAAATGCTTGATGGCTTAATGCACGGCGCCCAGAAAAATGCTTGATGGCGATGTTGATGTAGAGCTCATTGGGAACCCCAAGAGGAAGGTATGATGATCATAGCAGCAAGTTTCCCTCAGTAATGAAACCAAGGTTTAATCGAACCAGTAGGAGCAAGGAAACACCCCAAAGGTGTTACTAGCTGAGCTTTGGCAGGGCGCACTACTGGTTCTTGTAGCAATGTGGAGACCTGCACAACACAACCACATGACTTTGTCCCCAACTTGCGATGAGGTTGTCAATCTCACCGTGTTTTGCGGTAAACAAAGGATTAAACGTATCGAAAGGAAAGAAGTAATAGTTTGCAGAAAGTAAACACAAAGCAGTAAAAGATTGTAGATTGTATGTAAAAGATAAGGACCGAGATCTATAGTTCACTAGAGGTGGCTCTCCTTAGATAGATAACATCTTGGGTGAACAAATTACAGCGGGGCAATTGACAAACACCGAGAAAGCAATACATGCATATACTAATCATCTTGACTCCTTTGAGATTTGATTGGGCATTACAACATTATACATAGACCGCCATCCAACTGTATCTATGACTAATAATCCACCTTCAGGTTATCATCCGAACCCCCTCCAGTATTAAATTGCAAGCAACCGATTATTGCTTTACGAACTGCGTGTAAAGTAAACAATACGATTGTTCTATGAACAAAGGATTGTTGTTTTCTCCCTAGTAGCAACAACACATCTAGTACCTTAGAGATTTCTGTCACTTCCCCAGATTACTAGAGGCATGAACCCACTATCGAGCATAAATACTAACTCTTGGAGTTGCTAGCATCTACTCGGCAAAGATAGCTACTAACAACAGAAAGCATGCAAGATCACAAATAACAAAGACATGATAGAATCAATAATCAATCTAAAATAGTATCTCAATATCCATCGGATCCCCGCAAACACAACATGCAAAATTACAAATAGATGATCTTGATCATGAACGGAGCTCACAAGATCTAAACATGAAAGCACAAAGGAGGAGAACCAGCCATCTAGCTACTACATGGATCCGTAGTCCAAGGATGAACTACTCACGCATCACACTGGAGGCTTGCATGGTGATTAAGAAGGCCTCCAGGTTGAATTCCCCTATCCGGCAGGGTGCCGGGAAGAGCTTCAGATCCCTCCCGACCTAGGGATGGAGATGACGGCGGCTACAGACTCATTCGTCGACTTTATATCGAGCCCTTAGGGTTTTCGTCCCGAGGGCAATATATAGGCAGAAGGAGAGGCCGAGGTGGTGCCGGGAGCGTCCACACCACCCTCTAGCGTGGGCCAGGCCTGGCCGTGCGGCCAGGTGGTGTGGTGGCCCCCTAGCACCTCTCCGTCTCGTACTCTGGCATCTCATGACTTCCCGAAAAATAGGCACTTTGGCTTTTGTCCCGTCCAATTCACACTCTTTGATACATGCGTCCTTATTTTTCCTTGAGATTATCCGAAACTTGTTCGGTCATGCACATATAGCATCATCGCCAATGTTTTCGAATTATATCTACTACTATAATGGAGCATTTTTGAATTAGATCCATAACACCAATCATGACTGTTGGTCTGTTAGATCCAATGGTTCAGAGCAGCTAGATTCATGTTGAAGGAGTAGTACCTAGAGCAAACTCAATCATGTTCTTGAACCAGCATGTCACCCCTTCCCCATAAAAAAAGTTCATAGCACAGTAGGTTGTATTCTCAATATGTATAGATAGTTATTATTAATATACTTAATGCATGCCTTTTTTCTCTGACAAGACTATTGGTTAATAACAACTTAATGTTCATTAAGTTACATTTCATACAGTATATATATGAGTGTGGCATGTGCCTTTTACTAGTAGGAACTAGCGTGTGACTTCTTGCAAATCTTGCCACTATATAATGTACGAGTAACTTTGAACAATGAAAATTGAATCAAGACTGGCAAGTCCCAACAATGTTAACTCTTGGATCTTTTTTTTCATTCTAGCATGTAGAAGATTCTATCAATAGTCCTTAGCACAATGAATGCTATGCAAAAACCACAAAGATTCTAATGACCTTTTATACATTTAATTATCTTATCATACCCAATATATAGTATACGAATAACTTTGAACTTTAATCATTGGATGAAGATTGGAAAGCCCAACATTGCTTAACGATGGATTTTCCTTCCACTCTAACATTTAGAAGATTCTATTGATACAGTCTTTAGCACAATGAACCCTATGCATAAACCTCAAAACACACTTTCCATCATTATAGAATCTATATATCATTTCTCTAGAGCATGTCGGGAATTATGTACCTACTAATAGGTTGATTTCTAAATGATACAACTTACAAGAACCAAAAATACACCAGATACTTTATGGATGTGGCCCAAAATTATAATTATTTTTCGAGCTATACCTATTATTAATTTAGATAAAAATTATATTTTAGTACTATATAATATAATTAACTATGAAACGTTTCCCAAAAAAATAAGAAACATTCAATGACTAGTTATGTATTATGTACAACGATTACAGAAAATGTTTGTATTTTGCACAAAAGTGGTCTACGGTTGTTGTTATGTGCAAAAACCTCCCCAACATGTGGTGGTACTTGCAATATCCTTGCTACGAATGCTCTCAGGGCGAAGGAGTACCAACCGTTCGATCATGTTTCAACGATGGAAGGGAACTTTTGTAAAAAAACGATTTTCGCGAGTATAAAAACGATGGAAGGGAACTGCCAGGCTGCTCCTATGGCACGTGGCAACTCCTGGATGTCCCGAGCAAGCCTTTTTAAGGGGCAATCAACAACGACCACCTCTCCCATCCAGGCACGACGCACATAGCGAAGAACTCTCTCTGTCTCTCCCTATCCCTTTAGGCCGGCCAAGCCACCACACACACAAAAATGCTGCGCAGCTGCTCCAATCAGTGCACCTCCATTGACGAGTCCAACGCACGGGCGAACGGGGATATCAGTCCCTACCATGGTGATGGCGAGGAGTCCGTTGACGGGCCATACTATTCCGACACACCGGAAGGTAATTTTTCCGACGAGGACCCTGCTTACCGTCATCTGATGGAGGGGACACCACCAGCCGAGAGCAAAGATGTGGAGGAGGAGGATCCTTGGTCTTTCATCTATGAAGGAGACATCGTCTTCAAGAAGAGCTCTCTCGATCCATCGTCCATCGGCAAGAAGAAGAGGGAGCATGAGCAGGAGGATCAGGGGTCGGAAGATTTATGGCCATTTCTCGACTTTGTCTCCAAGAAGAGTGCACTCGATCCTGCCTTCATCCGCAATGAGAAGAGGAAGGAGAAGTAGGCTGGAGGCTTGAAGAAGAAGAACAAGATGATGAGAGCTGGGGGATGCCACGGGAAGCGGAAGGACGACGCCAGAACGAAGGTGACAGCGGAAGGATCCAGGTCCAAGAAGATGAAGAAGTCTTAGGATTAATTTTGTTTAATTTCACCTCTACTTCCTTTCTGCAATAATGTTTGGAGATTGAATATTAGTATTATCAAGTGTAAACTGGAACGATGTTTGCGATCTAGTACTAGCAGAAGTACTCCGTTTGTCATTTCATCTTCCATTACGACGCAATAAAACCTCTTGTATTATCGAGGAAGGTGAAATTACTTCATCCCCTTAATTTTTGCATGCGTTTGAGGAAAGTAGGGTGCCAATACAGAAAAACTCACGTTAATTACTCACGTGAATTCAGGTAATTAATACTGAAAGGAAGAAGCCTAGGAACCCGCATGTATTCTTTAATTACCAATATCAATCATTATAAGTGAAATACATATTAGTAGTATATCTAAGTCCATGGATAAAAAATAACCTTTGTAAAGTCCACGTAAATCATCTCCTTGCGCAAAATTTCTAGGGCATTGATTTGAAATTATTTAATGTCACATTGATTTGAAAACTCAACTGCGCCCAACGTGCCATGTGCTCTCCCCTGTCCCCTAGTCATCACCACGGCACGTCAAAAAGGTTGTGTCCCCTGCAAAATCAAGCAAGCACGAAACATCGGTCTATATACGCTAGAAGTATCCAGCATACACACAAACATTTAAACATAGCCCTAGCTAGCCTCGGTCCCATCGATGCTCATCGGCAAGGCACCTGCGACTACATCAGCATTAAGGTGCACCTCAAGCTTGTGGATTGCCCAAAAAAAATAGAAAATTGATTTTCCCTCTCTCCTCTCTCTCCCATTTTATATTTTGAAAATTGTGAGGCTCTTTGTGTTGCTTTTTATAATTTGAAATTTGTGAGGTTGTTTATGAATCCGCTTTGCTCTCTAGATTTTTTTCAAAACACGGTCAAATTTCGAGGCATGCGTATTCTTAGCAAGAAGTTAAATCTTGCCAAACTCTCACTCGTTCTTGATACAGTAACTGCCTGGTGGGTCTACTGAACATATTTTCGCAAGGTGTGAAGTTATGTTTGAAACACAGCCAAAATTTCGAAACACGGTGAGTCATAGCCTCTTTGATTGTTTTGAAAACATGGTCAAATTTCTAGGCATGCATATTCTTAGCAATAAGTTGAATCATTCCAAACTCTCACTCGTTCTCAATACATTGACTGCCTGGTGGGTCCAGTGAACAGATTTTCGCAAGGTGTGAAGTTAATTTCGAAACGCACACAAAATTTCAAAACGCGGTGAGCCATAGCAACTTTGATTGTTTTCAAAACACGGTCAATTTTCTAGGCATGCATATTCTTAGCAATAAGTTGAATCATTCCAAACTCTCACTCGTTCTCGATACATTGACTACCTGGTAGGTCCACTGAACAGATTATCGCAAGGTGTGAAGTTAATATCGAAACACAACCAAACTTTCGAAAAAAGGTGAGTCATAGTGTCTTTAATTGTTTTCAAAACACGGTTAATCTTTCGAGGCATGCATATTCTTAGCAATAAGTTGAATCTTGCCAAACAACTCTTACTCGTTCTCAATACATTGACTGCTTGGTGGGTCCACTAAAAATATTATCGCAAGGGGTGAAGTTAATTTCGAAACACCATCAAAATTTCAAAACACGCAGAGTCATGGTCTCTTTGTTTATTTTCAAAACACAGTCAAATTTCTAGGCATGCATATTCTTAGCAAGAAGTTGAATCTTGCCATACTCTCACTCGGTCTTGATACATTGACTCCCTAGTGGGTCCACTAGACAGATGCAAGGTATGCAGTTAATTTCGAAACACGGTGAGTCATAGCCTCTTTCATTGTTTTCAAAACATGGTAAAATTTCTAGGCATGCATTATCTTAACAATAAGTTGAATCATTCCAAACTCTCACCTGTTCTCGATACATTGACTGCCTGGTGGGTACAGTGAACAGATTTTCGCAAGGTGTGAAGTTAATTTCTAAACGCATGCAAAATTTCAAAACGTGGTGAGCCATAACCACTTTGATTGTTTTCAAAACAAAATGAAATTTGTAGACATGCATATTCTTAGCAATAAGTTGAATCATTCTAAACTCTCACTCATTCTCGATACATTGACTCCCTAGTGAGTCCACTAAAAATATTATTACGAGGTGTGAAGTTAATTTCGAAACACAGCCAAACTTTCAAAACACGGTGAGTCATACTCTCTTTGTTTGTTTTGAAAACACGGTCAAATTTCTGGGCATGCAAATTCTTACCAAGAAGTTAAATCTTTCCAAACTCTCACTCGTCTCCATACATTGACTGCCTGGTGGTGTGTCCACTGGACAGATTTTTGCAAGGTGTGAAGTTAATTTCAAAACACGGGCAAAATTTCAAACATAGTGAGTCATAGTCTTTTTGATTATTTTCACAACACGGTCAAATTTCTAGGCATGCATAATATTAGCAAGAAGTTGAATCTTCCCAAACTCTCACTCAGTCTTGATACATTGACTGCCTGGTGGGTCCACTGAACAAATTTTCGCAAGGTGTGAAGTTAATTTTGAAACACAACCAAAATTTCTAAACATGGTCAGTCATGGCCTCTTTGATTGTTTTCAAAACACGGTCAAATTTCTAGGCATGCATATTCTTAGCAATAAGTTGGATCATTCGAAACTCTCACTCGTTCTTGATACATTGACTGCCTCGAGGGTCCAGTGAATAGATTTTTGCAAGGTGTGGAGTTAATTTCAAAACACACGCATAATTTCAAAACGCGGTGAGCCATAGCCACTTTGATTGTTTTCAATAGACGGTCAAATTTCTAGGCATGCATATTCTTAGCAATAAGTTGAATCTTTCCAAACGATCACTTGTTCTCGATACATTGACTACGGCCTAGTGGGTCCAGTGAACAGATTTTTGCAAGGTGTGAAGTTAATTTCGAAACGCACGCAAATTTTCAAAATGCGGTGAGCCATAGCCACTTTGATTATTTTCAAAACACGATCAAATTTCTAGGCATGCATATTCTTAGCAATAAGTTGAATCATTCCAAACTCTCATTCGTTCTCGATACATTGACTGCCTGGTGGGTCCACTGAACATATTTTCGCAAGGTGTGAAGTTAATTTCAAAACGCACGCAAAATTTCAAAACGCGGTGAGCCATAGTCTCTTTGGCTATTTTTGAAAACATGGTCAAATTTTTAGGCATGCATATTCTTAGCAATAAGTTGAATCATTCCAAACTCTCAGTCGTTCTCGATACATTGACTTCCTAGTGGTGGGTCCAGTGAACAGATTTTCGCAAGGTGTGAAGTTAATTTCAAAATACACACAAAATTTCAAAACACGGTGAGCCATAGCCACTTTGATTGTTTTCAAAACACGGTCAAATTTCTAGGCGTGCATATTCTTAGCAATAAGTTGAATCTTTCCAAACTCTCACTCATTCTCGATACATTGACTGCGGCTTGGTGGGTCTAGTGAACAGATTTTTGCAAGGTGTGAAGTTAATTTCGAAACGCACGCAAAATTTCCAAACACGGTGAGCCATAGCCACTTTGATTGTTTTCAAAACATGGTCAATCTTTCGAGGCATGCATATTCTTAGCAAGAAGTTGAATCTTGCCAAACAAATATTACTCGTTCTCGATACATTGACTGCCTGGGGGGTCCACTAAAAATATTATTGCAAGGGGTGAAGTTAATTTCGAAACACCACCAAATTTCAAAACACGGAGATTCATGGTCTCTTTGTTTTGTTTCAAAACACGGTCAAATTTCTAGGCATGCATATTCTTACCAAGAAGTTGAATCTTGCCAAACTCTCACTCGTTCTTGATACATTGACTGCCTGGTGTGTCCACTGGACAGATTTTCCCAAGGTATGAAGTTAATTTCGAAACACAGCCAAAATTTCGAAACACGGTGAGTCATAGCCTCTTTTATTGTTTTCAAAACACGGTCAAATTTCTAGGCATGCATATTCTTAGCAATAAGTTGAATCATTACAAACTCTCACTCGTTCTCAATACATTGACTGCCTGGTGGGTCCAGTGAACAGATCTTTGCAAGGTGTGAAGTTAATTTCTAAACACACGCAAAATTTCAAAACGCGGTGAGCCATAACCACTTTGATAGTTTTCAAAACAAAGTCAAATTTCTAGGAATGCATATTCTTAGCAATAAGTTGAATCATTCCAAACTCTCACTCGTTCTCGATACATTGACTCCCTGGTGGGTCGAGTGAACTGATTTTCGCAAGGTGTGAAGTTAATTTGAAAATGAACGCAAAATTTCAAAATGAGGTGAGGCATAGCCACTTTGATTTCAAGCTTACTTATCAACGAGTATGAACATTCTTGGATTTGAAGCCGAACGACCAAGGTCAAGGCCATATCAACATCATACTTTATATGATCATGATGATCCCATATGAGACAATTTGCATGGCAATAGATCTGGCCATGTATTGAAAACAATCGAAGATGAAGTAGTATCAAGAGTTTGGCTCAGATCAAATGATCTCTCGAGAAGGAGCCGAAGAAGATATTTTTCCTTTTAGGGTCCTTTATGCTAAATGTATGGGCCTCGATGTAATTTTTGCTTTTTCGAGGTCCCTGATGTAAAATGTACTCCGATCGATAGTGTAAAGTTCTAACCTCCTAAAAGTTAGTGGTGAAAGTTAAATGAATTTAAGCTTAGTTGTCAACGAGTATGAACCATTCTTATATCTCAAGACGAACGACCAAGGTCAAGGCCATATCGACACCATACTTTATGATGATGATGATTCCATATCCAAGAATTTGCATGCCAACAAATTTTGCCATATTTTGACAACAATTGAAGATGAAGTAGTATGAAGAGTGTGGCTCGGTCAGGTACTCTCTCGAGAAGGATCCGAACCCGACTGTTTTGCTTGCTTGTTTTTAGGGTTCTTTGTGCCAAATGTATGGACCTCGATGTACAATTTCCCCTTTTTAGGTCCTTGTTGTAAAATGTACTCCCACCGACTGTGTAAAATTATAACCTAAAAGTAAGTGGTGAAATTTAAATGAATTTCAGCTTATAGTTGTCAACGAGTACGAACCATTCTTGTATTTCAAGACGAACGACCAAGGTCAAGGCCATATCTACATCATACTTTATGATGATGATCCCATATTCATGAATTTGCATATCGACAAATTTGGCCATAATTTGAAAACAATCGAAGATGAAGTAGTATGAAGAGTGGCATGATCAGCTACTCTCTCGAGAAGGATCTGAACCTGACTGTTTTCTTTGCTCAATTTGAGGGTCATTTGTGCTAAATGTGTGGACCTCGATGTAATTTTCCCTTTTTTAGGTCCTTGATGTAGAATGTGTTCCCATTAACCGTGTAAAATACTAACCTAAAAGTAAGTGGTGAATTCCAACAAATTTAAGCATAGTTGTCAACGAGTATGAAAAAATCTTGGATTTCAAGCCGAATGACCAAAAGGTCACGGCCATATCTCTACATCAGATTTTATGCTGATGATCCCATATCCAAGAATTTGCATGCCAACAAATTTGGCCATATTTTCAAAACAATCGAAGATAAAGTAGTATGAAGAGTGTGGCTAGATCAGCTACTCTCTCGAGAAGGCTCCGAACCCGACTGTTTTGTTTGCTCAATTTTAGGGTCATTTGTGCTAAATGTGTGGCCTCGATGTAATTTTCCCTTTTTTTAGGTCCTTGTTGTAGAATGTGTTCCCACTAACTGTGTAAAATACTAACCTAAAAGTAAGTGGTGAATTTCAACAAATTTAAGCATAGTTGTCAACAAGTATGAAAAAATCTTGGATTTCAAGCCAAACGACCACAAGGTCAAGGCCATATCTCTACATCAGACTTTATGTTGATGATACCATATCCAAGAGTTTGCATGCCGAAAATTTTGGCCATATTTTGAAAACAATCGAAGATGAAGTAGTATGAAGAGTGTGACTCGATCAGCTACTCTCTCGAGAAGGAGCCGAACCCGACTATTTTCTTTGCTCAATTTTAGGGTCCTTTATGCTAAATGTGTGGACCTCGATGCAATTTTCCCTTTTTTAGGTCCTTGATGTAGAATGTACTCCCACCGACCGTGTAAAATGCTAACCTAAAAGTATGTGGTGAAATTTCAACAAATTTAAGCATAGTTGTCAACGAGTAAGAAAAAATCTTGGATTTCAAGGCGAACGACCACAAGGTCAAGGCCATATCTCTACATCAAACTTTATGCTCATGATCCCATATCCAAGAATTTACATGCCGACAAATTTGGCCATCTTTTGAAAACAATCGAAGATGAAGTAGTATGAAGAGTGTGGCTCGATCAGCTACTCTCTCGAGAAGGAGCCGAACCCAACTTTTTTCTTTGCTCAATTTTAGGGTCATTTGTGATAAATGTGTGGACCTCGATGTAATTTTCCCTTTTTTGGTCCTTGATGTAGAATGTACTCCCACAGACCGTGTAAAATGCTAACCTAAAAGTAAGTGGTGAAATTTCAACGAATTTAAGCATAGTTGTCAACGAGTATGAAAAATTCTTGGATTTCGAGGCGAATGACCACAAGGTCAAGGCCATATCTCTACATCAGACTTTATGCTCATGATCCCATATCTAAGAATTTGCATGCCGAAAAATTTGGCAATCTTTTGAAAACAATCGAAGATATTAAAAACAAAAATAATCAATTTCAATTTTCCAAGTGATAGAAATTTATTTTCTTAAAAGCAAGTAAGAAGAATTTATTTCCTTTTTCTATTGAAAAATAGCGAGAAGAGACTATGAGCACATAGGAGGCAGCGAGAGATCTGTGAAGAGGAGGATTTGAAGGCGGTGCGATGTCGGAGCAAAGCTGGGATGGGTTCCTGACACGAGGTACAGGGTATAGTGAGTAGAGTAAATTTCAGGACCACAATTTATATGCACGCAAAACAAAATGTGTTTTCTCTCTCCTTCACTCCCCCATCACCACCCCCACACCCCGACTGGCTGATCTCTCCCTCGTCCACAACACGGCACTGCGCACGCGCATCAACCATTATTAGATTTCAATCCTAACGACCAAGGTCAAGGCCACATATATCAACCATCATACATTATGTTGATGATCCCATATGAGAGAATTTGCATGGCAACAAGTTTGGCCATATTTTGCAAACAATCAAAGAGGAATTAGTATCAAGAGTCTGGCTCAAATCAGCAGATCTCTTGAGAAGGAGCCGAACCAGAAAATTTTCCTTTTATGGTCCTTTATGCTAAATGTATGGGCCTCGACATATTTTTTGCTATTTTGAGGTCCCTTATGTAAAATGGACTCTCATTGACCGTGTAAAGTTCTAACCTAAAAGTAAGTGGTGATATTTAAACGAATTTAAGCTTAGTTGTCAACGAGTACGAACCATTCTTGTATTTCAAGACGAACGACCAAGGTCAAGGCCATAGCTACATCATACTTTATGATGATGATCCCATATTCAAGAATTTGCATATCGACAAATTTGGCCATATTTTGAAAACAATCAAAGATGAAGTAGTATGAAGAGTGTGGCTCGATCAGCTACACTCTCGAGAAGGAACCGAACCCTACTGTTTTGCTTGCTTAATATTAGGGTCATTTGTGCTAAATGTATGGACCTCAATGTAATTTTCCCCTTTTTAGGTCCTTGTTGTAAAATGTACTCCCATCGACTATGTAAAATTCTAACCTAAAAGTAAGTGGTGAAATTTAAACGAATTTCATCTTATAGTTGTCAATGAGTATGAACATTCTTTGATTTCAAGCCGAACGACCACAAGGTCGAGGCTATATCTCTACATCATACTTTATTCTGATGATCGAGTATCCAAGAAATTGCATGGCGATATATTTGGCCATATTGTGAAAACAATCGAAGAGAAAGTAGTACGAAGAGTATGGCTCGATCAACTCCTCTCTTGAGGAGGAGCCGAACCGGATTGTTTTCTTTGCTCAAATTTAGGGTCCTTTGTGCTAAATCTATGGACCTCGATGTAATTTCTCCCTTTTTAGGTCTTTGATGGAGAATGTACTCCCACCGACCATGTAAAATGCTAACCTAAAAGTAAGTGATGAAATTTCAACAAATTTAAGCATAGTTGTCAACAAGTATGAAAAATCTTGGATTTTCAAGCCGAACGACCACAAGGTCAAGGCCATATCTCTACGTCATTCTTTATGTTGATGATCCCATATTCAAGAATTTGCATGGCGATAGATTTGGCCATATTTTGAAAACAATCAAAGAGGAAGTAGTATGAAGAGTATGGCTCGACCAGCTGCTCTCTCGAGAATGAGCCGAACATGATTGTTTTCTTTTCTCAATTTTAGGGTCCTTTGTGCTAAATGTATGGACCTCGATGTAATTTTCCATTTTTTAGGTCCTATATGTAGAATTTACTTTATGCTTATGATCCCATATCTAAGAATTTGCATGCCGCCAAATTTGGCCATCTTTTGAAAACAATCGAAGATATTAAAAACAAAAAAAATCAATTTAATTTTTCCACGTGATAGGAATTTATTTTCTGAAAAGCAAGTAAGAAGAATTTATTTCCTTTTTCTATTAAAAAATAAAGAGCGATAAGAGACTATATCAGAATAGAGGAGGCAGCGAGAGAGCTGCGAAGAGGAGGACTTGAAGGCGGTGCGATGTCAGAGCAAAGCTGGGATGGGTTCCTAACACGAGCTACAGGGTACAGTGAGTAGAGTAAATTTTAGGACCACAATATATATGCACGTGAAACAAAATGTGTTTTCTCTATCCTTCACTCCCCCATCACCACCCCCACACCCCGGTCGGCTGATCTCTGCCTCGTATACATCGTGGCGCTGCGCACGCGCGTCGACCGACAACCTGCCATTAGTGGCTCCGTTTCTTTGTCGGCGGCTCCGTGTCTTTGTCTAGCATGTTCGTCAGCTGTGTTGGTGGGAACCATTTTGGTCCTTACAATAGAGTAGCAATTCAAACTTTCTCGGTTTCGAAATTTTCACTTCCTTCACAAACATCCGGGGGAAGGATATTCAATAGATCGTCATTCGCAGTACTACTACTAGTACTATAGGGTATAGTGAGTAGTACCAAAAGAAACGTTTTTTGACGAGTAGTACCAGGAGAAACTTCATACAACCATTAACTTCATATAGGACTCGCTGTTGAACTAGTACATGTCCAGCGCCTCCTTGCATCTAGTCCGCCCCGCCAGCGGTAGCTCATGACATCGGCACCAACGACAGCTCCAACGATAGAACCGGCTCCTGACTCATCGGCACCTCCGGAGAAGGCGGCAGCACCGCCGGAAAACGAGGCGGCACCTCCGGAGCCATCGGTAGCTCTGGGAGAACACTGTGGATGAAGTTGCGGTTGTTTGAGAACCAGTTCCAGTAGTTGGTGAAAATGTTGGAGACGGTGAACACCACCATCTCGTAGCCGCACCGGGGTGTGGGGGTGAACACCACCATCTCGTAGCCGCACCGGGGTGTTTGGGAACCAGTTCCAGTACCAACATGCTGTACATCTGGTACTTGCGGTCACCGTACCCAGCATCGAGGAAGGCACACGCCAGCTGCCTATTTGTTCTCCACAGGGAGAAAGCCCAAATGCGCAGGGCATTGTCCTCCTGTGCGGCGATGTTGGGGTCTTTGCAGTCTTGTACTGCGGGCGGTAGCCGGAAGGTGGCCATGGATGATAGACGAGGTCGGAGATGGTTGCTGGAAGTGGGGGATTAGAGATGGTTTCGTGAAGGGAAGGGGAGAGATTAAATAGGAAGGAGGTGATCCAAGATTACCGAAGCGAGGGGACAATCAATGTCACTGATGAAGCCGATGCGTGTGGCAAATATCGATGAAAATGACTAGGGTAAGCGATTGGACGGAATGTTGACTCTACTTCCTGCACTCGATGGCCCAATCATAATTTTGTGGTGCGTCCAAGGCGACCTCCCCAATCTGTGGGCCCTACGTGGATGACTGAGTTGATGGGTGAAAAAAAATTGATAATAATAAAGTGGTATGGAATGCGATTTAACAAACGATAAGTTGTTTTAGCCAATATTCTTGTTAGAGAAAAAATGCATATATTAAGTCTATTAGTAATAACTATCTACCCATATTGAGAATACATCCTAGTGTGCTATGAAATTTTTGGGGTGGTGAAATGATGGTTCTAGAACATGTTGGAGTTTGCTTGAGGTACAATTCAAAACGAATCCAGCTGCTCTTAACCATTGGATATAACAGCCCAACGGTTAGGATTGGTGCTATGGATCCAATTCAAAACTACTCCATTATAGTAGTAGAGAAACGTACCACCATGATACATTGCAAATGTATCTATAATTTTTGATGTTCCATGCTTGGTTTTATCTACTTTCTTGTGTTTTGTCCACACTTTGGAGTACTTTTCATCTGATTTCTTGGACTAACCTATTAACAAGTGCCACAGTGCCTGTTGCCTATTTTCTGCTGTTTTTGGTTCCAGGAAAGTCAGAAAATCAATATTCTCGGAATTGGACCGGACAAAAGCCAAAGTTGATATTAAGACTCACGGAGCCAGAAGGAGAGTCGGAGAGGGGCCACATGGTGGCCACACCACCCCATGGCGTGGGTCCCCCTAGGCCGCGCCAGGGCATGGTGTGGGCCCCCTGGCCGCCCACCGACCTTGCCCTCTGGCCTATAAGAAGCCTCCCGATACCTAAACCCTAAATCGTCAAGCCTCTAGCCACGAAAAGTTCTGCAGCGCCGCCGCCACCGAAGGGGACATTCGGGGGACAAAAAGTCTCTGTTCCGGCACCCTGCCGGGACGGGGAAGTGCCTCCGGAGCCATCTCCATCGATCTCCACCACCATCTCCATGACCATTACTGATTCCCAGGATGAGAAGGGAGTAGTTCTCTCTCGAGGCTAAGGGTTCTACCGGTATTTATGTGTTCATCTCTCTCTATACCTAGAAATTTCAGCGTCACTTTACAAGACCCTGCACTCTAAGTGCACTGCCCATATAGTCACATAGAAAACTGCTTTCGACACAGATACACCTGAGTGCACTGGATTACATAAAAGTTACACTACATTACAAGTGTACACTGGTTTAGTTTAGATGCACTGCGTGTCTACACAAAGTGCACTGCATGTGCAACCAATTAACCGTAGTGGTCTACCAGCACAAACTAATGCGCTACGACCGTGTACTCTACCTTGCACTGCCATTATTTTCATATGTGCACTGCTCTGTTAGATGATGCAGGAAAATTAGTTTACTATCAAGCACTGCGCTATTTAACCACCGCGTGCACTGCCTTGTAGTCAAACTACTTGCACTGCCTTTAGTTCGACGATTGCACTGCTCTATGTAATGCTGCAGGTACACTGGTTTCTATTTGAAGCACTGCTATTTCTCAGCCACATGCACTGTCGTACCTAGAAATGCCAGCGTCACTGTACTATCCCCTAACGAATGCAGGACGACGCTGCACTCTAAGTGCATTGCCCGTATAGTCATATAGAAAACTACTTTCTGCACAGATACACGTATGTACATTCGAGAACTGCCCTATTTATCCTGAGTGCACTAGATTACCAAAAAAGTTACAGTGGACCACAAGTGTACACTTGGTTAGTTTAGAAGCACTACATTTCTACACTAAATGCACTGCCTGTGCAACCAATTAACCATGGTGTTCTACCAGCATAAACTAATGTGCTACGACCGTGTACTCTACCTGCACTACCATTATTTTCATATATGCACTGCTCTATGAGATGATGCAGGAAAATTAGTTTACTATGAAGCACTCCGCTTTTTAACCCCCGCGTACACTACCTTCTACTCAAACTACTTGCACTGCCTTTTGTTCGACAATTGCACTGCTCTATATAATGTTGCAGGTACACTAGTTTCGGTTCGAAGCACTGCTATTTCTCCACCACATGCACTGCCGTATCTACAAATTTCGGCGTCACCGTACTAGCCCCTAATGAAGGCGGGACGACCCTACACTCTAAGTGCACTGCCCGTATAGTCATATAGAGAACTGCTTTCTACACAGATACACCAATGTACTTTCAAAAAACTGCCCTATTTATCCTAATTGCACTGGATTACCAAAAAAGTTATAGTGCACTACAAGTGTACACTGGTTTATTATAGAAGCACTGCGCTTCTACACTAAATGCACTGCCTGTGCAACCAATTGACCGTGGTGTTCTACCTACACAAACTAATGTGCTACGGCCGTGTACTCTACCTTCCATTGCCATTATTTCATATGTGCACTGCTCTGTTAGATGATGCAGGAAAATTAGTTTATTGTGAAGCACTGCGCTATTTAACCCCTGCGTGCACTGCCTTGTACTCAAACTACTTGCATTGCCTTTAGTTCGACGATTGCACTGCTCTATGTAATGTTGTAGGTACACTGGTTTCGATTCGAAGCACTGCTATTTCTCAGCCACATGCACTGTCGTAACTAGAAATTTCGGCGTCAATGTACTAGCTCCTAACGAATGCAGGACGACCCTGCACTCTAAGTGCACTAGCCGTATAGTCATATAGAAAATTGCTTTCTACACAGATACACCTATGTACTTTTGAAGAACTCCCCTATTTATCCTAATTGCACTGGATTACCAAAAAAGTTACAGTGCACTACAAGTGTACACTAGTTTATTTTAGAAGCACATCGCTTCTACACTAAATGCACTTCCTGTGTAACCAATTGACCGTGTCGTTCTACCTACACAAACTAATGTGCTACGACCGTGTACTCTACCTTGCACTGCCATTATTTCATATGTGCACTGCTTTGTTAGATGATGCAAGCAAATTAGTTTACTATGAAGTACTGCGCTATTTAACCCCCGTGTGCACTGGCTTGTACTCAGACTATTTTCACTGTCTTTAGTTCGACAATTGCACTACTCTATGTAATGCTGCAGGTACACCGGTTTTGGTTCGAAGCACTGCTATTTCTCAGCCACATGCAATGCCGTACCAAGAATTTCCGTTGTCACTTTACTAGCCCCTAACGAATGTGGGACGACCCTGCACTCTAAGTGCACTGCCCGTATAATCATATAGAGAACTGCTTTCTACACAGATACACCAATGTACTTTCAAAAAACTGCCCTATTTATCCTAATTGCACTGGCTTACCAAAAAAGTTATAGTGCACTACAAGTTTACACTGGTTTATTATAGAAGCACTGCACTTCTACACTAAATGCACTGCCTGTGCAACCAATTGACCGTGGTGTTCTACCTACACAAACTAATGTGCTACGGCCGTGTACTCTACCTTGCACTGCCATTATTTCATATGTGCACTGCTCTGTTAGATGATGCAGGAAAATTAGTTTATTGTGAAGCACTGCGCTATTTAACCCCCGCGTGCACTGCCTTATACTTAAACTATTTGCACTGCCTTTAGTTCGACAATTGCACTGCTCTCTACTGCAGGTAAACCGGTTTGGGTTCGAAGCACTGCTATTTCTCAGCCACATGCACTGCCGTACCTACAATTTCCGGCGTCACTATACTAGCCCCTAACGAATGCGGGATGACCCTGCACTCTAAGTGCACTTCCCGTATAGTCATATAGAGAACTGCTTTCTACACAGATACACCTATGTAATTTCGAAGAACTGCCCTATTTATCCTGAGTGCACTAGATTACCAAAAAAGTTACAGTGCACTACAAGTGTACATTGGTTTAGTTTAGAAGCACAGAGCTTCTACACTAAATGCACTGCCTATGCAACCAATTTAACGTGGTGTTCTACCTGCACAAGCTAATGTGCTACGACCATCTACTCTACCTTGCACTGCCATTATTTTCATATGTGCACTGCTCTGTTAGATGATGCAGGAAAATTAGTTTACAATCAAGCACTGCGCAATTTAACTCACGCATGCACTGCCTTGTACTCAAACTGGTTGCACTACCTTTAGTTCTACAATTGCACTGCTCTATGTAATGCTGCAGGTACACTAGTTTCGATTCGAAGCACTGCTATTTCTCAGCCACATGCACTGTCATAACTAGAAATTTCGGTGTCACTGTACTAGCTCCTAACGAATGCAGGACGACCCTGCACTCTAAGTGCACTAGACGTATAGTCATATAGAAAATTGCTTTCTACACAGATACACCTATGTACTTTTGAAGAACTCCCCTATTTATCCTAATTGCACTGGATTACCAAAAAAGTTACAGTGCACTACAAGTGTACACTAGTTTATTTTAGAAGCACATCGCTTCTACACTAAATGCCCTGCATGTGCAACCAATTGACCGTGGTGTTCTACCTGCACAAACTAATGTGCTACGACTGTGTACTCTACCTTGCACTTCCATTATTTTCATATGTGCACCGCTCTGTTATATGATGCAGGCAAATTAGTTTACTATGAAGCATTGCGCTATTTAACCCCCGCGTGCACTGCCTTGTACTCAAACTATTTGCACTGCCTTTTGTTTTACAATTGCACTTCTCTATGTAATGTTGCAGGTACACCGGTTTTGGTTCGAAGCACTGCTATTTCTCAGCCACATGCAATGTCGTACCAAGAATTTCCGTCGTCACTTTACTAGCCCCTAACGAATGTGGGACGACCCTGCACTCTAAGTGCACTGCCCGTATAGTCATATAGAGAACTGCTTTCTACACAGATACACCAATGTACTTTCAAAAAACTGCCCTATTTATCCTAATTGCACTGGATTACCAAAAAAGTTACAGTGCACTACAAGTTTACACTGGTTTATTATAGAAGCACTGCACTTCTACACTAAATGCACTGCCTGTGCAACCAATTGACCGTGGTGTTCTACCTACACAAACTAATGTGCTACGGCCGTGTACTCTACCTTGCACTGCCATTATTTCATATGTGCACTTCTCTGTTAGATGATGCAGGAAAATTAGTTTATTGTGAAGCACTGCGCTATTTAATCCCCGCGTGCACTGCCTTATACTCAAACTATTTGCACTGCCTTTAGTTCGACAATTGCACTGCTCTCTGCTGCAGGTAAACCGGTTTGGGTTCGAAGCACTGCTATTTCTCAGCCACATGCACTGCCGTACCTACAATTTCCGGCGTCACTGTACTAGCCCCTAACGAATGCGGGACGACCCTGCACTCTAAGTGCACTTCCCGTATAGTCATATAGAGAACTGCTTTCTACACAGATACACCTATCTAATTTCGAAGAACTGCCCTATTTATCCTGAGTGCACTAGATTACCAAAAAAGTTACAGTGCACTACAAGTGTACATTGGTTTAGTTTAGAAGTACAGAGCTTCTACACTAAATGCACTGCCTATGCAACCAATTTAACGTGGTGTTCTACCTGCACAAGCTAATGTGCTACGACCATCTACTCTACCTTGCACTGCCATTATTTTCATATGTGCACTGCTCTGTTAGATGATGCAGGAAAATTAGTTTACAATCAAGCACTGCGCAATTTAACTCACGCATGCACTGCCTTGTACTCAAACTGGTTGCACTACCTTTAGTTCCACAATTGCACTGCTCTATGTAATGCTGCAGGTACACTAGTTTCGATTCGAAGCACTGCTATTTCTCAGCCACATGCACTGTCATAACTAGAAATTTCGGCGTCACTGTACTAGCTCCTAACGAATGCAGGACGACCCTGCACTCTAAGTGCACTAGACTTATAGTCATATAGAAAATTGCTTTCTACACAGATACACCTATGGACTTTTGAAGAACTCCCCTATTTATCCTAATTGCACTGGATTACCAAAAAAGTTACAGTGCACTACAAGTGTACACTAGTTTATTTTAGAAGCACGTCGCTTCTACACTAAATGCACTTCCTGTGTAACCAATTGACCGTGTCGTTCTACCTACACAAACTAATGTGCTACGACCGTGTACTCTACCTTGCACTGCCATTATTTCATATGTGCACTTCTTTGTTAGATGATGCAGGCAAATTAGTTTACTATGAAGTACTGCGCTAATTAACCCCCGTGTGCACTGCCTTGTACTCAGACTATTTTCACTGCCTTTAGTTCGACAATTGCACTACTCTATGTAATGCTACAGGTACACCGGTTTTGGTTCGAAGCACTGCTATTTCTCAGCCACATGCAATGCCGTACCAAGAATTTCCGTCGTCACTTTACTAGCCCCTAAAGAATGTGGGACGACCCTGCACTCTAAGTGCACTGCCCGTATAGTCATATAGAGAACTGCTTTCTACACAGATACACCAATGTACTTTCAAAAAACTGCCCTATTTATCCTAATTGCACTGGATTACCAAAAAAGTTATAGTGCACTACAAGTGTACACTGGTTTATTATAGAAGCACTGCGCTTCTACACTAAATGCACTGCCTGCGCAACCAATTGACCGTGGTGTTCTACCTACACAAACTAATGTGCTACGGCCGTGTACTCTACCTTGCACTGCCATTATTTCATATGTGCACTGCTCTGTGAGATGATGCAGGAAAATTAGTTTATTGTGAAGCACTGCGCTATTTAACCCCCGCGTGCACTGCGTTATACTCAAACTATTTTCACTGCCTTTAGTTCGACAATTGCACTGCTCTCTGTTGCAGGTACACCGGTTTGGGCTCGAAGCACTGCTATTTCTCAGCCACATGCACTGTCGTACCTACAATTTCTGGCGTCACTGTACTAGCCCCTAACGAATGCGGGACGACCCTGCACTCTAAGTGCACTTCCCGTATAGTCATATAGAGAACTGCTTTCTACACAGATACACCTATGTAATTTCGAAGAACTGCCCTATTTATCCTGAGTGCACTAGATTACCAAAAAAGTTACAGTGCACTACAAGTGTACATTGGTTTAGTTTAGAAGCACAGCGCTTCTACACTAAATGCACTGCCTGTGCAACCAATTTAACGTGGTGTTCTACCTGCACAAGCTAATGTGCTACGACCATCTACTCTACCTTGCACTGCCATTATTTTCATATGTGCACTGCTCTGTTAGATGATGCAGGCAAATTAGTTTACTATCAAGCACTGTGCATTTTAACTCACGCATGCACTGCCTTGTACTCAAACTGTTTGCACTACCTTTAGTTCCACAATTGCACTGCTCTATATAATGCTGCAGGTACACCGGTTTCGGTTTGAAGCACTGCGATTTCTCAGCCACATGCACTGTCGTACATAGAAATTTTGGCGTCACTATACTTTCCTCTAACGAATGTGGGACGACCCTGCACTCTAAATGCACTGTCGATATAGTCATATAGAAAACTGCTTTCTACACAGATACACCTATGTATTTTCGAAGAACTGCCCTATTTATCCTGAGTGCACTAGATTACCAAATAGTTACAGTGCACTACAAGTGTACATTGGTTTAGTTTAGAAGCACTACGCTTCTACACTAAATGCCCTGCATGTGCAACCAATTGACCGTGGTGTTCTACCTGCACAAACTAATGTGCTACGACTGTGTACTCTACCTTGCACTGCCATTAGTTTCATATGTGCACTGCTCTGTTATATGATGCAGGAAAATTAGTTTACTATGAAGCATTGCGCTATTTAACCCCCGCGTGCACTGCCTTGTACTCAAACTACTTGCACTGCCTTTTGTTTTACAATTGCACTGCTCTATGTAATGTTGCAGGTACACCGGTTTTGGTTCGAAGCACTGCTATTTCTTAGCCACATGCACTGTCGTACCTACAAATTCCGGCATCACTATACTAGCCCCTAACGAATGGGGAACGACCCTGCACTCTAAGTGCACTGCCCGTATAGTCATATAGAAAACTGCTTTCTACACAGATACACCTATGTACTTTCGAAGAACTGCCCTATTTATCGTGAGTGCACTAGATTACCAAAAAAGTTACAGTGCACTACAAGTGTACATTGGTTTAGTTTACAAGCACTACGCTTCTACACTAAATGCCCTGCATGTGCAACCAATTGACCGTGGTGTTCTACCTGCACAAACTAATGTGCTACGACTGTGTACTCTACCTTGCACTTCCATTATTTTCATATGTGCACCGCTCTGTTATATGATGCAGGCAAATTAGTTTACTATGAAGCATTGCGCTATTTAACCCCCGCGTGCACTGCCTTGTACTCAAACTACTTGCACTGCCTTTTGTTTTACAATTGCACTTCTCTATGTAATGTTGCAGGTACACCGGTTTCGGTTCGAAGCACTGCTATTTCTCAGCCACATGCACTGTCATACCTACAAATTCCGGCATCACTATACTAGCCCCTAACGAATGGGGGACGACCCTGCACTCTAAGTGCACTGCCCGTATAGTCATATAGAAAACTGCTTTCTACATATATACACCTATGTACTTTCGAAGAACTGCCCTATTTATACTGAGTGCACTAGATTACCAAAAAAGTTACAGTGCACTACAAGTGTACATTGGTTTAGTTTAGAAGCACTGCGCTTCTACACTAAATGCACTGCCTGTGCAACCAATTTAACGTGGTGTTCTACCTGCACAAGCTAATGTGCTACGACCATGTACTCTACCTTGCACTGCCATTATTTTCATATGTGCACTACTCTGTGAGATGATGCAGGAAAATTAGTTTACTATGAAGCACTTCGCTATTTAACCCTCGCGTGCACTACCTTGTAGTCAAACTACCTGCACTGCTTTTAGTTCGACGATTGCACTGCTCTATGTAATGCTGGAGGTACACTGGTTTCGGTTCGAAGCAATGCTATTTCTCAGCCACATGCACTTCCGTACCTAGAAATTTTGGCGTCACTGTACTGTCCTCTAACGAATGCGGGACGACCCGGCACTCTAAATGCACTGCCCATATAGTCATATAGAAAACTGCTTTCTACACAGATACACATATGTACTTTCGAAGAACTGCCCTATTTATCCCGAGTGCACTAGATTACCAAAAAAGTTACAGTGCACTATAAGTGTACATTGGTTTAGTTTAGAAGCACTACGCTTCTACCCTAAATGCCCTTACTGTGCAACCAATTGACCGTGGTGTTCTACCTACACAAACTAATGTGCTATGATTGTGTACTCTACCTTGCACTGCATTTATTTTCATATGTGCACTACTCTGTTATATGTTGCAGGTCAATTAGTTTACTATGAAGCATTGCGCTATTTAACACACGCGTGCACTGCCTTGTACTCAAACTACTTGCACTGCCTTTAATTTTACAATTGCACTACTCTATGTAATGTTGCAGGTACACCGGTTTCGGTACGAAGCACTGCTATTTCTCAGCCACATGCACTGTCGTACCTACAAATTCCGGCATCACTATACTAGCCCCTAACGAATGGGGGACGACCTTGCACTCTAAGTGCACTGCCCGTATAGTCATATAGAAAACTGCTTTCTAGACAGATACACCTATGTACTTTCGAAGAACTGCCCTATTTATCCTGAGTGCACTAGATTACCAAAAAAGTTACAGTGCACTACAAGTGTACACTAGTTTTGTTTAGAAGCACTGCAATTCACACTAAATGCACTGCCTGTGTAACCAATTAACCGTGGTGTTCTACCAGCATAAACTAATGTTCTACGACCGTGTACTCTACCTGCACTTCCGTTATTTTTATATATGCACTGCTCTATGAGATGATGCAGGAAAATTAGTTTACTATCAAGCACTGCGCAATTTAACTCACGCATGCACTGCCGTGTACTCAAACTGTTTGCACTACCTTTAGTTCCACAATTGCACTGCTCTATGTAATGCTGCAGGTACACCGGTTTCGGTTCGAAGCACTGCTATTTCTCAGCCACATGCACTGTCGTACATAGAAATTCCGGCGTCACTGTACTAGCCCCTAACGAATGCGGGACGACCCTGCACTCTAAATGCACTGTCCATATAGTCATATAGAAAACTGCTTTCTACACAGATACACCTATGTATTTTCGAAGAACTGCCCTATTTATCCTGAGTGGACTGGATTACCACAAAAGTTGAAGTGCACTACAAGTGTACACTGCTCATATATTCATATATGCATTTGTTTGTGTAATACTTCCACTGCATCAGTTAGCAATTACCATTGCAGTACTAGGGTGCCAAATTCAGCATATAGTGCAAGAAGATTATAAAAAGCAACATAGTACATAATTGGACGCAACATATAGTGCAAGAAGATCACTAGAAGAAACATAAGGCTTAGTGTACTCAAATTACAAAGAGATATTTAATTTTGACTGCATTTCGGTCAATCACTATAGTGCAGGTGGCCAGGCTTCAGACATTGCAAAAGCACTACAGACAACTAATGGTGTCGATGACTTAGATAAAACCGATAGTCTTCTTCAGTATATCTGGACAGAACATGCCTACATCAAAATCAACTGTCATCAGAACACAGCGACCATCAACTAACATTGTTATAACACACAACACACCACAAACTAGGAGATTGCAATTGTCACATATACTACAAAGTCTTTCCTTCCAGTAGCCTTCGATATCCCAGCCAAAAGCAGTTCTGCATGCAACTGGCAGATCTAACATTGTCTAGATGATCCACTTATTTTGACCATTGTTGTAGTCAAGGAACCAAGTTGTCAGTATACCATCACTAGAAAAGGCAGCTAGTAAAATGCTTCCTGATCTATCCTCTAAAATACAATAATTCCTTCGATCCTTTGTTGTGAGCCTAACTGATTCATGGAGTTGTATCACAGAAGTTAAATGTGTGGATATGTTGTAACACAGAAGAAGGCCTACAACATACGCCATAAACAGGTCTTTTCTTATCAGGATTCCTTCAGCCTAACTAAGGTACGTGGTTGGTGTTGGCATAGGAATTCGACCAGAAATATGCATCTCCCATTGACCATTTTGCTGAATACAGACATGCACAAATATGCTAGATGTTGTATTAGCCGTAACACCATGATATGAAACCTTGAAACTATTGAATATATTTCTACGAAAGAATGTCATTCCTGAGCTAACAGCACTTGGAATCAAATAGAATTGCCCATATGAATGATCTGTATCACTCTTCGACATTGATGGCATTCGTGTAACAGGTGAGCCAAGGAAAGTGAAAAAATTTGGAGACCTGGAAGGATAATTAACATAGTATCCAAGATCTCTAGAACCATGTGGAAAGACCTGAATGAGGACTACTCCGTTTCGACTGCAGACGACCAATTTCTTTAGAAGATGGGTTGAATCTAAGTTCATCGAAATATCTAGAGATGTTTCATCTTTAGATGAATATTCAAGCTCATGTAGCCTATTACCAACCTCAGGCATCCAATGATAATCCACAAGAAATCCTAGGCATGATGGCGAATTTTTCTTCATATATCGCGAAAGAGATCCAGTCTCTTTGAGTGTGCAGTATACCAAGCTTTGTTGAGGATACTGCAACGGATCAAAGATGTTGTAGAAGCTAACCTTAAAACAATCTCCTACACCAAATCTAGGTCCTCCCCCACACGACTGATCAAGGAACCAGATCTAGTAAAATCCATCGCTATTCAATAGATTATTTTCTTTTGCTCTAGGCAGAAGAAGAAGGGTTTGTTTCTTTTCGTGGAAGAAGGAATATATTAAATAAGGCCGTAACGTCCTATGCTAGCTGTATCCATCAGTTAACATCCAAGCTAAAATATATGCAGACAATGCAGAATGCACTGCTTTGTAGGAACGTGCGTACTTCTCTATAATAAAAAAATGTACTACATATGAATTGTAGATGTGATTGGCAGTAAACTGCTCAGTTAACCAACGTGCACTGCCCTATGGATAAATTATTTCTCCCAAGCGCACAGTGCTCCGAAATACAAGATGCTCCGAAATACAGGGCGCTCAGAAATACACGACGCTTCATGATATTTATGAATGCTTGATGCGCCGAAGGCGCCGTGCCTCAGGCGGAGCCCGCAACACACACTCCGAAATACAGGGTGTTCCAAAATACAAGGCGCTCCGAAATACACGGCGCTTCAAGATCTATATCAATGCTTGATGAGCCGAAGCCGCCTTGCCACGGGCAGAGCCCGCAACACACACTCCGAAAAACAAGGCGCTCCAAAATATAGGGCGCTCCAAAATACAAGGCGCTATGAAATACACGGAACTTCAAGATCTATATGAATGCTTGATGCGCCGAAGGCGCCGTGCCACGGGTGGAGCCCGCAACATACACTACGAAATACAAGACGCTCCGAAATACGGGCGCTCCGAAATACAAGGCGCTCTGAAATACACGGCGCTTCAAGACTTTATGAATGCTTGATGTGCCGAAGGAGCCGTGCCACGGGCGAAGCCCGCAACACACACTCTGAAATACAAGGCGCTCCAAAATACAGGGCACTCCGAAATACAAGGTGCTCGAAAATACACGACGCTTCAAGATCTATATGAATGCTTGATACGCTGAAGGCACCGTGCCACGGGTGGAGCCCACAACACACACTTCGAAATACAAGGCGCTCCGAAATACACGGCGCTTTAAGATCTATATGAATGCTTGATGCGCCGAAGGCGCCGTGCCACAGGCGGAGCCTGCAACACACACTCTGAAATACAAGGCGCTCTGAAATACAGGGCGCTTCGAAATACAAGGCACTCCGAAATACATGGCGCTTCAAGATCTATATGAATGCTTGATGCGCCGAAGACGTCGTGTCACGGGAGGAGCCCGCAACACACACTCCGAAATATAAGGCGCTCCGAAATACAGGGCGCTCCAAAATACAAGGCGCTCCGAAATACACGACGCTTCAAGATCTATATGAATGCTTGATGCGCCGAAGGCGCCATGCCACAGGCGGAGCCCGCAACACACACTCCGAAATACAAGGCACTCCAAAATACATCTATGTACTTCTTTGAATATACAAATGCACTGTGTTAGTGTAATCCGTTCAAAGTCAGTACATTCTACTTCACTGAATTATCTGTGTACTGCCATGAATATACAAATGCACTGCGTTAGTGTAATCTGTTCAAAGTCAGTAGATTCTGATGCGCTGAATCATCTGTGTACTGCTCTGAATATACAAATGCACTACGTTAGTGTAATCCATTCAAAGTAAATACATTGTGTTGTACACACCAGAACCCTCCTATTACACCCCATAAAATATCCATTGCCCATAAAGAGAAAAGAAAGATAATAAAAATAAACGAAAATGAAGAAGAGGAAAAAATAATAAACGATAATGAAAAAGAAACATTCTGAAAATTACCAAAAAAGAAGAAAAAACATTAAAAAACTACCGGAGCGGAAGTGAGAGAAAGTGTATACCTAACGTGTGGATCGGACAACAACGAAGAAAGAGAAAAAACAGGAAAAGAGAAAAAACTACGACATCTGCGCGAGCAGTTTCCCGGGAAGATTCCACGTCGACACGTGTCAGATACGCACCGCACGTCGCTCGTGCGTTGGCATGGCGTGCACCGCGCGCTAGTCTTCCTCCGTATTTGTAGGTTATCCTAAAAGTAATCGTAGGGAATTCCTCCAGTGTAACACTAAAAGACAAAGTTGTTTGTCGTTAAAACGGTGAGTTCTTTGAGAAAGAACTTTTTGTGAAAAATTAAGTGGGAGGACAATAGAAATTTTGATAAGGTTTTAAACCTAGCTGACATGACCGGAGTAGCGCAACATCAGAAAGTGTTATAGAGTCTAATACAATGCTCATGGCTACCGTTTATACAATGCACATGGTTCTAGAGTCTACTCGGAAAGTGTTCATTCTCACCCGATCCACATGTTTCTGAAATCTAAGTTCCTACTGAACCATGTGGATCGGGTGAGAATGAAATAGCAAGATTTGAGGACAAGTTTCATTGATAAACAATGGTACCCCAAATACATGCTAAGAAGAGATGATGAGCCCTGACTGCGTTAGATGGCTAAGGCCATAAGAATTTGTTATAATATCCATATCTGAAGGAGTGAAGCTTCTCAAAGTTTTTCAAAGCATAAGTGGATCTATAAACAAATAGACACAAGATGTTTACATCTGTAAATGTTCAACTTGTCGAAAAGTAGTTTACGACAAAGTTCAAAAGTTGACTGTGACATTATTGGGATCTTCCATAGCGTTATTTAGTCTGTATGAATTATTGTAGCAACCACAACATAATGAGATATGGTAGTTGAATAAAAAACGTTCTTATAAAAATGGGTTACCTAGGATATGTCCATGACACATTCCAAAGGTTTTTGTTAATTCAAAAGGTGCTAAATATATGCAAACTTCAATGGTTGATATATGCATAGTGGATGGAATCTTCACCGTGATGAAACATTAAAGATTTTAAGTTCATCAGAACGACGAAGATGCTTTTGTTTACAAGAAACTAAGTGGGAGCTCTAAGAAATATTTCCGATGCTTTATGTGAAAGACATTATGTTGATTGGAGATGATGTATCTTTTATGTGACGCAAATTATGAATTTCATTGAAATTGGAATTTTGATCAAAGACTTAAGAAAAACGAGAATGTTAGACATCTAAGTATATACATCTATATTGAATTCTTATATGGTTATGTTGAAGTACATATATGAAACATTGAATTAGTTCAATATCGTGGCATATTTGAGTGGGAGCTGTGTGAGTCTCCTGGTCAATATATGACAAGAAAAGTTTTTTCCACATGGTAGCAAGATCAATTGTGTTGACAATTGGTAAGTGGAACCTTATGAATGATTGATTAATCATGAATGCCATGACATGTACATATCAAGATAAGTCCTATGCTCTAAGTGTTAGGACCAAATACCAGAGTGATTCACAAGATGATCATTGGACAATAGTGATGATATTCTTGTGTTAGTTTGCAAGAAACAAGAATAAGCTATGTATGTAGAAGTGATGAAATAGTTCAATGTAATGAGTGACATTGATGAAATTTTTGATCACATATACAATTGAAGTTCATCTCAGTTAGTATACATGTTAAGAGACAAGGTGGCACCATGTAATGGAAGTAAGTTCCATGATGGATTTGGACTAGTTCCAAAGTTATAACATCAAAACTAGGTACAGTTCCATGTGGGATACACTATCAAGATATATTGTACGACAATAGTGTCAACATAGTTTTGGCTTAATTAATTGAAGTGACACTAGAAATCTTAATTTTTACAATGTCATCTCATTAGAGAATGATGATGCATAGTGATGTAGAGACATGCAAATACACACAGATCTGAAAGTGTCGGTTCTGGAGACTTCTTTACCACAAGCAACGCGTGTGTATAACAGCGGAATGGCATAAGTGTTAAAATGCTTAACTATATTATTCACTCTAGTGCAAGTGGGAGACTGCAAGAGATATGCCCTAGAGGACAATGTCTCATTAGTTCGTAATAGTTTCGTATCATGCTATAACTGTATTATGTGGAAACATTAATACAGGTGTGGTATATAACAAACTAGGTCCCTAGTATACTCTAGACTAGTTCCTTGGGGAGGTGATGATCGAGGTTTCCTGATCATGGAGTTTACATAGCAACTAACAAGGAGGTCACTTCATTAGATGAATGAAGTGATGGATAACACCTACGTATAGTATTGCAATATGATCCAGCCACAAAGTTCAAGATTGTGATATCTAGCAAATCATAGTGATTCAGTCCTTCGACCGTGAGATCATATTAATCATTGTCTCCTGAGGCTGCTCTAATCACATCAACCGTCATGAACATAACTGGGTGACCATAAAGGTGTGCATCAGGTTTTTCACATCCAAGTGACGGATAGATACCCTGGGCCCACTTAGTGAGATTACATCTATAAAGTTTGCAAACATGTGACTAGGTGATGGGGACGTAATATCATGGGAAAAGGTAAATGTGGTTGTCGGTAACAACATCAAACTAGGTATGTAGATACCAAATATAAAATCTTGGACAAACTAGGTATCATAGAGCAAAGGGAATGAGACTTGTCATTCAAGGTTCAAGTGATCAAGTTATTCGTGGAATGCATGGGGGCCATCATGTTTTTCCAGATACCTCTTTTGGTCATTGAGTAGAGAGGTGTCTCGATCATGTATATGTATTACCAAGCCTTAGGGTGTCACACTTAACGGTAGATAATGCATAGGGATTGATTCAATATCGTAGGAGAAAAGAGAGAAAATTCTAGAATTGCTTCGGGGTGATATCAAAATGGTTCCGGGAATATCCGATGATAATTGGAGGGGTCTGAAAGGTGTTTCAGAATGATAGGTATTAAGTAATATGTATTTAATATTAACTAAATGAATTAATATTAAAAATATTATTTAAATTGGATTTAAGGGGCATACCACCTAATTGGGCCTCACCAGAGGAGGGCCAAGAGGGGGGCACGCACTAGGAAGGGACAAGCGAGGCTGGCGGCCCTAGTGGGCTTCCCCCCACATGGGGCCCATGGTGGGGGATGGCCGGTGGCGCCTCCTGACCTCCTCACTCTTGTTTAGTACCGACCTCCCCAAATCCACAATCCATCAATTGACTTTTCCTATTATCTCTCCATCTTTCCCTCTCCCTCATGTGGGGTTCCTAAGATTGGAACTGCATACGAGGATAGGGGTTTCTCCACCATACACACACCATCGTGCTGTTGGACTCGGTTCACATCAATCTTGTTCCACTGGTTTGCTGTAACGGAGCTCGGGAGACATATTTACACCGTATGTGTGTAAGGCCACGAGGCACCAGCACTTGTGGTGCTTTGGCTTGGAGCTTGGACATCGACATGACCTTGAGGTCCGCTACGTCGTACAAGGACTAGGGGTCAATTTCGAGGAGCTTCGTGACCTTGAGGCCGGATGAGTATTACTATGTCATCCATGTTCCCCATGGTATGTTAACTGCTTTGATTATTGAAAGGTATGACCACCGAATCCCCATCTCGTTACTTTACATCTGGATAGATAATCTTGGCTAGGTGTATTCACCATAGAATTTTTTTGTTTTCTACCACGGAACCCCTTCAAAATTGACACAAGACAACTATAGACATATATCTTTGGTGTTAGAATATATAGATAAAAATGCTAATAATATACATATGGTAGGTAACATAAAATGAATGTAAGTTCAAATGAATTTTATTCTTACTCCGAAGTTCTTTTGCAAGGCCAAGGAAGTCAAATTTAGTGTTGCCAAAATATCATCCCTATTATAATATTGTGGTTGCACACATAAATAACCACATAAAGGTGACAAGAAAGAGATCATTCTACCCATAATAAACTACATAAAGATGGAACAAATAGATCATTGCACACATAAGATCAAATAATTAAATATAGTCATACACAATAGATCTATCAATTAAATCTATTCCTACACAATATATCTTATAGATCAAACATCCAAATCATGCCATAGAATATAATATATGGATCAAGCTAGATTACAATCCGATCCTAAACAATATTCTAAGAGGATTTGGCATTGCTAACAGTGCTAATGAGTATAAAAACAGAACACACAATTCGAAGATAGTATTCTAATAGATCGTATATTGCCAACTATGCTAATTAGTGTAAAAATAGAACACATTGTAACATCCCAATTTCAGCAACCCTGATTAGTTGTCTAGAATGCAAAACTCACGGGGAACAAAATTTTATTTTAGTGATGCAGGGAATAAATCTCTATAGTTTGCTTCCACCTAACTATGTATTGGATGATATACTCCTTACCCCACCCCTGGTTTACGATAGCTATTTCACAAAATCTGTCTTGGATTTTTTTTCATATCCTAAAATGTTCTGGCACTTCCAAAAACACGATCCAAGTTGCCTTTCAGTAGCTTCTATTGACCAAAATATAGAGATCTATATAATATAATCTCCTTATGTTTTCAAGACAAAACCCTCAACTACGCTTACCTCTAGGTTTTCCAAAACCTTTTTATAAATATTTTAAATTCTATTATTGGTAGAACTACCAAGGATCTTACCTCCTTCAAACTCTAACCCTTTCAAAATACCTATCCTCATCTCAAGCTAGTCCTGATGATAACCCTAGTATTAGATTTAATTGTTTACTAAGATGAATTGCCTTGATCTTCTTTTGACTTTCTTATGAACTATAGTGAGCTACCCTAGGAGCTCATCCTCTAGGATCAAGATAAATTAAGATTAATAACCCTAATCAAGTTACTGAAGCCTGATCTAATCTCTAGTCACTCAAGTGACCCTCTAATCCCCTTAACTAGATCAATCTAGAGTTAATCTTTTCTCATAGTTTCCAAGTCAATGCAGACCAATATCAAGCATGAATCCTTTCTACTCACCCTACACTTCAACATCATCCATTTGATGATGATTGTGAACCATTTAACCAATCAAAAACATTAACTCTTCCATTCTAGTCAAAAAAACCCTAAATCTGCTAAAAACGACTCGTCTAGAAAACTGTTATCACCATCACATATTTGAGTCTCCCTGATTTCCAACCCTTGTGCATTTTTTGCAATTAACTTGAACCATCTTGTAGACCATAATAAGTACTACCAAGGCCCTCTCTTTACCTTGGCTAGATCATCCTCCAACTCACTTGTTCTTGATGGTTTTGCTAGCAAGAAAATAATCTTTTATGCAATTCTTATCAACATGCCCACTTTGGCAGAAGCTCACATCTTCATACTATATTATCTTTAACAACTCTTTGCATGGTTGTAATATACTCATGAAGGTATCTCCATACCTACTTCACTTGTTTAATTGGATCTTTGTGCCTCCAAAACCCACATGGTTTTGAACGCTACATGATAATCTGTCATGGCACCCTTAATTTATTCAAAGTTTGGCATCAATTCTGGGAGAGCTCAATCATGAAACCCTCAAGCCTCTGTACCATGGTGATATAATCAACTTGGTATATCTATTCATCTAGACCAAGCCCCAAGGTGAGCTATGAGCACCAAGATCCAACAAGGTTTTGGAGGTATAAAAATAACATTGCCCTAGATCCTTTATTCCTTGTTTCCTACCAAAATCAAGATTCATTTTCAAAACCGAAGGCCCGCAAACGATGGATACACCTTATGGACATCATACACCTTATAGATAAAAATTTACCAAATGCTTGCATAATTATTTTGGCCCAAAAATAATTTAATTCCTTTAGTTCACAAAAACCCCAAAACTAACTCTATAAAGGCAAGTTTGTTCTTCTCCAAATCACAACACTAAATTTGGGCACATTTGAAGCCTATATATCATACCCTATCTTCCCACTTCAAAAATAAATATTTTTTAACAGTTTTACTATTTCTTTTTTCCCTTTTTCTTAAATGTTAGAAATAGAAAAATAAATATTTTAAATACTTATATCCTTCAATAAATTCTGAGAAAAATATCCAAAGTGTAGATTCATATTTTGTCCAAAATGGAAGCAATAGTGCAAAATGGAATATTCCTCAAAACATGAACTATAACTATTTGCAAACATCCTCACTCCTCTTCCTTGACCACCACGGCCACCCCACTCTCCTCTACTCGACTTGTATTGTACCAAAACACTATAGCTAACAATATTGTTTGTAATTTGTGTTAGTATGAAAGGGAGACATAGAGATGACACATCTTGGCTATTCTTTTCTCTCACAGCCCCACCCCTACTCCTTCCCTGTCCACTGAACGACACCAGAGACCCAGATCTCTATCTCCATCGCTCATACTGCCTAATAGGAAGGACATGGTCAATCCCTAACCATGAATGCACTTGGTGCACCATACACCCTACCTCCTTGTTAAATAGGCCAGAGGCCTTCCACCCTGCCCCTGCTCCCTCATTTCTCTCGTTGGCCGCCAGGGCACCTTCCCTCGAGATCTAGAGCTTACTCCTCTGCCCTCCCTCACCTTGGTCAAGGAGAAGAACTCTCCCGGATCTTTGCTCGCAAGCATGAGCATGGATGCCCTCGACCTCCCTTAGCACCTCAAATCTTCTCGACAAAGCCCATCCATCTCCCGTACACAGCCTCAAGTAGCCCCTACCCCTGCATGGTGCTCGAGAGGAGGACCTCACCTTCTCGGTCTTCCGCAAGAATCTCCAAGTGGTGGTCTCTGCCTGCCTTTCTTATCCCTTGCATGCATGGCTTCCCTCTACTAGAACTATACTATATAACCCTACCTCGCTCCTCTACTCAGATCTGTTGCAGGAACCTCCTCCGACAAGCTCCCTTGACATCCGACCAGGTCTCCATCACGCGAGGATCTTTTGGATGCGGAGACTCCCTCTTCCTTCCCTTGTTATACTCGCTATGGAGTGCCGCGTCGACCTGACGAACCTCCATTTCATGTGGATAACCTGTGGTAAGGCCCGATCCTATCTCCCCCTCGCTAGGGTTTCCTCCACCCGTCCTTGCATCTAGAGGTAAACGACGACCGATAACCATCGATTCGATCTTGATCCTACGTCCCACGCCCTCCCATACCCGTTCATTGCTGTGTCTTACTGACCGGTGGGTCCTGCCCTGCGAATTCAAATCGCGCCCCCGCACGCATCCAGCCTGGTCGAGCCGAATTCCCTTTCTACGACCCACCTCCCCGCCAGATCTAGCCCATTTCATGTTTTTCTTCAGCAATTTCTTTCCTAATTTGACAAATCTACAGGAATTCCTTTTTATTTAAATACAAAAGAAAATAAAAAATACAAGGAAGTTCCATATTCTAAATTTCTACATCTCCTCAGATTTTTTCCCAATCATGTAGAACCAAAAGTTGGACAATATGCCAAATAGATATTTCCTAGGATATTTTTCTATTAAGATCTACCCTTTTCACTAAATAATGTTTCCAAGGGGTTTGGTAAACCCAATTGGGGTGATATCAACTTCCTTTGGATCGTAATTGATATACCTAACCTATGGACTTGGTCCCATGCTAAAGTGAACTACCTTTCTACTTTTGTAAAAATAACAAAAACAATTATTTTCTATGTTTAGAAAATTCTCTCGGCCAAACTATAACATGTTTTGAGTTGATTCCAACTCTGAATGATGTGATACATCAATATTACCCAAATACCAGGATTTCAAGAATTATTGAGCCTCTGTTGACTTATGGTGAACTGAAAACCTCTGTATAGGGTTATTTCTGTAGATAACTCACTACAAGAGTTTTACAACTCGTAAATTTATGATTCCAACTTGTATAGAAAATTAGTCTATATACCTAGCATGTTTCCTTGGATTCATATCAAAATCTTATATGTTTAAATCCAGGGAAAAAGACAAATTTACTATAAAACTAAACTTTGGAATTTCCCAAGGGCATTGTGGTAATTATTTTGAGGTGATTCCAACTCGCAAAATTCGAAAACTCAAATGTGTACAAAACCCTTTGAGGACAGATTTAATTGAGATATTGATTTTTTCTGGTGATTTATTCACCTAAAATAGGGTTTATCCCACTAGAAAATGCATATATAAATAAATAAAAGTGATAAAATAATGAAACCACTTCTATTGGCCTTGTTTTTCCAATATCTATCCGATGATATCATTTTTGTATACTGATATCATACATACCCAAGCCTTAGTTCAAAACCCCTTCTTTCTGTGGTATTTGGCAAATAAATCATAAAGGATATGCCACAAGGGCAACTATAGTAATTCTAACTGCCATGATCTCAATCTATCAAAACCATCTGAAGTTAGTGATGTGTTGTATGCTATTTGCTGTATTGTAATGATGCTTGTATACCTTGAGTTGATTGTACCATTGTTTTTTGCATGTATGATCCTTGACGACACTAGTTGCGATTATAACAGAGACCAGAACAAGCCCATTATTATTGGTTGTTATGGTTTTCTAGGAAATTGTCCAGGGACTTGATCATAAGCCTTGTCCTACTCTTTTATTTAATCATGTTTTACCTACTGTTTTACTAAAACTGCATTGTTTATTATATGATGATCTATACCTGGTAGTGGCTTGGCTCCTCCAAACCATTACACAATTGTACTACTATGTACAAACCCCTAGACGACCATACCCATTTGGAGACACTGTTTTAGCCGAAGTAAAACTACAGGATGGGAAGACCCCGAAAAAGTTTACAAACCATTTTATGATAAATCCTTGGTGAGGTTTGAACTACGAAGAGAGGTTTGAGAAATCAAAAAGGTTTTGTTTTACAAAATGCTGAAGGAAAGATGGAGGAAAAAGGTTTACGAAAACGCACCCGTTTCTTTATAGTTTTGCCAGAACAATTAACCCATGCAAACACATTACTCTAGAATGGGGCAAGGCTGGACATGAAGTTTACTACTGATAAGGGTTGGACTTGAAGTTTAATACTTATAAGGGATCAGCTCCCTCTAATGCCGGGATTCCTTTACAGAAAGGGTCAACTATTAGACAGTCACCCGGAGGAATTGCGAACTGCCTTAGGGAGCAGCCGAGCGATACATGAGCCTCTCATTGAAAGTGCCCACTCTCGAGGAGTCAGATTGTGCTATGGTCGGTCCTTGGCCTGGGCGTCCTGGTGTTGAAGGGACCAATTCATAGGGTAGGGCCTATACTAGAGGGGAATCTGGAGAGTATTGATCGGTTACTCGACCCACAATCTGTAGGTGATCATGGTAGGGTACCCAGATGGTGTGGGTAAAGTATACAACCTCTATAGAGTGTAAATCTATTCGAATAGTTGTGTCCACAGTCATGGATGGTTGCTATAGAGCAGTGCTGGTTTTGATTTCAAAAAGGACTGCAGAAAAGCAAAGGATTTGGAAATGATTTGACCATGGGATGGTCGTAAAGGAAGGAAAGGATTTTGGTCATGAGATGACCGGAAGGAAGAAACAAATGGGTGACCCAGTCCCAGTGTTCTCCTAAACTTAAAAAAGGTTTCCAAAATGTTTTTCAAACGTTTTCAACAAAGATATGTAGATGATATATCTACGTGAGAAACTACTTTAGAAAAGAATCTCTCATAGAGCCCTCCTACTACCATAGCCTTACTTCATATCCTCTTATTGTTATTCTTTTAAGGTGGTTTGCGAGTACATTCAAAGTACTCACTAACATTGTCCCTGGCTATTAACTCGGTCTGATCTGAAAAAGAAGGTGAGGTTGACGACTATGGCACGGGCTCATGATTGATGAAGTTCCGGTGATGATGATTGATGTAGCCATAATGGAAAATAATCTATGACATGTGTAAGCTTAAGTAATGGAGGTTTACTTTGATACTTGTCGGTTATGTGCCATGATAAACTGATCATGTGATCATGGCGTAGGCATAACAGGGATTCTCGGAGGATTAATCCGGGGGGGCGATAGACACGATCCTAAGACTATATTCAAACAGACCTTGCCTTGCTAACAATACTAATGAGTATAAAAATGCATGGTAACAATGTATACCACCAGGAAAGCGAGGATGGTGGAGCAAGATGGCGAGGATGAGCTAGCTTGACCAATGTTATTGTTGGGTTCGCATCATAGAAAACAAAAAAATTCCTATGATGAGGACATCTAAGCACCAAGATCTATCTATCTAGATACAATCAACGAGTGGATATACATCCATAGAGAACATACCCTGGAAGAGTGAAAAAGCGTTGTTAACGAAACTGATTTCGTGGTTAATGTAGTCATACACTTGCCGATCTCAAGATCATGATGAAGTCCAGCGAGTCCAGCAAGTCTAGCACCAGCACGTCCAGCAGGTCTAGCAATAGCAAGTCCAGCAGGTCCAGCACCGCAAAGTAGCGGTGCATCCGTGATTGCACACACGTCCGGTACCTTGACAACCTCCGTGTCCTCTCTCCAGCGATGTAGCGGAAGCATCAACTCCTTTCCGCATAAATCCACTGGGAACATATATCTCGCTAATCCGAGACCATGGGTAACAATTTCTATTGCGGGAGAGAGATCCTTCACCAGGAGGTGTGAGATGAGAGGAGGTAGTGGGGGCCGTTTATAGGGAGAGGGGGGACAGCTACTCACCATGGCCGGTGGCCAAGGGAGGTTCCCCCACCTCTTCCACATTGATGTGGGTGGAGCTCCTACTCACATAATTAGCCACCCACTCAAAGTTCCACTCACCTCCACTAAATTTCCACCAAATTTAATGCAAACTCTCATTTAATAAAAATCTTTTATTTATTTTATCAAGAATTTTTTTAATTACTTTAATTAACAAACATTCACATAAAATCCCCTGCAATATTTCAATATCACATGTAGAACCAGTTTCGGCAATTTCACTCGAAATAATTTCGGTTTTCATCTAAATAATTCCAGGGCTTTCTTAAATCTATATCTAAAACATATTTGCTCCAAATGGTCTAGTTATCCCTTAAGTGTGTCACCCTACAGTTCACAACTAGTGCAGACATGATCGAGACCTTTCTCCAATCAATAATCAGCAGCGGGACCTAGAGATCCTTACTGACGCCCAAACATTCAACGATGACTCCAGTGATCATGTGAACCTTTAACATCGTAACTAAATCCCTTTGTCTCGCGATATAATACATGTCTAAGATTCGATCATCGGTATCTCCATACCTAGTTCGATCTCGTTACCGACATGCACTCTTTTCTAGTTCCCGTGATATAACATTCTAGTGATAACATCACTTGCTTGCAAGCTATCTCAACGTGATATCACCGAGAGGGCCCAAAGTATATCTATCCATCATCAGGATGGACAAATCCCACTCTTGATCCATGACCCTCAACATAACACCTTCGTAGTATCTGAATCCACCTTTATAGTCAACCTTTTATGGTGTGACATTTGATGTTATCAAGATACTGTTCTAGTGTTAGCAATTAACATGATCTCATGGTCTAAGGACTAAGATTACTTGTATGATGTTATAGCAATATAAACACAACGACTTTGATCAGGGTAAGCTCACAAAACTAGTATATCATATATAATGTTAATAAATAGGTTTACATATTTCAACATCACTTTGTTGTTCATGCAAATTCCACAAAGGATAAGCTTGTTTCAATGTTACTAAACAATATAAGCTTGTTACAGGTAAATTTGACTGCTGATATCGCACAAATTCCACAAAGGACAAGGAATCTATTTTCGGATAAAGCAAAAGACACGTTATCCATATATAATTTTGTAAGATGATTTTTTTCAATGAATAGTGACAAATCGTCAAGTAATAGATGTCAGAAATTTTACATTAAATAGTTTAGATATTACATAATTAGTTAAGATTACTATCATTTTTATAGGTGATGATTACTATCCTAGACGCCTGATGTCTACGCACTTCTATTCTTGTAGAAAGTTGTTGGGCCTCCAAGTGCAGAGTTTGTAGAACAACAGCAAGTTTTCCCTTAAGTGGATCACCCAAGGTTTATCGAACTCAGGGAGGAAGTAGTCAAAGGTATCCCCTCTCAAGCAACCCTGCAATCAAGATACAAGAAGTCTCTTGTGTCCCCAACACACCCAATACACTTGTCAGGTGTATAGGTGCACTAGTTCGGCGAAGAGATAGTGAAATACAAGTGGTATGGATAATTATAAGTGGTAACGGTGATACAATATAGCTTGATGGCGTGGAAAATACTAAAGTAAAACCGAAATAAAGATGGAAGCAAGCAAACATGTAATAGATCTAATAGCAACCGGTGTTTTAGTGCTTAGAAACAAGGCCTAGGGATCATACTTTCACTAGTGAACACTCTCATATAAATATATTATCTTCATGATACTATTCTCCGGACACTCTAATCGATGGTAGGGCTATAACAGCACACCTCAAAGTTCATCTTTCCCATGTAGATAACCCCACACTGTCACCTTGAGCATTAGATGAGTCCAACAAACACCACAATTTCATAAAGACATCCAACTCCAAATATAACTCACAACAAGTATTTCTAATCTCTAGCCTAAGTGCCACCATGGTGAGCACGCTGTCACTTTCACACACATGGGGAGAGCAGAGATTCATTAAAGCACTTGAGTAGTAGAATAGATCTATAGATTACAAGCTCATGATCACAATATGATCATGCATAGAGAGAAATGAACACATAGCTACCGGTAGAACCCTTAACCTCGAGAGAGAACTACTCCCTCCTCATCATGGGAATCAGCAACGGTGTTGGAGATGGTGGTGGAGATCGATGGAGATGGCTTCAGGGGCACTTCCCCGTCCCGGCAGGGTGCCGAAACAGAGACTTTCTGTCCCCCGAATCTCCCCTTCGGTGGCGGCGGCACCGCGGAACTTTTCGTGGCTAGAGGCTTGATTCTTTAGGGTTTTGGTATAGGGAGTCTCTTATAGGCCAAGGAGGCAAGGTCGGTGGCCAGCCAGGGGCCCACACCACCTGGTGGGGCGGCCAGGGCTAGCCCGCACCACCACATGGTGTGGCCGCCCTGTGGCCCCTCTCCATCTCGTCTTCTGGCTTCCGGTAAAATATCAACTTTGGCTTTTGTCCCGTCCAATTCCGAGAATATTCATTTTCTGACTTTCTAGAACCAAAAACAGCAGAAAATAGGCAACTGGCACTGTGAATCTTGTTAATCGGTTAGTCCAAGAAATCATATGAAAAGTACTCCAAAGTTGGAACAAAACATAAGAAAGCAGATAAAACTAAGCATGGAACATCAAAAGTTATAGATACATTTGCAATGTATCAACATCCCCAAGCTTAACTCCTGCTCTTCCGTGAGTAGGTAAGTGATAAAAAGAAAGAATAATTTTTGAGGTGACATGCACCATCAAAGACTTGATCAAAGTATTTGTAAAACATTTAAAGATGGGATCATAGTACTTCAATCATAACATGAAAGACAAAGTTCTAGCAATAAGCAAAGAAACTATGATGCAACATGAAAAGGCACAAACAAAAGATTCATGAATAACATTGCTTTGCAAGACGTTTGTTTGTTTCACATAAAGAAAACATAGCATAATAGTATTCATCTTGTCCCTCAATAGAGTAGCAAATATAAATGCATAGGACACCTTCAAAGTTCATAAGAGTGACTAGATACAATAGTTTAAAACAAGAAATATCAAAGTATGCATCAATCAACCAGCCTTGGAACAATGCACATAGAACTAAGAATGGCCACTATGCTCTCAAAGAAGGTGCATCAAGATAGAAGGTGGAGACTCAATATAATACTGGAAGAAAGGCCTTTGTAAAAGGAAGTAGGAATTCAAGTCTCTTAAAAAGAGCTTCCAAAAATTATGGTACTTATAGCTTTCAGCTCTTATTGCCCCTATCATAAGAATTTTGAAGTGATTAAGGTTAAAGTGGACAAACTATGGTGTACATGCTTGACGAAGTATAAGTCAGAAATCTCATGTCCCTTGTATACGAGGGCCGCTCCTCATGCTACTCAAGTTTAGTCACCGGTAAGTTCTTGTCATTGTAAGTATATGTGTATCATAGAGAACCGCCAACGGGGTACCCCTTGCCCGATGATACGGAAGAATCCCCATATCAAAATGACAAGGCAACCAGACAACGGGAGTCTCAAGAATCTTCTTATTTACCATGGGAATATGGTGCTTTTTTCTCTCTTTCCTCTTTTCATAGTATCTCCTTTTTTCTCTTTTTCTCTTTTTTCTCAATATAGGACTCTTTTTTTTATAAGAAGAATGCTTCATAGACAGCTCATTATGGTTACGCTGCAGGTTTCCACCATGTCAGCATGAATTAGACCAGTGGCCCATGCGTTTCTCTAACACATATACATAACTCCATGGACTTACAAGCTACCCTTTCATTTCACACCGACGACATCCATATACAAAAGAGCATGATATCAACTAGGTACAAGTACCAAGTGCAATGTTGAAAGCGTTCCCCATGAAAGCATGGTTCTGCTAATTCCCAACAAATAAGTGCAAGCATATACAACATAGAAGACACAATGGTTCAAGTTTATTAAGGGCAAGAAAAGTAAAGTGTGCCATCAAGTTCGTGAGAGCTTTAATCACTAGTTTTCTCATAACAACTTTAATTTGGAAGGTAAACAAAAGCATGAATATACTTGGAATAGCATAAGCTAATAGGTGGGTATGGTGGACTCTTTGGAATAACTTGGTTTAGGTAGTTGGATGCATGAGTGGAACTCATACTTTGTTGTGGAGGCTAGCAAAAGACTGGGAGCGACAAACTAAGAGAGCAATAATGGACATAATCATGCAGAGCGACAAAACATCATTGATCAAAGCATAAAGTGATACTACAAGTTGAAAACTAAAGGATCATAAAGGCTATGGTGACTTGAGATAGTCATAACATGGTGTGAGCATGTGCCAAGTCAACCCAAATAAAGCATCAAAGGAGAACACCACTATACTATGCTTTAATATGCTAAAAGAACGCATGATTCATCCAAGGCACATTAAGAAATCTCAATTGTTTATAACAAGTCATGCTATAGGAAATAATACTAAGCATAAAGCCAAAACAATATCAAGCATGGCATGACAAAGAATAGGCCATAGTCAAAAACAAGCCCTTTTTACCACATAAGCATGAACTTTCCTACTCTTTTCCAAACCAAACCAAACTATTTGCAAACCAATGTATGAAAGAGGAGGTCCAACCAATTTATTCAGAAAACTAAGCAAACCAAGCAAACAAAAACCAAAACGAAAACAAAAAAAGGCGCTCCAAGAACAACACAACTGTGCATGAAACAATAAAAATGAAGCGTTTGGAAGAAACCTGGGATTTTTATTGATGAAGAAGGGGATGCCTTGGGCATCCCCAAGCTTTGACGCTTGTAATTCTTGGATATTTCTTGGGGTGACACGCGTGGCATCCCCAAGCTTGAGCTTTAGTCCATTCTTCATCTCATTACTCATTCCTTCCTTACACCTGAAATTTTTCCTTCATACAAAACTTCACACAATCTTTATTAGCAACATTAGTGCACTTAAGATAAATAAGTCTTAAGGTTAAGTTCTAACACCAAATAAACTTCAATTATAGCACTAGGTATTGTAGCACTTCCCTCAAAAATCTCAATTCCCCAAAAGAAATCAAAAAGGAACCCACAAGAAGCAAATGCAGAAAATGGCAGAAATCTGTCAAATAAGACCAGTAGGTAAAGACGAATTTTTGCGAAGATCTTCTGTTGCTCAAAGCAAAAAGTGTTGAACTAACAAAAGTTAGATAACAACCTGGGTCAGAAGCACAAATAATTACAGCTCAATGCGACATACAGATCTCTCTCACGAATATTTACGGTGAAGCACAGAAATCTGTTTCGGGACATCAACTTTCCTAATCATTACTTCTCTCTCATTAGAGGTTACTCTTGGCACAAAAAGCAAATAAAAAGGATAAGGAGGGGTTATTACACAGGTAATAACTTCCAAGACTCATCTAAAACTTTTGGGTTATCTCCCAATAAGTACTTTTCTTTAACGCCTTTAAGTTAGGCATGATAGTTTGAGAAGATGCTCACATAAGACATATGAATTGAAGTAAAAGAGAGCATCAAGAAGCAAATTCAAAACACATTTAAGTCTAACCCACTTCATATGCATAGGAATCTTTTAAAGAAACAAGTCATGAAAGCACAAAGCAACAAGCATAGTAAAGAAAAACAATTGCAACTTCAAGACTTTCAACATAAAGAGGGGAAACTTAATATTATTGAGATGCATAAAACCATGTTTCCCTCTCTCATAATAACTTTCAGTGGAATCATGAATAAAATTAACAATATAACTATCACATGAAACATTCTTATCATGAGCCATATGCATAAAACAATTAATACTCCCCACATAAACATAGTCATTCTTACTAATTGTTGTGGGAGAAAATTCAACAAAATAGCTATCATTATTATTCTCATCACCATATTCATCGAATATAGGAGGCATATTGTAATCATAGTTAATTTTCTCCTCAATAGTAGGTGGACTGAAAATATCATACTCATCATTGTAATCATCATATATTGGGGGCATAGTATCATCAAAGTAAATTTTCTCCTCCATGCTTGGGGAACTAAAAATATCATGCTCATCAAAAACAACTTCCCCAAGCTTAGACTTTTCCATAGCATTAGCAATAATGGTGTCCAAAGAATTCATACTAACAACATTGCTATTAGCATGCAAATAAAGTTCCATAGGTTTTTTAATTTTCTCTTCAAACACTTCATGTCCTAACTCAAGATAAATAATATAAAGCTCTCTAATTTTTTTGTTGTTTTCCATTAAGCCTAACTAGTGAAAACAAGAAACAAAAAGACAAAATTGCAGAATCTAAAGGAAATAACTTTGAGCACTCACACCAGAAAATAGGCGTTTGCCGTGGGAGGTTCTCCTTCTTTAATCCTCCGGTGTGAATACCTTTTACCTTTCCTCCCCGGCAACGGCGCCAGAAAATAGCTTGATGTCTACGCACTTCTATTCTTGTAGACAGTTGTTGGGCCTCCAAGTGCAGAGGTTTGTAGAACAGCAGCAAGTTTTCCCTTAAGTGGATCACCCAAGGTTTATCGAACTTAGGGAGGAAGTGGTCAAAGGAATCCCCTCTCAAGCAACCCTGCAATCAAGATACAAGAAGTCTCTTGTGTCCCCAACACACCCAATACACTTGTCAGGTGTATAGGTGCACTAGTTCGGCGAAGAGATAGTGAAATACAAGTGGTATGGATAATTATAAGTGGTAACGGTGATAGAATATAGCTTGATGGCGTGGAAAAGACTAAAGTAAAACTAAAATAAAGATGGAAGCAAGAAAACATGTAATAGATCTAATAGCAAATGGTGATTCAGTGCTTAGAAACAAGGCCTAGGGATCATACTTTCACTAGTGAACACTCTCATATAAATATATTATCTTCATGATACTACTCCGAACTACTCTTCGGTTGGACACTCTAATCGATGGTAGGGATATAACAGCACACCTCAAAGTTCATCTTTCCCATCTAGATAACCCCACACTGTCACCTTGAGCATTAGATGAGTCCAACAAACACCACATTTTCATAAAGACATCCAACTCCAAATATAACTCATTACAAGTATTTGTAATCTCTAGCCTAAGTGCCACCATGGTGAGCACGCTGTCACTTTCACAGACATGGGGAGAGCAGAGGTTCATTAAAGCACTTGAGTAGTAGAATAGATCTATAGATTACAAGCTCATGATCACAATATGGTGATGCATAGAGAGAGAGATGAACACATAGCTACCGGTAGAACCTTTAACCTCGAGAGAGAAATACTCCCTCCTCATCATGGGAATCAGAAACGATGATGGAGATGGTGGTGGAGATCGATGGAGATGGCTTCGGGGCACTTCCCCGTCCCGGTAGGGTGCCGGAACAAAGTCTTTCTGTCCCCTGAATCTCCCCTTCGGTGGCGGGGGCGCTTCGGAACTTTTCGTGGCTGGAGGCTTGATTCTTTAGGGTTTTGGTATCGGGAGGCTCTTATTGGCGAAGGAGTCAAGGTCGGTGGCCAGCCAGGGGGCCCACACCACCTGGTGGCGCGGCCAGGGCTAGCCCGCGCCACCACATGGTGTGGCCGCCCTGTGGCCCCTCTCCGTCTCGTCTTCTGCCTCCGTGAGTCTTCCGGTAAATATCAACTTTGGCTTTTTTCCTGTCCAATTCCGAGAATATTCATTTTCTGACTTTCTAGAACCAAAAAAGTAGAAAACAGTAAACTGGCACTGTGGCTCTTGTTAATAGGTTAGTCCAAGAAATAATTTGAAAAGTACTCCAAAGTTGGAACAAAACATAAGAAAGCAGATAAAACCAAGCATGGAACATCAAAAATTATAGATACATTTGCAATGTATCAATGCCACGTATGCATATGAGAATTGATTGAGAAGTCACTACTTATTATTTATAATTGATTTCATATCAAGGAAGATGAGAATACTAGACTCGGGAAGAAATCCAGACGATGAAAGTTTGCAAAGAATAGCTATCAAAGTCGTAAACAATGTTAAAAATTTATGGCAACAAGAGTTCAGTCAAGACCACAAAGAATTAATAAACTTCGACATTGAGTTTGGCGATATGCCAAAACATGTCAATGTGTAAGCACTATTTGCTCCCCTTGTTTTTAAATTTAGATATATCAATTTGTGTTTTATAATTAATTGATAATTTATTATTACATTTTATTCAATTCCCAGTGAAGACGGTACCTTCATGATGCTACAAGCGATGGAAACCATGGTATTGGATTCTAACACATAATTTACAGCATAAGACACACCTACTATTTGCAACCTATGGTTTTATTGAATGTTCAGCCAAATGGAAAACACCGATATACTGTTGAGTGGATTGACTACAAATATCAAAGGTACTATGCTTTATAATGTAACAATAATATAATAACAATTAGAAGTTCAATTTATACAATTAGAATCATGATGTATGCAGACTAACTACAACCTTTTGATTTTGTTTTGTAGGAATTCCTGAACTTGATTTGAGTACAAATGCAAAAAAAAACACTGTCATGCAGTCTCTTGAGTCGGTGGCTAAATAAACAAAGAGATTGCTGATTGACGAAAGGAGTGCAGCTCAACTCCATTTCACAGACATGGCAATACTCAGATTGGCTAAGGAGATTGACAAGAACAAACATTAAACAACACAATATGGTATGTTTCTAAATTTAACTGTATATATTTTATTGATTTCACATTGGTTTAATACCTTCATAATGATATTCCTAAAAAACGTTCATTCTGTTGCAACTCAGAAACTACCATTGGAGTTCATATGTACAATTGAAATTGCTAAAGAAGGTCTTGTTGGAGTATGCTTAGGAGCAAAAGATGGCCGCTTCTCATTCAGCAAAGACGCCCGGACGAACTTTGTTGAAACTACAAATCTCAGTGTTGGACAAGAAATACTGACTATAGGGAAAAAAGATTCACAGCTTAACCTTGAAATGATGTTTGTCATGAACATCATTTTTCATAGTAGCCAGGCATTAGCAGAGTCATCAGAATCAAACTCTGATTGATAATTTGCTTATTTCTTATGTCTATTAAGAATATGTATTTGTTTATCTCTTATGTCTATTGAGAATTTGCAATGTACTGAAACAAAATGTTTGTGTCCTGCTGTTATGTCGTAATACTATTACCGGTGTTTTAACTACGCACTGACTATTATGAATTCTATGTGGAATCAAATTTCTAGAATATAAACAATAGATGTTGTGCTCCTACAGATTTGATTAGTGCACAATATACATATTAAATATGAACATACTGTAATTATAATGGAAAAAATAATAGTAGATTATATAATGATTATCTTCCATAAGTGTATACCATCCAATGAAAAAATATACAACTCAAGCGGTACATGTAGAAACCAAGTTTTCAAGGAACTGCAACATCTACACTAATAGTTTAGCCCAACAAGGCCCACCATACGGAAACCCTAGAACAACTAAGGAATTGTATATAAAGACATACAACGACCACACCAAGTCTCACACAGCTCAGAAGCTGCCACCTTCCATTTTGCAGCACGCTACACGGGTCGATGAAAAAATACATGCTCGTACGTGGAATCGTAGGTGCAAGAAATATTATATACAAATCAAATTGTTCATCTAGAGGTGAAGTCAACTATAGAATTACATGTATGAAGGGGTCTACCAATTCAAGAGCAAATCAATATCGTCAAGTGCATCTGCCATGCCCAAGACGTTTTACACACCCAAGGTACTACTTTATGTATAAGTTTACTACACGGTAGGGATATACAGAAGTTAATATGCGATAGATTTTTACTAATATTGGTGTATGATTCAAACAATTAACACTGCTACACTGTATAAAAAATTCTTTGTACGAGAGGGATATCAGCATGCTTGCAAACCCAGACCTTGAATACCGAGGTGCAAGTTTTAGCTGGTAAGAATAAATGACTGAACACTCAAAAAATATAAGTCATATGCTTAAACTAATATATAAGTTTTCTACCTTTGTCTCTACACGGTACATCGTATTGTCAGCACATCACAATTTGTTCTGCAGTCCGTTGCTGATGTGATGTTTTGGTGCACTTCATAAGATACATTTTTAATTAAGAGTGTCTTATATAGTGTGACCGAAATATCACATCAAGGTGACGAAGATTGGACTATATTATGTACAAATCAACAATATTAGTCTGTAATACATTGACCGCAAGAGAAACAACGAACTAATGTGCTACGACTGTGTATTATAACTACACTACCATTATATTCATATATGCCATGCTCTCTGTAATGCTACGCGCAGACTAGTTAAATTTCGAAGCATTGCACTTGTTAGCCCACGTGCACTACCTTATAAATAAATTACTTGCAGTCATATAGAAAACTGCTTTCGCTTATGCTGCAGATACACCTCTGTACTGTCAACACCCAGATTTTTAATCCCAGATGCCCGTTATGCCATACCTCGCAATCCCAGGATTACCATTTTTACGAGACATAACGGATTGGATATCACAGTACATCATCCATTACAAACCATACATAAGGTCTTACATAAATAAGGATCTCATGATCCAGTCTTAATACAACAAGCAGCGGAAATAAAACATAAGCGTAGCAGTGGGGTCCATCTTCAGGGGCACAGGCAATGCTGACGAAGGCAGATGGTCCTAGTTATCAAAGCCGTCATGTTGGCCATCATCTTGATAGTCTCCTTCATAGTCTGGCCATGATAATAGCCAGGGACAAAAGCCATGAGTACTGTTTAAGTACTCGCAAACTACCACTAACAAGTACTATAGTTCAAAGTTAAAGTGCTAACTCTAAGTTTAACTATAAAGTTAAGTTTGAAACCTAAGCTGAGTTCAGAAGCAAAGAAAGATAAAGTAAAGTCCTAGAGTCACTTAAGTGGGGAAGCTATTGTTATAAACACAACCTTGTTGTGGTCAAGTCAAGATTCATCATTCTTTTCAAAGTATTTGGAAAACATCTAACAACGAAACAGTATGGCCATTCCAACTGTCCATAACCGCGAACGCGGTTATTCGAATAGTTTGACACTCTACAGAGGTGGTACACTTTCACCACAAGATTCGATACATCTGTCAGGGGTAACCCTGAATCATCATACTTAGTACGCAGATAATCAAACATAACCTTCCCTTTACACACTCTAGTATAAGCACCTCTCCTATGAGCATGGCCTCCCAACCATGACCATCAGTCATCTTGGGCACTGCATAGGTGGACATCATGAGAGGTAGCCTCAGCACAGACCTCTCCCGTGAGGGAACTAATACTAATGCATATAAATTTCCAGCTAAGCCTTACCCAATTCAGGTAGTGTGGTTGTACGGTAAATTTGGAATGGTATCGCATCCGAATCCAACCATCAGTTTTATAAAAGGGTTAAGGCTCATGCCTCAACATTTTCATCATCATCAACCATTTGTGTTTTCTCAACACATGTCAAAATATCTCAAGAGAATGACTCATCATTCCAAGGTTTTCATAATTTATTTTCACCAAGTGTTTCCATCTAAAGTGACTCAAGTTTTTGATCTACTCTAACTACTAGGTTAAGAGTGTTCACCAAGGTGGAAAAGATGGGTTCAATCTCATGCCATAGAATGACATCTAAAGGGTTCTAAAAAGGTCAAGTTTTATACTTTTATGCTACCTTCAAAACTAAGTAAAGAACTTGGTGTAAGCTAAGGGAGTAAAACTTGTAACTAAGACTTGGTGTACTAATGGTAAAAAAGGGAGTGTGATCAAGGCATGCTTAAGGCATCTTTGCTAAACCATCTAGTTCGGTCCTATCTTGCTAAGCACTAAACTTGCAAGTGTTAGCTTGCACTGTTAATGGTGGCTTGCACTTAGATAGTGCTAGCTTGATAATAGTAGCTTGCCTTGGTTGATGCAGTGGTTGAAGTTTTCTTCTTCTTCTTCTCGGTAGAACTCCTCCTCCTCTAAATCTTGGTCGGTACTATCGTCTATAAATACATAGGGAGTGCAAAATCACCAAACTATACTTAACTAGGCTAAATAGCATTCTAAGACACACATTTGATGATCTATTATCATCACAAACATCACAAGTTTAATTCAATAGTTTCCTCCTTTTTATTTTAGAAAAGTAATTTCTACTCATTGAAAAATTAACTAAGATTTAATATTCACCACTTAAAATATGGGATCATGTTGCTACATGTCATCACCACATATCCTAACATGTGGGAATGAGAATTAAGGGTTGGATCAATATTACTTTGGTTTAAGTTCATTATTTAATGATTTAAAGTGACTAGAAATGCCTATATAGCATTATTTGGGTACTAGTCCAAACTTACTGCATGTAAACCTTAATATTATTACATATTTAGATAGATATGATGAAATGTGATTTTTGAGAGTTGGAATCAACTCAAAAGCTAACTTGGTTGATTTTATAAACATGTTGCAAGTTGCAAATACTTCTGTTTTGTTACTTTTATTAGGAGAGATCTATAACTCTAATTGAATTAAATCCAACGGGCTTGGATAGATCATCTTAATACCTTTCAGGAAAAATTAGTTTCATGCAATTGGATTTGTCAAACTCACAGAATTGAATTTTAAAAGAGTGGACAGAAATTAGATTTAACTAAAAAGAAAAATCCAGATTTGAACGGGTGGGCTAGCGCGGGAAAAGACTTGGGCCGGCCCAGTGGCGCTCCGCGGCGCGGGGCTCAGCTAACAGGGGGTCCCGCTTGTCAGCGGCACTTAACACACGAAACAGTATGTGCGCTGTGGGCCGTAGGATTAGAAGGAAGATCTACGGCTGAGGGTCGTCGCCGATGACGAACAGGTCACCGGCGAGCTCGAACCCTAGCGGCTCGGTGGGGGTCTGCTGGGGACGTACCAGGGCTCCAGCGTGGTCGTCGAGGCGGGCAAATTAAGTGGAAGATGACGGCGAGGCGAGGCGCGGTTGCAGCGGAGCTTGGGGTGGTCGCAATCGGCGACGCCCTTCTCCTCCTGCCGCGGCTGCTCCGATTCCAATTCCGGCGAGGCAGAATTCGCCTTGCTCCAGCTAGAGGTGGGTGAGGCTCAGAGAGGTGAGGGGAATGGAATGGTGTGGAGAGAAGAGGCTGGGGAGGGCTCCTTTTACAGGCCCGACGGTGAGACCGAGCGGGATGGGCAGGCGACAGTGGCGACATGGCTACGGCGGAGTAGAGGCATGGCGGTGGGTGGCAATCGACGTGCGGTTCCCTGGCGGTGCTCTAGGCATTGAATGCGGCCGTAGGGGCGGTGGCATGCGGTCTGGGCGAGATGGCGCTCTGAGCGGCAGAGGCGGAGGTGTCCACGGTGAGCGGTGGCTGTGAGGCGTTGGGTGGCCAGCGGGGGTGTCTGGGGTGTTCTCCAGGTCGTGACGGAGCGGCGGGCGCAGGCTGCGGCCAAGGGGCGGTATGTGCGAGCGGGGACAGAACGCGCTCTGGGGGTGGCACCGGCATGGTGCGGTGGCACGGGGCGCGGGCTTTCCTCGGTGGTCCACGGTAGGGCTTGGCTCGGGCAGGGGACAGAGAGGGGCGGTGAGGTGTGGGCTACCTCCTAGACATGGAGAGAGAGGTGGGAGAGGGCTGTTGCGGCGAGTGCATGGTCGGCCGACGAGAGGGTGCTCGGCATGGCATGGCAGTGCAGCTAGGGGGTAGGGTAGATGCTGGTGTGGGTCTGGTTGGGCTAGAGGGGGGACACGATGATCAAAGCACTTCCAAATTGCTAGACAAAATTAGCCCAAAACAGTATTAGTTAGGCCAATATGATCCTGCCAGCAAGGTGTTTGACAAAATGGCCGAAAGAGAAAAAGTTTTGAATTTTGGTTTCAAAATTTTTGAGTGATCTCCACAAGTGCTAGGTAGTCTCTAGTTTCAAGGTTTTTGAAAGTGGAGCTCAAAAAGATGGGTTTTGAAATAGGGGTGATCTATGCATATGCATTAGATTCAATTTTTAAATGTCATTTAATATAAGTTAAAGCATGTTTTTAGCAGATCAAAAGGTGGGCCTTGGTACCTCATTATGTGTACTAGCAAGGGGTACAAAGATCAAGAATTTTTTCTGTTAAGAAATGAGTGCTAGGAACACTCTAAGTAGTGTAGTGGATTAAAATGGCCAAAATGACCATTCCTCCTTTTTAATTCTTTTTGATTTGATTTTCTTTAGGAAAAGTTTGGGAATGATGTAGATGATGTTTAAATAACAAACATTTTACAAGCATTGGATCACTCAATCATTGCAATTCAAACAACTCCTATTTCAAATGCACACATATATGAATGCTTTCATTTTAAATTTGGAAAAGTTTTTGTTAACCCCATTTTTGTTTGATTTGATCCTGATAAGCTTGGATTGAAGTTTTGAGATGTTACAAACCTTTCCGCCTTAAACAAAATTTGGTCCCGAGATTTACAAAGAAAACTAGGAACTAAAGAGATCTGGGAATTCTGTCCTAATGGAATCTTCTCGCTCCCAAGTAGCTTCCTCCACGGTATGGTTGCTCCACTGAATCTTGAGAAACTTGATGCTCCTGGTCCTGGTGGTTCTGTAGGCTTCTTCTAAGATACGGATGGGTACTTCTCGCTAGGTCAGGTAATTGTTGATTTCCACAACTCGATGATTGATGTTCTTGAAAACTTCAGTCTTCTCAGGCACTTCCAAACATTTGCGAAGTAACGAGATATGGAACACATTGTGGATGGCTGACATCTCTTTAGGCAGTTCCAGCTGATATGATACTTCTCCTCGACGGTTCAGAATCTTGAAAGGTTCGATATATCTGGGGGCTAACTTTCCCTTCAGACTAAAGCGTTGAGTTCCCTTCAATGGTGAAACCTTGAGATACACAAAGTCTCCAACATTGAAAGTCAGGTCTCTCCTTGTCTTGTCAGCATAACTCTTCTGTCTAGATTGGGCGGTCTTGAGGTGCTCACGGACTTTGTGAACTTTCTCTTCTGCTTCTCGAAGGATGTCGGGTCCGAAGATCTGACTCTCTCCTACTTGCGACCAATTCAAAGGGGTACGACACTTTCTTACATATAGGAATTCCAATGGTGCCATTTGCAAACTAGCTTGATAACTGTTGTTATATGGGAATTCTGCGAAAGGCAGGCAGTCTTCCCATTTTGATCCATATTCCAACACACAATCTCTAAGCATATCCTCTAGGATATGGTTGACTCTCTCAGTCTGTCCATTTGTTTGCGGGTGATATGTGGTGCTGAAGTTCAACTTGGTTCCTAATCCTTCCTGAACTTTCTGCCAAAATATCGAGGTAAACTGGGTTCCTCGTTCTAATACTATGGTCTTGGGGGTTCCATGCAGACTAACAATCCTAGCTATGTACAGCTCTGCTAACTTTGCACTCTGGTAAGTGGTCTTGACAGGTATAAAGTGGGCTACCTTGGACAGTCTATCAACTATCACCCAGATTGAGTCATTTCCCCTACTAGACATAGGCAAACCAATGATAAAGTCCATTCTGACTGAATCCCATTTCCATTCCGGAATCTGTAATGGTTGCAACAGTCCTGCAGGTCTCTAGTGCTCTTCCTTGACTCTTTGACAAATGTCACATTTGGCGATGTAGCTTCCGATCTCTCTCTTCATCTTGTGCCACCAAAATTGCTCTTTCAAATCCTGATACATCTTTGTTCCTCTGGGGTGGATAGAATAAAGAGTATCATCAGCTTCCTTCATGATAACCTCCTTCAGCTCCGAATCTGCTGGAACACAGATACGGCCTTTGTACCACAGTACACCTTCTTCGTCTTTAGTGAATCCAGGTACCTCAGCTCAGACCTCTCCCGTGAGGGAACTAATACTAATGCATAGAAATTTCCAGCTAAGCCTTACCCAATTCAGGTAGTGTGGTTGTACGGTAAATTTGGAATGGTATCGCATCCGAATCCAACCATCAGTTTTATAAAAGGGTTAAGGCTCATGCCTCATCATTTTCATCATCATCAACCATTTGTGTTTTCTCAACACATGTCAAAATATCTCAATAGAATGACTCATCATTCCATGGTTTTCATAATTCATTTTCACCAAGTGTTTCCATCTAAAGTGACTCAAGTTTTTGATTTACTCTAACTACTAAGTTAAGAGTCTTCACCAAGGTGGAAAAGATGGGTTCAATCTCATGCCATAGAATGACATCTAAAGGGTTCTAAATAGGTCAAGTTTTATACTTTTTATGCTACCTTCAAAACTAAGTAAAGAACTTGGTGTAAGCTAAGGGAGTAAAACTTGTAACTAAGACTTGGGATACTAATGGTCAAAAAGGGAGTGTGATCAAGGCATGCTTAAGGCATCTTTGCTAAACCATCTAGTTTGGTCCTATCTTGCTAAGCACTAAACTTGCAAGTGTTAGCTTGCACTGTTAACGGTGGCTTGCACTTAGATAGTGCTAGCTTGATAATAGTAGCTTGCCTTGGTTGGTGCAGTGGTTGAAGTTTTCTTCTTCTACTTCTCGGTAGAACTCCTCCTCCTCGAAAGCTTGGTCGGTACGATCGTCTATAAATACATAGGGAGTGCAAAATCACCAAACAATACTTTACTAGGCTAAATAGCATTCTAAGACACACATTTGATGATCTATTATCATCACAAACATCACAAGTTTAATTCAATAGTTTCCTCCTTTTTATTTTAGAAAAGTAATTTCTACTCATTGAAAAATTAACTAAGATTTAATATTCACCACTTAAAATATGGGATCATGTTGCCACATGTCATCACCACATATCCTAACATGTGGGACTGAGAATTAAGGGTTGGATCAATATTACTTTGGTTTAAGTTCATTATTTAATGATTTAAAGTGACTAGAAAAGCCTATATAGCATTATTTGGGTACTAGTCCAAAGTCACTGCATGTAAACCTTAATATTATTACATATTTAGATAGATATGATGAAATGTGATTTTTGAGAGTTGGAATCAACTCAAAAGCTAACTTGGTTGATTTTATAAACATGTTGCAAGTTGCAAATACTTCTGTTTTGTTACTTTTATTAGGAGAGATCTATAACTCTAATTGAATTAAATCCAACGGGCTTGGATAGATCATCTTAATACCTTTCAGGCAAAATTAGTTTCATGCAATTGGATTTGTCAAACTCACAGAATTGAATTTTAAAAGAGTGGACAGAAATTAGATTTAACTAAAAAGAAAAATCCAGATTTGAACGGGTGGGCTAGCGCGGGAAAAGACTTGGGCCGGCCCAGTGGCGCTCCGCGGCGCGGGGCTCAGCTAACAGGGGGGTCCCGCTTGTCAGCGGCACTTAACACACGAAACGGTATGTGCGCTGTGGGCCGTAGGTTTAGAAGGAAGATCTACGGCTGAGGGTCGTCGTCGATGACGAACAGGTCACCGGCGAGCTCGAACCCTAGCGGCTCGGTGGGGGTCTGCTGGGGACGTACCAGGGCTCCAGCGTGGTCGGCGAGGCGGGCAAATTAAGTGGAAGATGACGGCGAGGCGAGGCGCGGTTGCAGCGGAGCTTGGGGTGGTCGCAATCGGCGACACCCTTCTCCTCCTGCCGCGGCTGCTCCGGTTCCAATTCCGGCGAGGCAGAGTTCGCCTTGCTCCAGCTAGAGGTGGGTGAGGCTCAGAGAGGTGAGGGGAATGGAATGGTGTGGAGAGAAGAGGCTGGGGAGGGCTCCTTTTATAGGCCCGACGGTGAGACTGAGCGGGATGGGCAGGCGACAGTGGCTTCTCAGGCACTTCTCGCTAGGTCAGGTCATTGTTGATTTCCACAACTCGATGATCGATGTTCTTGAAAACTTCAGTCTTCTCAGGCACTTCTCAGGCACTTCTCAGTCTTCTCAGGCACTTCAGTCTGTCTGGATTGGGCGGTCTTGAGGTGCTCACGGACTTTGTGAACTTTCTTTTCTGCTTCTCAAAGGATGTCGGGTCCGAAGAACTGACTCTCTCCCACTTGCGACCAATTCAAAGGGGTATGACACTTTCTTCCATATAGGAATTCAAATGGTGCCATTTGCAAACTAGCTTGATAACTGTTGTTATATGAGAATTCTGCGAAAGGCAGGTAGTCTTCCCATTTTGATCCATATTCCAACACACAAGCTCTAAGCATATCCTCTAGGATCTGGTTGACTCTCTCAGTCTGTCCATCTGTTTGCGGGTGATATGTGGTGCTGAAGTTCAACTTGGTTCCTAATCCTTCCTGAACTTTCTGCCAAAATCTCGAGGTAAACTGGGTTCCTCGATCTGATACTATGGTCTTGGGGGTTCCATGCAGACTAACAATCCTAGCAATGTATAGCTCTGCTAACTTTGCACTCTAGTAAGTGGTCTTGATAGGTATAAAGTGGGATACCTTGGACAGTCTATCAACTATGACCCAGATTGAGTCATTTTCCCTACTAGACATGGGCAAACCGATGATAAAGTCCATTCCGACAGAATCCCATTTCCATTCCGAAATCTGTAATGGTTGCAACAGTCCTGCAGGTCTCTGGTGCTCTGCCTTGACTCTTTGACAGATGTCACATTTGGCTATGTAGTTTCTGATCTCTCTCTTCATCTTGTGCCACCAAAATTGCTCTTTCAAATTCTGATACATCTTTGTTCCTCCGGGGTGGATAGAATAAAGAGTATCATGAGCTTCCTTCATGATAACCTCCTTCAGCTCTGAATCTGCTGGAACACAGATACGGCCTTTGTACCACAGTACACCTTCTTCGTCTTCAGTGAATCCAAGTACCTTTCCTGTACCAATACGAGGTTTGATTCCGTCGATACTTTCATTTCCCTTCTGGGCTTCCTTGATTTGGCTAATCAAAGTGGGTTGAAGTTCAATGCTGGCTAAGAATCCTTTGCTAACTAATTCAGTTCTGAACTGCTCTAATTCTTCATACAAACTGGGTTGCTTCTCCTTGATCATGGTGTTAAGCCTACACGGCAATTTGCTAAGAGCATCCGCTACCACATTGGCTTCGCCAGGGTGATAGTGAATGTCAAGGTCATAATCCTTGATTAACTCTATCCATCTTCTTTGCCTCGTATTCAGCTCCTTCTGAGTGAAGATTACTTCAAGCTCTTATGATCTGAGTAAATCTCACAGAGATTCCCCATCAAATAATGACGCCATGTCTTCAGTGCAAGAACCACAGCTGCTAGCTCAAGATCATGTGTCGGATAGTTCTGCTCATGCTGCTTCAGTTGTCGAGACAGATACGCGATGACTTTTCCTTCTTGCATCAATACACATCCTAGACCAATCTTGGATGCGTCACAATACACATCATACAGCTTCTTGATGTCTGGCATGACCAAAATTGGGGCGGATATCAACCTCTTCTTCAGCTCCTGGAAACTGGCTTCACATTTGTCTGTCCATTCAAACTTCTTGTCCTTCTTCAACAATTGGTTCATTGGTCGGGCTATGCTCGATAATCCTTCTACGAACTTGCGGTAATATCCCGCTAATCCGAGAAATGCACGGACTTGGGTTTGAGTGGTTGGGGCTTCCCATTCTTCGACATCTTTGATCTTGGCGGGATCAACAGAGACTCCTCCGGCAGACATAATATGTCCTAGGAATCCTACTTCTTTCAACCAAAACTCAGACTTGCTGAATTTGGCATATAACGGATGCTCTCTCAGGGTTTCTAGGATAACTCTCAGATGTTGCTCATGCTCTTCTTCGGACTTGGAGTAGATAAGGATGTCGTCGATAAACACAACTACAAACTTATCTAGGAAATTCATAAAGATCTTATTCATGAGATTCATGAAGTAAGCAGGGGCATTGGTTAATCCAAAATACATAACCGTATACTCGTATAAACCATAGCGAGTAGTAAAGGCGGTCTTCGGAATATCCGTTGCACGAATCTTAAGTTGGTGATAACCAGTCCTAAGATCAATCTTTGAGAATACCCGAGCTCCAGTCAACTGATCAAATAGATCCTCTATCTTTGGCAAGGGGTACTTGTTCTTGATGGTGACATCATTCAACTTTCGGTAATCTGTGCACAGACGGTTGCCTCCATCTTTCTTGTCGACGAATAACACTGGTGAACTCCATGGCGATGCACTTGGTTGAACTAAACCTTTGGCTAGCATAGCATCCAACTGTTTCTTCAGTTCCACTAGTTCTGAGGGGTTCATGCTATAGGGTCTCTGGGCTATGGGTCCGGTTCCGGGGATTAGTTCGATAATGAACTCAATATCCCTATCCGGGAGCATACCTGGCAATTCATCGGGGAATACGTTGGGGTATTCACAGACTACTCTAACTTGGTCTATGGTGGGCATGGCTACACTCTGGTTGCACTTGAATTGTCGGGGTAAGGTTTCAGAGATATGCTCTATTGTGACTCCAGAACGCTCTTTTGTGACTCCAGAACTACTGGTCATGGTGATGGCTTTCTTAGCATAGTCTATCAATCCTTTATGTCTTGACATCCAGTCCATACCTAGTACTACTTCCAAACCTTTGGTTCCAAGTACAATTAGGTTGGCATAAAAATATATCCCATGTATTCTGATAGGTACAGCTTTGCAAATTTTTCTAGCTTTGGTTGTTGAACCGGGGATTTGATCTATCATGACATGCTTCAGGTTGGTTGGACGAATCTTACTAGTGCATGCAAATTCTTTGGTGACAAATGAATGCGATGCTCCCGAATCAAACAATACTCTTGCTAAAACTGAGTTGACAGAAAACATACCCAGCACTACATCTGGCGCTTCCTGGGCTTCTTCTGCATTCATGTGGAAGCGACGGCCGTTGCGGTTGTGAGGGTTCCCTGGGGCAAATCTCCTTCTTAGTTCAACACGACGCTGCTGCTGAGCTAGGGCATTCACATTGGTATTGGCTGCAGTCTTCTTGGGACACTCATTGGAGTAGTGACCCTTTACTCCACACTCGAAAGAAGTGATCTGGGACTTGTCCTTGACTGTGACAGGTACATCATTGCTGCTAGTTCTGGGTGCAGTGTTGCTGTTGTTGTTGTGGTTCTTGGGAGATGCACGGTTGAAATTGTTGGCATTATCGGAGTTGTGATTGTTTCCTCTGGACTTCACATTGCTTCCGCTACGGTTGGGGTAGCTTGGGCGAGAATTTGAGGGTCGGTTTTTCCTTGGTGCATATACTGGTGAAGGGTTGGGACGGTACTTCTGGTGACTGTTGGATCCATACTGCTGCATCATACGATGCTTGCGGTTGTCGTTTGCCTGGTTAATCTTCCCTTCCATCTGAATGGCAGAGTCGACTAGCTCTTCGAGATCTTGGAAACGGATGTTGACGAGGACAGTCTGCATCTCATCATGCAGTCCGTTCAAGAATCTGTGCTTCTGCTTGGCCTCCGTGTTGATCTCATCAGGTGCATATCTGGCAAGTGACAGGAATCTGTCACGGTACTCCACCACAGTCATTCTTCCTTGCTTCAATTCGCGGAACTCATCTCTCATTCTGTTGACTAGACCTTGCGACACGTGGGTGCGACTGAACTTGACCTTGAATGCTTCCCATCTCATCACTTGAGCATGGTTCATATTGCGGATGCTATTCCACCAAGCTCTTGCATCTCATTTTCATCAACTTGGGCAACTTCTAAGTTGTTCTCTATGGTATGTAACCAGTCATCAGCATCTAATGGGTTTTCAGATTGATTGAAGATTGTGGGATTTGTGTTCTGAAAGTTTTTGAGTTTGGATCCCTAGTGATCCTGATTTCCATGCCCTTGGTTGTTGAGAGCCATTTGGGCGATCTGTTGAAGTGTTGCTAAGTTGGCTTGGCGCTCTGCCCTGCTTGCTTCCTGGTCTGCTATGAGATTCTGCAAGATCTGCAGCATTGGGTCTTGCGACGAGCTGCTCCCTCCTTGGTTCCCACGAGTCATCTAAAGATTGAGATATAGGGGTAAGAGGGAAATTTCTAAGGTTCATGGTTTTGGGGTTTTCAAATCTAAAACTTTGAGTTAGACTCAGGTTTTTCAACTAACTTAATTTACATTCATGCAAGCAAGCACACGATACAACACACACCACAACAATCAAAGGGAAAACAGATGGTTTGAAGAACCTTTCTGCAAGCTAAGATACAATGAGATCGATACATATCATGCTACGACAGTGCTCTAGTGCATCTACTCATCGTCTATGAAGTCGGAGTCCTCATCATCAGTGTAGAAGTCCACGGCATCCTCCGCCAGAAAGTCATCATTGTTGCTGAGGTAAGAATCCATGTATCCCTGGATGTCTTCACCCTCATCTTCTTCCTCCTTTGCTGCGAGCTGATCTTCCTACTCCTTGAGGGTCTTCTCGAGGTCGGCCACCTTCTTTCCAAGACAGGCGATGGTGCGATCCTTCTTGGCACGCTGGCGGTAAAGAGACTGGCGGTCCTGGACATGAAGTGCGAAAGTCCCGGCCTTCTGGTCGGCAATGGCACAGTTCTGGTTGGCTAACTCCCTGGCATTGTCCAGTTCCTGCTGTCTGTCGTGAAGCAAGAAGTCAAGGTTCTCCACTTGACGCCTCGACTCGGGGTGGCCCAGCATCTCCATTGGCATTCCCATGAAATCACGTCTTGCATAGTGGGCAAAACGGTTTCCTTGGGTCTTGTTGACGCTGAGGGCACATAGACGTGCGAGAGCTTCATGCATTGCCCCGGCTAATCCATCTAGCCAGTTGTTCTCTCTCACGGAGAACTGAATTCTTCCAGAAGTTGGTGCTTCAATGCTTCCTCTAAGATCTGCGGTGACGAGCCACTATAGGTCTCCTCCTGGGGGTCCTAGAAGTTGAGCCCTAAGAAATTCCGGGTGCGGGCGTCCCAGTAACTCCGATAGTGAATCCAGATCCCTCTCGAAGATCATTTGACCTCCGTTTCCCAACTAGTAAAACTTGCTGAACTGAGTCTCCATCTACAAGAATTAAGGATGAGGAAGTTAGTGAAGTGATCAAGTGTGTCAAATTTTAAGTAGTAGTGTAATAATTTTGAGTATCGTGAATTTTTGAGAAAGAATCCACAAGGGTAAGAGAGGAGATAGTTTTTCATAAATACTCACTTTGGTTTTGAAACTAAGTTTTTGGTTTGACGTCCATTCTAACTAGGGTTTCCTATGGTCAGGATGGCTCTGATACCAACTTGTCAACACCTGGATTTTTAATCCCAGAAGCCCGTTATGCCATACCTCGTAATCCTAGGATTACCATTTTTGCGAGGCATAACGGATTGGATATCATAGTACATCATCCATTACAAACCATACATAAGGTCTTACACAAATAAGGATCTCATGATCCAGTCTTAATACAACAAGTAGCGGAAATAAAAGATAAGCGTAGCGGTGGGGTCCATCTTCAGGGGCACATGCAATGCTGACGAAGGCAGATGGTCCTAGTTATCATAGCCGTCATGTTGGCCATCATCTTGATAGTCTCCTTCATAGTCTTTAAGTACTCGCAAACTACCACTAACAAGTACTATAGTTCAAAGTTAAAGTGCTAACTCTAAGTTTAACTATAAAGTTAAGTTTGAAACCTAAGCTGAGTTCAGAAGCAAAGAAAGATAAATTAAAGTCCTAGAGTCACTTAAGTGGGGAAGCTATTGTTATAAACACAACCCTGTTGTGGTCAAGTCAAGATTCATCATTCTTTTCAAAGTATTTGGAAAACATCTGACAACGAAACAGTATGGCCATTCCAACTATCCATAACCGCGGACGCGGCTATTCGAATAGTTTGACACTCTGTATAGGTGGTACACTTTCACCACAAGAGTTGTGGATCTCCGACTTAGGTTCTATCAAACGTTGTTCCGTCACTAGGCAGTTATAAAGGCGGAGTTCGGGTCGACTGAGAATCAAGCTGTGTGATGTGAATAACCAAGACAGGATTTTGCCCCTCCATCTGGAGAGATATTCTCTGGGCCCTCTCATAAGATATGATTCGGAAAGCATGGCCATGCGCGTCACGGTTAAGTGTTAACCGAGGCAACCGACTAAGAGTTAGTCGGATGAATCACTTATCTCGGGCTGAGAAAGAGAGTCGGACTATTTAAGGGATGATGATCATTCGCCTATAGTCCGACAAGATATATCGTGAGGCAAAAGGGACTCAGACGAAAGTCACATTGGAAGGTATGTCGTCATGACTTATTGGTACTTGGTAGTTGGCACGTTCTGCTAGGAGCCGCTACCAACTGATCGATCACGAGTGAGACTCGGAATCGTGTCCGGGTTACCATGAGCCTGTCGGGTCACACACTTAAGAGCGGGAGCAAGTTTCGGTTAGACCCAAACAGGAAACCTATTTGGGTTGAACCCAAATAGAGACATGGACTTAGTCAGCAAGTGAGACTTGAAGTGGCTAATATAGGCCTTTTAGTGAATGGGCCACAAGTGAGTGGAGCCCACTTTCACTCCCTATATAAGCTGAGGCGCAGGTGCTTAGAGCACAAGGTTAGGTCACTCCATGTGTTGGAAACCCTAGCCCCAATTCGTCAAGTCGCCGCCGTACCGGACCTAGCAGTCCATCGCCGGCGCTCCTCCTCGTACGTGTGGATACCGGCGGAGGTGCTGTACGTTCAGCACTTCGACAATCGCAAAGAAAGAATGGATCGTGGATCATGGAACCAGAACGAATCGCGAGGACTGCACTGCATCAAGCGACGTGCTTCATCAACTCCCCAACAGCGCGTCTAGTGGTAATCCTCTTGGCCTTCTGCCTGAGCTGGATCATGGGATCACCACGTAGGGAAAAAGTTTTGTTTATCTCTACATGGCCCAACAGGGCAGGCCTCAGCCATCGGCCACCGTAGCCAGCCTACTCAACCCCGGCCCAACGGGCACGTGGGGGAGCTGGATGGCCGGGCAGGCCAGCCGAGCTGGTAGGACGTTAGCGGGCGACTGGCCTACCCAGGCCACTAGGGAAAATGTCGTTGGGCGCCGCAGCACTGGGCCAGGCCACCACTACCACCCAGGCTAGGCTGCTGCTCGGTGGGCAAGGCCGGCCCACCAGGCTAGCTGGCACTACTTCCCCTTTCTACTACTATTGGACGTTGTTGGACTCGACGGGGTGGCCCATCCAGCCACCCAATGCCCAGCCGGCTGATGGTAGTCCTTTTCTCCTTTTTCCCAATGTTTTTAATTGCATATGGCTTAGCCTTTGAGAAAGGCACACCGCCTTGAGCCTATATATAGCGGTGCCCATGGGAGTACTAAGACACACAATAATAAGATATTCTCTGAGGCTAGAATATCCCCCTCTCTCTTAGTTGCCCTCAGCGTGGTACTGTCCCAAGTAAGGAATGTACACGCAAAGTCAACGCATTTGTGGCATGCTGTTGTGCTGTAGGGATTCTATAGGAGATCTACTTCCACAACCCCAGTAGGGATCAAGGAGTTTGGGAGTTGATGCAACGCACCGTGTATGTGTGATAACTCGGGGGAGCTGCACTTGCAGCGACCGGGCCGTCGTGCAAGGACCTGGTCAAGGGGTGATGTGCGAGGAGCTTCGCAACCTTGAGGTTGGACATGTATGACTACATCATCCACGATCCTACATGAGCGTAACGCTCTCTCGATCTTCAAGGGTATGTTACCGTCTTCCTCCATTACTGCATTACTTCTAGATAGATCCTTAGGCATTCAGGGCGTTCCGTGTAGTATTTTTTTGTTATTGCTACGGAACCCCTACACAATGAGCCCAGTGCGGTATTTAGCATACATTCCGAATGTGACTAGTAACCATACTTATCCAATGGGTACAACGATGCCCCATCACCCCAGAGAATGACAACACCAGCAACAAGCAAGCTCAAGGAACCTACATCCTTATGAATGTTTCCTTCGGGAGCACGTTCAGTCTGGCTCCGCCATGGATGAGAGTTTTGGTGATCGGGATGCTGTTGCAGGTGGGGGTGCACACGATCGGTATGATACCCACTATGCGAGTGGACTCGGGTTGGTCCTCGACGGTGAAGGAGATTGGCTACTGCGACCACTTCAGTTGCACGACGGTAGCGTTGGGCCTGTGGGGCGCTGGATTAATCCTCCGAGAATCCCCTTTATGCATACACCATGAACCCATGATCCATCTATTATGGCACATAACCGACAAGTATCAAATTAAACATCCATTACTTAAGCGAATACAAGTCATACCTCAATTTATGTGATGCCTACCTTAGTCATCATCACCAGAAATTAATTGAAGCGTAGAGCCCGAGCCATGCCTTAACCTACATGGAGCTGACTGGGAGAATGTCCTTCTTGCATAGTTTCCATCGTCACCTTCTTCTTGACATCTAACCAAGGACATTCCAATGTGTAATTTGAATGTACTCGCAAACCACCTTCAGAGTAAAACAATAAAGGATATGAAGTATGGATGTGGTATTAGGAGGGCTCCATGAGAGGTTCTTTTATAAAATAGTTTCTTTTTTAGATATAGCATATACATATATTTTTTGAAAACTTTTGTAAGACATTTTGGAAACCTTTTGAAATGTTTTGGAGAACACTAGGACTGGGTCACCCATCTCATCTCATGGTCCTACCTCAATCGGTTTTTCTTTCTTCCGTGATCCCTCAAGATCACCTCACCTTCTCTGGTGTCCTTCAGACCACCAGTTTTCGAAAAATGTTTATTTTCCAAAATCCTTTTTGAAACCAAATCCAGCACCGCTCTACTACAGCTTTTCCAACCATCCATAACCGCAGATATGCCTATTCAAATAGATTTTGTAACATCCCAAAACTTTAATCAAGGTTATAAACTTCTAATCACCCAACTTAGGGTTAACAAAAACTTTTATTATTAAAATGAGTTATGAATGCATGTGTGTTTGCATTAGTGTAGAATTGTTTGAAAATACCATGCTTGATTTTTCTTGTCGTGGTGGTGGCACGACAGATGCCATGGATACACTAAAGATGGGGCCACTGTGTGCTAGGGGAATCCAGGGAAGGAGAACGTGGTGATTCCACGCACGGAAGTTCTTGTGTCCTCTCTATCAATGGTGTTTACAAGTGTTCTTGAAGCTCTTAGCAAGAAGGAGATGATGTCTCTTACCCCTCACTAACTAGCCCCTTAATTCTACCTTAGACAGAGAGTGATTCCTCTAAATGCCATCCCCTCTCTATGGAGGCTTTGGTGCTCCTTATATAGGGGAGCCCGGGTTACAATCCTAGGGCTTAGGTGGCAGCATATTCTATGAATATGCTCCTTTCCTAAAGCAGATGCTTCTTTATTCTTCTTTAACGGCTCGTCCGGGCTTTGGACGTAACCCGCATCATCATCCTCGTCTTTTGCCGTCACAGGCTACGTCTTCCGACTTTGCCTATCACCTTGGTCACTGCGGACCCGCTGGTCCTCCCCTTTACTTTACTTTGCACATGCTTCAGCTAATAAATCCACCTTTTGACTAGCGGGGGATTCCTTCTATTTGAAGCTAAGATAATCCGGCTAGCATATAGCTAATCCGGCCTACCCAAGTACCTGCAAAACAGATAAGCTTGGCTGACATAGATCTTATGTCGGCCGGACCATTGTCAAGGAAATGCCCCACGGGTCGGGCCACACCGTGATTCGGCCTGCCTTGAGGTGACCCGGTCAGCACTTTGCTTTCACCGTGCCATACCCCGGCTAACTCTTCCCTTTTACCCCGGCGTTGCCATACCCTGGGGTATCACCCCAACATTAGTCCCTAAAGCTGGTGCGGTCTTAGCAATCTTTTCAGTTGTTAAGGCCACAACAGGTTCCCATATCCGAATATTTTATTCCTTGGGCTGAGTTATCTCATAGCCCGGAGTTTCTTCTCTTGCAATCCTTTCACTCTCTCCGGGTTATTCCTCAATGGCTAGGTATTTTGCTTGCTTATCTGGGTTTCCTTTCCTTCTCTCGTACGCTTCTCCACATCCTACGTGGAAGGTAATCATCATTCGCCTCATTTGAAGGGCCATGCGCATTTACCGCGCCGGTTACTATCGTTGCGTCAGGTATAACTGATGTAAACATCCCATCACTGCAGCGCCTCGTTAACTGTAACGCCATGTCCCGTCATGGCATCATTTGCTCCTGTGGCCCCTCTTGTGGCCCTGCTCTGATTGGTCGCTTGGGACGCATACATGCTCGCTGCATGCTGCACGCCACCCACAAAGGATCCCATGACGCGCGTGGCGCGGTTAAGTAGAGGGTGCAGTGCTTTCCCAGGGGAAGTTCCCCCATTCGCGTTGCACCCCCCTGCTCTCTCTCTTCTTCAGTGCGACTTCGTCGCCGCCGGTTTTCTTCTCCACGAGCGCCACTGATTCTATGCTCCGGTGGTATTTCTTGCCAGCGCCGCCACCTCTAGTTCCAATCTTCACCATAGGGCCTTGCGCTTCCCGTTTCCCCTCTTCGGGGTACCATTACTCAGATCACCCCTTCGAGAGCTTCAATCTCGACATGACTGAAGCAGAAGCTGCAATGGTGGCGCAGCAGGAGGAAGGGGCGGAGGGCCGCGAGCGTGGATGTTGGGATGGCTCCATCGCCCGCGAGGAGGGCCTGGCTTGGCTCTACGCCTCCCGTCGCATCCCCGCCAGTGTCGCCTGCCTCCTCCCCTCCGGTGAGATTACTCCTACCCACAAATCTAGGGAGTACGTTGTTTTCTTGTCGCATTTCCAACACGGGTTCAGCCTTCCTACCTCTGATTTCTTCTTCGATTTCATCTCCACCTACCAATTGCAACCGCATCATCTCCCCGCGAATGCAATCACCTCTCTGTCCTCTTTTGCCTCCAGCATTGTAACACCCTCAAATCAGCCCTATGCAAGTTTTAGCCCTTTCCGCCAAACCCGCATAGAAACGATTCAAGGACACCCACCAGGCACTTTCATGCGGGTGGAAAACAAAGTAATACCATTACACAACAGTCCTCGATGGGACCCACAGAACATATATACATCAGCGGCTCCATGAGTCAAGAATATAGATATAATATACAAAGATCCAAATCACCTTGAAAACGATAGAGCGTCCGACTACGGACAATATGAAAATGGGGCTAAGATCCCTGAAGAATAACCAATGGCGTTCATAACCCTGCCCAGGCCAAGCCGGAAGGGTAACCCTGCTAACGACGTCGATCTCAAACCTGCTAAAACAAAAAGGGGTGCCGACCCAGGGCAAAGGAAAAAGAGGAGCGTCAGTACTGAGGCCAGTACACGGCGAGGCTAGAATTCGGCGGCTCTCGCCTACATAGGTATGGTGGACTGAAGTGGCAGCGCAGCGACACGAATCAACCTATAGAGACTCTGTAATACTGGCGGCTATTAAAGAGGGGTAAGAAAGACCTATTTGGATCCAACCTGATGCTAACACCACACATACCCATCCTGGTATTCCCCCTCGAGACCAAACGAGGAAGTCAAGCCAAGGAAAACTCACACGGTTGGCAGTTTTATTTAATCTTTCCATGGCAGTTATCCAACTTACTGGTCATCTCAGTAGTAAGTCAAGTTATAACGGTAAACTTTAGTTATAGTTGTCTATGATGGAGAAACTGTGCTCCAAGTCGTCCATAACCGCGGACATGGCTTTTCGAAAATATTTAACCCTGCAGGGGTGCACCAAAGTATCCACACGCACTTCGACCCTTTTTGCCAGATCAATTAACATACACCCATCGGTATGTCGGCGGGGCCTAAGTCATGACGTTTCCCAGACCCAAAGCAAGTACATGGGGCCACCCCACTAAGCCACCCGCAACGAAGTCGGCCGGCTCCGGAACGGACCCAGGGTTTGTGTCAATGGCTGTAAACGACTGGGAACCTGAAAGTGTGACTAGGCTTGTCGATACCGCGAAAACATTCCACATCCTAAACAGTACAGGTGCTCCACGCACAATCTTAAATAAAGCTGTAAAGCATGGCATAAGTACAGAATAGTAATAAAGCCCCAAACTACTTGTGGCCCTCGGTACAGTACTTTGAAATCAGGTAGTAAGCCGATGGGGGTGCCCACACACCCCACCTGTGGTTAGCACGCTCAAACTCGGAACAGGTGTCAAGAACTCGGGTCCTAGGGGACACTAGTGAGCGGTTAAGAACCAAATAATTACTATTACCCACCGGTGCCTCTACATTAATCTACTATCAACATTAATTAATAAACTGTAATTAGAATCATGACCAATGCCACCGTTAAACATTTGCCAACCGCCCAACAACTGTGGAACATCGACGACACGCGGCAACACCTGAGCAAGCAACTACGACTCGCAGGGCCAGCTGTCTATCAAGCAACGGGTATTAGGAGGTGTCCAAGGCAATATATCGGCTGTAAGGAATATATCTGGCACGGAACACTAAAGCATCGCGACACGGATAGCAATAGATCAACAGGAGGAAATAAAGACTAGAAATGCAAAATAGGTAGAAGGGGAAGAGATGCTCGCCTAGGAAAACACTGCCGAAGGATCATATCCGGAGAACCTGTCGATACTCGCATCCACTCATCGGTCTAATCCGCGAAGATGCAAACACTAGAAGAAACACCAGATGCAATATTTAATACGACGGCAGAAGATCCGGCATGATCATGATATGATGCAAATGCGGTGCAATTAGGCAATATTAAACGGAACCGGGGTCCCGACAATTAATTAGACGGTTCAAGTTATTTATCTACCCCGCAAATTAAATGTTGTCTTAACATGGCAAAACATGGCGATATATAGTCTTGACGGATTGATGTAGCAACCACTACATATAACTTGGTATATGGTAGTTGAATAAACAAAACAAGGTTCTTCTAATAGAACGGTAACCTAGGACATGTACATGACATGGTCCGAAGGGGTTTGTTAATTCAAAGGGTGCTAAAAGGGCATGTAAAACTTCAATAGTTGAAGTAAGCATAGCGGAGTTGGAATCTTCACCATGATGAAACTGTTAAAAGAGTTTAAATTCATCGGAGATGATGAAGATGCTTGCATTTGCAAGAAATTAAGTGGGAGCACTGAGACATATTTCTAATACATTATGTAGAGGACGTATTGTGATTGGAAATGATGTATCTTGTATTGACACAAGTTAAGAATTTCATTAAAATAAGATTTCGATGAAAGACTTAGGCATAACTCAAGAATTAGGCATCAATGTCTATATGAATAGATTGAGGCGCTAATATGGTTTTGCCAAATGTACATAGATAAGATGTTCAATGAGTTCAATATGGAAACAACAAGAAAGGTTCTTAATGCACGGAAAGGACTGAATCAAGATTCAAGTGTGTTGACACGAGATTCAAGTGTTTTGACACTTGGTGAAATCACAAGAATATTTTGATCAATCATTCTTTGAGATGTACACATCCAGATATGTCCTATGCTCTAAATGTTATGAGCATATACCAGAATGACTCATAAGATGATCATTGGACAATAGTAGGGATATTCCTATGATCTTTGGAAGAACTAAGAATATATTATACAAGGTAGTTCATTGTAAAGTGTTACATTGATACTAGTTTTGTCACAAGATACAAATTAAATTTATCTCAATTTAGACTATGGGTGGCACAATATAATGGAAAGGATGTTCCATGATGGATTTGGATGAGTTCCAAAGTTGAGATATTGTGACGGATACTACAACAAAAGGCTAAGTATATAACTGCTATAGTAGCAGCAAAGGAGGGCATTTGTGTTAAGTAGTTTGTTATCAAACTAGGTGTGGTTCAAAGTGGGCTAAAACTATGAAGATATATTGTGTGACAGTAATATCAACATATTTTGAGCCGAAGGAACTAAAGGTCTCACCAAAGGACCAAAATTATACAATGCCATCTCATTGCAGAATGAGTAATACGTAGAGACGCAAGGACATGCAAATACACATGGACCTGGAAGTGTCAGATCCGATGATTATGTTTACCACTAGCAATAGTGTCTATACAACACCAGAAAGCCATAGGTGTTGAATGCACAAGTTTTTAACTAGATTATTGACTCTAGTGCAAGTGGGAGACTGTTGAAGATATGCCCAAGAGGCAATAATAAAGTGGTTATTATTATATCTTTATGTTTATGATAAATTTTTACATCTGATGCTATAATTGTATTAAACGGAAACATTAATACTTGTGTGTTTTGTAAACATAAAAGAGTCCCTAGTAAGCCTCTTGTTAAACTAGCTTGTTGATTAATGGATGATCATGGTTTCCTGATCATGGACATTGGATGTCGTTAATAACAAGATCATATCATTAGGAGAATGATGTGATGGACACACACCCGTAGTAAGCATAGCATAAGATCAAGTCATTAAGTTCGTTTGCTATAAGCTTTAAAATACATAGTAACCTAATCCTTCGACCATGAGGTTATGTCAATCACCATCACCGGATGGGTACTTTGATGACATCAAACACCACTTCGTAACTGGGTGGTCATAAAGGTGTCATTGGGTATTCTGAAAGTATGTGTTGAAGCACATGGACCAAGATTGGGATTTGTCCATCCATATGACGGATAGATATGCTCTGGGCCCTCTCGGTGGAATGTCATCTAATTAGCTTGCAAGCATGTGACTGGGTCACAAGGGATGACATAACATGGAACGAGTAAAGAGTACTTATCAGTAAGGAGGTAGAACTAGGTATGGAGATACCGACGATCAAACCTCGGATAAGTACAGTATCGCGTGACAAAGGGAATTGGTTTCGTATGTAAATGGTTCTATCGATCACGAAGTCATCGTTGAGTATGTGGGAGCCATTATGGATCTCCAGGTCCCGCTGATGGTTATTGATAGGAGATGTGTCTCTGTCATGTCTACATATTCACGAACCATAGGGTGACACACATAAGGTTCGAAGTTGTTTTAAGTAGATATGGAATGTGCGTTCAAGACCGAATGCTGTTCGGAGTCTCGGAATGGATCCGGGACATCACGAGGAGGTCCGGAATTGTCCGGAGAATAAGATTCATATATTGGGGATCATTTTCTGAGTTAGGAAATGTTCCGGAGTATTTGTATGAGGATTCTAGAAGGTTTCGGAATGTTCCGGAAGGTTCTGGGAGGTTTCTTGGAGTTTCCTTGAAAACCAAGGAAGGGATCAAGGAATCCTGGTGGGTCAAGACAAGGAGTCGTGGGGAGGACTCCTCCCCCCTCCCCAATCCGCCGGCCAAGGAGGTGGGGAGTCCTACTAGGACTCCCCCTCCCAATGCGCCCTCCCTCCTTTAAATAGAAGGGGGGAGGCACCACCCCTTGCCTCTTCTTGATAACTCTAAATCTCCGCCGCCTCTCTCCTCCTCCTTTCTTCTGCACAGGCATAGGCGAAGCCCTGCAGAATTCTCTACTCCACCACCACCACCACGCCGTGGTACTGCTGCGATTCCGTGGAGAAGATCTACTACCTCCGCTGCTCGCTGGAACGAGGAGAGGAAGGTCTGCTTCGACTCTCAACGTGTGACCGACTGCGAAAGCGCTGTCAGAACGCGGCGCCGGAAGGATCATCCACTCGATCTTGAGATCAGCAAGTGATCGACTACATCAACCACGAGATCCAATCTCGTAACGCTTTCGGGTCTACAAGGGTTAGTACCGATCTATCTCGTTGCTCATGTCTAATAGATTAGATCTTGGCTTTTATCTAGATTAGATCTGGGTTTTGTTCGTTCTTGCGGTAGAAATTTTTGTTTTCCATGCTACGAACCCTTCAGTGGTATCAGAGCCGTATCTATGCGTAGATCTGTTGCACGAGTAGAACACAATGTTTTTGTGGGCGCTGATGCTTTTGTTGTCGGTGTCTTAGCGTGTACTTTGCATCTTGCGGCCTGATGGGATGAAGCGGCTCGGGCTAACATTACATCTCATCGCACATGAGACTTGCTCCACGCTTGGCGTGCAACTTGCTTTGCACAAGTGGCTTTGCGGGTGTCTGTCTCTCCCACCATAGTTAAGATTCAATTTACAATGAGCATCTGACAACACTTGTATCAACGTTGTGGTTCTTGTTCGTAGGTAAGATTGGTCTTATGCGAAAGCCCCAAACCACGTAAAACATGCAAAGAAAATTAGAGGCGTCTAACTTGTTTTTGCAGGGGTTTTGTGATGTGATATGGCCATCATGTGATTATGATTATATTTGATGTATGCAATGATCCTTGTTGTAATATGGCAACCGGCAGGAGCCTAATGGTTGTCTTTTAATTTTGTTAAGACCTGCGTGTCTATTCATCTTGTTATAGCTTTATTCCAAGCAGTTGTAATAGTTACTAGTGATGATGGACAACCATGAAGCGGCGCCACTGACCTTGGCGCAATGCTGGTGATGATGGAGATCATGTTCGTGCTTTGGAGATGGAGATCAAAGGCGCAAGAAGAAAGGGCCATATCATATCACACTTATTATGAATTGCCTGTGATGTTAATCCTTTATGCATCTTGTATTGCTTAGATTGCAACGGTAGCATTATTAGATGATCCCTCTCACTAAATATCAAGTAATAAAGTGTTCATCCTTAGTTGGCACCGTTGCTAAGACTCGTCGTTTCGAAGCATCTCGTGATGATCGGGTGTGATAGACTCTACGTGTGCATACAATGGGTGCAAGCCAGATTTGCACATGCGGAAACTAAGGTTAACCTTGACGAGCCTAGCATGTACAGACATGGTCTCGGAACACGGAATACCGAAAGGTAAAGCATGAGTCATATGGATGATATGATGAACATGTTGATTGTTCGCCTTTAAAGCTACATCATCTCACGTGATGATCGGACTTGGTGTAGTGGATTTGGTTCGTGTAATCACTAAAACAACTCGAGGGATGTTGTTTTTGAGTGGGAGTTTATTTGTAATTTGGATTAGTCAAACTCAATTTATCATAAACACAATCAAAGTGAATTTGCATAGTTTTTTATAGTCATTGGCATCCGTTTACCACCTTACGCTTAGTTATAGTTGAGATAGTGGAACTATAGAAATTATGGATATTTACTTTACGAACTGGTATCATATTGTTTTTTGAGTGTCAATCTAAAGTTTATAAGTCCTATTGCAAACTTTCAGCAAACTCTATTTGCTCCATGAAGTTTAATAAGTATTATTAAATCAAGAGTAACAATTCCAGTGTTAGTATCTAATGTATCATGATTGCCTCCATGATTCTTGATACTCAAAATATTGTTTTTTAATATCAAGTTTATCTAAGAGCTGAAAGCAATGTTTCAGAAACCATCATATGTGAAAGGTATTGCGATATCTAAAACAATGTGTTGGTTACAACATGATAGAGTATACGTCCTCATATTTGATGAGAATTTGTGAAGGTTGGAGACGCTAGTCGTCCTAATCCTCCAAAAGGTTTTGAAAAATAAACATTATACTCGCAATTCACCTTTATAAGCTATAGCAGCTTGATCATGAAAGTTATCATGATAAGGATGAATAGAAGATGTAAGTAAAATGTTTACTACACTAAAAGACTACTAAAGAATGGAATTTTGAAAGAATGCCAGACATTTGATGAAGGTGATCCACTTTAAAGTGCAAGTCCAAAGGTATTGGTATTTGACTATACACACTTTGTACTATGTGTCATGTGAATGACACCACTATTGATGTTGATAGATTCTTTTAAAAGAAAAGGAATTGCTGAAAGAGAATCTATAAAATATTTGGCAGAAAAATAAAAGGTTGGAGATGTACAACTTAGGCATATAGAAGATATACATGTTATGGTTGTATTCCTTGCTTGTTAAACAATGTTGTTCTCCGGTATTGGATACCGAATTGGTTGGTATGAAGTGTCATACAGGACAACACAATTCATGAACTGCAATGGCCTAAGTAACAGCAAGAGAAAATGTGATGATGTTCATCGAAAACAAACAAAGGGTTGTTGTGTTGCTCGTTAACATCAAAGCTTGCCTTCAAGATTTGTTTCAATAATTGTTATTTTGATCAGGTATTATGACGACAAAAGGTTGTTCAAATAATTTCTGTATTCCATAAAAGATGGATGATTTACAAATCTCGTTGGAGAAATCACATCCATAAAACTAATTCTAAAATGTCGAAAGACAATTGATTGAAAGATCACTTAAGAAGTGACATCGCTGTTTAAATTATATTGGAAAGAAAACATGAAGAAACTCCATGTTGATGGAATTTTGGAGTTTTTTGATTTTGATCAAATGACGCTTATGAAACTTTTCTAGAGATAATTAAAACTTCGTTCATAGGCCAAAAGGGAACGAATGACTAGATGATTGGAACTTGTACATACAGATGTATGAAGCCCATTATGTGTAGTCGAGAGCGATGGATTTCAACTTCATATGCTTTCTCCGAGAATTTGAGTGAATATATGTATACTTACTCAATAAGGAAGAAGTATGAAACATTTGAAAAATGTTCAAAGACTTTCAAGATGAAGTGGAAAATCATTGTAACAAGAAAATAAAAAGTTTATGATTGGATCATAAAGAAAGATGTTTGAGTTACAAGTTTAGCAAAACACCTAAGATTTGAGGAATCGTTCCATGGATTTGCATTTCCCAAAACACCATAGGAGTATGGAGTGTTCAAGATATGTAATGAAACCTTGTTTGACATGGTAAGATCAAAGGTGTCATTTATAAAACTGCCATTATATATTAAAGATTAAAGCTTTAGTGACTACCACTTTTACACTGAAAAGAGCTCCATCGTGATCCGTTAAAATGACACCATATAAGTCATGGTTTGGGATAAAACCCAGGTTGTCCTTTCTTAAATTTTTGGTATGCTAGGCATAAGTAAAATGTTTACAACCAAAGTCGGATAAGCACGTCTTTGTAGGTTATTCCAAAGAATTTGTTGGGGATTTCTCCATAACACCGAGGACAAAAGAGTCTGTTACTTGGAACGTCAAGTTTCTTGAGAAGGAATTTTTCGTGAAAAGTTAAGTGGGAGGACAATAGAACTTTGATAAGGTAGTTGAACCTTAGCTATATGTGCTAAGTAGCGCAGCGCCGGAAAGTGTCCCGGTGACGGCCACAATGCTCATGGCTCTCGTGATTACAAAAGGTGTGATCTCGGAGATTAGAGTTCCTATAGAACCGTGTGGGTCGGTAATAATCAAATAGTAAGATTCGATAAGCAAGTCGTTATTGTTTTGACAATGATGAACCGACTACATGCAAAGAAGCAATGATGGGCCCTGACTCCATAAAATGACTAGAAGTCATGGAATCCGTGATAGTATCCATACACGAGAAATCAAGTTTCTGAACTTAGAAGACCGTCCGGAAAGGCGTGAAGCCTATCGGTCGTGTTTGGATCTATAAAGAAATAGACATGGATGTTTCAAATCTATGAAATAGTCGACATGTCGGAAAGAGTTTACGACAATGTTCAAGGAATTGACTATGATAAGATTTGATCTTTCATAGCGATATATGGTCTTGACGGATTGATGTAGCAACCACTACATATAACTTGGTATATGGTAGTTGAATAAACAAAACAAGGTTCTTCTAATAGAACGGTAACCTAGGACATGTACATGACATGGTCCGAAGGGTTTTGTTAATTCAAAGGGTGCTAAAAGGGCATGTAAAACTTCAATAGTTGAAGTAAGCATAGCGGAGTTGGAATCTTCACCATGATGAAACTGTTAAAAGAGTTTAAATTCATCGGAGATGATGAAGATGCTTGCATTTGCAAGAAATTAAGTGGGAGCACTGAGACATATTTCTAATACATTATGTAGAGGACGTATTGTGATTGGAAATGATGTATCTTGTATTGACACAAGTTAAGAATTTCATTAAAATAAGATTTCGATGAAAGACTTAGGCATAACTCAAGAATTAGGCATCAATGTCTATATGAATAGATTGAGGCGCTAATATGGTTTTGCCAAATGTACATAGATAAGATGTTCAATGAGTTCAATATGGAAACAACAAGAAAGGTTCTTAATGCACGGAAAGGACTGAATCAAGATTCAAGTGTGTTGACACGAGATTCAAGTGTTTTGACACTTGGTGAAATCACAAGAATATTTTGATCAATCATTCTTTGAGATGTACACATCCAGATATGTCCTATGCTCTAAATGTTATGAGCATATACCAGAATGACTCATAAGATGATCATTGGACAATAGTAGGGATATTCCTATGATCTTTGGAAGAACTAAGAATATATTATACAAGGTAGTTCATTGTAAAGTGTTACATTGATACTAGTTTTGTCACAAGATACAAATTAAATTTATCTCAATTTAGACTATGGGTGGCACAATATAATGGAAAGGATGTTCCATGATGGATTTGGATGAGTTCCAAAGTTGAGATATTGTGACGGATACTACAACAAAAGGCTAAGTATATAACTGCTATAGTAGCAGCAAAGGAGGGCATTTGTGTTAAGTAGTTTGTTATCAAACTAGGTGTGGTTCAAAGTGGGCTAAAACTATGAAGATATATTGTGTGACAGTAATATCAACATATTTTGAGCCGAAGGAACTAAAGGTCTCACCAAAGGACCAAAATTATACAATGCCATCTCATTGCAGAATGAGTAATACGTAGAGACGCAAGGACATGCAAATACACATGGACCTGGAAGTGTCAGATCCGATGATTATGTTTACCACTAGCAATAGTGTCTATACAACACCAGAAAGCCATAGGTGTTGAATGCACAAGTTTTTAACTAGATTATTGACTCTAGTGCAAGTGGGAGACTGTTGAAGATATGCCCAAGAGGCAATAATAAAGTGGTTATTATTATATCTTTATGTTTATGATAAATTTTTACATCTGATGCTATAATTGTATTAAACGGAAACATTAATACTTGTGTGTTTTGTAAACATAAAAGAGTCCCTAGTAAGCCTCTTGTTAAACTAGCTTGTTGATTAATGGATGATCATGGTTTCCTGATCATGGACATTGGATGTCGTTAATAACAAGATCATATCATTAGGAGAATGATGTGATGGACACACACCCGTAGTAAGCATAGCATAAGATCAAGTCATTAAGTTCGTTTGCTATAAGCTTTAAAATACATAGTAACCTAATCCTTCGACCATGAGGTTATGTCAATCACCATCACCGGATGGGTACTTTGATGACATCAAACACCACTTCGTAACTGGGTGGTCATAAAGGTGTCATTGGGTATTCTGAAAGTATGTGTTGAAGCACATGGACCAAGATTGGGATTTGTCCATCCATATGACGGATAGATATGCTCTGGGCCCTCTCGGTGGAATGTCATCTAATTAGCTTGCAAGCATGTGACTGGGTCACAAGGGATGACATAACATGGAACGAGTAAAGAGTACTTATCAGTAAGGAGGTAGAACTAGGTATGGAGATACCGACGATCAAACCTCGGATAAGTACAGTATCGCGTGACAAAGGGAATTGGTTTCGTATGTAAATGGTTCTATCGATCACGAAGTCATCGTTGAGTATGTGGGAGCCATTATGGATCTCCAGGTCCCGCTGATGGTTATTGATAGGAGATGTGTCTCTGTCATGTCTACATATTCACGAACCATAGGGTGACACACATAAGGTTCGAAGTTGTTTTAAGTAGATATGGAATGTGCGTTCGAGACCGAATGCTGTTCGGAGTCTCGGAATGGATCCGGGACATCACGAGGAGGTCCGGAATTGTCCGGAGAATAAGATTCATATATTGGGGATCATTTTCTGAGTTAGGAAATGTTCCGGAGTATTTGTATGAGGATTCTAGAAGGTTTCGGAATGTTCCGGAAGGTTCTGGGAGGTTTCTTGGAGTTTGCTTGAAAACCAAGGAAGGGATCAAGGAATCCTGGTGGGTCAAGACAAGGAGTCGTGGGGAGGACTCCTCCCCCCTCCCCAATCCGCCGGCCAAGGAGGTGGGGAGTCCTACTAGGACTCCCCCTCCCAATGCGCCCTCCCTCCTTTAAATAGAAGGGGGGAGGCGCCACCCCTTGCCTCTTCTTGATAACTCTAAATCTCCGCCGCCTCTCTCCTCCTCCTTTCTTCTGCACAGGCATAGGCGAAGCCCTGCAGAATTCTCTACTCCACCACCACCACCACGCCGTGGTACTGCTGCGATTCCGTGGAGCACACGCCTGAGCATCGCGCCCGACCAGCGCGCACACTCTGCGCCTCGACCTGACCCCGCGCACACTGCTCCGACATGACCCCAGCAGCCTCCCAGACATCCCCGTTCGCCGCTTGACCGATAGCCACCATGCGCTGCGTCGAACACTGCTTCTGCCGCGCAGAGCACCGCCCTCTCCCGACCCAATGCGACCGCCCCATGCCCCGCCTTTAAGCCAGAAAGAACCGCCAGGAGACCGTGCACCATCCCCTACCTCCAGACGCGCCGCTAGCTTCCTGTAGTGTCGTCACTGACGAGCTGCGCCCATGCCGCTCGGTCCCTTCCTCGAGCTATAAAAGGAGGCCTCCTCTGCCCCAATTTTGCACACCATTCCACTCCCCTCTCACCACTGATCCATCCCACACTCTCCCCAGAGCAAGGTGAGCCTCAGTCCGCCAGAATTTCGTTGGAGTTAGCCGTTGTAGAGGAGAAGAGGCGCCGTCGATTGGAGTTGCGCCAGGAGCTGCCGCGGCCACGCCTCGAAACTCCATCGTCTACCATCTCGATCACCCCCATCGCCACGTCTAGCTGGAGCCCTGGTGAGCCCCCACGTACCCCCAATGTGCCGCGTTAGGGTTCTCTCTTGCCAGAGCTGTTCACTGGAGACGATGAACCACGGCCGTAGATCTGGTTCTAATCGTAAGGCTAGGATTGAAACATACTGGTTCGCTTAGATAGAGCCGCTGACGCATGGGACCCCCCTATCAGCAGCTCGCTGCGCCCGCACAGTGCAGCTGGGCTGGCCCATTTCCTTTCCCGCGCTAGCCCACCGGTTCAAATTAGTATTTTCCTTTTTAAATTGAAATCCTATTCTATCCATTTATTCAAAAATCCATTCAGAGAGATTTACTTACCTAAAATGCATGATTCAAATTTGGTTAGAAAGATATTTAAAATATCTATCCAAGCCCGTTGGATTTAAATCAATTGGAGTTAGAGATCACATATAGAAAAAATAACAAGACATAGAATTTTCTACATTCAAACATTTTTCAAAAATCAACCATAATAGCTTTTGAGTTGATTCCAACTCTCAAAAATCACATCTGATGATATCTATCTGAATATGTAAAAATATTTAGGTTTGCATGCAGTGACATTGGACTAGTGGCAAAATAATGCTATTAGGGCATTTCTAGTCACTTTAAATCTATTAAATAATAAACTTAAACTTTATAAAATGTGACCAACACTTTAAATCACATTCCCATGTATTAGAATATGTGGTTATGACATGTGCCCACATGATCCCATATTATATTTGGAGAATATTAAATCTTAATTAATTTCAATGAGTAGAAATTACTTTTCTCAAATAAAATAAATAAAACTAGTTCCTTATTTCTTGTGATGCTTATGATGATGCTAGATCATGAAGTGTGTGCCTTAGTGTGCTAAATAGACTTAGTTAAGTATTGCTTGGTGAATGTGTACCTCGTATTCATTTATAGACGATAGTACCGACCAAGTCTACGAGGAGGAGGAGTTCTACCCCGAAGAATACGAGGAGAATTTCAATCACTACACCAACCAAGGCAATCCACCACTAAATGCAAGTTAACCTAAGAAAGATGCCTTAGGCATGCTTTGGTTATATATCTTTTGTTTTATACCATCCCAAGTTTTACTTGCAAGCTTTACTTTCTTACTTTACCAAAGTTCCTTACTTTAGTATAGATAGCATAAAGAGTATAAAACTTGTCCTATCTAGTTATACTTAGATGTCATTCTATGGCATGAGATTGAAGATTAGCACCCCTCTTTAGTGAACACTCTTAACCTTAGTGGCTAGTGCTAAGCATAAAACTGGATCACTTTAGATGGGACTACTTGGTGAAAAGGCTTATGAAAACCGTGGAATGATGAGTCATATTATTGAGATGTTTTGACATGTGTTGAGAAACACAAATAGTTTATGATGATGAAAATGTTGAGGCATGAGCCTTAGCCCTTCTACCAAAAACTTATGGTTGGGTTCGGATGCGATACCATTCCAATTTTACCGAACAACCACAATACCTGAATTGGGTAAGGCTTAGACGGAAGTTTATATGCATTAGTATGGGTTCCCTCGCAGAAGATGTTTTAGCTGAGGCTACCTCTTGATGATGTCCACCTATGCAGTGCCCAGGATGGTAGACGGCCATGGCTGGGAGGCCAAGCACATAGGGGAGGTGCTTATACTAGAGTGTGTAAAGGAAAGGTTATGATTGATTATCCGCATACTAAGTATGATTGATTTAGGGTTATCCCTGACGGATGTATCGAATTTTGTGGTGAAAGTGTACCACCTCTATAGAGTGTCAAACTATTCGAATAGCCACGTCCGCGGTCATGGACTGTTGGAGTGGCCATACTGTTCCATCGTCAGAAGGTCTCAAAATGACTTGTGAAATGATTTGTGACTTGACTTGACCACAACAGGGGTGTGAACATGAAAGCTAGGTTCCAAACATGAAGTGATTTAGAATATTAGTTTAGCTTTCTTTACTTCTGAAGTCAGCTTAAAATAAACTTAGAGCCTAGATTTCCTACTAGAACTACCTTACTTGTTAGTGATAGTTTGCGAGTACATAAAGAGTACTCATGGCTTTGTCCCTGGCTATTCCCATGGCAGACTATGAGGAGGACTATCTGGAAGAAGGACAGCAGGACGACTACGACAACTAGGACCATCTCCCATTGTCAGCATTGCCTGTGACACTAAAGATGGAGCCCACAGCTACGCTTATTATTCCGCTGCTTGTTTGTATTAAGACTGGATCATGAGTTCCTCTATTCGTGGAAGACGTTATTATGGTTTGTAATGGATGATGTACTATGATATCCAATCTGTTATGTCTCGCAAAAATGGTAATCTTGGGATTGCGATGTATGGCATAACAGGCATCTGGGATTAAAAATCCGGGTGTTGACATAAGGAAGGAATCTTCTTGGTCAAAGGTTTTATCTTTCCACAGTAGCGTCAAGACGGAGGGCAGAGCGATGGACCATAGAGTACGGTCTGGCAAAGGTGATGTTGCCTATGTCGGGTGATGTTGGCTATATCGGGTGACACCGCCCCACAGAGGGGCTCAGAGAGGCTTAGGCCATGAGTCCGGATCAGCCTAGATAGAGAAAATAGGAGCACTGCTTTGCTATTCGTGTAAGACCTTATTATGGTTTGTAATGGATGATGTACTGTGATATCCAATCTGTTCTGTCTCGCAAAAAAGGTAATCCTGGGATTGTGATGTATGGCATAACAGGCATCTGGGATTAAAAATCCGGGTGTTGACAAGTTAGTATCAGAGCCATCCTGACCATAGGAGACCCTAGTTAGAATGGATGTCCGAACAAAAACTTAGTTTCAAAAACAAATAATGTGAGTATTTATGAAAACATATTCCCACTCCTATCCTTGATTCTTTCAAAAAAATTCATGTTCCTCAAAAATTCTTACATTACTACATAAAATTTGACACACTTGATCACCTCACTAACTTACTCATCCTTAATCCTTGTAGATGGAAGTTCAGTACTGCAAGTTCTACCAGTTGGGCAACGGAGGCCAACTGATCTTTGAGAGGGATCTTAATGCACTATATCAGTATCTTGAGCATCCGCATCCAGAATTCTTCGAAGCTCAACTCAAGGATTTCCCAGGAGGAGATCTACAATGGATGATAATTGCAGATCTTCGAGGCAAGATGGAAGCACCCGTTTCGGAGAAGATACAATTCATCGTGAGAGAGAACAACTGGCTAGATGGATTAGCCAGGGCCATGCATGAAGCTCTCGCTCGTCTTTGCGGATAGAAAATCAACTTGATCCTGGGAACTCGCTTTGCTCACTAAGCAAGGCGTGATTCTATGGGAATGACATTGGAGATGCCAAGTCACCCGGAGATGAAGCGCCAAGTGGAGAACCTTGACTTCCTACTGTAAGATAGACAGAAGGAATTGGACAATGCTCGAGCCTACGCTAACCACAACCTTGCCATTGCCGCCAAGAAGGACCAGACTTTCGCCCTGCTCGTCAAGGATCGTCAATCACTTAGCTGACAACGCGAGAAGAAGGATCGCACCATCGCTCGTCTTTGCAAGAAGGTGGACGACCTCGAGAAGACCATCCAGGAACAAGAAGCTCAGCTTGCAGCAAAAGAAGAAGAGGAAGAAGGTGAAGACATTCAGGGAGATATTCACTCACACCTCAGTGATGAAAATGACTACATGGAGGATGATGCCATGGATTTCTACACCGATGATGAGGACTCATACTTCATTGATGATGAGTAGATGCACTTGATCACTACCGTAGGAATGAGTTGTATCGGTCCCACTGTATCTTAGTTACAGAATGGTTTTTAAAACCATATGTTTTATTTTTATGTTGTGGTGCATGTGTGTTTGTATTGGGTGCTTGAATGAATAAATGAATGAGAAGTTGTTAGTTCCCAAACCTGAGTCAAACTCAAAGTCTAAAAGCTTTTGAAAAAAAACCATGAACCTTAGAACTTTCCCTCTTACCCCTTTATCTATCTCAATCTTCAGATGACTCCTGGAAACTCCGGAGGAAGCAGCTCATCGCAGGACTTGATGTTGTAGATTCTGCAGATGCTAGTTTCCGACCGTGAAGCTAGTAGAGCCGAGCGCCAAGCCAACCTAGCCACCCTGCAACAGATAGCTTAGATGGCCCACAATAATCAAGGCCATGGAAATCAGGATCATCATGGATCCAAGATTAAGAATTTTTAGAATACCAATCCCCCTATCTTTAGCAAGTTTGAAGACCCGTGGGATCCGGATGATTGGTTGCAAACCATGGAGAATAACCTAGAAGTCGCAGGAGTTGACACCAACGAGAAAATTCTGTTTGTCACCCACTATCTGGCAGGAGATGCAAGAGCCTGGTGGAATAGCACCCGTACTATGAACCACGGTCAAGTGATGACGTGGGAAGCTTTCAAGATCAAGTTTAGCCACACCCATGTGCCGCAAGGTTTAGTCACCAGAATGAGAGATGAGTTCAGAGAACTGAAGTAAGGCAGGATGACGGTAGTTGAATACCGTGACAAATTTCAGTCCCTCGCTATGTATGCACCTGATGAGATCAACACTGAAGCCAAGAAGAAGGAAAGGTTCTTGAATGGACTGCATGATGACATGTAGAATGTGCTAGTCAACAGCCGTTTTGAAGATCTCGAAGAGCTCGTCGACTCTGCCATTCATATGGAAGGGAAAATCAGCCAAGCCAATGACAACCGCAAACGCAGAATGATGCACCAGAGTGGATCCAACAATCACCAGAATTATTGCCCCAACCCGGCTGCAGGATATGCCCTGAGAAACAATAGACCCCCAATGTCTCTTCCAAGCTACCCCAACCATAGAAGAGGAAATGTGAAGTCCGGGGGAAATCACAATAACCCCGACAACTCCAACAACTTCAACTGTGCACCGCCCAAGTCCAACAACAACAACAACAATACTGCCCCAAGGACTGGAAGCAATGACGTGCCTATTGCAGCCAAAGATAAGTCCTAGATTACTTGCTTTGAATGTGGGGTGGAGCGTCACTACTCCAACGAGTGTCCCAAGAAGCTTCGAGCCACCACCAATGTGAATGCCCCAGCCCAGCAGCAACCTTGTGTCCAGCCTAGAAGGAAGTTTGCCCCAGGGAATTTGCTCAACCGCAACGGTCATCTGTTCCACGTGAATGTTCAAGAAGCCCAGGAAGCGCCAGATGTCGTGCTGGGTATGTTTTCTGTTAACTCAGTATTAGCAAGAGTGTTGTTTGATTCTGGAGCATCGCACTCGTTTGTTACAGAAGAATTTGCATGCACTAGTAAGATTCAACCAACAAAATTGAAGCATGTCATGATAGTTCAAATACCTGGTTCAACTACCAAAGCTAGAAATTTTTGCAAGGTTGTACCTATAAGAATCCATGGGATAGATTTTTATGCCAATCTAATAGTACTTGGAACCAAAGGGTTGGAGGTAGTACTTGGAATGGATTGGATGTCGGAACATAAAGGATTGATTGACTGTGCCAAGAAAGCCATAACCATGACCAGTAGATCTAGAGTATCAGTAGAGAATGTATCTGAAACCTTGCCCCGTCAATTCAAGTGCAACAAGAGTCTAGCCCAACCAACCATAGACCCAACCAGAGTAGTTTGTGAATACGCCGACGTCTTCCCAGATAAATTGCCGGGTATGCCCCCAGATCGGGATATCGAGTTCATTATTGAACTAATTCCTGGAACTAGACCCATAGCTCAGACACCCTATAGCATGAACCCCTCTGAACTAGGGGAGCTGAAGAAACAACTGGATGCTATGCTAGAGAAAGGTTTGATTCAACCAAGCGCATCGCCATGGAGATCGCTCGTTCTGTTTGTGGACAAGAAGGATGGAGGTAATAGTTTGTGCATAGATTACCGGAAGCTGAATGATGTCACCATCAAGAACAAGTACCCACTGCCCAAGACCGAGGATCAGTTTGATCAGTTGACTGGTCCTAGAGTGTTCTCTAAGATTGATCTTAGGACTGGTTATCATCAACTCAAGAATCGTGCAACGGATATTCCAAAGACCGTTTACCACTAGATATGGATTGTGTGAGTACACGGTCATGTCTTTTGGATTAACCAATGCCCCCGCTTATTTCATGAATCTCGTGAATAAGATTTTTATGAACTTTCTGGACATTGTTTTTATCGACAATATTCTTATCTATTCCAAGTCAGAAGAAGACCATGAGCTACATCTGAGAACCATCCTTGAAACCCTGAGAGAGCATCAGTTATATGCTAAGTTTAGCAAATGTGAGTTTTGGCTGAAAGAAGTAGGATTCCTCGGACATATTGTGTCGAAAGGAGGAGTCGCTGTTGATCCCGCCAAGATCAAAGATGTGGAAGAATGAGAAGCCCCAACCACTCAAACCCAAGTCCGTGCATTTCTCGGATTAGCGGGATATTACCACAAGTTTGTTGAAGGATTTTCGAGCATCGCCATACCAATGACCCAACTGTTGAAGAAAGTTTGAATGGACAGACAAATGTGAAGCAAGTTTCCAAGAACTCTAGAAGAGATTGATTTCAGCCCCAATATTGATTATGCTAGATATCAACAAGCCTTTTGATGTGTATTGTGATGCATCCAAGATTGGTCTCGGATGTGTGTTGATGCAAGAAGGCAAAGTCATAGCATATCTATCTCGAAAACTGAAGCAACATGAGCAAAACTACCCTACCCATGACCTTGAACTAGCAGTTGTAGTTTTAGCTTTGAAGACATGGCGTCATTACCTTATGGGTAACCACTGTGAGATTTATCCAGATCACAAGAGCCTGAAGTATATTTTCACCCAAAAGGAGCTGAATATGAGGCAAAGGAGATGGATAGAGTGAATCAAGGATTATGAACTTGACATTAACTATCAACCCAGCAAAGCCAATGTGGTAGTGGATGCTCTTAGCAGATTGCCGTGTAGATTAAACACCATGATCAAAGAAAGCCTAGCTAAATCTGGAAATGGTTCTTGTTTATCCATGTTCGTTGGTTCGATTTTGCATATGGGCTTCTTTGGTTTGGGTACTAATGGGATGCTTCAGAAAACAGTTTGGGTTTGGTCTGGTTTAGCCACAAAAGCAGTTGGGTGCGGTCAGGTATGGACACAAATGGGTCTAGTTCCAAACAGTTTCAACCCGTGGTTCTAAACTGGTTCTGAGATTGGTTCATGCGTGTCTCTCGAGATGTCGTCTCCTTCACGACAGCCTCCACCGCTCGGCACTTACGGCTCGCCGCACTGCCCCTTCCTCTTCCCCCCTCCCCACACCCTGCCCCTGCCCCTTCCCCTTCCCCCCTTCCCACCGCACCGTCTCCTCCTCAGTGTTGTCTTCAGATTCAGTGTCGTCTCCTCCACGGCCGCTTCTAGGATCCAGAGAACCTACAGCATAAGGGCGAGGCAGGTGGTGTAATATTGTTGCGACCTCGGACCAATAAGGATCCTAAGTCCATGTGATGAACATGCTAGTCCCTGGATCAATAGCTAGCACTTCACAGTCGATGAATATCATGTAAAACACAAGTCATTATTACATGAATAATCCAGAGTATATTTATTACAACTTGCATAGCTTATTGCTAGCTCAAATGAAACAGCGGAAACTAATTAAAACTTGAGTCCATCAACACCTCAGGCTAGCTGCGTGAAGACCCGCGATCCCTATGCACCTTTCAATCTTCGGATTCTGCACATAAGACGTGCAGCCAACAAGTTGGGTCAATACTTTGAATGTATTGGCAAATTACACCAAGGAAAGAGTAAGACTATCTCTACATGCAAGGCTAAGAGTAGGCTCTAGGGTTCATTTGCGTAAAGCCAATTTTATCAATGTAATAAGAAAAGAGCAAGAAAAATTTCCCTACTTTGTAAACTTTGATAAATAGTATAGGGTCGAGTGGAACACGTGGATATTACTCACCATGTGCCCAATCAACCTAGCACTTGGATATTACACACCAAGTTCCCAAAATCCTGCCCAACGTCGATATTACTCACGCCTTTGGGGTTTATAAAACGTTAGGTTTGGAAAAGAGAGAGGAAGATCCTTCAGAGGCTCCATCCTTCAGATGCTCAAAGTTGTTCTGTTTCCGTGAACACGACCGATCGATCAGATTGCAATACTCTCGAGAGGTTGTGCACTTTCCCCACAATCCACGATCAAGTCCTATTACGGACAAGACCATGGCGAAGCCTTCCCTTAGTAGCCCCTCTACCAGCTAGATCCAACCGTGCCAAGAACCTCCAAATGTTGGTACCCCGGTGAGGTTTCCCACTAAGTACTAAGCCAAGACAGAGCCCATATGTATTTTGGTTGCACGGGAAGCTTCTGAATTCTGAACATGGCAGACTTCTTTGATTCCTGGGCGGCCGTCCTCCACCAAAATCCCACTCGTTGTCTCGACAACAATTCTGGTCAGAACAAAACTTAGTTTTATTTTGAAGGGGGTGTTGGAGAGGAAAATTTCGCCCGAGAGAGCTCTCGTACTTAGAAAATGTTTGATCCTTTCGAACCCTCCCAACGGTACTTGATATATACAAGTATATAGCATATCAAGCATAACTTAGAAAAACAGGATAACCTATTGGGATGGAAATTCCTAAGCATAGAGCTACTCATGGCATACTACAAAACCGTACTTGCGAAAATAGTTCTAAGAAAATCTACCAAAATCCTACACATGCATACTACAGAATTTGAAGAGTAAAACATGCATAGTCAAAACTGGGACATAAACATGAACAAGTGGGGTAACTTGCCTTGATCCGAGCATCAATCTACACAACAGTACTCCTCAGCGCACTCCGAGCAATCTAACGAAACAAACATGGATGCAATCACAATTTGCACAAAACCAGTCATGAAGTCAATTATGCATGCATGCAACATGGTAATGTGCAAGGATGGATTCGATTTCGACCAAGGGTTTTAACCAGGGGTGTTGTTGGGTTGGGGATGTCATTAGAATGGACCCCCCACAGATTTCAAGTATTTTGGGTTAAATCCTAAATATCCAAGCTCAAAACTAGATCTACAACTCCAATCTACCTCGAGACAGATCTGAACACCCTAAGCATGATATGACAATTTTCTATAGAAGGTCTCGCCGAAACAAAGCCAACGCAACAAGAATCAACTAAAACGGAGTTACGGATAATGTTCTAGAATTAAAATACTCCAATCTAAACTTTAAATCCTACTGCAAGATTGCTATGACAAAACAGCAATATTATTGAAGATCTGTGTTCTACTCAAAAATATGAATCCAACGGTATATTATACGCAATTTGGACTAATATTCGAATTACTATGGATTTTACAAGATTAAAGTGTTTTTTGCCTATTTAAAAGAAAAACAAAAAGGTGGCCAGCGACATGGTGACACGTGGCAGCTCGGGACTGGCCAGCAACGCGCGTGTGACGTCGACGCGGGGATAACGCGGCGATGACATGGCGGCTGCCATGCGGCGCAACACGGTTGGCCGGCGCGGTTCGATCGGTTAGATCCGTTGGATCTCGATCCGACGGTCGGAGAGGGCTTACCGGTGGTGGCGACGACGGGCGGCGATGGCGCATCGGCGGTGAGGTACGGCGGCGCGGCGGTGCTTCTCCGTCCCGGCGAAACAGACGACAGCGACCGGCTCCTCGCCGTGGTCGCGTTCCCGGGGGCGGCTTCGGCTGTCCCTCCCCGAGGTGGCGGCGGGAGGCGGCTGGAGGCGGTGAAGTCCTGCGGCGCTCCGGCGAGAGATTGGCGGCGGCTCGGCGGCGGTGAGGTGGAAAAAGGGCTAGGGTTTCGCGGGAGGCATGCCGAGGTACTTTATAGGCGGCTTGCTTGGCGCGGGGGTCACGGAATCCGCTCCGGATTCACTGGAGGCGGTTGGCGCTCACGTGGAGACGGCGGCGTGCTCAAGCCGGACTCGGAGGAGGAGGCGGCTGACGGGTGGGCCCCGCCTGTCGGCGGCTGCAGGCGTGGGGCGGGCTGGCGACTGGCGGCGGTGTTGGGCCGGCCCATCCGGCCATTCGCGGTAGGCCCCGCTCGCTTGCGGGCGTGCGCGGTGAATAGGAAGCGGGCTGGCCTCGGCTGGCCCGCCTAGGTTAGACTTTTTTTTTATTCTTTTTATATTTTTCTATTTTGCTATTTGTTTACTAACTTTTGCAAAAGGACTCCGAATTAGACGAAATTTGTTTCTAAAATTTTGTAAAAAGAAGAGGGTTAGAGTAGGACTATAAAATAACACATTTGCAAAGGTTTTGGTGGTTCAAAAAGGTTTTACCCCTTTTAGTCTATAAATGACTATGGGGTTTAAGATGGAATATCTAATGCAGTTTTTGATATGTGATGCCATGATGCAATGATATGATGCATGCTTCTAGTAACATCTAAAATTGCAAAATTTTGGGATGTTACAAACCTACCCCCCTTAAGAAGAATATCATCCCCGAGATTCAGGTTGGTTAGCAAATAGGTGTGGGTGTTCTTTATTCAGGTCTTCTTCACGTTCCCACGTGGCCACTTCCTCGGAATGTTGATTCCATTGAACTTTGCAAAACCTGATAGTCTTGGTACGAGTGATTCTCTCGGCTGTCTCCAGAATCCTGGTGGGTTTTTCCTCATAGGTGAGATCATTTTCCAGTTGAACCTCGTCCAACGGAACCGTATCCTTCAGTGGGGTTTCAGCCATTTCCGGGTGACACTTCTTCAGTTGCGACACATGGAAAACATCGTGAACTGTTAGCAATTCGGGCAATTCCAACTGATAGGCAACTTCCCCTCTACGACCCAAGATTTTGTAGGGCCCTATGAATCGGGGTGCTAACTTCCCCTTGATTCCGAATCTCTTAACTCCTCGTAGTGGCAAAACTCGGAGATACGCACGGTCTCCCACTTCATAAGTCACATCCCTGCGCTTGGAATCAGCATAACTCTTTTGTCTGGATTGGGCTTTTTTTAACCTGTCTTGAATCTGTCTCACTTTATCTTCGGCGTCTTTGATCAGTTCAGGTCCAAACAAACTACGTTCTCCAACCCCACTCCATAGCAGCGGAGTCCTACACTTTCTGCCATATAGAACTTCAAAATGAGCCATCTTGATGCTAGTTTGGTAGCTATTACTGTATGAGAATTCCGCATATGGCAAATTATCATCCCAACTAGACCCATAGTCTAGCGCACAGGCTCTTAACATGTCCTCCAAGATCTGGTTAACCCTTTCCGTCTATCCATCGGTTTGTGGGTGGAAGGCAGTACTAAACTCCAGTCATGTCCCTAGAGACTCGTGTAGCTGTCGCCAAAACTTAGAGGTGAATTGGGTACCTCTATCAGAGACAATCCCCTTGGGTACACCATGAAGACTTATGATCCTTGACATATAAATCTTGGCAAGTTTAGCACTCGTATAGGTGGTCTTTACGGGAATGAAGTGGGCCACCTTTGTGAAATGGTCGACCACTACCCAGATGGAGTCACACCCTGAATGAGTCCGCGGTAGTCCTGTGATAAAATCCATGCCTACCTTGTCCCACTTCCAATCGGGCACAGGTAATGGCTGCAACAATCCTGCTGGCTTTTGATGTTCGGCCTTAACTCTGTTGCATACGTCACACAAGGAGATAAATTCAGCAATTTATCTTTTCATGTTGTTCCACCAGAACCTATCTTTCACATCCTTGTACATCTTTGTATTACCGGGATGAATTGAGTAAGGCGAATCGTGAGCTTCCTGAAGGATTAACTTCCTGATATCAGGGTCATCGGGAACAGACAGACGCTTCTCATACCAAAGTGTTTCTTGCTCATCCGTGTGAAACCCTTTTGCTTTACCCTTGCTTATATTAGCTCTTATTTCTTCCAACTCTTTGTCCCCCTTCTAGGCCTCTTTAATTTGGTCCAGAAGCATTGGCACTATCTCCATAGTTGCTAAGTATCCTCCGGAACTATTTCCAACCTGAGGTCCTTGAATTGTTCACACAAATCATTTGGAAGTTCTCCCACGGTAAGTCCATTTACGTAGACCTTCCGACTTAAGGCGTCAGCCACAACGTTGGCCTTTCCAGGATGGTACTGCAGTTCCAAGTCATAGTCCTTGATGAGCTCAAGCCATCTCCTTTGCCTCATATTTAATTCCTTTTGAGTGAATATGTATTTAAGGCTCTTGTGATCCGTGAACACATCACAATGTTTGCCCATTAGGTAATGTCTCCATACCTTGAGCGCATGCACAACTGATGCTAGTTCCAAATTGTGCGCGGGGTAGTTATTCTCATGGTTCTTAAGTTGCCGAGAGGCGTAAGACACTACTTTTCCATCTTGCATCAGAACACTACCCATTCCTTGTCGAGAAGCGTCGCAATAGACTTAGAAATCCTTTTGGATATTAGGGAGACACAAAACTGGTGCTGTTACTAGACGCTTCTTTAATTCCTGGAAACTTGCTTCACAGTCCTCTGTCCATTGAAACTTCTTCTCTTTCTTCAGCAACTCTGTCATAGGCTTTGCTATCTTGGAAAAGTTTTCAATGAATCTTCGGTAATATCTCGCAAGGCCCAGGAAACTCCTAACGTCACCCACATTCTTAGGAGACTCCCATTCTGTAACGGAAGCTACCTTACTTGGGTCCACGGCAACAACTTCAGCTGATACAATATGACCAAGGAATCCCACTTCTTTCAACCAGAACTCACATTTGCTAAATTTGGCATACAACTTGTGTTCCCTTAACTTTTCCATGATTAGGCGCAGGTGCCTCTCATGTTACTTCTCGTCCTTGGCGTATATGAGTATGTCATCAATGAATACCACAACAAACTTATCCAAGTACTCCATGGACACCTTGTTCATCATAGTCATGAAGTATGCTGGGGCATTGGTTAAGCCAAACGACATCACGGTGTACTCATACAATCCGTATCTTGTGGTGAAGGCTGTCTTGGGTACATCCTGTTCTCAGATCTTTAACTGAAAATAACCTGATCGGAGATCAATCTTAGAGAAAACACTAGCTCCCTTTAATTGGTCAAACAGGTCGTTAATATTGGGTAGAGGGTACTTGTTTTTGATTGTTACTTCATTCAACGACCGGTAGTCCACGACTAGCCTCTTGGTTTTATCCTTCTTCTCCATGAATAAGACAGGTGCTCCCCAAGATGACGCACTTGGTTGAATGAAGCCTTTGTCCAATTGCTCTCTAAGCTGTTTCTTAAGTTCCTTCAACTCATCTACATCCATTTTGTATGGTATCTTTGCTATGGGTCCAGTACCAGGCATCAAGTCAATGAGAAACTCGATGTCTCGGTCGGGAGGCATCCCTGGCAATTCTTCCGGAAACACATCTGGATACTCCTTCACAATTGGCACATCCTCCATGCTAACCCCCTCAAGAGAGTTCACCATAATTCCTTTGAGTGCGAAAGCTGACTTAAAGTGGATCCTTTTCTTTTCCGGAGTCGTGAGTGCGATAGTCCTTTTGGCACAATCTATGACTCCCTCATATTCGGTCATCCAATTCATGCCCAAACTTATATCTAAGCCTTGTGATTCCAGAACGACTAGGCTGGTGGGAAAGGTGTGCGCCCCAATCCTTAGTTCTAACCCACGGCATCCAGAGTTTGCCACTATTTCTCCTCCAGGAGAACATACCCTTAGGGGAGTACTAACAGTCTCCGTAGGTATCTTGCCTCTATCCACAAATACCCTTGATATGAATGAATGCGATGCACCAGTATCAAAAAGAACAAATGCAGGTGTGGAGTTAAGCTTGAACTTACCAATCACGGAGTCAGGTGCCTCACGAGTATCCTCCACGGAGACATGATTCACCGTGGCTTTGACGAACGGATTCGGCTTCTTCCCATTTCCATTACCATTGCCATGGTTGTGTCCGTTGCAGTTTCCATTACCATTCCCATTCTTTGTCCTTTCGGGGCAAGTAGTCGCATAGTGCCCTGTCTTGTTACACTTGAAGCATGTCACTTCACTCAGATCCTTCCCATTGCCATTTCCATTGCGGTGCTTATGGCCATTGTGGTTATGTCCTCCATGACGATGACCGTTGTGGTTGTGGGGTGGTGGTGACGAATTGTGTTGCTTCTGATATGGGGCAGAGTTGTGCTTGTGTGAGGTGGACTTTCTCTTTCGGGTTTCTATACTCCTTTGCTTTGCTTCAACCACCACTGCCCTGTCCAGGAGTTCCTGATAGTTATCAAACTTCAGAGCCACAACCTGAATTGATATTTCATCATTAAGCCCTCTTAAGAACTCCTCATGTCTCTTGGCATCAGTGGATACATCATCAGGTGCATAATGTGCCAGCTTGTTGAAAAGGTCCCCATACTCGGAGACAGAGCGGTGTAGTTGCTTCAAGTCGCGGAACTCACGTCTCTTAAGTGACATGACTCCCACGGTTACGTGATGAGTACGGAAGGCTGCTTCAAACTGGTTCCAGGTGATAGCTTCAATATCGGGGTGGGTGACCTGGTAGTTATCCCACCATTCAGTAGCAGGTCCTTCCAGTTGGTGCGCGGCAAAGCGCACCCTGTCAGCTCCAACAACTTGGACGGTTTCTAACTTCTTGTTGGTGGTGCGGAGCCAGTCGTCTGCCACAATTGGCTCAGAACTACTAGAGAAAATTGGAGGATTCAACCTCAAGAACCGAGTCAAGCGATCCTATTGGGGCGGTGGAGGTGGTGGAGGCGGCGGGTTGTTGTTGTTGTTTTGCATGTTTTGAGTGAGGAGTTGGATCAACTGATTCTAGGAGTTCAGAAGTTGTGCTATCTCTGGGGGCATGTTGTTATTGTTGTTTCCACGTCTCGCCATCTGGAGGGTTTGGGAGGCAAGTTAAGAAATAGATAGAAAGCCTAAGGAATAAACTCCTACCCTTATGTAAACGCGAGAAGAAAAACACACGAGAAAAGCAAGGCACACAAGGCACATAAATCCACACACTCAGCCAATTTTAACTAGCCAATATAAATTTTTTGGTACTCATTACAATCGCGAATAACGTTCGGCTATAGAACTAAAGGTGGTCCAACTACTCTACTCATCATCCACCTCCTCATCCTCAATGATAAAGCCTTCCTTTTCCAGCAGTGACTTGTATAGCTCCATGTCCCACGTCGTGGCTTCAAGCTTCTCTTGAAGTTCCTTCACCTCCTGTGGCTCCGGTGTTGCAGCTTCGAGCCTCCCTTGAAGTTCCTTCACCTCTTGCAGCTCCTGGGTAGCAGCTTCGCTCGGAGTTCCTTCTTCTCCTTCTGTAGCTTCTTGATCAAACTTGACCCCATAGTCACGGGCGTGATGTTCTCCTCCAAGCTCCTCTTGGCTGCTCGTAGGTCCTTCAACATGGTGGCAAGGTTCTTGAACTCCATCTCGTTCTTTGCGAGCACTAGACTTTGCTCCCTAATCTTCTTGTTCTTATCCTGCACTCTCTTCTCTTGATTAGTGAACCTCTTGTCTTGGGCGGTGAGCTCCCCTCCTAGGGACTTGATCTTCTCTTCCAGCTCTTCAATCTTCTCGTCCTTCTCCTTGACTAGGGCACAAAGCTCATCATTCCTCACGATCTCAAGGCAGCTCCCCTTCTGAAGGTCATTGATGTGGAACTCCAAGTCTTGATATTGGATTCTTCGACGCTTGCATGTCTTCCTTTCCTCCGGGGTTAACTCGATTGGAACTCCCTTCTCATCACGTCTTCCAAAGAGTTTGATGTAGTGGGCTTCAACCTCTTCATGGTGGCGTCCGCAAAGGCATCCAATGAGCTCCTGTAAACAGATGCTAAGTCCTTTCTCCTTGGAGTCGCTGGTGACGTTGAGTACAATGGCCTCTGTCTTGGGTTCTGTCTGACTGCGCCCTAGTTGGATGACTTCAATCGCCCAGCATCCTTCCTTGTTCATCTTCCTCAACTCGCTTCCCTTGATTGATAGCATGGGTAACTGCAGTGTCTTGATGATGTCCAGAAGGCCCTCCCCGAAGCGCAGGCACTTGATGTCTTCGGCGGTGTCGTAGTAGAAGGCCATCATCTTTAGGTTAGGAGAGAGAAAATTAGACACAAGGTGATAAGAAAGAGAAATACTGGAAGAGTACAAGGAATATAGAAGGCAAAAAAAACACATATGGTAAAGGTGGTTTCCAATCCTAGGGGTCACGTCCTACAGGCAACTTTGTGCTCTAATACCATCTGTTGCGACCTCGGACCAATAAGGATCCTAAGTCCATCTGATTAACATGCTAGTCCCTAGATCAATAGCTAGCACTTCACAGTCGATGAATATCATGTAAAACACAAGTCATTATTACACGAATAATCCAGAGTATATTTATTACAACTTGCATAGCTTATTGCTAGCTCAAATGAAACAGCGGAAACTAATTAAAACTTGAGTCCATCAACACCTCAGGCTAGCTGCGTGAAGACCCGCGATCCCTACGCACCTTTCAATCTTCGGATTCTGCACATAAGACGTGCAGCCAACAAGTTGGGTCAATACTTTGAATGTATTGGCAGATTACACCAAGGAAAGAGTAAGACTATCTCTACATGCAAGGCTAAGAGTAGGCTCTGGGGTTCATTTGCGTAAAGCCAATTTTATCAATGTAATAAGAAAAGAGGAAGAAAATTTTCCCTACTTTGTAAACTTTGATAAATAGTATAGGGTCGAGTGGAACACGTGGATATTACTCACCATGTTCCCAATCAACCTAGCACTTGGATATTACACACCAAGTTCCCAAAATCCCGCCCAACGGCGATATTACCCACGCCTTTGGGGTTTATAAAACAATAGGTTTGGAAAAGAGAGAGGAAGATCCTTCAGAGGCTCCATCCTTCAGATGCTCAAAGTTGTTCTGTTTCCGTGAACATGGCTGATCGATCAGATTGCAATACTCTCGAGAGGTTGTGCACTTTCCCCATAATCCACGATCAAGTCCTATTACAGACAAGACCATGGCGAAGCCTTCCCTTAGTAGCCCCTCTACCAGCTGGATCCAACCGTGCCAAGAACCTCCAAATGTTGGTACCCGGTGAGGTTTCCCACTAAGTATTAAGCCAAGACAGAGCCCATATGTATTGTGGTTGCACGTGAAGCTTCTGAATTCTGAAACATGGTAGACTTCTTTGATTCCTAGGCGGCCGTCCTCCACCAAAATCCCACTCGTTGTCCCGACAACCATTCCACCCAGAAGAAAACTTAGTTTTATTTTGAAGGGGGTGTTGGAGAGGAAAAGTTCACTCGAGAGAGCTCTCGTACTTAGAAATGTTTGAGTCTTTCGAACCCTCCCAACGGTACTTGATATATACAAGTATATAGCATAGCAAGCATAACTTAGAAAAACAGGATAACCTATTGGGATGGAAATTCCTAAGCATAGAGCTACTCATGGCATACTACAAAACCGTACTTGCGAAAATAGTTCTAAGAAAATCTACCAAAATCCTACACATGCATACTACAGAATTTGAAGAGTAAAACATGCATAGTCAACACTGGGACATAAACATGAACAAGTGGTGTAACTTGCCTTGATCCGAGCAGCAATCTACACAACAGTACTTCTCAGCGCACTCCGAGCAATCTAACGAAACAAACATGGATCCAATCACAATTTGCACAAAACAAGTCACGAAGTCAATTATGCATGCATGCAACATGGTAATGTGCAAGGATGGATTTGATTTTGACCAAGGGTTTTAACCAGGGGTGTTGTTGGGTTGGGGATGTCATTAGAATCGATCCCCCACAGATTTCAAGTATTTTGGGTTAAACCCTAAATAACCAAGCTCAAAACTAGATCTACAACTCCAATCTACCTCGAGACAGATCTGAACACCCTAAGCATGGTATGACAATTTTCTACAGAAGGTCTCGCTAAAACAAAGCCTACGCAAAAAGAATCAACTAAAGGATAATTTTCTAGAACTAAATACTCTAATCTAAACTTTAAATTCTACTGCAAGATTGCTATGACAAACCAGCAATATTATTGTTGATCTGTGTTCTACTCGAAAATATGAATCCAACGGTATATTATACGCAATTTGGACTAATATTCGAATTACTATAGATTTTACAAGATTAAAGTGTTTTCTGCCTATTTAAAAGAAAAACAAAAAGGTGGCCAGCGACGTGGTGACACATGGCGGCTCGGGACTGGCCAGCGACGCGCGTGTGATGTCGACGCGGGGATGACGCGGCGACGACGTGGCGGCTGCCACGTGGCGCAACGCGGTTGGCCGGCGCGGTTCGGTCGGTTAGATCCGTTGGATCTCGATCCGACCGTCGGAGAGGGCTTACCGGTGGTGGCGACGACGGGCGGCGGTGGCGCGTCGGCGGCGAGGTACGGCGGCACGGCGGTGCTTCTCCGGCCCGGCGAAACAGACAACGGCGACCGGCTCCTCGTCGTGGTCGCGTTCCCGGGGGCGGCTTCAGCTGTCCCTCCCCGAGGTGGCGGCGGGCGGCGGCTGGAGGCGGTGAAGTCCTGCGGCAGCAAGAGATCGGCGGCGGCTCGGCGGCAGTGGGGCGGAAAAAGGGCTAGGGTTTCGCGGGAGGCGTGCCGGGGTACTTTATAGGCGACTTGCTTGGCGCGGGGGTCACGAAATCCGCTCCGGATTCGCCGGAGGCGGTTGGCGCTGACGCGGAGACGGCGGCGTGCTCGAGCCGGACTCAGAGCAGGAGGCGGCTGACGGGTGGGGCCCGCCTATCGGCGGCTGCAGGCGTGGGGCGGGCTGGCGACTGGCGGCGGTGTTGGGCCGGCCCTCCGGCCGTTCGCGGTAGGCGCCGCTCGCTTGCGGGCGTGCGCGGTGAATAGGAAGCGGGCTGGCCTCGGCTGGCCCGCCTAGGTTAGACTCTTTTGTTTATTCTTTTTATTTTTTCTGTTTTGCTATTTGTTTACTAACTTTTGCAAACGGACTCCGAATTAGACGAAATTTCTTTCTAAAATATTGTAAAAAGAAGAGGGTTAGAGTAGGACTATAAGATAACACTTTTGCAACATTCGATTCGTTTCAGTTCTATTTGAAACATTCGATTCTTTTGGTGGTTCAAAAAGGTTTTACCCCTTTTAGTCTATAAATGACTATGGGGTTTAAGAGGGAATATCTAATGCAGTTTTTGATATGTGATGCCATGATGCAATAATATGATGCATGCTTCTAGTAATTTTGGGATGTTACAAATATATGTGTTCGCAGAGGAGAAGAGGAGCGACGACAAGCGAGGCGCCGTAGCAACCTGTAGTCATTGCCTCAAATAATTGTATCAGATTCAGAAATGATAGAGGTTACCAAGATCTACCTGAGAGGTATGTTGCTCATCCCTAGGTTTCTTTGTCAGGTCCCAATAGGGATCGACATGCTTACCACTCAAATCTCACATATGAATTGGAATTAAATGGAAACAATCACTCAAGAATAGCCACAATCAAGATCTGGGAGGTAGACGCCTCCTTCAGATATGCATATATTGAGAAGAGTATATTTATCTGTAGTTTTGCATCGAGGCAATAATAGAATAGAGATTAGGAAGGTGCCAGACGCAGCTGGACTTTAAAGGACACCGTAGTCGATTTTACAGCCAGGTGTTAACAATAAACGTCAACAGTGGAAAGTAAGACAGTGGGAGTTACTACTCCAATCGGTATCCGTCCATCTCCATCGTTCATTACTTGTCAGCATCCTGACATTACCCCTCCTTCGGTAGTTACTTGTCCTCAAGGAACTGAGTTGGTGAGGCACCAGGTACCCATGGTTGTTCTGAAGAATTCCGGGAAAATCTTCTTGATGAAATCTGCGTCTTCCCAGGTGGCTTCTTCAGGCGACAACCCTTCCCACTGGATGAGCCATTGGACGACAGCGACATTGTTGCGAGGAATCTGTCTGATATGAAGCACAGTAGTAGGAGTAGTGTGTACCTTTCCATTTGCATCAATTAGTGGTAAATCTGGACAAGGAACCACTGTTGGACCAATGTGCTTCTTCAGTTGGCTGACATGAAAAACAGGGTGTATCTTAACACCTTCTGGGAACAGAAGTTTGTATGCCCGAGTACCCACTTTTTGTAAGATCCTAAAAGGACCATAGTACTTAGTGTGTAACTTGATAGCTCCTCTTATACCAAAAGCAGCCATTCGATATGGCTGCATTTTCAAGTATGCCATGTCACCGACTTCAAAAGTTCTCTCACTTCTGTGGGCATCTGTGAACTTCTTCATCCTAGATGTTGCTTGTGCTAGGTGTTGCTTCAATTGTGTCAGCATTTGTTGCTTGGCTGTAACAAAATCTGCAGCCTCAAGTTCATCTGGTCCAGGTATAGAAAGTTCACTAATCTGTGGAGGAGTAGAGCCATACAATGCTTGAAATGGAGTGATGTTCAGTGAGGAGTGAAATGAAGAATTGTACCAAAATTCTGCCAAAGAGAGCCAGGCTTCCCATTTAGTTGGTTCATTGAAAATCATGCATCTCAAATATGATTCGAGACACTGGTTTACCCTCTCAGTTTGACCATTTGACTGGGGATGGTAAGCTGAACTGAATCTGAGTTCCACTTGGAATGCTCTGAAGATAGCTTTCCACAAACCACTGGTGAATATTCTATCCCTGTCAGATATTATGACCAAAGGAGGGCCATGCAAGTTGATCACATTGTCAATGAAAGCTTGTGAGACAGATTGCACTGAATAGGGGTGAGCCAAAGCTATGAAATGTGCATATTTGGTCAGTTTATCCACTACAACTAGAATTACTTCTTTCCCTTGTGATTTAGGCAGGCCTTCTATGAAATCGAGTGTGACATGGGCCCATGCCATATCAGGTGTAGGGAGGGGTTCTAACAAGCCAGGATACTTACAATTTTCATGTTTGGCTCTTTGACAAACAGGGCATTGAGAAACCATTTTTTCTACATCCTTTTTCATACCTGGCCAATAGAACAATTTCTTCACCCTTTGATATGTGGCTTTAATTCCTGAATGCCCTCCCAGAGCAGACTTGTGCAAGGTAGCTAGAAGCTTGGATTGCAACTGAGTGTCCTTCCCAATGACTAGTCGGCCCTTGTATCTGAGTACTCCAGTTTGCATTGAGTAATCAGAATTTTCTTCAGGTGCAGTAATTAAGAATTTCTGGACCATTTCCTTTGTTTTGTCATTAGCTGAATAGCTGTTGATTACTTCCAATACCCATGTAGGAGTGACTGCTGAGATTACAAAGAGTGAACAAAATTTTCTTGATAGAGCATGTGTTTTCTTTGCCTCTTTTGTATTCTATAGTGAAATCAAACTCAAGTAGCTTGAGCATCAATTTATGTTGAATTCCTTCAGCAATTCTTTGTTCTGTGATGTATTTTAGGCTCTGTTGGTCTGATTTGATGATGAGTTTATTACCCAGGAAGTAGTGTCTCCATTTCTTTAGAGCTTCTAAGATTGCTAGAGCCTCCTTTTCATATGCAGACATACTAGCATTCCTTGGTCCTAGAGCCACACTATAGTAAGCTATTGGCCTCCCCTCTTGCATCAATACTGCTCCTAGGCTAGTTCCAGAAGCATCTGTCTCTAGTATGAATGGTTTGTTGAAATTGGGTAGAGCTAGAACTGGAGCAGTTATCAAAGCATGTTTCAGGTTTTGAAAAGCTGTCTCATGTTCTTATAACCACAAGAATGGAACCTTCTTCAACAAATTGTAAAGGGGCCTGCAAATCAGTCCATAATGTTTGATGAATCTTCTATAATATCCAGTTAGACCTAGAAAGCTTCTCAACTGACTGACATTTTTAGGTGCCTTCCAATCAGCCACTGCAGCAATCTTGGCTGGATCTGTAGAAACTCCATCACTCTTGATGATGTGTCCTAAATACTCAACTTGTGGTACCCCAAATACACATTTGCTTCTCTTAGCAAATAATTTGTTTGCTCTTAAGATTTCTAAAGCAACCTCTACATGTTTGCAGTGTGTTTCCTGATCAGGACTGTAAATCAAAATGTCATCAAAGAAGACTAAAATGAATTTTCTCAGGTGTTGGGCAAAGATTTCATTCATCAATGCTTGGAAAGTTCCAGGAGCATTATATAGGCCAAAGGGCATAACCAAATATTCATAATGTCCACTATAAGTTCTGAATGCAGTTTTCTGAATATCAGAGGGTAGCATTCTTATCTGGTGGTACCCTGATCTTAGGTCAAGCTTGCTGAAAACTTGTGCTCCCTGTAGTTCATCAAGTAAATCCTCTATGACAGGAATTGGGAATTTGTTCTTAATTGTGAGTGCATTTAACTTTCTGTAATCCACACAAAGTCGCCAACTTCCATCTTTCTTCCACTAATATGGTAGGAGAAGCATATGGACTCTGACTAGGTCTGATGACCTTGTTATCCAACAGTTGCCTGATTTGGGACTCCATCTCATCTTTCTGCTTGTGTGGGACTCTGTATGGTCTAATCAGGGGGGGAGTTGCATCAGGTTGAAGTGGAATTGTGTGGTCACACTGCCTATGTGGAGGAAGTTCAGCAGGTTCAGCAAATATATCCTCATACTGCTGCAAGATTTCTGTCAAGGCAGGTAATAGTTGTTGTGTTTCTTCAGGAGAAGATGAGAGCACATTAAGTTGTAGTACATAACCCACTGCGCCTTTGTTCAATAGTTTGTGCATTTGTTCAGCAGGTATTTCTCTAATTGTTGAAGCACTGTTGCAAATGGGAAAAGCGACTACCTCATTGCCATTCTTGTTTATCTGCAGATCTGCCTTCTGAAAATCCATTGTAAAAGGGCTGTGCTGCTTTAGCCAATCACACCCAATTATCACCTCATGATCAGGTAGGTTCAGGACTCTGAAAGTCTGCTGAAAGGTGTGTTTTGCAATTGAAAAGGTACACTCAGGAGCAACTGAATCAGACAGTAGGATGCCACCTCCAACCACTTTGACTTCTATTGGGTCAGCTTGTTGTAAGACACAATTGCATCGAATGGCCCATGATAGATCCATAAATGAGTTGCTGCTTCCTGAATCAATCAATGCCACCGCCTTTTTGCCATTTATATTGATATTTACTGTGGTTTCGACTTGAAAGTTTTCTGGCCTAAAGCCTGAAGGGAAATATTCATTAGAGTTTGTTGTTGAGGTTGCTCAACCTTGTCCTCATTGTTTTGTTCTTGTTGTGGTATGTTGTTAACCTCCTCGGATTGTTCTTGCTCCAGCATTTGGGATAAGAAATTGATGACAGGGATTTGTCTACACTTATGTCCTGGTTGCCAGTTAGGATCTCCACATCTCCAGCATGTTCCTTTTGTTCTTGGTTTGGGTACATTGTTATCAGGTACCTTGTTCACCACAGGGGTGGTGCTGGCTTGTTGTTTGTATGGAGTGGTGCTACTTAATTTCTGGAACTAGGGAACATAAGTAGTCTGTATCTTTTGGGAACTTTGGCATTGTTCCATCTCTCTAGCTTGCCAATAAGCAGATGTGAGAGTTTGAGGTCTGAGTGGTCTCAATTGTGACTTAATGGACTCTCTCATTCCATTAATGTAACATCTGATGAACCAATCTTCCTGTAAATCAGGGTTCTCTTCTCTGATGTCTGCCATTAATTCCACAAATATTTTAGTATATTGTTTGATATATAGGCTGTTTTGTTTGACATTGTTGAACTTTTCAGCCAGTTCATAAGTGCAATGACCTGAAAACCTTTGTGTAACTTCTTCAGCGAATTGAGTCTAGGATAACTGTTGCTTGTGGAGGTTGGAACACCGAAACCAGAAATCAGCAGGACCAGTGAAGTATAATTGAGCTAAATGTACCTTATACTCCTCAGGAGCTGCAGCCATTTGGAAGAATTTCTCACACTGCCTGATCCAGCCAACCGGGTTGTCGCCATCAAAGCGAGGGGAATCCATTCGAGGCCCTTTTGTAATGGATTTGAAGAACTGAATTCTCATTTCTTTCTCATAATCCCTTGCATAGCCCTCCCACATTTGCTGAATCTTCGGTTTGTTGTTCTGGAAGTTGTGAAATGCCGGTGTTGGAACTTGTTTTGGTGTTGGAGCCTTGGCTGTGTTTGGATGTCCAGTAGGTCCCCCAAAACCAGGAGGTGCAGATCGTCTGCCAGTGTTGATAGGAGGCAAGTTTGTGGTTGTGGGCAGATCAATATATTTGGATTTCTCTTGTTCCCATAGCAGACGTTTCTTCAAGTCCTCCGTTAACTGTCCTTGGTGAGGGAGTTGTGATTGCTGGAAGGTTGGTGATTTCACTTGTTGGCCATCAGTCTCATCAGGATGACGGACATGTTGAGTGTTTTACTGATTAGGAGTTGGACGGAGAGCAGTAATAGCAACAGACATAGCAGCTAGTTGTGTGCTAATCGTACCCACATCATTGTGCATCTCAGTCACAGCATCAATCACCTCATTTTGTTTCATAGTCATGCTAGACAAGTCTGCTTTAATTTGTGTTACCTCCAATCTCAGCCCGTTAGTGTCCTTACGAGCTGCTTCCATCTCATGGCGCAGGTTGCGCAGTTCTACGAGATCTTCACCATCAATGCTTGCCTTAGATCCTCGAGGCATGATGATCGTTGCGTTGAGAAGAGGAATTTTACGTTGAAATTAATTCAACAACCCGAATCTCAGACAAGATCCTACCGCCGCCGCACGAGTCCCGCCCACCAGAGAGGCACACGAATCAAGGTCGCTAATGGAATTTTACCACTGGAGGGGAAAATCTCCAGCAACCCTAGCAAGTACCTGATTTATGCCCGAATTTATGCCCCTCGCCGCCAAGCCGCCACCGTCGAGCCCGTCAGCAGAGAGACGCCGCCGCCACCTACGCCACCGTCGACAAGCAACACCGCCGCCGCGAAAAGGGTGAGGGAGGGGTGGGATTTAGCGGAAGATCCAAACCATCCTCATCACACCTAATCGGAAACGCCGCCGAAGATCTGAGTCTCTGATACCATTTTGTCAGGTCCCAATAGGGATCAACATGCTTACCACTCAAATCTCACATATGAATTGGAATTAAATGGAAACAATCACTCAAGAATAGCCACAATCAAGATCTGGGAGGTAGACGCCTCCTTCAGATACGCATATATTGAGCAGAGTATATTTGTCTGTAGTTTTGCATCGAGGCAATAATAGAATAGAGATCAGGAAGGTGCCAGACGCAGCTGGACTTTAAAGGACAGCGTAGTCGTTTTTACAGCCAGGTGTTAACAGTAAGCGTCAACAGTGGAAAGTAAGACAGTGGGAGTTACTACTCCAATCGGTATCCGTCCATCTCCATCGTTCATTACTTGTCAGCATCCTGACATTCTTGCGTTGTATAAATTTCATGTTCAGATCACCAAGAACCTGGCGTTATTCTTGCAAGTTGCATCACGGTCACATGATTGGCCATGTGGCGCTTAGATCCACAATTTCTGGTGAGGCTAGCTTACCTAGGCTGCAGAAATATTCCTGAACATGCTATTTAGATACGGGAGGATACAGGAAATATTCCGGAACATGCTATTTAGATTTAGATCGACCATGTGAGCTTAGATCCACAATGTCCATTAGATAGCTAACTAGCTATTTTCTCAGCTAATATTGGAAGATACGGGAAGATGGGAAAAACGAAACGCTTCTTTTCTACATACTGTCACTTTCAGAAAAAAATGTCACTATAGTAGAGTCCATGTTAGCAAGTATTTTCACAGTCTTACGGGAGGCATGCCAGCAAATGAATCTTAATCCAATACGCACTAATTGACGTACAATTGATCAAGATGTCTGACTAGATCAAGATTTCTAACGATGGATGTCATGATATGCGATTTCTTTTGTTGGTAAGTCAAACCATCATCTTTTAGATAACCAGCTCTTCCAGTACTAGAATGCTGCTACCATAAATTTTTAAATACATTGTTCTTTGTCCATCAAGCTTCTGTTGTCATAATTTCGCAATAAGCTTTGGCTGTTAGAGATAACCGAGTTAGCTTTGTGTTTTCCTAAGTAAAGTTCTCTTGTTTAATGTTATATTCCAAAGTAAAGTTATGTTCTATGCTTTCATAATTTCATGAAGAAATGAAAGGAATATGGACATGCCTAACAATATTTGTATTTTCCTAAGTAAAGTTTTAGAGCAATTCATTGTTATCTCTAACAATATCTGGGATTGGTTATTGTTTAACCGGGACTGATGGTTCAATTTTGCATATGGGCTTCTTTGGTTTGGGTACTAACGGGTTGGTTCAGAAAACAGATGGGTGCTAGGATTCGGTACAACGCATCATGCACAATTATCTGTAACAATCTAGAGCATAACGTGCTGCTCTATAGTCTGGGGTCTTTGCCATTTGCCATTTGCATAGAGAAATGTGTGATGATGCTTTTGAGTGAAACATCTTGTCTAGGTAAAGGACAATCTTGTGGAGTTACTGAAATTTAGCTAATTTTAGTGCCTGCTTTTTTAGCTAACCTTTTTGTTTCTACATGCACTTACTAATCTGTTTCTGTTCGTATTTTTTTGAGCAACAGTTTCTTTTTCTAATTGTATTTTTTCCACATGTATTTATTCTTGCAGTGGTGTCTTAAATTTGAGGAAACATGGCTACTTCAGATAGTTCAGAGAGTCATGATTACATGGATGATGATATAACTCAAGTACCACGTGCTAGAAGGTCCAAGGTATGGGAGCACTATCAGCAAGATCTGGTTGACGTTGATGGTGATCTGAAAGTGGTGTGCAAATATTGTGGAGCAGAACTTCAGACTAAGTTTGGGACTAGCAGTTTGAGAAACCATATTGCGAAATCTTGCCGATCAATTGATGATGCCTGTAGGAATAGGTTTCTGTCGACCATGAAACCCACCAAAACAAAGCCATGTTTGTGTTTGATCCAAAAGTCTGTCGTGAGCTTATGGTAAAGTTTTATATCCATGCGGAGATTCCATTTTTGAAGTTTCAAGATCCCTACCTTCAGCCATTGATTGACTCAATGTAACCGGAATTTCAAGTCAAGGGTCGTCACACGATTCGCGATGATGCCAAGAAGATGTATGAAGGAATGAAAAAAGATTTGGAACTTGAGCTGCAAAACTTGAACTCCCGCATTTGCTTAACATCCGATATGTGGACTTCATCACAGAGCTTGGGTTATATGTCCATCACTTCCCATTACATTAATAAAGAATTTATCTACAAGAAGAAGATTATTAGTTTCAAAGAAGTGAAGTATCCTCACACAGGCTATGCGATAGAAGAAGCAATTGTGGGCTGCCTTACAGAATGGGCCATACGGGGCAAGCTTTTTACCTTGACATTGGATAATGCCAGCAATAATACTAGTGTATGTGACGAGTTAATAAAATATCACAAGCATGAGCTTCTTCTTGATGGTCAACATTTGCATGTAAGATGTTGTGCGCACATCCTCAATATTTTGGTTCAGGATGGAATGAAAATAATCCATGCAGCCATTCACTTGATATGTAAGTTGCTGAAGCATATAGACTCTTCTTCGGCAAGGCTTCAAGATTTCAATACAATTGCAAGTTGGATGGGTCTGCCTGAAAAGAAAGTTATCTATCTTGATATACCAAACAGATGGAATTCAACTTGGAAAATGCTTGTAGAAGCATTGAAATACAAATATGTCCTTACTAGTTATGCGGATCAAAAGTTTGAAGTTTCTCCTAGTGAGACAGAAAGGAATAAGGCAGAAGCTATTTGTGAATTCCTTAAAGCTTTTGAAGAGCTTACCTTAATTGTTTCAGCTCATAGGAAGCCAGCTGCGCACAAATTTTTGCTGGTTGTGCTCTGTATTCGTCATGCACTGAAAGATCCGGGTTGGCAGACATCTGATGTGTTGATGGAACTAGCAGCTGTGATGCTGTCAAAGCTGGATAAATATTGGGAGCCCGAGGAGAAGGGAAATGAGAATGCAGATCCTAATCGTCGCAGAAAAAGCAAGGACATTGAGCTTCACATTGCATTTGTCATTGCTACATTCCTGGATCCAAGGAAGAAAGAGGACTACTTGGATTTCTTCTATAGCAAGGTGTCTTCAAATGATGAGCTGATTTCTAAGAAAGTGGATATTGCTTTAGATTGGGTGAAAAAATATGTGAAGGAATATGAGCTACTTGCAGCAACAAGCACTACATGCTCGACACCTCCTAGTAAAGGCAATACCACCATTGGATCACCTATTGCAGGAAAAAGAAAGTTAGAAGAAGAGTTTGCGTAGCACAAGTCTCGTCGTAGGTCACATGTGCGCAAGTCTGAGCTTGACACATACTTGGAGGAACCATGTGAGGTGGACATGCCTGACTTTGATGTTTGTGCTTAGTGGAAAAGGCGTGCTGAAAAAATTCCCATATTGTCATCCATGGCCCGTGACTTTCTTGCAATTCCTCTCAGCATAGTGCCATCTGAATCTGCTGTCAGTTGTCGTGGTAGGATACTTGGAGACAGTAGAAGCTCGTTAAACTCGGATATGCTACAAGCTCTTGTTTGTGCTAAAGATTGATTATACATTCCAAAAAATGATGAAGGTATAATACACGTGAATATAAAACCTGTAGTGTAGTAGTATTCTGGCGGTGATGTGAATTACTTATTTGCTTCATTTGCAGGACAAGGACATGGAGAATGGTTCTAGCAGGCCCTGTAATATCCTAGGTATGTGAAGAATAGATCAATCGTCTGTCATCTTGTAGTTGTATATAAGCGTTTAATATTGTTATTCACTGAATGAGGTTGTAGCTGAATCACACAATTTTGTAAGTTAGTTATGAGAACCTGATGGTTTGTTCATCTTATATGTGTAGCTTTGACTTCCATTGACCAATACGACGTGTGTCTAGAACCTAGCTTTTATTCCTGTAAAAAGCTTCGAACAGATCCATGTTTTCTATAAGTACCAAGCTAATGTGATATAGTACTTGATAGAACTGCAAGTACCAAACTAATGAGTCTTTTTCGCCATATTATGCCTAGCTATATGTTGGCCCAGAACATGCTCTTCATTATTTGTCGGATTCATGTGGCAAAACTAACTATAATGATAGTGGTAGTATGCAATACAACATGCTCGTCATGCCTCTAATTCGAAATCTCTAGGATATGGCTGAGCTTTTCATGTTTTTGAAGGCCTTTAATTAACTTTGATTATTCTGTCAGCTTTGCATTCTATAGATTATTTTGGGATTCCTCTGAAAAGATAACGTTGTTTTAGACAAATTGAAAAGATAAATGAGTAGTGTTTGTCTTCATGATCATCTCTTAGGAGTTGAATTATGGAATTCTTATTAAGTGTCTTTGATTAGTTTACATTTCTTCCTTTGTAAAGTTATTAGTGTTTCGTATAAAGACACAATGCATAATAATTCATTAAGTTCTGCTAGCATCTAATGAATGTTATACTGATTTTCTTAATGTAAATGCCATGTGAGGTTAATCTGAATTTGACACAGACCATGGATGAATTTGTGGACTCGAGAAAGCTTGTCAGTATCATCAACAAATGCAAACCTCTGTATGTGCTATCGAAGAAATGCAAACCTGTGTGTATGTGTATGCACATGTGTGCATGTGTGTATATGTTTGTGTGTATCTTCTCTCGAAACGTAGGAATTATTATGCACTTGTGTGTATGTGTGTATTTCTCTCGAATAAATGCAAATGTCGGCACTTTAATTCTTTCTTTATGATGGTTCAGAAATATGTATGGTTCCTGCTTATACTACAAACAGTTCTAAACCCACTTCAACAAATGGCTTCAACCTGTGGGTGTGCAGTGGGTTTAGTTCAGGGTGGGTGGAAAACTAATTGGGTTTGGTTTTGGTTGGGCTGATAACAACATTTAATTGGTTTGGTTTTGGTTCGGTTGACAAAAATAATCGTACGAGTCTGGTTGAGGTATGGTGCAATTACCCAACTAATCTTAGATTTAAGCCCAACCAAGCTTGCATGAAGAGTTGGAGCAGTTTATAACAGAGCTAGTTAGCAAAGGATTCTTAGCTAGCATTTAACTTCAACCCACTTTGATTAGCCAGATCAAGAAAGCCCAGAAGAGAAATGCACGTATCGACGGAATCAAGCGTCGTATTGGTACAGGAAAGACACCTGGATTTACCAAAGATGAAGAAGGAGTTTTGTGGTACAAAGGACGTATCTGTGTGCCAACAGATTCGGAACTGAAGCAAGTTATCATGCAGGAAGCTCATGATACTCTTTATTCTATCCACCCCAGAGGAACAAAGATGTATCAGGATTTGAAGGAGAAATTTTGGTGGCACAAGATGAAGAGAGAAATCGGAAGCTACATAGCCAAGTGTGACATCTGTCAGAGAGTCAAGGCGGAACATCAGAGACCCGCAGGACTGTTGCTACCCTTGCAGATTTCGAAATGGAAATGGGATTCCGTCAGAATGGACTTTATCACCGGTTTGCCTACATCTAGTAGGGGAAATGACTCTATCTGGGTCACAGTTGATAGACTGTCCAAGGTAGCCCATTTTATTCCTGTCAAGACAACCTACAAGACTTCTAAGCTAGCAGAGTTGTACATTGCTAGAATCGTCAGCTTGCATGGAACCCCCAAGACCATAGTATCGGATCGAGGAACCCAATTTACCTCAAGATTTTTTGCAGAAAGTCCAAAAAGGATTAGGAACCAAGTTGAATTTCAACACAACTTATCACCCGCAGACCGATGGACAAACTGAAAGTGTCAACCAAATCTTAGAAGATATGTTGAGAGCTTGTGTTCTTGAATATGTATCAAAATGGGAAGATTGTCTGCCTTTCGCAGAATTCTCATACAACAACAGTTATCAAGCCAGTTTGCAAATGGCCCCATTTGAGTTCTTATATGGAAGAAAGTGTCGTACCCCTTTGAATTGGTCGCAAGTAGGAGAGAGTCAGATTTTTGGACCCGACATCCTATGAGAAGCCGAAGAGAAGGTTCGTAAAGTCCGTGAGCACCTCAAGACCGGCCAATCCAGACAAAAGAGTTAAGCCGACAAGAGACGTAGAGACCTGACTTTCAATGTCGGAGATTTTGTGTATCTCAAAGTTTCACCGTAGAAAGGAATGCAATGTTTTTGGCTGAAAGGAAAGTTAGCCCCCAGATATATTGGACCCTCCAAGATTCTGAATCACCGAGAAGAAGTATCGTATTAACTAGAACATCCAGAGGAGATGTCAGTCGTCCATAATGTGTTCCACATTTCGTTACTTCACAAGTGCTTAGAAGTTCCGGAGAAGACCGAAGTTTTCAAGAACATCGATCACCGAGCCATTGATATCATGAAGTGCCCATCCGTATCTTGGAAGAAGCTTTCAGAACCACCAGGACCCGGAGTATCAAGTTTCTCAAGATCCAATGGAGTAATCATACATAAGAAGAAGCTACATGGGAGCGAGAAGAGTACATTAGGTCTGAGTTTCCAGATCTCTTTAGTTCCTAGTTTTTTCTTAAATCTCGGGATGAGATTTTTTTTAAGGAGGGAAGGCTTGTAACATTCCAAAACTTTAATCAAGGTTATAAAGTTCCTAACCGCCCAATTTAGGGTTAACAAACACTTTTATTATTAAAATGATTATGAATGCATGTGTGTGTTTGCATTAGTGTAGAATTGTTTTAAAATGCCATGCTTGATTGTTCTAAATGTTGTGAAATGGTTCAAAGGTGAATGCCACATCATCTAGACCATTTACAAACAAAATTCAAAGAGAAGGAAATCAAATAAGATTAAATAAGGCAAATGGTCATTTTGAACATTTTAATCCACTAGGCCACTTTAGGTGTTCCTAGAAGAAGATTTCAAACAGAAACTTTCTCAGCTCTTTTCACCCCTTGCTATACCAAGTAAAGATCTATCAAGGACCATTTTACAAACTTACAAAAACATCTTTCAAATATATTTCATGGAAATTTGAAAATTGAATTAAGTGTATGTGTTAAGATCACACTTTTTCAAAAACACATCAAATGAATTCACCTTGGCAATCCCAAGAAAACCTAGTCTCTCAAGCTTAAGACAAGATCACTCAAAAAGTTTAAGTCAAAAATTCAAATTTAAATCTCATGCGGGCATTGTGTCGAACACTTGATGTGCACATATTTAGCTACCAAACTTTTACTGTTTTGATCAATGACTTATCTACCATTTGTCGCCAACACTTGTCCCTTGTCTCCCCCAGTCCCAACCAGCACCATAGAACCATTCCCCCTTGCTGTTTGCGCCAGTGCCGAGCCACCCCGAGCATCCCCATGTCGGTCGACCATGGACCGCTCACCCAGGACCGTCCCGAGCTCGCCCACGATGCCTAGGAGGTAGGCGAGACCACACCGTCGCCCCCTGTCCCTTCCTCGAGCGCACCCACGCCATGGACCACCCTAGCAGAGCCACGCCCAGAGCGTCTGCGCCATGCCGAGCACGCGCCAGAGCGTCGCACCCGACCAGCGTGCACACTCTGCGCCTCGACCTCACTCTGTGCACACTGCTCCGCCATGACCCCAGCAGCCGCCCAGACATCCCCGTTGACCGCCACTTGACCAGTAGCCACCATGCGCCACGTTGAACACCGCTTCTGCCGCATAGTGCACCGCCCTCTCCTGACGCAATGCGACCGCCCCATGCCCCGCCTTTAAGCCATAGAGGACCGCTAGGAGACTGCGCACCGTCCCCTACCTCCATTCGCGCCGCTAGCTGCCTGTAGCGTCGCCACCAACGAGCTGCGCCCACGCCGCTCGGTCCCTTCCTTGAGCTATAAAAGGAGGCCTCCTCTGCGCTAATTTTGCACACCATTCCACTCCCCTCTCACAATTGATCCATCCCACACTCTCCCCGGAGCAAGGCGAGCCTCAGTCCGCCAGAATTTCGCATGAGTTAGCCACTGTAGAGGAGAAGAGGCGCCATTGATTGGAGCTGCCCCAGGAGCTACCGCGACCACGCCTAGAACCGCCGTCGTCTACCAGCTCGATGGCCCCTATCGCCACTTCTAGTTGGAGCCCTAGTGAGCCCCCATGTACCCCCACCGTGCCACGTTAGGGTTCTCTTGCGCCGGAGCTATTCACCGGAGACGATGAACCATGGTCGTAGATCTCGTTCTAATCGTAAGGCTAGGATTGAAACATACAGGTTCACTTAGATAGAGCCACTAACGCATGGGACCCCTGTCAACAGCCCGCGGCGCCCGCACATTGGAGCTGGGCTGGCCCATTTCCTTTCCCGCGCTAGCCCACCGATTCAAATTAGTATTTTTCTTTTTAAATTGAAATCCTATTCTATCCACTTATTAAAAAATCCATTCAGAGAGATTTATTCAACCAAAATGCATGATTCAAATTTTGTTAGAAAGATAATTAAAACATCTATGCAAGCCCATTGGATTTAAATCAATTGGAGTTAGAGATCACACATAGAAAAAATAATAAGACAAAGACTTTTCTACATTCAAACATTTTTTAATAATTAACCATAATATCTTTTGGACTGATTCCAACTCTGAAAAATAACATTTGATGATATATATCTGAATATGTAAAAATAGTTAGGATTGCATGCAGTGACACTGGACTAGTACCAATAGAATGCTATTAGGGCATTTCTAGTCACTTTAAATCTATTAAATAATAAACTTAAACTTTATAAAATGTGACCAACACTTTAAATCACATTCCCATGTATTAGAATATGTGGTGATGACATGTGCCCACATGATCCCATATTCTATTTGGAGATTATGAAATTTTAATTAATTTCAATGAGTAGAAATTACTTTTCTCAAATAAAATAAATAAAAATAGTTCCTTATTTCATGTGATGCTTATGCTGATCCTAGATCATCAAGTGTGTGCATTGGTGTGCTAAATACTTAGTTAAGTATTGTTTGGTGAATGTGTACGTCGTATTCATTTATAGACGAAAGTACCGACCAAGTCTACAAGGAGGAGGAGTTCTACCCCGAAGAAGACGAGGAGAATTTCAATCACTGCACCAACCAAGGCAAGCCACCAATAAATGCAAGTTAACCTAAGCAAGATGCCTTAGGCATGCTTGGGTTATATATCTTTTCTTTTATACCATCCCAAGTTTTACTTGCAAGCTTTACTTTGTTTCTTTACCAAAGTTCCGTACTTTAGTATAGATAGCATAAAGAGTATAAAACTTGGCCTATCTAGTTATACTTAGATGTCATTCTATGGCATGTGATTGAAGATTAGCACCCCTCTTTAGTGAACACACTTAACCTTAGTTGCTAGTGCTAAGCATAAAACTGGATCACTTTAGATGGGACTACTTGGTGAAAAGGCTTATGAAAACCTTGGAATGATGAGTCATTCTATTGAGATGTTTTGACATGTGTTGAGAAACATAAATAGTTTATGGTGATGAAAATGTTGAGGCATGAGCCTTAGCCCTTTTACCAAAAACTGATGGTTCGGTTCGGATGTGATACCATTCCAATTTTATCGTACAACCACAATACTTGAATTGGGTAAGGATTAGCCGGAAGTTTATATGCATTAGTATGGGTTCCCTCGCGGAAGAGGTTTGAGTTGAGGCTACCTCTTGATGATGTCCACCAATGCAATGCCCAGGATGGCAGATGGCCATGGCCGGGAGGCCAAGCTCATAGGGGAGGTGCTTATACTAGAGTGTGTAAAGGAAAGGTTATTATTGATTATCCGCATACTAAGTATGATTGATTCAGGGTTATCCCTGACGGATGTATCGAATTTTGTGGTGAAAGTGTACCACCTCTGCAGAGTGACAAATTATTTGAATAGCCGCGTCCACGGTCATGGACAGTTGGAGTGGCCATACTGTTCCGTCGTCAGAAGTTTTCAAAATGACTTGTGAAATGATTTGTGACTTTACTTGACCAAAACAGGGTTGTGAACATGAAATCTAGGTTCCAAACTTAAAGTGATTTAAAATATTAGTTTAGCTTTCTTCACTTCTGAACTCAGCTTAAGATAAATCTAGCTTTTGCAAATAAACTTAGAGCCTAGTTTTCCTACTAGAACTACCTTACTTGTTAGTGATAGTTTGTGAGTACTTAAAGAGTACTCATGGCTTTGTCCTTGGCTATTCCCGTGGACAGACTATGAGGAGGACTATCCGGAAGAAGAACAACAGGACGGCTACGACAACTAGGATCATCTCCCATTGTCAGCATTGCCTGTGACACTAAAGATGGAGCCCACCGCTACGCTTATTATTCTGCTACTCGTTTGTATTAAGACTGGATCATGAGATCCTTTATTCGTGTAAGACCTTATTATGGTTTGTAATGGATGATGTACTGTGATATCCAATCTGTTATGTCTTGAAAAATGGTAATCCTGGGATTGTGATGTATGGCATAACAGGCATTTGGGATTAAAAATCCGGGTGTTGATAGAAGGAAGGAATCTTCTTGGCACTGTAGCATGAGCGTAGAGGGCAGAGGGATGGACGAGAGAGTACGGTCCGACAAAGGTGATGTTGCCTATGTCGGGAGACGTTGGCTATGTCGGGTGACACCGCCCCACAGAGGGGCTCAGAGAGGCTTACGCCACGAGTCCGGATCAGCATAGACAAAGAAAAGAGGAGAACCACTTTGCTATTTTGGGAGAAGCATATTCGGAGCATATGCCTTCCACGTATGCCCTAACTTGTAACCTAGGCTCCCCTATAGAAGGAGCACCCGGACCTCCATAGAGAGGGTCAGCCATTTTTATTAATGGAAAACCCTAGATAGTTGTGTGGGTAGTAGAGAAGTTCATCCTCTTCCTCCCCAAGAACAGCTCAAGGAGCTCTTTTAATCCACCATTCATCTAGTGAATACAACTCATCTATGTGTGGAATCACCACACTATCCCTCCCTGGATACCTCTAGTGCTCATTGGCCCAATATTTAGCCTATACATGGCATCTGCCGTGTCACCACCGTGACATTGACTATTTGCTCTATGACGTCAGTTTGGTAATCGCAAGCATGTCTGATCATTGTTGTTTCTTGGGGATCGTGCGCACGCCTCGCCTCTCGGAGTAACACTTGCAAGATTTTATATGGGGAATGCACTGGCACATTGGATCCGTAGTTAAACCATCGTGGCGGGAGTGGAGCAGTAGCCTGCCACGTGGTGGAAGGGAGCGCGGGGGGCCGCGCTCGACCCACGGTGATAAATAGGTCCATGGGGATGGGGTTTTCCCCAAATCGTCTTCCTCCTGCTGCCTGCCTCTCTTGCTCCTTGCATTTTTCCTCCTTGCGCTCTTCGGCCACACATTTTAGGTCGCCGACACCGCTACATCTCCTCGTGATGATGGGACCTTGCTTCTCCACCATGGCAACCTCGTCTGAAGACATGCTTCCAGAGAAGGGTGGTGGGTGGTGCGGCTCCTATGTTACAGAGGAGCTTATCCGCAAGTACCGGCGGGGAAGGTTCATCCCATCGGAGTGGGTGGTGAAGCACCGCCTTGCACCTAAGTGGAGCACGTCCGTAACCATCAGCCCGACATTTCACCTGTGGCTTTGGCTTGATAGTGAGAAACTTTGTCCTCGACCTCTTCGGCATGTTTGACCTCCAGCTTCACTATCTGGGTGAGAACGCCATCACACAGTTGTCGCATAACGCGGCATGCTGCAAATCATACTTAGGGGTTTGCTCGGACGCGGCGAACTTCCTCGAGTTCTTCAATTTCAAGGCCCAACCGGTGCAGAAGGATGGGACATTGATGGAGACCGACTGCTACACGATCTACCAGCGGCTGTCGTCCACCATGCCGCGGCTCGAGTTCCCCGACACGGTGAAGTTATGATAGTGCTCATAATTCTATGTGCACAATGCCTCCGATGTCGACTAGCTCCGGCTACCGGTCTTTGCCAACGTCGCCTCCACCCAGAAGGCATGGACCGTGAGGGGGTTGGGCACCTAGGCGGACATCGACCGGATGGCCGCTCGGGCGAAGGAGCTGACAGAGAAGGAGGGGCTGACCAGCCGGGACATCACCTTGTCCTGGATGTCTCGTCGGGTTCTCCCAATGCAGAGGTGGTCAAACAAGATATGCCACAAGTCCGGGCCCAACGACCCCACGCGGGTTTCCTAGCAGGAGGTGCCATACGAGGCCCTTCGAGACTGGCTCGCCACCATCTCGAAGGAGACTTGGAGGAGGGGTGGCACTACTCCGTCCAACCGTATCACCGGGGCCGCCTACCGACTAAGGTTAGTCTTCTGTTCTTGCGGGGTGGATTCTTCCCGAAGGGTTTCTTCTTGTCTCATATCTGCCCCTTATGAGTAGATTTTTACAACACATCTAGCAGAGGATGGCATAGGTGACCATGAGCTCCCAAACTTATTGCCCGACCTCAAGCGGCCAAATTACCGCGTGACGGAGCCAGAGTGCTTCCCCACTCGGGATGTCAGGACCCGCCTAGTGAGTGCCTTTTCCTTACGTTCGTTTGCCAGTCTATGTCTTTAGCCGTATGCTGATATTGGGCTTATATTGGTGTAGCCGCACACAACGACCGTGTCCCTGCAGTTTACTCCTACCGCCACCAGGCTCACCTAGGTGTTTGCGGCCGGGCATGAGATAGTCGGTGTGAACCCAGATGGCCACATCGCGCAGGCGGGTGAGACCACCTACCAGGTGGGGGAGCATGTGGAGGTTGCACCAGAAGCCTCCGTGCAGCCGGCTGTAGGCGACATCAGTGGGGTGGTGGCTTTCGTCTCTGGTCGGGTTTCATGAGCCGTTGCTAGCTACCAGCGACGAGGAGGAGGTGCTGTTGACTGGCTACAAGATGACTCCGGACTTGCTAATGCTGGATACCATCTTGGCCCAGCTCTCCGAGTCGGCACCTGTTTCCCTCGACCGGGCGCGCCACCTGGTGGAGATGATGGACCAGGGGCTTGGCAAGGACAAGGCGCTGGGCGCTTCTTTAGAGGTGAGTATCTCTTCAGATTTTTGTTCCTTTTCTCTAGCTGGTTTGGTAATTTACTTATTCGCTTCCTATTTCTCCAAAGAAAGCTTTTGCTGAGATGACCAAAAACACGCAAGGACTAGGGCGTAAGATTGCTTACTCTGCCATGTCTTCCTAGTTGCTCGAATTTTCGGGTTTTTTGTTGACTATTGGGTACCCTCCTACAACCATGATAGTTGACAGAGAGCGAGAGGTGCATCGGCTAAAGGCGGAGGTGCTCTGGCTGCAGGACTCCAGGGTCAAATTCATGAACTGGTGGAGCATCAGAAAAAAATGGAGATTGCAGCCGACCATGCCAAGAAGACCACCGACATCTGCGCCGACTCCCTGAAAAACCTCAAGGTCCTTTATAAGAAGTAGGAGGAGGCGCTGAAGGACCCAAAGGCTCGGGAGAAGGCTACAGAGGCGGAGCTGAAGCAGATTGCAGAGATCATCATTAGTAGCCAGTTCGTAATAGTTGTTAGCTGACCGGCTCTAGCTCAATATCCTGAGGCCAATGATTAAGCTCTCGCTCATGTGCCCTACGAGGAGGCCGGACGCGACCTGTGTTTCGAGGAGCTGGTTGCGGTGGTGAGTGAGGAGGCCAATCGGCTGCGCCAAGCCGGCCTGGATCTCTCTGCCTACCTCTGGCCTAAAGCTGCCTTGCCCGCCACCATCGACGCGCTTGTTGCCCAGCTTAGGACTATCGCTGGTCTCATCGAGGTATCGCAGGAGTGGGAAACATGCAGGGGCTCGGAGATGGTGCCTACACTGCTCAAGTCCTGATATCTGGGTGCGGATCTTTGGAGCCTTTCTCGAGGATTCCAACAAGGGACCAACTACGACTAGCTGTGCACTGAGGTTCCTGATATCCTCTCTTGCAGTGTCAAGATCTTGAGCTCCGTCCAGCTATACCGGTACTATAGTGACCCGGAAGAGCCAAAGCCATTTTGTTGGGCCCCAGCTCCGGCTCTAGCACAAACCGATGCTCTGGCTGCACCAGCCTCTGACCTAGCCGTCATCACCCCCTACAACCAGCCGCCGACAGACACCTCCAATCCTTCTATTGGTCCCCAGGCCTGATCCCTAGAATGCCAGGAGTATTTGTACTACCTTAAACTTGTCTTTTAGCCGCATGCATGTGAAAAACTTGTGGTACTCTGAATTATGATGGGATCTTCATCTTCCTTTTGTGTTATAATATTGTCTTGTGATCTTTTGTTTGCACTTTCTAATTGTTTGATCTACCTTCACCATTTTAGGCTTTTGTGTGTGGCACGGGAGCGCACCCACAGGGTGTAGTCCTTGATGTTCAGGCTGGCTGGAGAATCCAGCCAGGTCAAAGCTCATTTCTATTGTTTCCATTTGCAAGCCTTTGTGTGGGGGTGCGGGAGCGCATCCACATGGTGTAGTCCCTGAGGTTCGGGATGGCTGGAGAATCCAGCTGGTCAAAGCTCTTTTCTATTGTTGCCGCTTGCAGGACTTTGTATGGTGGCACGGAAGCGCACCCACAGGGTGTAGTCCCCGAGGTTTGGGCCGGCTGGAGGATCTAGCCAGGTAGAAGCTCCCTTCTTTCATCTAAGGGGGGGGAGGGGGGGTGATCAGCTCCGTTGGATTTTGACTTGTGCAAAATTAAAACACAAGTGATAGTTTTTGCATTAGATATGTATAAGGGAAACATAGTTGCAGTTCATTCATTAAGGTTGGAAACTTTGCCGTTTCATGATAGGCCGACAACTTTGTCCTTTTCTCAGTGAGAATTGGCCATTTAAGATGTGCCCTTGCCGACCACGAGCCGGGTTGCGGTCTGCAGCCAGAACCAAAGGGGTATCTAGTGAGCGTACTGCCCGATACTTCAGATTTCTGTTATCGGTGTCGAGCGAGCGAGCGCAACCAGAACATCCAGACGTTTTTGTTTTCCTTATGACTTTTCGTGTAGGGGTCCTCGGGCTTTCTTCTATTGCCAAACTGTCAACTGGATTGCGATCTGCAGCATGAACTTAAGAGGAAGCCCTTAGAGCTGCATATAGTACTTCGCCATTTGGAATGCGCGTCCGTCTGGGCCAACCGGCGAGTCCTCGGGAGAGATCGTCAAATCTGGGGTAAAAAATAGTGCAGCCAGAAATGCCAAATGATGCAGCAAGAAATTCCAAATGATTACGGAGTCCCTGAGACTTCCTCGAGGCTCCTCAACTTGATCATTAGATAAAAGTAAGATGCATGCACTTCTTGTTTAAGTGTAAAATGGGCGAAGCAGGTTCGCATTCCATGGGCGCTCAATTCCTTTGTCAGAATGATCCATCTTGTTCTTCGCCGGCTATCGGGCGTCAATAAGGTAGTACGAGTTATTCTACAGTGCTCGCCTGACGTTGAAGGGCCCCTCCCAAGGGGGGACAGCTTGTGCATCCCCTTGGTGCTCTATACCAGACGCAACACGAGGTCGCCCTCTTGGAACAAGATGTGGAGGATCCAGTTAGGGTGATAGCGGCGCAGGTTCTGCTAGTAGAATGCAGATCTAGACAAGGCCAACTGGCGTGCCTCCTCGAGGAGGTCAACGCCATCCTCAAGTTTTCCTTGGTCTATTTCTCTGTTTATAACAGCTTGCGAGGTGCGTCGAACTCGATGTCGGTCGGTAGGACCGCCTCCGCTCCATAGACAAGGAAGAATGGCGTGTAACCGGTGGAGCGGTTTGGCATGGTGCGCAGGCTCCACAACACAATCGGCAGCTCCTATATCTAACATCTAAGGGATCTCATCAGTGGCTCAATCCGCTCCATAAATAACTTCATCATTGTTGGTCCATCTAGCTTCTTAATTGGCTTCGCCTCAATCCAATTAGTGAATTTGTCCACCGCCACCAGCATGTGTGCCATGTCGGATCATGCTGTTTTGAAGGGGCCGACCATGTCCAGTACCCAAATGGCAAATGGATAGGTGGTGGGGATTGTCTTGAAGGCCGCAGCCAGAGTGCGCTTTTGCTGGCTGAAACGTTGGCAGCCATTGCATGCCTTCACCATTTTCTCGGCGTCTTCTAGCAGTAGGCCAATAGCAACCATGGTGAAATTCCTTGTCCACTATAGCCCGCGATGATATGTGGTTCCCTCACTCGCCTTGGTGACTACCACAACCAGATTCCTTTGTCCTAGCTCACACAACGTTGATAGATTCCTACGATGCTGCGCTTGTACAGTTCGTTGTTGATGATGGTTTATGCACTTGCTCTGCACTATACTTTCCTTGCCTCGACCTCTTCTTCAGGCAGCTCCCCTCCGACGGCTTGGCCCACGTGGGAGTCTCCCAGATGGCATACACCGCTTGCATGATCATTTTGATTTCCTTGCACACGACCGACTCGGGCTCGTCGGGTGGCCTGCCGGGTGGAAGGGCAGAGCCGGTAGTCCCCAGGCTGCTAGATCTGTCTTGGAGCATCGGGGCCTTCTACCCGGCAGTCCCCGGGATGGGCCAGCAGTCCCCAGGTTTGACACGGCAGTCCCTGGGGCCTTTGGGGCAGTCTCTGGCCGCTTGGAGCCAACAGTCCCTGGGTCCGCGTCCTCTATGGAGTCGTATCCAGATCTAGTCCTTGGCAGTCCAGTGATGAAATCCATACCAATTTTATCCCATTTCCAATCAGGTATTGGTAGCGGTTGCAATAGTCCTACCGGTTTTTGATGTTCTGCCTTTATACGACTACACACGTCGCATAGAGCAATATGTTCTGCTATATCTTTCTTTAGATTATTCCACCAAAATCTTCCCTTAACATCCATATACATCTTGGTGTTGCCAGGGTGAATTGAATATGGTGAATTGTGAGCTTCTCGTAAGATCAACTTCTTAAGTTCCGTATCCTGTGGAACACAGATACGTTTTTCGTACCATAAGATTCCTTGTTCATCTACATGGAATCCTTTTGCCTTCCCTTCACTAACTTTACTTTTGATTTCATCTATTTCTTTGTCCAACTTTTGGGCTTCTTGAATTCTATCCATTAGTGTGGGCTGCACCTCCAAGGATGCAAGGTACCCTTCAGGCACAATTTCAAGTCTCAGCTCTCTAAATTGAGCACACAACTCCTCCGGCAATTCTCCTTTGTTGAGGCCATTCACATAAACCTTGCGGCTTAATGCATCGGCTACAACATTTTCCTTTCCAGGATGGTATTGTAAACTTAAGTCATAGTCCTTGATGAGTTCTAGCCATCTTCTTTGCCTCATGTTGAGCTCTTTCTGTGTAAAAATATATTTCAAACTCTTATGATCAGTGAACATCTCACAACGTTTTCCCATAAGATAATGCCTCCATGTTTTTAGTGCATGCACAACTGATGCCAACTCTAGATCATGAGTAGGGTAGTTCACTTCATGATTTTTGAGTTGTCTTGATGCATAAGCTACCACTCTACCCTCCTGCATCAATACACCTCCTAATCCTTGGTGAGATGCATCACATTATACTTGAAAGTCTTTCTCAAGATCTGGCAAACATAACACTGGTGCTGAAATTAGTCTCTTTTTCAACTCCTGAAAGCTGGTTCCGCAAGCTTCTGTCCAATTAAACTTATTCTCCTTCTTCGGCAGATTAGTCATGGGTTTTGCTATCTTAGAGAAGTTTTCAATGAACCTCCGATAGTATCCTGCCAGACCAAGGAAACTACGGACTTCTTTAACTGATTTAGGAGGTTCCCATTCTATCACAGCTGCCACTTTTGCTGGATCAACAGCTATACCACTTCTAGATACTATGTTCCCAAGAAAACCCACTTCGTTCAGCCAGAATTCACATTTACTGAACTTGGCATAAAGTTTATGTTCCCTGAGTTTCTCTAGAATCAGGCGTAGATGTTCCTCATGTTCTTTGTTGCTTTTGGAATATACCAATATATCATCGATGAATACCACTACGAACTTGTCAAGGAATTCCATGAATACTTTATTCATCATGTTCATGAAATAGGCTGGTGCATTAGTTAATCCAAAGGGCATCACTGTATATTCGTACAACCCGTATCTAGTGGTGAATGCAGTCTTGGGTATGTCATGTTCTCTAATCTTTAGTTGAAAGTATCCTGATCGGAGATCAATTTTTGAGAACACACATGCACCCTCTAGTTGATCGAAGAGATCATTTATTCTAGGCAGGGGGTACTTATTCTTTATGGTCACTTCACTAAGTGAATGATAATCTATGCATAGCCTCTGGCTTCGGTCCTTCTTTTCAACAAACAAGACTGGTGCTCCCCAAGACGATGAACTTGGTTGGATAAATCCCTTTTCCAGTTGTTCTCCTAATTGCTTCTTAAGTTCTTTTAACTCGTCAACTGACATCTTATAAGGTCTCTTTGCTATAGGCCCTGTTCCTGGCAGTAGGTCTATTAGAAACTCCATGTCCCTATCTGGTGGCATGCCAGGTAATTCCTCGGGGAACACATCTGGATATTCCCTCACTATTGGCACATCATCTAGGCTAACCCCCTTCAAAGAATTAACCTTGCTCCCCTTGGGTTCAAAGTTAGACTTGAACCTGATCCTTTTCTTTTCTGGGGTGGTGAGCATAACAGTTTGCTTGGCACAATCAATCACTCCTTCATAATGGGTCAACCAGTCCATTCCTAATATGACATCTAATCCTTAGGACTCTAGGATTATTAAACTAATCGGGAACTTGCGTTTTCCAATTTCTAGGATGATCTGTCGGCACCCTGAATTTACTATCATTTCTCCACCCAGAGAAGTTACCTTAATAGGACATCCAATAGTTTCAGTGGTGAGTCCGTTTTTGATTACAAATGCTCTTGAAATGAATGAATGCGATGCGCCAGTATCGAAAAGGATAAGTGCAGGAAAGGAATTAATCTTGAACTTACCGATCACTGCATCAGCTCCTTCTTGGATTTCCTCCACATTAATGTGGTTCACATGCCCCTTTTGGAATGGGTTTGGCTTAGCCCCATCAGTCTTCTTTTCTGGGCATTCATTAACATAGTGTCCTGTCTTCTTACACTTGAAACATTCCACTTGACTGATGTCTTTCTTCGCTGGCTGACTGTGACGGTTCTGACCATTTTGGTTCCCATGGCCATGATTATTGTGATTTTCCTGAATCCACTTTTGTTGTGCCCACGATGATTGTTTCCATCATGGTTGTGGTTGTTGTTACGATGGTTATTATTATTCCCATTCTTGTGGAATCCTGAGCTCCCACTTCCTTCACCATGAGGGCGCTTGTGAGGAGATCCTGATCCAAACTTATAGAAATGGTGCTTCCTCTTTCTACCCTCCAATAGCTTCATCTTGTTTTCTAGGATGGTAGCTTTATCACACAAGGATTGATAAGTTGGAACATATGCAACAGATAGTTGCATAGCAATCTCATCATTCAGCCCATCCAGGAACTTCTCCTTCCTCTTTGCATCAGTGTCAACATCGTCGGGTGCATAACGTGACAAATTATTGAACTCTTCGATGTATTTAGAGATGCTACGGTGGCGTTGCTTGAGGTTATGGAACTCCTTTTTCTTCAATCCCATTATTCCAGCAGAGATGTGAGTGGTGCGAAACCCATCTTCAAACATTGCCCAAGTCACTTCCTCAATAGGGTGGGTAATTTGGAAATTATCCCACCAAGCAGCTGCATGACCTTCCAACAAGTGTGCTGCAAATCTGACTTTTTTAGCATCTGTGCACCCAACCGTGACTAGGTCCTTATTTATAGAGCGTAGCCAGTCATTTGCTACCATGGGGTCTGAGGTACCTGAGAACTTGGCAGGTCTCAGCCTTAGAAATCTGGTCAGCATATCAAAAGGTGGTGGATTGTTCTGGTTGTTATTGTTATTATTGTTGTTCTAGTTCTGGTTCGCCATGAATTGAGTCATCATTTGCATCAATTGGGTCTGTGCAGCCATCATCTGTTGCATTCCATTGTCATTGTCATGGTTATCCTCGTTGTTGCGTCGGGGAGGCATCTGTGGGTTTAGTAAGGGTAAGTAATGATAGATAACCCAAATAAAACAACAATTCAGAAAAACAAGCACATGCAAGTTCCAACATCACAACAATACCAGAGTCAGCAAGGATAACATACTAGCATAGTCACCCACCAGTCGGTATGACTTATGCAACTCAATAATAATAAACGAGGTAGATGGAACAGTATCACTACTCCTCCATCTCGACTTCCTCCTCCACTAGAGCAAGTCCTGCTGATGCGAATCCTGCCTTGTATTCCTCCAAGCTGGTAGTCAGAGCATCGATCTTCGTCTGTAACTCTCTCTTCTGTGTGCGTAGCCTCTCTATCACCTCGTGATCCGCTTCCAGCTCAATGTTCTGTAGCTCTAACTCGGTCCCCAAGTCTCTAATCTTCTTGTTCTTCTCCTTAACTCTTTTCTCTTGGTTCTTGAATTTCTTATCTTGGTCTTCAAACTTCTTCTCCATTTCCTTGATTCGATTTTCTGTTCCTAGAAGTCCTTGTCCTTCTCCTTGAGTTGGCCTCGTAGTTCATCGTTGCTAAGCATCACATTAGTCCTATCAGTATCAAGGTGTCTAATGAGGCTCTCTAAGTCCTGGAGGTAGTGTCGCACGGGCTTGATAGACTCCTTAGTGGCCTCATCCAATACAATATGCTCTCCTTCCTCGTCGCGCCTCCCAAAGAAATGGAAGTAGTGGCTCTTGATTTCAGAAGAGTGACGTCCACATAGGCGTCCCAACAGCTCCTGCATAGCGACGTCAAGGCCCCTCTCCATGTCATCATGGAGTATCTTGAAGGTAATCTCCCCAGTTGGTGGCTCCGTCTCACGTCCTAGCTGAGTAACTTTGAATCCCCATAAGTCCTTCCTCTGAAACTTCCGCAGCTGAAGTCCCTGAATGGTAGGGATTGGAAGACCGAGCACTTGGACTAGCTCCAATAGGCGAGTCCCAAAGCGAGTCCCCTTGAAATCCTTGGCCGTGCTGTAGACAAAATTCGGCATATTTTGCATAGTATGGAGAAAATTAGTAACACAATAGAGAAAGAAAATACAAGTCACAAAATAAAAGAGAGTTCAACAAACAAAACATTCCAAGTAGCAATACATTAATTCAACTTAAGCACTCAAGGTTCCAGACATAACTTTATTTTTGCCATACCACATAGGTTGGTATGGTCGAGATACTAACGTGATAAAACGCCAAGGGTGGTGGTCCAACTAATATCTCACTCCTTCTTAACCAAGGTGGCAATCAGGGCATCCTTGGCAGAAATCTTCTTGACTTGGTCACATAGCTCCAAGGCTAGGCCTATGATATCCTTACTTAGGCGTTTCACAGTGGCCTTTGAGTCTTGGGCAAAACGCTTCTCCTCCTTGAGATCCTCCTGAGTTTTGAGCATTCTATACTTGAGACTCTCCCCAAGTTCCTCAATAGCTCTCCATGCAGCATTCCTTGCAGAGTCAAAGAATGACGGGTGCATTTCAGAGTTGGTGAACATGCAAAATCCCGTACTCTTGGGATCGTCCTCCTTGTCTTTGTACAAATGGAGTTGCACCCACCAATACTCTTGTCCTTCATCTATCACAGGAAATCCCTTGTACACGGCTTCACCATTCATCCCCAAGCCGAGCATGAGGTTCTTGAGCACATTGGGAAATTCTGTCTCGCACTCCAAGGTCATAGTCATCAGTGGTCCCTTCTTGATAGATTCATTGATGGTGGACATCTACAAAAATAGATGAGAGGGATAATTAGGGAAAGCTTTATGAGATGAAAAGACAAGTGTAAGGTATAAATATAGAGTTATTTTTCCTAAGGATTTTTCCCTAGTCTAATCCTTTCTAGGGTCACGAACCTACAGGCAACACAGTGCTCTGATACCATCTGTAAGATCTCACCATGATAAGGTAAGATCGCGGTGATTGCAGTGCTAGTCCCTGGATCGAAATGCTAGCACCCACAGTTTAAGATGAAGTACACAGAAACAAAGGTCATTATTACATCGCACATCCAGGAGTATAATAGTTCTTACAACTCACTTAGCCCAAGGCTAAGACACAAGTTCACATAACATATAATGATAATAGAGTCCTTAGTCTTCATGTGCCACAGGCAAGCATGTCGAGTGTAGACTCGCAACCCTACTCATCATCAGAGTAACCTGCAACATAATAGGTTACAGCCACAAGGGTCAATACATTTGGAATTGTATTGGCAAGTGATACCAAATATACTTAGTATAATCCAACAACTACATGAATATATGGCTAAGTGGGGTTATGGCTGGCTTTGCTAAATAGTTTAACTTATAGTTTTTGAAGAAGTTTTTCATTCAAGCTATAAGGTACCAATGATAGACAACACTGAACTTTTATCCATGTTCACCCACAATTTTTAACTTAGAGAAATTTGGATGAGGAGATTATTGAATTGCTTCACTGTCTTGAGGCTCAGAAGTTGTCCATAACCGGGGACACGGCTAAGTACTTAGTTTTACCCTCTCGAGAGGTGGTGCACTTTCCCCACAAGACTCGACATGCATCGAGACAAGACCTTTCAGAAGCAATCCCTCAGACCACCACGGACGCGTTCCATCCTATCATCACTACCACCCTCTGTCCACCTGGCTGAGTTCTTGCAACTTAGTTGGTCAAGGCAGAGCCCATATGCCATGTGGCTGCACTGGAAGCTTCATGACAAGAATGTCTCCAATCTCTTTATTCCTGGGTGGCCATCCACAAGTGTGATACACCAGCTGACCATAGACATGGCCCCTGAGTAACCACTCAACATAATCCAAGCAAGTTCCAATCCACCCATGTGTTTCATTAATAATAGTTGTTTTCTTAGTTAAACAAAAATAATATCATTCCATACTATCTTGATATGTATTTTCCACCCACAAATTCTACTAGCATAGCTAAGCATTCTAGCATACAAAGTCCTTTGACTAGGGAATACTACCAAGATATAATCTATATAGCATAGCATAGTATAGCAATATAGGAATAATTCTATCATGTCAAGATCTACCAAAATATCACTAGTGCAATAGTGAAAATAATAGGACATGGGATGAAATATCACTTGCCTTGGTAGCTAGGGGAATAGGTACAATCCTCACAGAAACAAACTTCACAATCCACACAATCTACACAAGATCAATACAACAATAATAATTCAATCAATAAAACATTACAAAAACATGAATGCATGCAACATGCAAAGATATGATCACAACTCCATAATTTACAGAGTCTACAGTACTGAGGATAGAATACCTCAACTAAATGCATAAGAAATACTCAAAAATAATCTATAGAACAATTTTTGTGAATAAAATACTCCTAAAAAGGTTCTGTCTATAATTCCATTTTTCCAGAGCCAAAAGTGTGAAACAAGGCCTCCATAATAAAGGTCTCATTTTTCTGAATCCATAGACACCAAATTTGTATTTTTCTGATTTGTGGATCAAAAGTTATTGAATTCCTAAGTTAAATACTAAATCAGTCTATTTTTCTAATTAAACGAAATAGTCTGGCGACGTGGCGCTTTCTTATTGGCTGATACCGGTTCGGCCGGATCGGCTGCTGCGAGCCGTCATATTTAAGTGACGTTGGACGGATCAGATCAGCCGTACCCTTTCGATTAAGTGATCTAATCTTAACAGCTAGGATCTGATCGAACGGCTGTTAAGCGTCTAGCCGGAGACTGGCGGTGCTAACGACGGCGCGCGGCGGCGGAGCGTCGGCCGATGGGGTTCTGGCGATTCTACGAGGGCTGGGAGACCGTGGACACGTACCAGAGCTTGAGGGGGTCGTGGCGATCTCGATGGAGGTCACTGCGGTGCGGGGGGTGCTCGGGCTTGGCCTGGATCCTTCGCCGGAGTTGCGGTTGCCGGCAGAACTCACGGCTCAGTGACGGAGATGAAGACCTGGGGCTCAAACCAACCGGCAAAGAGGTCAGCGAGGTGCGCAAACGTCAGCACGACCTAGTAAAGACCAAAAAGGGGTGGCGGGAACCCTACCTTTACCGGAGAAGGCGACTGACGGTGGCGGCAGAGGGAGTTCGCCGGAATTGTCCGCGTCGTCGACCTGGGGCAAAAGAAAACGCGTGGCTCGGTTAGTAGGTGTGCCAGGAGATGGGGAAATAGATGGGACCAAGGGGAGGGCGCCGGGTGGCCTAGGCTCACCGGAATCGTCGCCGGAGTTCGTCGGACTGCGGCGGTTCGAGCTCGGAATTTGGGGAGCCTGGGGGCTCTCCGGGGTGGTGTCTCGGGGGAAAATGATGAGGAGGGAGAGGGGGTTTAGTAGGGGTAATCGCCGGGGCATTTAATCGCGAGAAACTGACGGAATCGAATCGATTCGAAAACGGCCGAAGGGGAGAGGTCCATCATCGGCAGTGAAGACGACGAGGTGATGTGGGCGTGGGGCCAGCTTGTCAGCGAGAGGGAGTAGAGACAGGGGGGGGTGGGAAAAGACAGAGAAGGGGAGAGGGAGTGGTCCGGGTGGGCTGTTGCCTATTGGGCCAGAATGGGCCAAAATGCCGCAGCTGCTGCTGTTTGAATTTTCCCTCCTTTTCTTTTTCTAATTCAGTTTTCTCCAAAACTTTTGATTTAATGGTTCAAATTGATTCAAACCAATTTGTGAAAATTTGTAAAAACTCAAACTAGGTTTTTAGGGTATTATAAAACATATTTACCTACTATTTTAATCCAAGGTACTTACTTGGACTTAATAGGTAATAAAGCATTTTCCTTGGTTCCATTTTCAAAACTATTCACAAATTCCTAACCATGGCCCAAAATTGCACCAAATTTTTGGAGGACATTCTAAATGCGATGCAAAAACATGCCATGATGATATGAGTGTAATGATGATGATCTCGGATGAAATTTTGGGATGTTACAATCTAGCCGGGTAGAAGCTCCCTTCTGTCATCTGCGGGGGGGGGGGGGGGGTGGTGATCAGCTCCGTTGGATTTTGACTTGTGCAAAATTAAAACACAAGTGATAGTTTTTGCGTTAGTATGTATAAGGGAAACATAGTTGCAGTTCATTCATTAAGGTTGGAAACTTTTCCGTTTCATGCTAGGCCGACAACTTTGTCCTTTTCTCAGTGAGAATTGGCCATTTACGATGTGCCCTTGCCGACCACGAGCCGGGTTGCGGTCTGCAGCCGGAACCAAAGGGGTATCTAGTGAGCGTACTGCCCGATACTTCAGATTTCTGTTATCGGTGTCGAGCGAGCGAGCGCAACCAGAACATCCAGACGTTTTTGTTTTCCTTATGACTTTTCGTGTAGGGGTCCTCGAGCTTTCTTCTATTGCCAAATTGTCAACTGGATTGCGATCTGCAGCATGAACTTAAGAGGAAGCCCTTAGAGCTGCATATAGTACTTCGCCATTTGGAATGCGCGTCCGTCTGGGCCAACCGGCGAGTCCTCGGGAGAGATCGTCAAATCTGGGGTAAAAAATAGTGCAGCCAGAAATGCCAAATCATGCAGCAAGAAATTCCAAAAGATTACGGAGTCCCCGAGACTTCCTCGAGGCTCCTCAACTTGATCATTAGATAAAAGTAAGATGCATGCACTTCTTGTTTAAGTGTAAAATGGGCGAAGCAGGTTCGCATTCCATGGGCGCTCAATTCCTTTGTCAGAACGATCCATCTTGTTCTTCGCCGGCTATCGGGCGTCAATGAGGTAGTACGAGTTATTCTACAGTGCTCGGCTGACGATGAATGGCCCCTCCCAAGGGGGGACAGCTTGTGCATCCCCTTGGTGCTCTATACCAGACGCAACACGTGGTCGCCCTCTTAGAACAAGATGTGGAGGATCCAGCTAGCGTGATAGTGGCGCAGGTTCTGCTGGTAGAATGCAGATCTAGACAAGGCCAACTGGCGTGCCTCCTCGAGGAGGTCAACGCCATCCTTGAGTTCTTCCTTGGTCTATTTATCTGTTTATAACAGCTTGCGAGGTGCGTCGAACTCGATGTCGGTCGGTAGGACCGCCTCCGCTCCATAGATGAGGAAGAATGGCGTGTAACCGGTGGAGCAGTTTGGCATGGTGCGTAGGCTCCACAACACAATCGGCAGCTCCTATATCTAACATCTAAGGGATCTCATCAGTGGCTCGATCCGTCGAGGTTTGATTCTGGCTAGGACCAGGCCGTTTGCTCGCTGGCACTGCCCATTTGACTTGGGGTGCGTGACGGACGCGAGATCCAAGCAGATGCCCTTTTGTCCACAAAAGCACGTGAAGGCCCCTTTCGCGAAGTTCGTGCTGTTGTCGGTGATGATGTTGTCGGGGTAGACGAAGCGTCTGATGATGTTTGTAAATAACTTCATCATTGTTGGTCCATCTAGCTTCTTAATTGGCTTCGCCTCAATCCAATTAGTGAATTTGTCCACCGCCACCAGCATGTGTGCCATGCCGGATCATGCTGTTTTGAAGGGGCCGACCATGTCCAGTACCCAAATGGAAAATGGCTAGGTGGTGGGGATTGTCTTGAAGGCCGCAGATGGAGTGCGCTTTTGCTGGCTGAAACGTTGGCAGCCATTGCATGCCTTCACCATTTTCTCGGCGTCTTCTAGCGCAGTAGGCCAATAGAAACCATGGTGAAATTCCTTGTCCACTATAGCCTGCGATGATATGTGGTTCCCTCACTCGCCTTGGTGACTACCACAGCCAGATTCCTTTGTCCTCGCTCACACAACGTTGATAGATTCCTCCGATGCTGCGCTTGTACAGTTCATTGTTGATGATGGTTTATGCACTTGCTCTGCACTATACTTTCCTTGCCTCGACCTCTTCTTCAGGCAGCTCCCCTCCGACGGCTTGGCCCACGCGGGAGTCTCCCAGATGGCATACACCGCTTGCATGATCATTTTGATTTCCTTGCACACGACCGACTCGGGCTCGTCGGGTGGCCTGCCGGGTGGAAGGGCAGAGCCGGTAGTCCCCAGGCTGCTAGATCTGTCTTGGAGCATCGGGGCCTTCTACCCGGCAGTCCTCGGGATGGGGCAGCAGTCCCTAGGTTTGACACGGCAGTCCTTGGGGCCTTTGGGGCAGTCACTAGCCGCTTGGAGCCAACAGTCCCTGGGTCCGCGTCCTCTATGGAGTCGGATTCCGAAAATAGCGTAATGGATGGCTTGCGCAGGTGCTTTCGGGAGACTCTAGGTGGAATTGCTTGCCTTGTTGATACGACATGGGAGAGTGCATCGGTGGCCTTGTTGTTGGCTCAAGGAACATGGTGGAACTCACACCCCTCGAAGCAGGTGCATAGTTGCTGCATGAAGAAGCGGCACATGGCCATGTTTGCATCTTTGGCATCCCAATCACCCGACACTTTCTACACCACTAGGTGCGAGTCGCAGAAGCAGAGGATGCGCCGGATGACGATCTCTTTTGAGCCATGGATGAGCACTTTGTACTCTATGACGTTGTTGGATGCACGAAAGTGGATCTGCAGTACGTACTCCAGTCGGTCAACTTTCGAAGAGGTGATGACGACTCCGGCTCCGAGTCCCCCATACATCTTGGAGCCATTGAAGTGAAGGTTCACGTGCGTGGAGTTAGGGCACGGCGGCAGGTACTAGGTTTCTTCCCAATCGACGAGGAAATCCACCAGGACTACAGAATTGATCGCCGTTCTTGGATCGTACCGAATGCTGTGGGCGGCGAGCACTATTGCCCATTTCGCCACCCGGTCCATGGCATCTGTATTGCCGATGATCTTAGAGAGTGCCGCTAATGCCACCACCCGGATGTAGTGCTCTTGGAAGTAGTGCTTCGGTTTCTTGGCAGCCATGTACACGCCATACACCAGCTTCTGGTAGTGGGGGTAGTTCTGCCTTGATAGCGAGAGTATCTCACTTAGGTAGTACAATGGGTGCTGGACCGGCTACGCCTTTCCTTATTTGGGCCCCTCAACCACGAGCACGACACTAACGACCCAGTTGGTAGCTGCAATGTACATTAGCATTGGCTCCTTTGTAGGAGTGGCCACCAGTATTGGTAGGGGACGAGAGCATGTGCTTAAGGTTGCGGAAGGCCTCATCCACCCGCGTCGTGCTGACAAACTTGATTGTTTTCTTTATGAGCTGGTATAGTGGGAGTGCCTTCCCGCCCAGCCGGCTAACGAACCATAGAGGGAGACCAAGCATCCAGTAAACTTCTGCATGTCGTGAAGGTTTTGCGGCACCTACATGCGCTGGATTGCGCCAATCTTCTCCGGTTTGGCCTGGATCCGTTGTTCTGAGACGAGAAAACTAAGGAGCTAGCCGGCTGGAATGCCGAACACACACTTCTCCTGGTTCAGCTTCATCTGGAACTGACACATTTCTCTGGAGGTTGGCGAATGTTTCCTTCAGGTCCTCGAGGAGTGTTCATCATTCCTTTGACCTAACCACCACATCATCGATGTAGGCGTGTACGTTTGTGTAGATCTGCGATTGCAGGCACTTCTGCATGAAGCGCTGGTACGTTACCCCTGCATTTTTCAGTCCAAATGACATGGTGGTATAACAGTAAGCCACATACGGGGTGATGAGTGTTGTCTTTATTTGATCAGCGGGGTTCAGCTGAATGCGGTGGTAGCTGGAGTACGCAACCAGAGACGACAATAGTTTGCAGCCGGCTGTGGAGTCGATCACTTGATTTATCCTTAGCAGGGCGAATGGATCTTTCAGGCATGCCTTGTTGAGGCTAGTGAGTCAGCACACATGTGCCAAGTCTTGTTCTTTTTCAGCATTAGCAGTGGATTCGCCCACTATTCTGGGTGGTATACTTCCATGATGAATCCGGTTGCAAGGAGGCGGGTGATTTCTTCACCAATTATTCTTCTCTTTTCGTCTACGAAACGGCGTAGAGATTGCTTGACCGGCTTTGCATCTGGCCTGACATGTAAAGAGTTCTCGACGAGGTCCCTCGGAACACTAGGCATGTCCTCGAGGGACCATGCAAAGATATCCTGATTCTCATGGAGGAAGTCGACGAGAACGCATTCCTATTTGCTATCGAGGTCGTCTCCGACCAGGACGAACTTGTCCGGCTCGGCCTCATTGAGAAAAATCTTCTTGGTGCCCTTGGATGGCTTGAACTATATCTCTCCGGCTGGCTTTGGCTTGCCAGCCAGCATTTCTGCCTACATGGCTACCACGTTATGAATGATGTTGCGCTTCTCCTTTCGGCCTATAGGGCTACCATGTTCTGAATGATGATGTGCTTCTCCTCCACGATGATCATGGCCTTGGAGCCGTCTGTGGCATATTCCACCGACTGCTGCTAGGGAGACTGTTCAGCCAGGTTCTGGCTGAGTCAAGGAGCATTAGGGGGACGTAACGCATCGCCACTCGCCGGTTGCCGGCGGCTATGCCTACCGTGATGACATAGTCAACCAGCCAGTCTTCTAGCATGACCAATCCGTGTACTTTGGTGTGTCCCTTGGGAGCGAAAATCCCTTTGGAAACGGTTCATTCCGGATGCACGGCCCGAAACATCTTGAACCAACAGGACTTTCCTCCTCCAGTCCACATGATTGTATCAGGAGGTCGATGTGTGCGCGCGCATCGCCTGTTTTTGGCTCTCGTGGGCCGTGTCGCCCCGTTAGAAGGGACTTGGGCGTCGTGAGGCTTCTTTTGTCTTTGTCAGCCGGTTGGTGGCATTGCCCTTGCCCGGCTACATTAGCCGGAGCGCGGTTTCTGCTGGTGACTGTCGTGGCTTTGTGTAGATGATGCCCGCGGCCAGCCGATCCGCCCCGTGGACGACTATTCTGCCTTGTTCCGTTTGGAGAGGAGGCCTTGTAGGCACTAGCTGGCGGGTCCACCATCCAGCGTTGTGGCTGGCTCTTGCTATTTCCCCAGAGGCTTACACCTTCCTCGGGATGTTGCTTGTTGGTCGTGGCCACAAGGAGCTGGACGCGCGCCTGCTGGCGGCATAGCTCATCGCCCTCAAGGTGGCTCAACTCAGCAGCTATCGCCTCTGCGACCCTCATGTTCTTGGCAGGAGTACTATAAACCGGATGAACCACGGGAGTATGCGGGTCAATAGCACGGTCCAACTTCGAACCAAGGTTATAGCCCTAGGGAGGAATCTACCGGTTGGCACCAGACATGCGAGAGAAGATGCGGGTGGTGTTGTACTCACGCATGGTCACGTTTAGCCGGCAGTGTTGGGCGGCGAACTTGTTGGCTTCTTCTAGGAGGTTTTGGCACGTGGCCTCCAACGCAGTTGTAGCCGCTGCCGGATCTACATAGGGGATGATGGGGTTACGGAGGTGCTGGATGGAAGTGGCCAGCGGATCTTGATCTTGTTCGTGCGAGGCAGAGTTGTTGCCTCCCACGTTGCGCTCCAAAGGTAGGTGGCCGCCTTCGCCTAAGCCGGCCATCATGACCCCAGCTGCCGCTGTCAACGCATGGAGGGGAGAAACTAGGCAGCGCACAAGAGACGATGATGACCTTGCGAGGGAAGGCCTCAGCGACAATGGCGACGTAGACGCGGTGCTCGCCGAAGTGCATGATAGAGCAGCCACTAGGGAAAGTCTCCCTGATGAAGCATGATGCATTGTCGATGAAGCATTCGAAGGAGCCGAGAGTGAGGATGAGGCCAGAGGTGATTCGCTCACCAGCGACAAGCGGAAGTTCCGTGTGAAATATGACCCCAGCCGAAGCACATGCCCCATGGTGGGTGCCAACTATCATGGTGTGGAACACGGTGGTGCCATCAGGATGGCATGAGAGAGGACAATCAGGATTCTATCGGTGGCTACTCGCAATGGGTTGGGCACAGATACTACAGACATAACGATGTAGCTAGGTTTGGAGCCCTCTTAGTGAGGTAACACTCCTATTCCTGCAAGGATCTACTATATTGGGGGCGAATGCCCAGTACAAGTGCTCCTTGAGCTGTTTTGTTAGCTACTATGGAGAGCTAGAGGAAGAAGATGAATCAATGAACTATGAGGATGAACTTGAATCTACTTGAGCTTACCTAGAACCCTAGATCTACCCTCCCTTATATACTTTCTAGGAGAGTTAGGTTACAATGTGGGTTCTAGGGTTTACTGTTTGGGCTTTGGGTTTACACAGCGGGCCGGCTGTCGGGGTCCAGCCGGTGGGCCTGGACCCTGTCAAGCCTCCAATATAGAGGGGAAAGAGCTACAGTGGACCAGAACCGGTGCTTTATTTAACATCCCTAGTTGTAATGAATCTCTAATTAGGGTTTGAGTGTGCATAACATGAGCATCATATTTGAAAATGCATGAAAGTAAAGAAAATCAATTCCCTTTCCTCTTAGAAAATCAATTCAAATGGTTTTGATTATTTTGAAAACTACCAAAATGTTGGAGCCCAAATGGATTAAAATGGCCTCACGATATTTGAATACTTTTACAAAAACCTCTGGTACTTTTAAAATGTTCAAAACATAAAAGATTCTGAAAATACAAAAGAGATAAATGAGAGAACAAATTTGGAAAAAGGTTTTACAGAAAAAATAGAACCCTAGCTATCTGGGCCAGAGCCCAACCTTTCCCTCTCCTCTCTGCCTCACCAACGTAGCAGCTAGCAGAAGTTGGCCACCCATCTGAAACCCAAGAGAAGCCCATGCCCATCATACCCATTTGTCCTTCTATCATCGTCCTCCACCTCCGGCTGTGACAAAAGCAGCTCACTGTTGCCACTGCGTCGCTCGCCTGCACGGAGATGCACGCTACCATCACCGCACGTCTACAAGACCATCGTACCTCCATGGAAAAAACCCTAGAAAGACCCAGTTCTCGGACATCGCTAGCTCTCGGACATCGCTGGCACCCCGCTATCCTCGACCAGCCCTCGCTGTTTTGAGGCCATTGGCGTGAACCCTATTGTCTCCTCATTCTTCTAGTACAAGTTGTTGAGCCGGAGAAGCCCCCTATTGCCTCAATCGAGCCCTCCGTCCCCGACGCTAGCCGTCGCCATCCTCATTGATTCTGGTGCCACCCTCTCTCCCCTGGCCTCCTCGGCACCATCGTCATGCTCAGGGGGAGGTCACCGTCCTCCACGACCTCTCCAGGCTCTCCCTCTTGCTCACTGTTGCCTTGTCGATGTGCACCACCGCTCACCGCTGTCGGCCATCATCATGGAAGTCACTCCGGCGACCATCTCATGGCGGCGTCGCCACAGTTAGGCTCCCTGCAGCGAACCACGTCGAGCCAACCCACTCGCTCATCCAGGAACGCATGGGATCGATGGGATCCTTGCTCAACCCGGGGGCTCTGCCATTGCTGACGTCAGCATGACGTCATGCCGATGCAGTAATCTCTTGTTTTCTTTTTATTTAAATGTTTTCTGTAATTGATTTAATAAATGGAAATGCTGACAAGTGAGCCCAGTCTGTCAGGGTTTTATTCATTTTGGAATTAATTTCTGAATTTAATAAAAGTCTGACATGCGGGGCCAGCTGAAAAATAATATAATATATCCATAAATGTTCAATTGTTCTAAAAAATCATTTTTATGAATTTAAATTGAGAAAAATCATGACTAATTCATTTTAAGTCAGAAAAATATGTATAATATATGAAAATGTTCAGAAAAATGAGATATAATCATGCATTGATAAACAACTTAAATTGCAAGTTTAATTAGAAGAACAATTGAACCCCCGTAGGTAACCCCGAGGTTCCCTCTATTCTAGGGTTTGTGCCCCTTGTACCCCATTTAAAATGACAGAGCATGTCTGAGGGTTTCATTACAATTCAATTTAACTTATCATATCATCATCCTTGCTTGAGCACTAGAGCAATGTCATGTGTTGATTGTTGTTTTCCTTTCTAGTGTTTCTGCTTCTTCTCGGTAGACCTCGGATTTGATTTGACTAATAAGATCGACTCCAAGAGTGAATATCAAAATCAACACCATCAAAGGTTAATGACGAACAAGTCCACCCGATGAATCCTGAAGATCTATAGTTGGGTATCAATAGGCAAAGGCAAACTTAGCCCCACATGATATAATCCTATGATTTCAAAGTATTTCATTCTTGCCATGTGCATATGATTCTAAAGTATGTTAATCGTTAGATATTGTAGTCCTATCTGATGCATGTTACCTTTGTAGCCTATACTCCCTAATCCACTGATCCTAGCATAACTCGGGTTTGGCTTATGAGCTTCGCTAAAGCTGTTTATATCCGTTGTGCTTAGCCATGCTTAGCTGTTACCACTGGTCCATACGATTGATGAATCAGAGCTGCGAATGAACCTCATTGGACAGGATGGTGTGGTATGATCAGACATGAAAGTTAAACATGCTAACTCTTGTATGGGGGGCCACGTCGGGTTATGGTTTTCGTAGTCCCATACTTGCCACCACTAGGACCTGAGTTCTTGCCTCTTGAACCAAGACAAGTGTACAACCACAGGGCGGCCCTGGAAATCCCCTCGACCAACTAACTTTCCTATTAGATTCCATGAGTCGTGTAGTTCAGGCATTGCATTTGACATATGCATTCTGGTTGTTCTTGAAGGAGGTGAAGGAGGTGCATTCATACAGGTAGGTAACTGTGGCAGAGAATGGGACAGGCCCGGCCTCTCTAATCTCAAACCCTGTTCACATCTCTAGGGACCGACTTCGGGACTTGACACGTTACGGCGGCATCTCCTTAGGGCGTGACTCAAGGTCTTGGCGAAATCAAGGTAAAGGTCGTGTCCAAGCACCCTATACCGGCCTTCCAAGGAAGAGGGCTTATCTAGTGGCATTAAGAGTCGGTTGGTACGTGTGGGTAAAGTTGTGCACCCCTGCAATCTTTTCAAAAACTCGTGTCCGCGTTTATGGATGACCTAGGAACGGATTCAAAGATCATAATCGTAAAACTTCGCAAGTAAGTGAAGTGTGCTTAAGGATGCTTCCTCAGGGATCGAGGGGTGATCCTAGTTAGTAGGCTCGGCTGATAAAGATTTGGTGGATATCAAAAGAAGATCAAAGCTAGAGATATCGTTTTCTTATCCCCTTTTGAGAGGTTCTATTAGTCAAGCTTCTCCTCCCTCTTTTCCAAAGAAAGTTAGCTTTATGCAAAATAAACCCACCAGCCATAAGTCCTGTGGAGTACACCCTTTACTCAGCCTTGCTTTGTTGATACTGTTGCAACAGGTAAGTGTTACCACAGAAGATACGTTAGTTACAACATCGACATCGATGAGTAGTTTGGGGTTCCCGGTTGGCATCCTGGAATCTATGGAATGGGACACCATCATTATGCTTCATGCCTCTTAGGCCATTTGTTAAGTTTGCTATACTTAATAGCATAATTTTCCTTTCATTGTTTGATGTTTGTGGTTAGTGACCTCTGCCTGTAATATTTTGGATCTTTGCTCAGTTATAAGCCTGCTGTAATAACTTGTGTCATAGGGTCATTGTTGTGTTACCGATTCTCTCTCTATACGCTTTTGAGATTTAGGTTAGGCTTATATCAGACTAAGGTCTAGGAATTGTCTATCCTTAATCTTGGGGGTGTCACAGGTTTTGGTATCAGAGTAGTACCGTCTACATGAAAATCTTTCTGCTGGTCGATGTTAAGTCTAGAGTTTGTGAAAACTATTTGAAAGTTGAAAATTATTTGTAAAAACTCTAGTATTCTTCTTTTTCTCCTTATCTACTTTCACTCTAACTCTGGGTCATCTTATCTTTTATTAATTTTGAAAAGTTTTCTATCATCTCGTCTTTCAAAGCTTAGGTGCCTTTTTGGCATGTTATTTCTTAACCAGTTCACCTAGTGCTCAGTTCTCTAGAGTTAGTGTGTGTGTTATTTGTTCCCTTTTATCCTCTTAAGCTAAGAGATTCCTTTCTATCATGATCTTTCTATCTTTTGGTCCCACAACATCATGTTGATGGTTCCACAGTGATCTGTTCTAGGCCTCGAAGTTTCCTTTCGCCTCACGAGCTTCCTTTTCATTTGTTTGGGTACTTCAGAAGTTGGTTCTTCTCTTGGAAGCTACCTCATGGTTACAACCTTGTAGTACCCTCTGTATTACTAAGATAGTAGTTACTCATTTCTTGGATTTTAACCCTTGGACTTGAAGCGAAGATCCCTGATTGTGTTGGATTCTGGTGTTGTGAATCTTGTACATGAAGCTGACCTTTAACCCAAGATCCATTTATTTGCTCCTTGTTGTTAATGACTAAACGTTACCTCATGATGGATAGTACCTTCTATTCTAGCCTTCAAGCTTGTGGTTATTGATGTGATTAAATTACAACAAACTAAGGACTTCCCCTACCACATGTTATAGCAGATGTTCTTTAACGGAACCAAATAGATCATGAAAAAAGATCTCCACGTGAGTCTCGTCTCTATACTTGTGACTGCCACACCTTCCTTTCCTGCATCAGTCCTCGGAAGGTTGTTGACTTATGCATCTACATCTCAGGATTTTATCTTGAGCATGTTCATTTTCCCTTGTTGTTTTCCAACCTTTTCCTACTAGTTGGTGGCCAAGCAGTAAATGCGCATTGGTGTTTTCCGATGCAAGATACTCTTGTGGTCCGTCAGAAATTTGATCTCAGGATGTGAGGAGAAACAAACTCTAGTACCTCATCTGAAGGAAATATGCCCTGAGAGGCAATAATAAAGTTGTTATTATATATTCCTTATATATGATAGATGTTTATTTTACATGCAAGAATTGTATTGATCGGAAACATGAATACATGTGTGTTTAATAAACAAAAAGTGTTCCTAGTTATGCCTCTCTTATAGACTAGCTTGTTGATTAACAAGATGATCAAGGTTTCCTGATGATGGACATTGGATGTTGTTAATAACAAGGTCACACCATTGGTGGAATGATGTGATGAACATTCATCCGAAGTATAGCATTACGATCAAGTCATTATGTTTATATTGCTATAACATCATACGAAGTAATCTTTATCCTTAGACCATGAGATCATGTTAATTGCTAACACCGGAAGAGTATCTTGATAACATCAAACGTCACATCGTAACAGGGTGACTATAAAGATGGGTTCAGTACTACGAAGGTGTTATGTTGAGGCTCATGGATCAACAGTGGAATTTGTCAATCTAGATGACCGATAGATATACTCTGGGCCCTCTCGGTGATATCACATTAAGATAGCTTGCAAGCAAGTGATGTGATCACTAGAATGTTATATCACGGGAACGAGAAAAGAGTGCATGTCGGTAACGAGATCAAACTAGGTATGGAGATACCGATGATCGAATCTTGGACATGTAATATATCGAGAGACAAAGGGATTTAGTTACAAGCGTTAAAGGTTCTCACGATCACAGAAGTCATTGTTGAATGTGTAGGAGTTAGTACGGATCTCCAGGTCCCGCTGCGGATTATTGATCGGAGAAGGGTCTCGATCATGTTTGCATTATTCGCGAACCATAGGGTGGCACACTTAAGAGTTACCGGACACCATTTTGGAGCACATATGTTTCAGACGAAAGAATTGCAAAGCGCAGGAATTGTTTCAATAGAAACCGGAAATTTTTTCTGGTGAAATTGCAGAAAGTGGTTCTGCATGTGATATTGAAATATTGCAAGGGGATATATGTGAATGTTTGTTAATTAAAGTAATTTGATAAATTTGATAAAAAGAGTTTTATTAAATGAGAGAGCATTAAATTTGGAGAAATTTAATGCATTTAAAGTGGAGACTTTAAAAGGGAATGTGAAGAGGCATTTTAATGTGGAGGGGTTACCACCACATGAATGGGGGAGGTGAGGGGTCACCCCCCATGCGCCGGCCATGGAGAGAGGGGGCACCCCCCACCTCCTATAAAAGGCCACCCATTCCTCCCTTCATCCTTACACCTCCTTGTGAAGGATCTCTCCCCCTCTAGAATTATTCCCCCATGGTCTCGGATTAGCGAGATACATGTTACCGGTGGCATTTCGTCTGGAAGGAGTTGCTGCTTCCGCTGGATCGCTGGAGCGACGAGGTGGAGGTTGTCCGGTGGCTTGGACGTGTGTGCGAGTGCGGATGCGCTGCTAAGTTGCGGCGCTCGGACTTCCTCACGATCTTGAGATCGGCAAGTGTACGACTACATCAACCACGAGTTCCTACTCATTAACAAAACTCGTTGTCTTCGAGGGTAAGTTCTTGTTGGATGTATGTCCACCCGTTGCTTTGTACCTAGTATATAGATCTTGGCGTGTAGTTCACACCGTAGGAATTTTTTTGTTTTCTATGATGCGGACCCAACAGTGGTATCATAGCCTGATCTATGCGTAGGTGCTTTGCACGGGTAGTACACATATGTTTATATATGGGCGATGATGATCATGTTATTGCATCTTCTATGTATTTTAGATATTGGTGGCATAGTGGGATGAAGCGGCCCGGACCAACCTTACATGTCATCGTACATGAGACCGGTTCCACGACTGACATGCAACTTGTTTTGCATAAGTGGCTGGTGGGTGTCTGTCTCTCCTACTATAGTCAATATCTGATTTACAACGAGTTGCTAATAACTTAGTTATCCTCGTTGTGGTTCATGTTCATAGGTGAGAACGGTTCTATCTCCGAAAGCCCTAAGCCACGTAAAACTTGCAATTGATAAATTAGAGGCGTCTAGTTTAGATCATTGCTGGGCTAGTGTATTGATATGGTATTGGTGTAAGTAGATGTATGATAGATACTCTTACAACACACTCAACGTGTAAGTTCCATAGACCTTGGCCTTACACACAAAGGAATGATAGAGATCATACCACGATGCAAGTGATAGAGATCAAATGCATGGACCATATCATCTCACTTTACACATTAGATGTTAGCATCTTATACTGCTAGTTTGGCGCTTTTGGTAGCATTATAAGATGATCCCTCTTTTAGATATCAAGATAAAAATGTGTTCTTCCTTAAGTATGCACCGTTCTGTGGATCGTTTTTCGAGACATCACGTGATGATCGGGTGTACTCGAATCTACGCTTTCATAGGAATGGGTGTAAGACAGTTTTACACACGCGAATACTAAGGTTCTTACTTGGCGAGCCTAGCATGTACAGACATGGCCTCGGAACACGGACCGAAAGGTTAAGCATGAGTCATATAGTTGATATGATGCCCATATAGATGCTCGCCTTTGAAGCTACATCAACTCACGTGATGATCGGACTTGGTGTAGTGGATTTGGTTCATGTAATCACCAAAAAGACATGAGGGATGCCGTTTTTGAGTGGGAGTTCATTAGTAATTTGGATTAGTTGAACTCAATCTATCATAAACTTAGTCTAAATAAACTTTACAAATTTTGTTGTAGATGGCACCACCTGCTTTTAATTTCAATGTGTTCATGGAGAAAGAGAAACTTGCTGCGAATGGTAGCAACTTCACCAACTAGGCTATGAATTTGAGGATTCTCCTCACTGCTACACAAAAGCAATATGTGCTAGATGCGCCGCTAGGCCCCCCACTAGCTCCTGATGCCTGACAAGGAAAAGAATGTCTATGTGACTCGTCAGGAGGACCACAACTTAGTTCATTGTGGCATACTGTATGGGCTAGAGCCAGAACTTCGAAAGCGTTTCGAAAACGGCAATGCCTTTGATACCATGGGAGAATTAAAAATGATTTTCGATACCCATGCTTCCGTAGAGAGTTATAATGCTATAGAAAAGTTGTATAGCTGCATGATGGAGGAAAACAGCTCCGTTAGTGAGCATGTAGTCAAAATGTCTGGGTACGCTGATAAGCTTGTGTCCTTGGGAATAACGATTCCCATTGACTTAGACATACATCGTGTTCTCCAATCTCTGCCACCTAGCTATAAGAGCTTCGTGATGAACTATAATATGCAGGGCATGAAGAAGTCTCTTCCCAAGCTTCTATCAATTCTTAAGACTGCAAAAGTGGAGATTAGGAAAGAACATAAAGTGTTGATGATCAATAGGACCACTGGTTTCAATAAAGACAAGAAATGCAAGCACAAGGGAAAGAAGTGTGGCAAGTCTGTTGCCACACCTGAAAAGAAACCCCTAGCTGGCCCTAAGTCTGACACCGAGTGCTACTATTGTAAGGGGACTGGCCATTGGAAGCGCAACTTCCCCAAGTATTTGGCGGACAAGAAGTCCGGCAAGGCAAACAAAGGTATATGTGATATACATGTTATTGATGTGTACTTAACTAGTACTCGCAGTAGCACCTGGGTATTTGATACGGGATCGGTTGCTAATATATGTAACTCGGTTCAGGGGCTACGGAACAAGCGACAACTAGCAAGGGATGAGGTTAGAATGAGGGTCGGCAATGGAACAAAAGTTGATGTGATCGCCGTAGGGACGCTACCTCTCCATTTGCCATCGGGATTAGTTATAAACCTAAATAATTGTTATTTAGTGCCTGCACTGAGCATGAACATTGTATCTAGATCGTGTTTGATGCAAAGTGGTCATTCCGTTAAATCTCAAAACAATGGTTGTTCGATTTATAAGAATGATATCTTTTATGGTCATGCACCTATGTTGAATGGTTTATTTCTGTTGGATCTCGATAGTAATATTTCACACATTCATAATGTTAATGCTAAAAAGATTAAACTTGATGATTATATGTCTACATATATGTGGCACTGCCGTCTAGGTCATATTGGCGTTAAACGCATGAAGAAACTCCATTCTGATGGACTTTTGGAATCACTTGATTTTGAATCATTTGATACATGTGAGCCATGCCTTATGGGCAAGATGACTAGAACGCCGTTTTCCGGTTCAATGGAACAGGCGACAGATCTATTGGAAATCATACATACTGATGTGTGTGGACCAATGAGTGTGTCGGCGCGAGGTGGATATAGTTATTTTGTTACTTTCACGGATGATTTGAGTCGATATGGGTATATCTATTTGATGAAACACAAGTCTAAAACTTTTGAAAAGTTCAAGGAATTTTAGAATGAAGTGGAAAATCATCATAATAGAAAGATCAAATTTCTACGGTCTAACCGTGGAGGAGAGTATCTAAGTTACGAGTTTAGCACACACATGAAAGAGTGTGGAATAGTTTCAAAACTCACGCCTGCCGGAACACCACAACGTGATGGTGTGTCGGAACGTCGTAATCGTACCTTATTGGATATGGTTCGATCTATGATGTCTCTGACTGACTTGCCACTGTCATTTTGGGGTTATGCACTAGAAACAGCTGCATTCACTTTAAATCGGGCACCATCTAAATCCATTGAAACGACACCGTATGAATTATGGTTTGGAAACAAACCTAAGCTGTCATTTCTTAATGTTTGGGGATGCGATGTTTATGTGAAGAAACTTCAACCGGATAAACTCGAACCCAAAGCGAAAAAATGCATATTCATAGGATACCCTAAGGAAACAATTGGGTATACCTTCTATCATAGATCTGAGGGCAAGGTTTTTGTTGCCAAGAATGGATCCTTTCTTGAGAAGGAGTTTCTCGCGAAAGGTGTGAGTAGTCGGAAGGTAGAACTCGAAGAGGTTATTGAACCTTCTCTTCATGGAATGGCGAGTGGCGCAGCACCGGTAGTTGTTTCGGAGTTGACTTCACCTGATGAAGAGAGAGCTAATGATAATGATCATGAAACTCCGAAAGAGGACACTACCGAACCTCGCAGGTCATGCAGGACACATGCAGCTCCTGAACTGTACGGCAATCCTGTTTTGAATCTCATGGTTGATGAAATGGATGACCATGCGACATATGAAGAAGCGATGATGATCCCGGATTCAAACAAATGGCTAGAAGCCATGAAATCCAAGATGGAATCCATGTACGAGAACCAAGTTCGGAACTTGGTGGACTTACCTCACGACCGAAAGGCCGTTGAGAATAAATGGATTTTCAAAAGAAAAACTGATGCTGATGGTAATGTGACCATCTATAAGGCTCGACTTGTCGCAAAGGGGTTTCGACAAATTCAAGGAGTTGACTACGATGAGACATTCTCTCCCGTAGCGATGCTTAAGTTGGTTAGGATTATGTTAGCAATTGCTGCATATTTCGATTATGAAATATGGCAGATGGATGTCAAAACTGCGTTCCTCAATGGTAATATTGAAGAAGAGTTGTATATGATACAACCTAAGTGTTTTGTGGATCCTAAGGATGCTAATAAGGTATGCAAACTTCAGCGATCCATCTATGGACTGAAGCAAGCATCCCGGAGTTGGAATCTCCGCTTTGATGAGGTGATCAAAGAGTTTGGATTTGTCCAAACTTATGGAGAGGCTTGTATTTACAAGAAAGTGAGTGGGAGCAATGTGGCATTCCTGATATTATATGTGGATGACATATTATTGATTGGAAATGATATAGATCTTTTAAACAGTGTTAAAAGTTATCTAAACAACAAATTTTTGATGAAAGACCTTGGTGAAGCATCATATATATTAGGCATTAAAATCTATAGAGATAGATCTAGGCGCCTAATTGGGCTATCGTAGAGTACATACCTTGATAAGATATTAAAGAAGTTTAATATGGACGAAAGTAAGAAGGGGTTCTTACCTATGTTCCAAGGCAAGACATTGAGTAAGACTCAAAGTCCGGCTACGGCGGAAGAAAGAGAGATGATGGATAAGATCCCCTATGCCTCGGCCATAGGCTCTATTATGTATGCCATGATATGTACAAGACCGGATGTGGCACATGCTATTAGTTTGACAAGTAGGTACCAATCTGATCAAGGTTCAGAACACTGGATAGCGGTAAAGAACATCCTCAAGTACTTGAGAAGAACTAAGGATATGTTTCTTATATACGGAGGTGAAGAAGAGCTAGTCGCTAGGTGTTATGTCGATGCTAGCTTTGACACCAATCCAGATGACTCTAAGTCTCAATCTGGATACGTATTTCTCTTGAACGGAGCAGCAGTCAGTTGGAGGAGTTCCAAACAACCTGTGGTGGCTGGATCAACGACGAAGGCGGAATATGTTGCTGCTTCAGAAGCGGCGCAGGAGGCGGTTTGGATGAAAGAGTTCATTACGGAACTAGCTGTGGATCCCAGTGCGTTGGACCCAATGGTGATCTATTGTGACAATAATGGAGCCATAGCCAACACAAAGGAACCGAGGTCTCACAAGAATTCCAAGCATATTAAGCGTCGGTTTCCTCCATCCGCGAGCATGTCAAGGATGGAGATATAAAGATTTGTAAAGTACACATGGACCTAAATGTAGCAGATCCGTTGAATAAAATTCTCCCTAGGGCAAAACATGATCAACACCAGAACTCTATGGGTGTTAGATTTATCACTATGTGAACTAGATTATTGTCTCTAGTGCAAGTGGGACACTAAAGGAAATATGCCCTGAGAGGCAATAATAAAGTTGTTATTATATATTCCTTATATATGATAGATGTTTATTTTACATGCTAGAATTGTATTGATCGGAAACATCAATACATGTGTGTTTAATAAACAAAAAGGGTTCCTAGTTATGCCTCCCTTATAGACTAGCTTGTTGATTAACAAGATGATCTAGGTTTCCTGATGATGGACATTGGATGTTGTTAATAACAAGGTCATACCATTGGTGGAATGATGTGATGAACATTCATCCGAAGTATAGCATTACGATCAAGTCATTATGTTTATATTGCTATAACATCATACGAAGTAATCTTTATCCTTAGACCATGAGATCATGTTAATTGCAAACACCGGAAGAGTATCTTGAGAACATCAAATGTCACACCGTAACAGGGTGACTATAAAGATGGGTTCAGTACTACGAAGGTGTTATGTTGAGGCTCATGGATTAAGAGTGGAATTTGTCAATCCAGATGACAGATAGATATACTCTGGGCCCTCTCGGTGATATCACATTCAGATAGCTTGCAAGAAAGTGATGTGATCACTAGAATGTTATATCACGGGAACGAGAAAAGAGTGCATGTCAGTAACGAGATCAAACTAGGTATGGAGATACCGATGATCGAATCTCGGACATGTAATATATTGAGAGATAAAGGGATTTAGTTAAAAGCGTTAAAGGTTCTCACGATCACAGAAGTCATTGTTGAATGTGTAGGAGTTAGTACGGATCTCCAGGTCCCGCTGCTGATTATTGATCGCAGAAGGGTCTCGATCATATCTGCATTATTCGTGAACCGTAGGGTGGCACACTTAAGAGAAACCGAACACCATTTTGGAGCACATATGTTTCAGAAGAAAGAATTGCAAAGTGCAGGAATTGTTTCAATAGAAACCGGAAATTGTTTCGGGTGAAATTGCAGAAAGTGGTTCTGCATGTGATATTGAAATATTGCAAGGGGCTATATGTGAATGTTTGTTAATTAAAGTAATTAACAAAATTCTGAATAAATTTAATAAAAAGAGTTTTATTAAATGAGAGAGCATTAAATTTGGAGAAATTTAATGCATTTAAAGTGGAGACTTTAAAAGGGAATGTGAAGAGGCATTTTAATGTGGAGGGGTTATCACCACATGAATGGGGGAGGTGAGGGGTCACCCCCCATGCGCCGTCCATGGAGAGAGGGGGCACCCCCGTCCTCCTATGAAAGGCCACCCATTCCCCCCTTCATCCTTACACCTCCTTGTGAAGGATCTCTCTCCCCCTCTAGAATTATGCCCCCATGGTCTCGGATTAGCGAGATACATGTTCCCGGTGGCATTTTGTCTGGAAGGAGTTGCTGCTTCCGCTGGATCGCTGGAGCGAGGAGGTGGAGGTTGTCCGGTGGCTTGAACGTATGTGCGAGTGTGGATGCGCTGCTGAGTTGCGGTGCTCGGACTTCCTCACGATCTTGAGATCGGCAAGTGTACGACTACATCAACCACGAGTTCCTACTTGTTAACAAAACTCGTTGTCTTTGAGGGTAAGTGCTCGTTGGATGTATGTCCAACCGTTGCTTTGTACCTAGTAGATAGATCTTGGCATGTAGTTCACACCGTAGGAAATTTTTTGTTTTCTATGCTGCGGACCCAACATCATCATATCTAGGACCAGGTAAAAGTGTTGTAGTCTGCAGGTTAAGAGGCTTGATTAGCTTATGTTCTATTCTACCTTAAATTATCACACTCTGTTATACCAAGAGGTCATGATGAGTTTCATGACCCCTTAATGAAGTGACGCTCCTACATATTCTTACCCACCCTTCCTCTGAGTTGTCGCGCTCATGAAAGATGCGTGTGTGTAATGATGTGGCTACCCGAGATTCATGGTAATTATTAAGTCTTTGAACTCTAAGGACATTTGTGTCATTCTTAGCGTGATGGTTAACCTATCACTAAGCGAAGTATGACTGTGCTACCAAGTCCGCTACTCAGGAACACTCTCTTTGGTCAAAGAGTTAAGCTCGTGTTGAAGCTCTGCGACTATGTCTTCTTACCTTCTTAAGCAAGTTTCCTCTCGAACTAACTGACATATCGGTGGTTCGTGATATTCTAGACGTCTTTCTAGAAGTATCGCCATGTCACCACATGACCGTGTTTGTCAAGTTCTTGAGAAAGCAGGTTCTATGAACTGCTTCCTTCTCCAAAGATCAGTATTGGATACCCCTCAACTAGTTAGTTCAGCTTAAACAACAACTTGGAGAGTTGTAAGACAAAAGTTCTACCAGACTTGTTCCTCCTAAAGGGATGTCTAGTATTGTTCGTGCTGAAGAAAGATTGTGTTTCCTTCGTGGAAATGTTATCGTCCACACATTTGATTTGATTCAGGCTATCTTCAAATCAATCTCAGTCCCAGGGACTATCCTGATGATGTATTTACTCATGATGTTTCACCTAGGTATATCTTCATGTCCTTTGGTCTAACCAATATTTTTTTTGTTCATATAACATGTGAGTCCATATTTATGGAGTATGTTAATAAGTTTTTTGTTGAACCCATCGATGACATCCTTATCCTCTACATGCTAGAATAGGTTCATATGGAACAATTGGCATTAATGTTGGAAACTTTACAGAATCGTCTTCATGTCATATCAAAGTATTTGTTCTAGATATTAGAAGTAACCTTCTATGGTTCACGTGCAATTGTTGAAATATGTCGCTATGGAATCATAAAGGGTTGTTGTCGTTTCTCGAGAATCATTTCAAGTCACTCAAGATTGTGCGAAGGATTCTTGATATGGTAGGTTGATACCTTCACATCTCGAGAAGATTACCTACGCACACTAAGCCACTGGATATTTTCCATAGAAGAGAAGAAGTCTTACAAACTTCAATAACTTCTTAAATGTTTCCCAAACAAGCAGGATTCAGTTGTGTTTCATTGCAAGCAATTCACGTAGGAGTAATTATCTTTTGATAACTTGCTAATGTATGGGTTCCACAACCTAGCTCATTCATTTGGAGCTTGACATTGTAGTCCATGTCATGAGAATCTAGTAACTTTACCTCTTTGGTAAATGGTGCAAGTCTTCTATTTGGACATGCTGAGTCTAAAGTATCATTCCACCTAACTAGAGCTGAATCTCAAGCAACAACGATGGTTGGTGTTCATCAAGGTTTTGACATCGGTCTCTTTGTAAATCCGACAAGATTGATGTAATGGTTGAAACAATTAGCTAGAAGACTTAGCGCGATAACATCTTGATTCATCAATAACAACCACCCCTCATAATGCTTCTTCTATGATTCATTATAGGAGTTGTTCTTATGGTCTCCTTTGTATCCGAAGTTCGACCTTCACTTGATGATAGATTATAGGATGTTAGTAGCCTAATGTTAGTTTTTCAGACATCAAGGAGAACATTTAAAGTAGTGCTGCTAAATGTCTCTCAGGCGATCCTCTAGACCCTTTTATGTTGGCAAGCATCTTGTTGTGCCAAGTAACTGAAAACTGAGAATGAAGTTTCTTTTTCCTCGTATCATCGGGAATCTTATTATATATTCATTCTAGTGGTGTAAAGTGATATCATGATCTTTGGCAAAGATTTTGATAAGACTTGGATGAATAAAGAGTTCCCTACGGTCCCTCTAACATGATTCAAGAGCGACTATGGTTTTGATAATCAGAAGTTCCTCTTGTTACATGTTCCTTAGGACTCTTGCGAGTCCTCTCTACACAAAACAACCTCTCTATCTTGACCTTTTGTTAAACGAAGAGTGATTGTTCTGTATCAAATCTAGTTCAATAGCTTGGTTATCCGTATCTCTGTACCATGGAAGCTCTACTTAAGCTGTTAGTAGAGGTTTGTCTCTCAAATTCTGTGGCTGTATTCTTTATTTTGTATGATGTCCTCTTCTGAAGCTCCATGGTCTCCGTCCTTATGAAGACCATCTATCTAACACTTTGAAAGCATCTCCTTTTGTGTCCTCCGTTACCTTGATGTGTTTCATGCTTGTTACCTCCAAAGATGTTATGAAACACCTATACATGAGTTGACCATGAGATACTCCGTTTGTGGTTTTGTGTTTTTCCCTCCCTTCTTTAGTGTGAGCAGCTACCTCGAAGAAAATGAAGAGCTTCATTCATTAAATAATAGGTGGCATAGATCAACCTCTTAGAAAAATCATCAAAGTTTAGTGTAACCGTGTTCCTTCTATCTTCCTACCTAGGAATCCCGGGATGAGATTCTGTTAAGGGGCATAGAACTGTAATAACCCTAGTTTTAATGAATCTATAATTAGGGTTTGAGTGTGCATAATATGAGCATCATATTTGAAAATGCATGAAAGTAAAGAAAATATGCAAAACCCTAACTCCCTTTCCTCTTTGAAAATCAATTCAAATGGTTTTGATTATTTTGAAAACTACCAAAATGTTGAGCCCAAATGTATTAAAAGGGGCTCACAATATTTGAATAGTTTTACAAAAACCTCAGGTACATTTCAAATGTTCAAAGCAGAAAACATTCTGAAAATACAAAGAGATAAATGAGAAAACAGATTTGGAAAAAGGTTTTACACAAAAATACAACCCTAGCTATCTGGGCCGCAACCCAACCTTTCCCTCTCCACTCTACCTCCCCAGCGTGGAACCTAGCAGAAGCTGGCCACCTAGCTGAAGACGAAGAGAAGCCCATGCCCATCATACCCCTTTGTCCTTCTATTATTGTCGTCTACCTCCGGCTGCGACGGAAGCAGCTCGTTAGCTCCACCGCATCACTCCCCGGCGTGGAGATGCACACTACCATCACTTCACATCTACAATACCCTCGCACCTGCGCAGAAAAACCGTAGCTGAGACCTAGTTCATTACCTCCTCTTCCCTCTCGCTCTCTGGCCGCAAGAGCCCAACCCTAGCTCTCAGGCATCACCGGTGCCCCGGTATCCCCAACCACCCCTCGCTGTTCTGAGCCCACGTGCGTGACCGCCACCGTCTCCTCGTTCTTCTAGTACAAGCTCCTGAGCCTGAGAAGCCCCCAATCTCCTCAATCGATCCCTTTGTCCTCGACGCCAGCCGACCCCATCCTCATTGATTTTGGCGTGACCCGCTCCCCCTGGCCTCCTCGGCACCAACATCGTGCTGAGAGTGAGGTAACAATCCTCCAGGACCTCTCTATGCTCTCCCTCTCGCTCCCTTTCACCTTGTCGTAGCTCACTGCTGTCGACCGTCATCATGGAAGTCACTCCGGCGACCATCTCATGGCAGCGCCACCACAGTTTGGCTTCCTGCAGCATGCCGCATTGAGCCAGCCCATGCACGTCTAGGAGCGCATGGGATCGACGGATCCCTACTCGACCTGGGGCTCCGCCATTGTTGACGTTAGCATGACGTCATGCTGCCGCAGTAATCCCATGTTTTCTTTTTATTTAAAATGTTTTCTGTAATTGATTTAACAAATGGAAATGCTGACAGGTGGGTGATGGCTATGAAATACGACATATTTTAGCTATATAAAATGTGCCATTTATCTCTCATTTCATGTTTCTTCCAGCCATAGCTATGCCTTATATGCATGACTTCTAGTTCTCATTTACTTTCATATGAGCTTTGCACATTTAGTAGTTTAGGTATAATTTTATCACTTTCCCTGTCTATGACATGTGTGTAGGTGTTGGTGAAGATTATGGATAAAAAAGAACAAAGAGAGCATAGTATGGAGGTGCTGTAGGGACTGGACTTAGGCATTTGAGAGGTTGGAAAATTGAATTTTCTAACTTCTCAAAATAAATATCGAAGACCATGAGGTTATAGCCCATGATGAGATGAACTCAACAAGACCAAGAACACCCAAAATGGAGTTCGTATGAAGAAATGGCGACCAAAATACTAAAGGATCTGCAAGTTTAACGACCAACTATACGGCCGGAACTAAAAGTTCCCGCCGTATAGTTGGTAAAAAGGTCACAAACTAAAAGTTCCCACCGTATAGTTGGTAAGAAGCTCCGGAACCTTCCCTATGTCATATGAAATTATTGGGGGAACCCTAGGGCACCCCCAAGGCCTGTATAAAGTACGGGGACCAAAGAGAGAGCCAGCAAACCATAGCACTTCAGGGGCGGAGCCCTGCCGCCGCTGCCACCCATATGATCTCCACAACTGTGGATCTCTGCCTCAACCAAACCTCCGAGATCTAGATATCCCTCAACACCATCACCATCAAGGCATCCAAGAAAGAAGAAAAGGAGAAGGAAGACATCACCACCACCATGCATCGATCTCCATCTCTATCATCATCTCCATCTCCCTCTCTCACTTGTGATTAGTAATTGTAAGATTGAACACGGTTGTGACATCATTGTATATGTATATATGTTTTTATGTTCATCCATGTGTGAGTGATTGATTCAATTCTAGGTTGAGGTATGATCTAGTGCGCTAAGTTAGAATTTATTGTGATCTAAGATGAGTTTATGTGATCCTTTGGTCCGTAAGTGCCTTTTTCCTTCTGGTGACGCGTGAGAACCATGCATAGAGCACACAGAGTGACAACCCAGTAATCAAATGGGGAATGTTTATTTGTCTAAGGAAATCTTATAGATCACACATATATTTTCCCATCTAGTACTAGTGAGACCGAAGCCTAGAATCCCTCTCTCATTCCATCTAATCGTACAACTACAATCTCTTTAATTCAGTTCATATTCATGTTTTTCCGTCTTAGTTTATTTTGTTCTTGTTAAAAGTTCTTTGTTATTAGATATTTAAAACCTCTCTCAATTATCGTTGTTCTAGTAACTTATAGAATAGGCTATTTCCAAACCACTGTTTGGGTGCGAAATGTGGCCGCATTGACAACATGGCTGCGGGGTCATGTTGTTTCCGTTCGTCAATCTCCCATCAGGACAAACTCTTGAATATTTGCTGCTACAAGTACTGCAATAACCCTGTTGTTGGTGCAGGAATCCAATCAGCAAATTGGCGTTGTTGCCAGGGAGCTAAGCGTCCGATTATTACCTTCCTACTCACACATAGTTTATTTCCGTTTGTTGCTATTTATCTTACTGCTTTTCATTATTTGAAAAGAACAAAAAAATATTTTACCTTTTGTTAGTAGTCTTGTTATTTATTTTAGTTATAGGAAATTCAAAAACATAGGAACTATGGAAAGTAAAAGTCTTGCGGAGTATGGTGCTCCGAGTGTTGATCATTTACATGCTCCGAATGTTCAGCCCACTATTGATGTGGATGTATATGAGATAATCCTATGTGGATCAATATGATCATGGAAATAGCTTTTGTAGGAGATCCAAACAATGATCCATATGAGCATATTGAAAAATTTACTTCATTCTGTTATATTGTGAAGCCAAATGGATGGACAAATGATAAGCTGAAGTTATATGTATTCCGGTTCTCACTAAAAGGAAAAACTAAACATTGGCTAAAATCGCATCCCACGGGACACTTCAATTCATGGAAAGGTATCTCCGAAGCTTTTCTCGGTAAGTATTTCTCAGAAAAGCAAACTGATGAGCGTAGGCTTCATATCCTTAATTTCAAGCAGAGCAACAATGAGGATTTAATATAAGCTTATAGTAGGTTCTCAAAATTGATGCATGATTGTTCACATCATAATTTACCTAATTGGTTATTGTTGAATCACTTTTATGGAGGCTTAAATTACTCTTCTAAGGATAAGCTAGATGTGGCCCCCCGGATTAATCCTCCGAGAATCCCTGTTATGCATATAACCACGATCCCATGATCAGTTAGTCATGGCACATAACCGACAAGTATCAAAGTAAACATCCAAAACATAACGAATACATGACATACCTGATTTGCCCTTATGGCTACATCGATCAACAACAGTGGACTTCATTGCGTAGAGTCCGAGCCATGCCTTAACCTATAGGCAACTGACTGGGAGAACGTCCTAGCTCGCATAGTCGTCAACGCCACCTTCTTCTTGATATCTGACCAAGTTAATATCCAGGGACAATGCCGGTGAGTACTTTGAATGTACTCGCAAACCACCTTAAGATAACAATAATAACAAGAGGATATGCATTATGGCTGTGGTAGTAGGAGGGCACCAAGGGAGGTTCTTTTGTCAATTAGTTTCTCTTGTAGATAAAGCATCTACATATCTTTGTTGAAAGCTTTTGTAAAACATTTTGGAAACCTTTTTGAGAAGTTTTAGAAAACATCAGGACTGGGTCACCCATTTGTTCCTCCTTTACGGCCATCCCATGACCAAACTCCTTCCATCCCTTTATGATCATCCCATGGTCAAAACAGGGATCCTTTCCGACCATCCCATGGTCAAAACATCTCCAAAGCCATTTCTTTTCAGAAATCCTTTTTGAAAACAAAACTAGCACCACTCTACAGAAGTTTGTACAACTCGTCCTTAACCACGGACACGGCTATTCGAATAGATTTACACTCTGCAGAGGTTGTACACTTTACCCACATCATCCAGGTACACTACCTTGATCTTCACTGATCGTGGGTCGAGTAACCGATCAAGACTCTCCGGATGCCCACTCCAGTATAAGTGCCCACCCTATGAGTGTTAATCCCCTCAAAACCGGGAAGTCGGGTACCGAGGACCAACCATAGCGCTTTTTCCACTACTCGAGTGTGCGCTTTCAATGAGGGGTTCATAGTAACGCGTGGAGGCCAGCAGACCCTTCGTTCCTTCTCCAGGTCGATGTCCCACATGGACCTTTATCGGAGAAGGCCCACCCTCCAGGGATCCCCGATCCCCTGTAGTTGTTGTGAGGCAGCTTATACCAGAGTAAGCAAACATCAAATCCATCCCTGTCCCATATGAGAGTAATGTGGTCGCACGGGGTTAAGTTGTTATAGCTAAACTGCAAAGAACCGGGTGCGTTTTTGTAAACCGTTTTCTCCAGCTTTTCTTCAGAATTTTTTAAAACAAAAACCTTTTTCTGTCTCAACAGCTCTTGGGAGGTCCCACCTCACCAAGGTTTTATCAGAAAACATTTGGTAAACTTTTGCCGGGGTCTTCCCATCCTCTAGCTTTGCTTTGGCTGAAACAGGGTCTCTAGAGGGTTTTGATGATATACACCATCTATTCTACTAGGGACAAGTAGATGTCACCGAGGGGGTTGTACTTAATAGTACTAAAGTGTAGTAGTTCGGAGGGGCCAAACCACTACCACAAATACATTAACATATAGTAAAACAATGCAGTTTTAAGTAAACGGTAGATAAAACATGCATAAGTAAAATAGTAGGAAAAAGCTTATGAGCAAGAAGGTGTCTTGCATGATGATCAGCAATATGGCAATATGTCCTTAGACTTCTTTAGATAACCCAGAATACCAATAATAATTACCACTTCTCCTGCTCTCTAATTTCATCGCAACTATCGTCGTCCAGACGGCACATGCAAGAAAACAAGGCCACAATCAACATAAAGAAATGCAAGCATCATTACAATACAACAGACAAACATACCACGCATTACTCAATTCAGTAGGTTTTGAGAGGATTGCATTTGGGAGATTGAGGTGGCCTTGGAGAAGGGAATGAACACCCATTAGGGTTTATTGTCGAGGAACTACCTAAGAGGTGGTTTTGGACCAAGGATATATTCTGTATGATACCATTGTGAAAACATGATACCAACAGATAGGTATTGATAAAATGAAACCAACAAAGTGGTTTCACTATTTTCTCACTTTTCTTTAATTTCTTATTCATTTTGTAGTGATAAAGGCTCTAGTTTTAGGAGATAATTCCCTAGAAAAGTTATGGAGCTCCAAAAATTATTTACTTGGACGGTTTGGTAGGTCTTAATGTACTTGTTCACTGAGAGTTGGAATCACTCCAAAATAATTACCAGAATGCCCTCAAGAAAATCCCTAAGGCAGTTCTGTAGGTAATTTATCTTTTTCACCAGATTAAATCTACAGTAGATATTGATATAAAACCTAAGGACACTTGGTAGGTATTTCTAGTACCTTTCTGTAGAAATTGGATTTACAACTTTTGGAGTTGCAGAGCTACTGGATTGATTTATCTAGTGAAATAACTACGCCTAGAACAGATTAATTCATGATAAAACCACAAGGGCTTAGAAAATGATGGGCTCCTGGGTTTTAATAGATACTGGTATGGACCTGTACTGGGAGTTGGAACTAGGTCAATACCGATTTGGGTTTGACATAGGGAATTTCCTAAAGTCAAAATGCCCTGATTTTGTTATTTTTACTACAGTAAAGATAATGCTCCACTTGACATGAGTCCAAGGCCATAGGATAGGTACAGGTAATGCCTACAAGGGGTAGTTGGTCTTACTCCAATTGGAGTTGTAAATCTCACAGAAAGAAATTATTAGTGAAAAAGGTACATCTAGGAGTTTGATTTATCATTTTTAATTAAGCAACCCTTAGAGGAGCTAGGGGTACTGCATGTTTAAGAAAACATTCTTAAACATTAGGAATTTTGGATATGGGCAATTGGTGGGGGTTTTCATTTTCAAAAGGATTTAAACCAAAAGCCACAATCTCTAGATCTTGGAGAATTGATTTAAAGGATAGGGGCTAGGCTGGGATCTAGAGTTAACAGGGCCGGCCAGAGGGAATTTGGCCCACGGTAGGGTGAGGCAGCGCGTGGGAGGGATTTTGAAATCCTGCGGCACGGGCCTAGCTTTCAGCGAGCCAGCGGGGCAAACCGATACCAGCGGATGTCGGCCGTTCGGTTAAAACGAGATGGACAGCCTGGAGCCGTCGTCTCCCTTCGAGCTGGCACTGTGGGCCGGAACCCTAGCAGAGGCGGGGGAGCGGCGGGGAGGCTCACCTGAGGGAGGAGGGGAGCAGGGGATGCTACAGGGCGAAGCGGTCAACGACCAAGATCCTAGGGAGGGGCGGAAGCAGTAGTTTCCGCGATGGGAGGTGACTCGCGCGACAACGCTCGCGGTGGTGCTCTCGGGAGCTCGCCGGAGCAAGGCCGGGGAGGCGTGCATGTTGGCAGCGAGGGTGCTAGGTGACGCAGGGGTCGGAGGCAGTTCTGGCGACGGGCAGCAGAGCTTGGTCCGACACGGGGGCACCCCGTCCGCAAGCAAGCTCCCGGAGCTAGCCTCGGTGGTCACCGGAGTTGGTACCTACGGCAGTTTGGAGCCTGGGGAAAAGGGTGGGTTAGACTCAGAGGGGCAAGGGATCTCAGAAAAGGGGACATGCAGAGCTGAGGGAGCTGGGGAGGGGGAGCTTAGCTCAAATCGGAGAGGAGCCCGAAGCTCAAATCTCTCTCTCCCTTGCGCAACACAGAGTAATTGAGAGGGAGAGGGGTGCTCTGAGTGGTGAGGTAGAGGGGTAGGAGGCAAATGAGGGGGGAGAGGAGAGCTGCAGTGGCCTCTAGCAATATATACCGAGAGGGAGAGGTTTTTGGTGGACTTGGTCCATTGAGCAGGTGGGGGAGGGAGGTGAAACCAGGGGAGGATGTTGTGGGCAAGGAGGTGGTTTTCTTGTCGAGATGCAGAGCAGATGGGGAGGGATAGCTGCTGCAAGAGGAGTAAATGGGGTTTTGCAAGCCAAGACACCCACATGGGGTTAAGCACTAGTGTCCAGGCACTAGAGGACAAGATTCTACGGTAATTTCTAAAGTGATCATGACCAGAGGAGATGGTGGTTGCTGGGGTGAGTGGTGGCGAGCCTTGGTGGTGATTGTTTCTTGGTTTGGATCAATAATTCCTTAGTTTGCCATATTTGAACAAAATGAGGCTTATGAAGGAAGTTTAATATTTTGCATGGGGCAAGGTGGAAGGATGGTACTGATAGATATATGAGGTCAACGTAGATATCTAGGAATTAATTGGGAATTTTCAGAAGAGTAGAAGTCCACTTAAATCCTTTTATTCAAAAAGTGCAGAAGTGGTTTATAGGAGCTCATTTCATAATTTTACATTGGGCAAGGTTGTATTTTGGTTTGGGATGGTCTCAAGTGTGAATACACACTTAGGGGAATATTCCTAAGATTTATTGGAGGATAAACGTATTTAAAACAATTATTGTTCCAATTTAGCCATTTAAGAAAATGGGCAAAAATAAATAATAAGGCTCTTAAAAAATATTTATTTTTGAAGTGGGAATATAGGGTATGATATATGGGCCTCAAAAGATCTTAGAGTTGGGGAAGTGTTTTGGCAAAAACCAAACTTTCCTTTGGGAAAGGAGTTTTGGGGATTTTGACTATTAAAGGGATTAATTAGATTTGGAGCCATAATAATTATGGAGAATTATTGATAAATCTTGATGACCAAGTTAGATGATGTATACAATGTTTAGCAAGCATTTGCAACCTTGGGATTGGAGAATCCAACTTGATTTTGGTGGAATACCCTAGATTAAGGATCTAGGGTGATGTTAATTTCATACCATCAAAACGAGGTTGTATCTTGGAGTTTAGATCTCCCCTTGGGGCATGGGGTAGATGGATGGATAGAACAAGTGAGGTAGATTACAATGGTGTAGGCGTTTGAGCTTTATCCTGCTTGATCTCTCCAATACTGGCTTTCAAACTTTGAATAAAATAAGCCTACCAACGTAGATTATCAACTAGCCTTCAAAACCTTGTGGGTTTAAGAAGCACAAAGATCCAATTGGAACATGTGAAGTAGATCTTGATAAAACTATATGAGTAGAACACAACCATGTAAAGATTTGGTCCATAGAAAGTTGGATGATGGTGTGAGCTTCTATCAAAGTAGGCATCTCGACTAGATTTGCAGGAAAAGTTAATTTCTTTCCTGCAAAACCATCAATAACAAGTGGGTTGGAGGATGATATAACCAAGGTAAAGGGTGGGACTTGGTAGTCCTTAGGATGGTTAACAAGATGGTTCAAGCTCATTTTCAAAAATGCACAAGGGTTGATAAATGGAGGCATTCAAAAGGGTGATGTTGGAAGTAGTTTTCCAGACTTAGCCAAATTTGGCAGATTTAGGGTTTTTGACTAGAGCAGGAGTTGGGATGTTTTTGATAGGTTGCAAGGTACCCAAGCATCATCAAGTGGATGATGTTGAAGTGCAGTTTGAGTAGAAAGGATCCATGCTTTATATTGGTCTTCATTGACTTGGAAGCTTCTAGAAGGGATCACTTCAGAAGGGGTCTAGTTAGGGGTTTTAGATGATCACCTAGTAGCTAGAGATCAGATCCAGGTTTCTACTCTTGCCTAGGGTGTGATGATTTGGAAACATCTTGATCCTAGTGATGAGCTCCTAGAGTAGCTCATACTATCTCCTAAGCAGACAAATCAAACAGCAGATCAAGGGAATTCATCAGACAGCAGAGCAAGGCAACTCATCTTATAAAGCAAACCTACTACTAGGGTTACCATCAAGTCTGACTTGAGGTAAGGTTGGGCAATTTGAAAAGGGTTGGGGTTTGAATAAGACGAGAGGCTTTGGTATCTCTACCAAGAGTAGAATTCAAAAGCTTCATAAAAAGGTTTTGTTAAATCTAGAGATAAGAATAGTAGAAGGTTCTGTCTTGGAAACCTAAGGAGATTATGTTATATAGCTCTCCATAGTTTTATCAATAGAAGCTACTAAAATATTTGGTTTGCAAATGTTTCTTGGTTCAGGTTTTGAAATGCCAGAACATTTGAGAATATGGAAATTAAGCCAAGACTGTTTTGGGAAGTAGATTTTATCAACTGGTGTTAAGGTAAGGAGTATATCATCTAATACACATTCATATGCATAAGCATATCCAAACAACAAGCAAACACTTCAGCATTAAACAAGAAAAAGTTTTTGTTCACCCGGATTTTTGCATTCTGGGCATCTAATCGGGGTTGCTGAAATTGGGATGTTACACTAGATATGAGGTGTGATGGTGCATTCCTTGGAAAAGCTTTGAAAGAAGATTGCCAACTCTTAAGAGATATACATAATAATTTTCATCAATGGCAATGTGAAATTGTGCATGAATAAAAACCTCTCCCTACTAATCTAGAGAACTTGATCAATGAGTTTCTTAAAGATGAAAATAAAAGAGGAAAAATTCCTTATGATGATACCTTAGTTAGAGATGTTCTTTCTAAAGCAATGCCTTTCATAGCTGATTATTTTAATCATATTAGAATTGCTTCTACTAACACTATAAGAAAAGTTGGCTTTTACAACGGACGATTTTCGTGGTTGAAGGCCAGTTTTTCGTGGCCAAAGAGTCTTCCGCAATGGATGGCCTTCGTGGTAAAAGCCCCGTCACAAATGAATTAACCATGGTTTTTTTTCGACCGTGGCGGATCGCACCATTCAGCCACGAAAACTTGTTCCGTCATATATCTGTTCGCCAGCTGTGCTGACTGCTTACGTCATGCGAACTGCCAGTTGGAAGCCGCCGTTAGGGGCCGGTTACCACCATTAACGGCCATAGAAACCGTGGCGTAAGCCATGCCCAGCCAAGGTGATATGGGGTGGCCCGATCTTCTCAGTAAGCGGATGTCGGTGATGATGGTGGATGATAGATAACTAGCCTGTAGCTATGAAGTCTCCAGCTCGATCCCTGATGCCAATGCAAAAGCTCTCGAACCTTGTAGGATATTCACAACACCACGCTCTTGCGCACGCAGCCGTCGACCACGAACAGTAATTTGCAATCTACTAATATCCGATGGAACAACAGATCACACTCAATTATAGTTGTAGAATTTGAATACAGGGTAATATCAGAGGTTCTATGAAAGAAACATCTCCAAAATATTTTAACGTGGTCTAAAACCTAACTTGTGACGGCTACGGAGGTTTATATGAGGGCTGGGGCGTCCTCCCCTCTAAATGGGCCTAAATACAGCCATATCATGGCCCAAACTGACTCGGTTCGACTCAAACTGATACATATCGACCCATATATGGGTTCGGCCTTATTGGCACGCAGTCCAAACGTCGTTGAACACCTCAAACATGTAATTCTTGGTGCGCCATCTCTCTCTCTTGCTCATATGTGATTTCCTCATTGTCTCCTAGTGTGCATGCCTCCCGCTCCTCCCTCGCGAACTTGTTGATATTGGAAATCAGCGCTTGTCCTTCTTGCTACAACTCTCCTCCTCCTCGCGCAACGCTTGTGTTATCAATAAACCAGATCATACAAAAATGCATAGACTTAGGTAGTATAAAGTTTGCATTAAGTAAAACATCAGGATCAATTAGGAATGAATTCACCTAATAGTCATTATTGATTTGACTCAATATTTCCTTCCAGTTCGGGCAGTCAGAATCATCATAATCCCTGTATATATCCTCATCACAAGGCCTGCTAAATCCTAACTGGACTAGCCCGTAATGGGAGCCCAATAAGAAGATTGCCCGTTAATGTTTTGTCCTGCACTGTTTGAAATGGGCCCAAAAATGCAGCCAGTAGTGGCACGCGAACTTTCAGGCATGATTCTGTTTTAGCCTACAGAAGGCCCATGTTGGTCCAACACTGTGCGGCCCATTAGCATCCTGCACCAAGTCGCTCCTATAAAAATAAGGCATGCGGTCAGCCCATCACTATTATTGCAGCCCATCATCGACCGCCTACTGATGGCACTTCTCTGAGATGGTATGTTACTGTTCTGGCCTGTTACTATTCTGGCCTTTTATTCTTCTGGTCTTTAGCTGTTCAGGCCCACAAAGGCCCTTTACTGTTCTAGCCTGGTAAACTTGTCGGCCTGTTACTACCCTCGTCCGGGAATTTCTCGGCCCGTACTGTTCAGGCTTGTCATTGTTTTGGCCGTTTACTGTTGTGGCCCACTACTGTTTTGGCCCGCTACTGTTTTGGCATGTTGCCGTTATGCGATTTGTGCAGTTTCTTGCCCGTTACTGTAATGGGTTGTTTCTGTTTTTTGCCTGCTACTATTACGACATGTTATTGTTACGACCTGCTTCAGTTATGACCTGTTTCTGTTACGGCCTGTTACATTTACGGCCTTTTACGACATGCGCATTGGCCCGTTATGTTTACGGCCTTTTATAGTTTCGTCAATTCTGAAGCCCATGCCATATCATAAAATGCTTTATAATAATCCAGCATTTTTTTACTGTTCGTCATCGGCCGAATACAACACGGTACTGTTCCCTAATCGACCTACCTGGCGTAGTTACTGTAACGACTACCGCAATGTGTGGAATGTGTCAACTAAATGACTACATGGCCTACGGGAGTTACCTGGATATTACATCCGCTGCAAACTTCTTAAAATTATTACATATTATCAACTTAGGGAGAAAATTGGCATTTCAGTTGACAATCAAGTTGATAGCAGAGTCCTCAATTTGCTTTCTCAATCGATCACATGCATATTCCATTGAGTGTGATAGCTACATTGGAGGAGACATGATATTGCAGCGCCCTTTTTGGTGGGGCTAGTAATAATTGCAGTCTGATATGACAAACTACTCATTTGACTAATATGGCAGGAGCTATGAACTGGAGTTTACAACTGGTCAATGGCTCAATTATTGACCAACACGTCAAACAAACATGACAAGCAAGCACATATTAAACAAGTGTAACTACCGTGAAATGAGCAATCAAAAAATGTGTGTGTGGCTTAGAATTTTAGTAGATATAAACTAGCCAGGTCATTTTGAACAAATATATATGGAAGCAGTTCTATGCCCTTAAATGCAAGAGACGTTGGGTTACTCGGAATTTGCGCTGAGCCACAAAATGGCATGTAGTTACTGTCATAGCGAAGAATGAACCAAATAGAAATTATAATCGCATCATACGAGAACCTATAGAGCATGAATGCAAACCACGAATGAACTATATATTGTAGAGGATAGTTATGTGGTGACTTAGGACGAACCAGACCCATAACCATATGCGAGATATAATTGTGTCTCTCGTGAACCTATAGAACATGACAAACAAGCATTAGACAAGTGTGCCTAGAATGAAATGAGCAATCAAACACAGTGTTTCTTAGAATTTCAGCAAATATATATAGAAGCAGTGGCATCTCTTGGAATGCATAGAGTCGTTGGGTGACTCAAAATTTGCGGTGAGCTACACAATGGCAAGTAGTTACTGTCATAGTTAAACATAGACTAGATTGAAATTATAATGCCATCATAAGAGAAATTCTAGAGCAGGAATGCAAACCACGAGTGAACTACATAGTAGAGGACAAGTATGCCGTTGCTCAGGACGAACCAGCACAAGATAAGGAAGTAATGGCATCCCTTGTTAACCTGTAGAATAGGCTATGCAAACCATCATGTTCATTGTTTCATTTTGAGCTCTATGCAAGAAAAAGGAAATAGTTAGTGATGCAGCTTTTGAAAAACCAGATGGCATTATGGCAATAATAAAATTATAATTGAATTAGTACGAAGAGTTTAAACGGCTACTACAGGATAGTAGAACGATGCCAAGGAGGAAATAATAGTAGGAACTGATCTCAGGATGAACTAGATAGATTCAGCAACTATAGAGCAGGGAATCCACACTAATATTTTCCACTGACTGCAAATTTTGCAAGAATTACATGGTAGCAGGCAATTACTGTTGTATGGAGTAGCTAAAAACATGTGCATGACAAAATAACAGACATATGCATGCCTTGAAATTTGTAGAGAAGCGAATGCAAACCAACATGTCTAATGACCTTACATGTACTAGCACGAAGAACATGCGTGCGCAGTGACTTGTATGTACTAGCTTGAACCTTCTATACTGCTGACAAAACAAAAACGGGTTGGAGATTAGGTTAACCTTGGTCAGAGAGGCGTCTAAGCATAATTGGTACCATGCGAGTGACGTCCAGGTCACCGAGGGTGCTGCAGTTCCCGTGGCTATTGGCATCGCGGAAGCAGATCTTGGGCGGTCGATCCGGGTTGAACGCGGCGGACGAGAGCGTCGCTGAGGCAGATCCGGTGCAGTGAACGGCGACGGTAGTGCAGCTGGTTAGGAGCGGTGGACATGGAACTCCTTGAACTAGATCATGTCCGGTGGACACCGGTGAAGCGGATCCGGTACGGTTGGGTAGCTTTTAGCGGCGAGGAAGCAGAGCTTGGGCGGTCGATGATGCCATTGGTGGTGAGGAAGTAGAGCTTGGGCGGTCGATGATGCCATCGGCATGGTGAACGACACCGCAGCTCCGATGTAGTGGCAGAGAGACCCGGTAAACTAGATCCGGTGGGTGAGAGTCGGTGAAGTGGCTCCGCGGCGGCGCACGAGACCAGAGATCAAGCCGGTGCGTGCGGTGGCCGTGGAGGCGACAGAGGAGCTTGGGATTTTTGGGAGGGCCAGCGTGAAAAACTATGCGAATCGGGACCATAGTATAAGTGAATAGCAATATAATTACGATCGTGCCCCCGAGGTACTGACTTTAGCATGCCCATCTATCGTCTGGACAATGGGTAGAGCAGGAAATTTAAAGAAAAAAGTTTTTGAAATAGAGGGGCGCGAAATGCTTCAACGTTGTTCTGTGATATTGCCACTCGATTGATATTTGAATTTGGCTCGCATCTAGCTAATAATAATAGAAAAATGGTACTATCCGGTGGGAGATTTTGGCTCAAAGGTTTTGAATCGGTGGGGCGGGAAATGCTTCAAGGTCAGTGGGTGATTTTGCTGCTCGATTCAGATTGTGAATTTGGCTAGCATCCATCTAGTAATAGAAAAAGGTAGTAGACCATAACCTATTTGTACAGGAATTCAAAGCCGAGAGTCACATCAACTGATCATCCATATCCATACTAGTAAAAGGCAAGTGACACAATTTCCATACCACTATATAGTGCTTGACACTTCTTTTCAAAACAAAAAACGACTCTGTTGCTTCACAATTTCAATACCACTTTATAGTGTACAAATAACATCGAACATCGGCAGTTGGATATAGATTGGCAAAACCCGACATTGTTGAACATTGGATCTCTATCAGTACATTTGATTATGTCATGTCTAGCATATAGAAGATCCCATTATTGTTTGCCTCTAGCACCATGAGTATACTATGCACAGAAAGTACAACGAACATGGTTTTGAAAGCCACAAGCCAAGTTTCCAGATATAGTGGACAATGTTTTATGTACGATTCCCAAGTTTTATGAGTTTTCAAAGCTTCCGAGCTAACTAGGACCACTCAAATGACTTTATGTCTCTATTAACAAAATCATGTCATATTTGAACTAGAAGCTCTAGAAAGTGGTTGATTTCTATCAAAGTTCTACGAAATGGTTTTGGTGGTACGCATCAAGTAGTTAATATAGCGAAAACAATCGAGAGTTTCGACAAATTCAACTTCCTGCTAAGAATTTGTATCTTGAAAATTTTGAACCCGTTTTGAAACAATCACATGTAATAAAGACAAACAGAAAAACAAATATTCACACATGGCATCCTATCACATCACATGTACAGCCTCCCAGTAAACTGATAACCATGGGATTTGACAACTTCTAGAAACCAGCCACACCATATTTTCCCACCATGTATGGATATTATTAGGTTTCAACCCTGATGATCAAAAAAGGTCATGGCCATATCGACATCATAGTTAATTTACTGTTCCCACATTAATTGGGTATATGGGTGCATCTTGGCGTAGTAGGAAATGTTGTCGGTGGGAGTCTCAACAGTGCGCCTGTTTTTTTTAATAGACAAGGGATGAGTTTCCCCTTTTTCGCCGAACATACTCCATCATTGGAGAAAGCAAGACTAACGATTAAGTCTGCATTTGTGTGCATACCGCGTTCTTACATCAATGCATGTTTGACCAACATATATGAAACCCAAGAAGCCCAGGCCTCATCTAGATTGAGAAGGCCATGTTTCAAAAGAAAAGCAAAACAATCTACTACCATTGATCAAAACAAGTACCAGTACAAGAGTATTAGTTCTAGCAAATACTTTAATACTAGCAACATCAGCACATTCGAGAGATTTGGTAGCTTTTGAAAGATTCAGCAGGACAGGCTATATTCTGCACTCGATCTGAACAATTCCTAGTACATAGGAATTACTACAAAATATATTAGCAGTTGCAGAACTCCATACAAAATACTCGGTAGAAGTATAAAACTACTCTTAGTAGAACCTTAATATAGCTAGGAATGATTACATGTCCCATCATATACTTCAAACATGCATGAGAGAAATAGAGAGGTCAGAATCACCACAAGATCTGTATGCCAACGATTCAGCGTGTCCAGGACGTGGCTGGGTAGCGCTTGCATTCCTGCCTAGCACGCTTCTCTCATTTTATCGTCGTCTGTGGATCCTCGTAATAGGCTTTCGCCAGTTCACCCTTAGCAAGATAGAGGTAAAATTAATGGACCTTTCCAGCCATTTCCACCACTCCGATTGTGAAAGGAATCTTCCACTAAAATAAATAAAGTAATTAAGAGTATTAGAACAGAGGGACTAGAAAATTACATATACATTCGTATTAGGATCATCAAGAGAATATTAAGATGTGATATCTCACAATGGGTTGATGTCGTCGTCGATCCAACATTGGAACTCCACGAGGGACTCTGCTGACTCGTGTATTAACGAGCTCGTTGGGGAGCCCCAAGAGGAAGGTATGATGAGCACAACAGTAAGTTTCCCTCAGTTATGAAACCAAGGTTATCAATCTAGTAGGAGCAAGGAAACACCCCAAAGGTGTAGCTAGCTGAACTTTGGCAGGGCGCACTACCGGTGCCAGCAGCAACGTGGAGACCTGCACAACACAACCACATAACTCTGTCCCCAACTTACGATGAGGTTGTCAATCTCACAGGTTTTGCTAAAAACAAAGGATTAAATGTATCGAGTGGAAGAAAGTAATAGTGTGCATAAAGTAAACACAAAGCAATGAACAATTGATTGTAGATTGATGGTAAAAGAAAGGACTGGCGTCCATAGTTCACTAGAGGTGGGTCTCCTTAAGATAGATAACATGTTGGGTGAACAAATTACAGCGGGGCAATTGACAAACATCGAGAAAGCATACAAGCATATACTACTCATCTTGACTCCTTTGAGATTTGATTGGGCATTACAACATTATACATAGACCACCATCCAACTACATCTATGACTAATAATCCACCTTCAGGTTATCATCCGAACCCCCTCCAGTATTAATTTGCAAGCAACGGATAATTGCATTACGAATTGCGTGTAAAGTAAACAATACGATTGTTATATGAACAAAGGATTGTTGTTTTCTCCCTAGTAGCAACAACACATGTAGTACCTTAGAAATTTCTGTCACTTGCCTAGATTACTAGAGGAATGAATCCACTATCGAGCATAAATACTAACTCTTGGAGTTGCTAGCATCTACTTGGCTAGTATAGCTACTAACAATGTAAAGCATGCAAGATCACAAATAACAAAGACATGATAGGATCAATAATCAATATGAAATAACATCTCAATATCCATCGGATCCCCGCAAACACAACATGCAAAATTACAAATAGATGATCTTGATCATGAACGGAGCTCACAAGATCTAAACATGATAGCACAAAGGAGGAGAACTAGCCATCTAGCTACTACATGGACCCGTAGTCTAGAGATGAAGTACTCACACATCACACCGGAGACTTGCATGATGATGAAGAAGTCCTCCAGGGTGAATTCCCCTCTCCGGCAGGGTGCCGGGAAGAGCTTCAGATCCCTCCCGATCTAGGGATGGAGATGATGGCGGCTACATACTATTTCGTGGAATTTTGATCGGGTCCTTAGGGTTTCTGTATCGGAGGCAACTTATAGGCGGAAGGAGAGGCCGAGGGGGTGCCTGGGGCAGCCAGACCACCCCTAGCGTGGGCCAGGCCTGGCCACACGGCCAGGTGGTGTGGCTGGTCCCCAGCCCCTCTCCGTCTAGTATTCTGGCTCCAGCTGTCCCTCGGTGAAAAACTGACTTTGGCTTTTGGCCCATCCAATTCCGAGAGTATTCATTTTCTGACTTTCCTGGAACCAAAGACAGTAGAAAACAGGCAGCTGACACTGGGCTCTTGTTAATAGGTTAGTCCAAAAAATCATATGAAAAGTAGCATTCAGCTTGTCCCTCATAGAGTAGCAAACATAAATGCATAGGACACCTTCAAAGTTCATAAGAGTGACTAGATACAAATAGTTTAAAACAAGCAATATCAAGGTTATGCATCAACCAACAAGTCTTGGGACAATGCACATAGAACTAAGAATGGCCACTATGCTCTCAAAGTAGATGCATAAAGGTAGAAGGTGGAGACTCAACATAAAGGTAAAAGAAGGGACTTCGTAGAAGGAAGTAGGGATTCAAGTCTCATAAAGAGCTTCCAAAAATTATTTGACTTATTAGCTTTCAACTCTCATTGCCCCTATCATAAGAATCTTGAAGGTGATTAAGGTTAAAGTGACACAACTAAGAGGATATGCTTGACAAGTTATAAGCCGAAATCTCGTGCCCCTTACTTACGAAGACCGAACCTCATGCTACTCAACTTTAGTCACAAGTAAGCTCTTGTCATTGTAAGTACGTATGTATCATAGAGAAACACCAACGAGGTACCCCTTGCACATGATACAGGAGCTGTCCCATAATCAAAATGACAAGGCAAGCAGACAATGAGCATCTCAACGATCTTTTTATTGCTATTTGCATAGGTTTTTATTGAGGATGCTTCATAGAGTGCTAATTATGGTGATGCTGCAAGTTTCCACCATGATTAGGCATGGCTTAGGCTAGCAGCCCAGGTATTTCTCTAACACACATACAAACTACATGATCTTACAAGTTCCACTTTTATTTCACACCGCTGGGATCCATAAGCAAAAGAACATGATATCAACGGGGTACACAGTACAAGTGCAATGTTGAAAGCGTTCCCAACGCTACATGGTTCTGCTAACTTCAACTTATAAAGCGCAAGCATATACGCAACAAAGATGGATGCAATGGTTCAAGTTTATTAAGGGCAAGAAAATTAAAGCGTGCCATCAAGTTCGTGAGAGCTTTAATCACTAGTTTTCTCATAACAAGCTTAATTTGGAAGGTAGATAAAAACATGAATATACTTGGAATAGCATATGCTAATAGGTAGGTCTGGTGGACTCTTTGGAATAACTTGGTTTAGGGACTTGGATGCATGAGTGGAACTCATACTTGGTTGTGGAGGCTAGCAAAAGACTGGCAGCGACAAACTAAGAGAGCAATAATGGACATAATCATGCAGAGCGACAAAACATCATTGATCAAAGCATAAAGTGATACTACAAGTTGAAAACTAACGGATCATAAAGGCTATGGTGACTTTGGATAGTCATAACATGGTGTGAGCATGCGCCAATTCAACCCAAATAAAGCATCAAAGGAGAAACCACTATACTATGCTTTAATATGCTAAAACAATGCATGATTCATCCAAGGCACATTAAGGAATCTTAATTGTTTATAAAAAATCATGCTACAGAAAAGAATACTAAGCATAAAGCCAAAACAATATCAAGCATGGCATGATGAAGCATAGGCCACAGTCAAAAACAAGCTCTTTTTACCACATAAGCATGAGCTTTCCTACTCTTTTCCAAACCAAAGCAAACTATTTGAAAATGAATGAATGAAAGAGGGGGTCCAACCAATTTATTCATCAAACTAAGCAAACGAAAAACCAAAACGAAAACGAAAAAAAACATGCTCCAAGAACAACACAACTGTGCATGAAACAATAAAAATGAAGCATTTGGAAGAAACCTGGGATTTTTATTGATGAAGAAGGGGATGCCTCGGGCATCCCCAAGCTTTGAAGCTTGTACTTCTTAGATATTTCTTGGGGTGACACGGGAATCCCCAAGCTTGAGGTTTAGTCCATCCTTCATCTCATTACTCATTTCTTCCATACACCTGAAATTTTTCCTTCATACAAAACATCACACAATCTTTATTAGCAACATTAGTGCACTCAAGATAATGGGTCATAAGGTTCAGTTATAACACCAATAAACTTACATTAGAACACTATCTACTGAAGAACTTCCCTCAAAAGCTCAATTCCACAAAAGAACTCAAAAAGGAATCAACAAGAAGCAAATGCAGAAAATGGCATAAATCTGTCAAAACAGACCAGCAGGTAAAGACGATTTTTTTCGAAAACCTTCTGTTGCTCAAATCAAAAAGTGTTGAACTAACTAAAGTTAGATAACAACCTAGGGCAGAAGCACAAAAATTCACGCCTCAAAAAGACGTTCAGAGATTTTACACGAATGTTTACGGTGAAGCACAGAAATCTGTTTCGGGACAGCAACTTTCCCAATCATTACTTCTGTCTCATTATAGGTTACTCTTGGCACAGAAAGCAAATAAAAAGGATAAGGCTCGGTTATTAGAGAAATAATAACTTCCAAGACTCATCTAAAACTTTTGGGTTATCTCCCAATAAGTACTTTTCTTTAACGCCTTTATGTTAGGCATGATAGTTTGAGAAGATGCTCACATAAGAAATATGAATTGAAGTAAAAGAGAGCATCCAGAAGAAAATTCAAAGCACATTTAAGTCTAACCCAATTCCTATGCATAGGAATCTTGTAAAAAAATAAGTCATGAAAGCACAAAGCAACAAGCATAGGAAAGCAAAACAAGTGCAACTTCAGAATTTTCAACATAAAGAGGGGAAACTTAATATTATTGAGATACATAAAACCATGTTTCCCTCTCTCATAATAACTTTCAGTAGCATCATGAATAAAATTAAAAATATAACTATCACATAAAACATTCTTATCATGAGCCACATGCATATAATCATTATTACTCCCCACATAAGAATGGTCATTCTTATTAATTGGGAGGAAATTCAACAAAATAGCTATCTTTATTATTCTCATCACCATAATCATAAAATATAGGAGGCATATTGTAATCATAATTAACTTTATCCTCAATAGTAGGTGGACTAAAAATATCATATTCATCATTGTAATCATCATATATTGGAGGCATAGTATCATCAAAGTAAATTTTCTCCTCCATGCTTGGCGGACTAAAAAGATCTTTTTCATAAAAACTAGCTTCCCCAAGCTTAGACTTTTCCATAGCATTAGCAATAATGGTGCCCAAATAAAGTTCCATAGGTTTTTTAATTTTCTCTTCAAACACTTCATGTCCTAACTTAAGATAAATACTATAAAGCGCTCTTATTTTGTTGTTGTTTTCCATTAAGCCTAACTAGTGAAAACAAGAAACATAAAGGCAAAATTGCTAAATCTAAAGGAAATAATTTCGAGCACTGACACCGGAGGATGTGAGTACCTTTTACCTTACCTCCCCGGCAACGGCGCCAGAAAATAGCTTGATGTCTATGCACTTATATTCTTGTAGATAGTTGATGGGCCTCCAAGTGCAGAGGTTTGTAGAACATCAGCAACTTTTCCCTTAAGTGGATCACCCAAGATTTATCGAACTCAGGGAGGAAGTGGTCAAAGGTATTCCCTCTCAAGCAACCCTGCAATCAAGATACGAGAAGTCTCTTGTGTCCCCAACACACCCAATACACTTGTCAGGTGTATAGGTGCACTAGTTCGGCAAAGAGATAGTGAAATACAAGTGGTATAGATAATTATAAGTGGTAACGGTGCTAGAAAATAGCTTGATGGCGTGGAAGGGACTAAAGGCAAACTGAAATAAAGATGAAAGCAAGCAAACATGTAACAGATCTAGTTGCAAACGATGTTTTAATGCTTAGAAACAAGGCCTAGGAGTCATACTTTCACTAGTGAACACTCTCATATAAATATATTATCTTCATGATACTACTCTGAACTACACTCTGGTTGGACACTCTAATCCATGGTAGGGCTATAACAAGACACCTCAAAGTAAGTCTTTCCCATCTAGAAAACCCCACACTGTCAACTTGAGCACTAGATGGTTCCAACAAACACCACAATTTCATAAAGACATCCAACTCCAAATATAACTCATAACAAGTATTTGTAATCTCTAGCCTAAGTGCCACCATGGTGACGCTGCCACTTTCACATACATGGGGAGAGAAGAGATCTAATAAAGCACTTGAGTAGAAAGGTAGAGCTAGTTGATTACAAAGCTCATGATCACAATATGATCATCCATAGAGAGAGAGATTAACAAATAGCTACCGGTAGAACCCTTAGCCTCGAGAGAGGACTACTCCCTCCTTATCATGGGAATCAGCAACGATGATGGAGATGGCGGTGGAGATCGATGAAGATGGCTCCGGGGGCACTTCCCCATCCCGGCAGGGTCCGGAACAGAGACTTTCTGTCCCCCGAATCTCCCCTTCGGTGGCGGCGACGCTGCGGAACTTTTCGTGGATTTCTGATTGACGATTTAGGGTTTTCCCATCGGGAGGCTTCTTGTAGGCGAAGATGCAAGGTCGGTGGGTGGCCAAGGGGGCCACACCATGCCCTGCCGCGGCCTGGGGGTACCCGCGCCTGGGGAGGGTGTGGCCAGGCCCTGACCCTCCTCCGTCTTGTATTCTGGCTCCGTGAGTCTTCCGATATAATAGGAACTTTGTCTTTTGTCCCGTCCAATTTGAGAATTCATTTTCTGACTTTCCTGGAACCAAAAATAGCAGAAAACAGGCAACTGACACTATGGCATCTTGCTAATAGGTTAGTCCAAGAAATCATACGAAAAGTACTCCAAGGTGTGGACAAAATATAAGAAACTAGATAAAACCAAGCATAGAACATCAAAAATTATAGATACATTTGCAATGTATCACCACTCAAATGACTTTATGTCTCTATTAACAAAATCTTGTCACATTTGAACTAGAAGCTCAAGAAAGTGGTAGATTTCTATCGAACTTTTACAAAAAGCTTTTGGTGGTATGCATCAGGTAGTTAATATATCGAAAACAACCGAGAGTTTTGATAAATTCAACTTCCTGCTAAGAATTTGTATCTTGACAATTTTGAACCCGTTTTGAAGCAATTACATGTAATAAATAAAAACATAAAAACAAATATTTACGCATATCATCCTATCACGTCACATGTACATCATGCTAGGAAACTGGTAACCATGGGATTTGACAACTTCTGGAAACCAACCCCGCGATATTTTCCCACCATGTATGAATATTATTAGGTTTCAACCCTGATGACCAAAAAAGGTCATGGACATATGGACATCATAGGTAATGAACTATTCCCACATTAATTTGGTGTATGGGTGCATCTTGGCGTACTAGGAAATGTTGCCGGTGGGAGTCTCAACATTGGACCTGTTTGATTCGCGGGATAGGAAAAACAAAGGAATAGGGAAAACACAGTATTATTAGAATATCATATCCAGTTGAATCCTACAAGATTTGGAGCCTACAAGAATTTTTCTTAAAGAAGTGTTAGATTCATAGGAAAGTAAAGGAATTGTAACATGAGGCTGAGGTAGATTGTTCTTAAAATTTTACGGAAGACATGTGCATAGCGTCCTTTTGAAAGTATCACGTGCCATGCAAAATGATAAACTTGTGTTTTGGCAACTTTCCAAAAACCTGGTTAACAAAATTTTCCTCAATGCGTATGAATAGGTTTCGAGTCGGACGACCAAGGTCAATGACATATCCTAAGATCCACATCATAGTTTATGGTAATTTCCCCATATTATGTAGATTGGTGCATCTTGGCATTATTGTAAACAATATTTTGCCAAGGGGAGTTTCCAAGAAGTATTATGAAAAGAGATGATCTCATATTTCCATGTGATAGGATTTTTTTTGCGAAAACTGGAACATTGTTTTCCACAAACAAAATAGTAGTACTAGGAAAAAGAAGGATCAAAATGGAGGGGGGAAACGAAGAGCTACTGTAGAAGAAATTATGGGGTTAGAGAAGGCAGCCCGAGAGGCCTGCAGCGAAGAGGTGTTGAATGCGGTTCGATGTCAGAGCAAAGTTATGAAAAAAAAGATAGAAACAGAGCCACCGTAGTACCATGGCACACATGCACAGCGCCACACTATGGATGAGGGAGATATCAGCTAGAGGATGGGTGTGATGCAGCAAAGGAGAGAGTAGTATACAATTTATTTTCCTGCATAGAGGAGGAGTAGCACACTATAAGGCTGCAAGAGTGAGCACCACGCTGATTTTCTTTGCTAAGCAAGTACAAGTGGACCTCATAAAAAATGAAAATTGCATCGAAGTCCATGCATTTAGCACAAGGACCCTAAAACTTAGCAATGAAGTGTGTGTTTTGCGGTTTGCGCATACTAGCGTTATCGTGCTAATGTAGAATCTTTCTAGATGCTAAGAATAGAAAAGAAGATCCAATGGTTAGCAATGTTTGGATTTGCCTGTCTTGATCAAACATTCAATGTTCCATACAGCATGCAGTGGTATATATGGTATTGTGAGAGATAAGAGACAATATAAAGATAAGATAAGAAGTACTGCGAATGGCTGATCTAATTTTGGTCTCTCGTAGGAGCGAGGTGCTCGAGAGTTAACACGGTCGGTGGAATTACCGGTTACATCAAGGACCTCGTAAAAAATAAAAAATTACATCCAAGTCCATGCATTTAGCACAAGGACCCTGAAACTAAGCAATTAAGTGTGTGTTTAGAGGTTTGTGCATACTAGCATTCATCGTGCTAAAGACTTTCAGTAGAATCTTTCTAGATGCTAAGAATGGAAAATAAGATGTCGGGTACCGAGGACCAACCGGAGCGCATTTTTCCACTTCCCAAGTGTGCGCTTTCAATGAGGGGCTAATAGTAACACGTGGAGGCCCGCAGACCCTTCGTTCCTTCTCCCGGTCGATGTTTTACATGGACTCTGCCACAGAAGGCCCACCATCTAGGGATTTTTATCCCATGTAGTCATTGCAAGGCAGCTTATACCAGAATAAACAAACATCAAATCCAGCCATGTACCATTCCAGAGTAATGTGGTTCCACGGGTTAAGTTGTTATAGCTAAACTGCAAAGAACCGGGTGCATTTTTGTAAACCTTTTTCCTCCACCTTTCCTTCAGCATTTTGTAAAACAAAACCTTTTTCTTTCTCAACATCTCTTGGGAGGTCCCACCTCACCAAGGCTTTATCATAAAACATTTGGTAAAACTTTTTCCAGGGTCTTCCCAACCTATAGCTTTGCGTCGGCTAAAACGGGGTCTCCAAAGGGGTATGGTGTGTTACACCATCCACCATACTAGGGACAAGTAGGTACCATCGAGTGGGTTGTACTTAGTAGTAACATTGAGTAATGGCTTGGAGGAGCCAAGTCACTACCAGATATACAACATCAGATAGTAAAACAATGCAGTTTTCATAAAACAGTAGATAAAACATGCATAAGTAAAATAGTAGGACAAGGCTTATTGTAACATCCCAATTTCAGCAATCCTGATTTTTTGTCCAGAATGCAAAAATCAGGGGAATACAAACTTTTTCCTGTTCGATGTTGCAGTGTTTGCTTGTTATTTGCTTGTGCTGGTGTATGTGAGTGTATACCATATGATACTCCTTACCTCACCATCAGTTGACACAAGCTATTTAACAAATCTATCCTGGCTCAAATTACATATTCTAAAATGTTATGGCATTTCAAAACATGAGCCAAGATGCTTATGCGACCAAAATTATGTTAGTAGCTTCTCTTGATAAAACTATGGAGAACTATATAATATAACCTCCTTATGTTTCCAAGATAGAACCCTCAACTAACCTTATCTCTGGTCTTTCCCAAAACCCCCTTTCAAAGCTTGTGAAATTCTACTCTTGGTAGAGATACCAAGAACTCTTATCTTATTCAGAAGTAAACCTCTTCAAAATACCCATCATTACCTCAAGCTAAGCTTGATGGTGGCCATAGAAGTAGGTTTACTTTGTTTGTAAGATGAGTTGCCTTGATCTGTTGTTTGACTTGTTTGCTTAGGAAATAGTATGAGATACTCTAGGAGCTCATGACTAGGATCAATATGTTTCCAAATCATCAACCCCTCAGCAAGAATACAAATCTGGATATGATCCCTAGCTACTAGGTGACCCTCTAAAACCCTTACCCATAGCACTTCTAAAGATTTCCATTCTAGAAACTTCCAAGTCCATGAAGACCAATATCGAGCATAGATCCCTTCTACTCAATCTACACTTCAACTTCATCCACTTGATGATGCCTTCGCACCTTGTAACCCCCATAAACCTTCCAGCCCATACTCTAGTCAAAATCCTCAGAACTGCCAAATTTGACCAAGTCTAGAAACTGTTCCAACATCACCTTTTTGAATGCCTCCCTTTCTCAAACTGTGTGCATTTTTGGAAATGCACCTGAACCATCTTGTTAACCATCCTAAGGAATACAAAGGCCCACAGTGGACCTTGGTTAGATCATCCTCCAACCCACTTGTCCTTGATGGTTTTGCAGACAAGAAAATAACATTCCCTACAAAACTAGTCATCATGCCTACCTTGGTAGAGGCTCACACCATCATCCCACCTTATATGGACTAACTCTTTGCATGGTTGTGATATATTAATATAGTTCTATAAATATCTACTTCAGTTGTTCCAAGTGGATCCCTAAGCTTATTAAACCCACATGGTTTATAAGGCATCATGACTCATCTGGTATGGCAGCCTTAATTTCAAAAAAGTTTGCCACCATTTCTAGATCACCTCAAAAGAAATTAATACAAACTCCACCTGCCATGATCATATATATGACTTGGTCTAACTAATCATCTATCCCTTGCATCAGGTGAGCCTTGAGCTCCAAGATCTAACCAGCTTTTGGTGGTATAAAAATAACATCACCCTAGATCCCCCACTGCCCTGTTCTTTCATCTAATTCAAGTGGGAATTCCAATTCCCAAGTTTGCAAATGATTTCTACCCCTTGTCTACACCTCTACCTTGATTATCAAGATTTATCAAATTTTATCCATAATTATTATGGCTCCAAATCTATTAATTCCTTTATTAGTCAAAATCTCCAAAACTCTTTTCCCAAAGGGAAGTTAGGTTTTTGCCAAAACAATTCTCCAACTTTTGGCTCAAGAGAGTTCCATACATCATACCCTATCTTCCCCTCTCAAAAATAAATATTGTTGAGAAGCTTTATTATTTGGTTTTGCCCATTTCCTTAAATGGCTGAATTGGAATAATAATTGTTTTATTTACTTCCATGCCTCAATAAATCTTGGGAAAATTCCCCTAAGTGTGTATTCATATTTGGGACCATCTCAAATCAAAATCCACCCCTGTCCAATGTAAAAATATCAAATGATCTTCTATAAACCACTTCTGCCCTTTTTTGAATAAAAGGATTTATAAGGACTAAAACCCCTTATAAAAATCTCAAATAAACCCTAGGAGTCTACCTTCACCTCATCTATCTACCAGTACCCTTCCCTAATTTTGTCCAATGCAACATTTTGGACTTCCTTCATAACCACGAATTGGATCAAGATTGCCAAGTAAACAAGACCACTACTCAAACCACTTCCAAATCTCATCAGATCCTGCTCAATGCATATCCCCAACCCCAGGTCGACACCACTATAGCTCCACCCCAACAAATACCCCTTTTACCCTTGTACTAGTAGAAAGAGAGAGAGAGAAAACAAGATCTTACAAAGATATACCCCCACTTAATTACCATAGCTGCCACCCCTCCCTCTCTGATCCAGCACGACCAAATACCAATCCTACCCCTCTCCACCGTCCCCTGGACCAATCCCTTGCCAGCATTCCCTCTCCACCATGTCCAAATTGGTCATTTACATCATCTACCCCTCCTCCCTAGTATATATGGCCGGAGGCCTCCCCCAGCGAGCACTTTCCCCTCATTTGTTTCCTCCCACCTCCACTCACTCTCCCCAGGTCCACTCTATCTCCCCTGCCCTGTGCTGTCCGAAGGAGGAAGAAGAAGGAGCAAGGCTCCTTCTCCCCTGCTCCCTTTCCTCAGCATCGTCGATCGCGTCGCCCTGCCACCTCCCTGACCTTCCTCGAGCCCTCAGGTGAGCTCCCCGCCCCGCGTCGTCCTTTGCTAGGGTTATCCCTCATCGCCGGAGAGCCCCTGTGGACGATGACGCGCCGCCGTTCATCGCGACTTAAATGAACTACCGAGATCTGCCGATACCCCTTCGGCTGTCCCCTCTCGCTGACCGCCGGGCCCCGCCTGGCAGGTTCAAGCCGCGCCTCTCCCGCATGTCGCCCATGCACCGTGGGCCGATTTCCCTCCCGACCGGCCCAGTAGCCCCAGAGCCAGCCCAGCATTCTCTGTTTCCTTTCTTTTATTTTTAGATCCAGATTTGTACCCATAGGATTAAATCCTTTTGAAAATGAACATGAAATCCAAATCAGAAGATTCAAATTTTTGGTAGTACTCAGATGTTTTATCAATCATGCAGAAGCAACCTCAAGTCAAAATAAATTCCATTATTTGCTGGTAATTGTTCTGCTGCCAGGTGTACTTTACACCAAATAAATTCCTCAGATAGTTTTACACCTCCAATTGAGATGAACGAAGTCTCTACTGGAAGGTGATTGCTATACCTACCATCTAGCCTAGGTCCTCTGCCAAGGTAAACCATATTGTGCCCATAGCAAACATAAAAATTTAGCCATTATCTACCTTAGATAAATTCTCTAGGCCAAACCAAATGTGGTATGGACCTGATTCCACCTCCTAGTACCTCGCAGTATCAACATCTATCCAAACCTAGCAGCTCATAATTTATTGAGCTCTAGTTGGATTTTAGTGATTTAAATACTTCTGTAATGGGTATTTTCACTAAATAAACAAATCCAGGAGTTTGGCAACTCCAAATAGAGTGAATCCAATTTGTACAGAGAGGTATTCCACATGCCTACCACCTACCCTTGGAATCAACTCAATAGATTCTATTTAATGAATGGGATGAAAAAGACAAAAACATTATAGAACTTCCCTAGATGATTTTTTTGGGCATTCTGGTAATTGTTTGGAGTTTATTCCAACTCTAGGTGGTTAAGTACATCAAACACTACCTAACCACCCAAGGGAATAATTTGTGGAGCTCCAGAACTCTTATGGTGAATTATTTCCTCAAACTAGAGTTATTACCACTATAAAAATCATAATTAAATCTAGCACTTTGATAATCAAGTAAAACCACTAGTGTTGGTTTTGTTATGTCAAGACCTATCTGAGGATATCATGGTTGCACATTGATATCCTACACACCTGAGAACCCCACTCCATGTTCATGGTATCTATCCTAAACATCTATCTTCGAAGAGAAAATCACTATAATGGCACTTTAGTAATTCCACCATCAATACCCAACTCCTCCCAAAACCTACCAACTTCAGTATTACTCCTTATGTTTGTTTGCTGTATGGTTTGATGCATGTATGCCTTGTATTGATTGTGGACTTGTCTGCTTACATGTATACCCGATGACGACGATAGTGTGAGTGCCTGCCGACAAGAAGGAAGGGAATTTTTATTAATTGTTTATTGGGTATCCTTGGTTATCTAAAGAAGTCCAGGGACTTATTGCTGATCACAAGCAAGACACCATTCCTAAATTCCGATACTTGTCCTACTCCTTTTATTACCTGCCTTGTATCCTCTTTATAAATTGCATTATTTATCTGCATGTCCTGTTTTATAAATACTGCGATAGTAACTTGGCTCCTCCAAGTTATGACTTTGTGCCCCTCGTGGCATCACCCTGATGTACCTACCATTTTATCCCCTTAGATCGAGAGTACGATGGCCAGCATCCTACCTCTTTGAAAACTTTGGTTTTGAGAAAATGAACTATTTTGGGATTTACCGCACTTCAAAAGGTTTCAAAAATGCTTTGTAAAACCCTTGGGAAGAGGCATCGTTCCATGCAGATGTTTTAACTAAATAAAGGGTGATGATGAGAGATGAGAAATAGAAGGGATGTTCTACGCCTTTACCGGAACAATTTTTATCGGTGCAGCCACATTACCCAAGGTGTTGGGGCTTAGCTCGTAGTTTGTCTGCATTAGCCGAGGAAGCTTGTACCATGCTTATAGGGAGAGATCCCTGGAATTCCGGGCAGGCGCTATCAGATCATGGATCTGAAGCCTATTGCTTGCTTCGGCAAGAGTGAGCCTGTTCTGGCAGGAGGTCGATGCAACAATTGGGTCTCCCGCGGACGGTATGACTTAGGATGTACGGAAGAAAGTGGAGTCTCTAGATTAAGGTATACGCCAAGTTGCGGCTTGGGTATGTGCGTGTATGGAAGGAAGGACTATGGCTGGGAGCCACATACTCGTTGCCGGGGAGAACAAACCCAAAAGGAAAAGCATCTACAGTGGTAGTGGCCCGTGGTTGTATCCCAGCGGATGTATTGATTCTTGTGGTGAAAGTGCGCAAACTCTACAGAGTATAATCTATTCGAATAGCCATGTCCACGGTCAAGGACGGTTGTAAAGGGATTGTCTAGGAGTACCCAAACTATGCTTGTTTGGGAAATAAGGACGAAGAGGATGAAGGTTCCGGGAGAACCCGAGTTGAAAGTTTTGTTTTGACCCGAGGTAGTCGAAGAGGTTTAAAAAGGATTTTTACTCCAAAACAATTTTCAAAACTATTTTTCAACAAAGATATGGAGATTTCTTGGTTTATAAAACAAAGGTATGTTTTCAAATCTCTTTTTCAACAAAGATATGGAGATGCCATAACTTCAAGAGTTAGCCTGGATTTTCAAAAGCAACCCCTGATAGAGCTATCTCGCCATAGCCAGACTTGCATTTCCTTATTTCCTTTATCATGGTGGTTTGTGAGTACATTCAAGAGTACTCACGACTTTGTCCCTGGCTATTTACTTGGCCAGACTTTCAGAGGATCGACATTGGAAGACTCAGGTGACGTCCAGCGAGCTAGGCCGTCTTCCTAGTCAGCTGTCTGTAGGCTAAGGCACGATTGGGCTCTGTGCGTGATGATGTTCCGCTTCTAAGGATGTTGTACCCATAATGGCATTTATGTAAGTCTTGTAATACGTTATGTTTCGGATGTTGTAATGATACATGTCGGTTATGTTCCACGGCTCACTGATCATGGGAACGTGGAGATATGCATAACAGGGATTTTTCGGATGAATAATCCGGTGGAGCCCACACTTATGAGCAAGAAGGTGGCTTGCCTGATGATCAGCAATATGGAAATATGTCCCTGGACTTCTTCTTTAGATAACCAAGAATACCAATACCCATAATAAGATCTCTTCTTCTCGGCATCAGTACAAGCGGAACTATCGTCGTCTTCGAGTATACATGCAAACAAGCAAGACCACAATCAAAACAAGGCATACAAGTGGACATTCACAAAACTAGAGAGTAGACAATACAAGTATAATATTCAGTAGGTTTTGAGTGGTTGGGTTTAGAACCATTGCAAAAATCCTATTTGCAGTGGTGGGATTTCCTTTATTCGGGAAATGGTCAAAACCACTAATGAAGGGGTTTGGGATCAAGGCCTTGGTAAGTATGGTATCAATGTGGAACCAGAATACCATCTGGTAGGTTTTGACAAAATAAGACCAACAAAAGTGGTTTCATGATTTTCTCACTTTTCTTTAATTTCTTATGAATTTTCTAGTGATAAAAGCTCTAGTTTTAGGAAATAATTCACCAGAAAGGTTATGTATCTCCAAAAATTATTTGCTTGGGTGGTTCAGTAGGGCCTTATGCACTTGTTCACTTAGAGTTCGAATCATGTCAAAATAATTACTAGAATGCCCTCAAGAAATCCCCAGAGGTAGTTCTATGGGGTTTTTGTCTTTTTCACTAAAGTAAATCTTCAAAAGCTTTTAAGTTGATTCCAATGGAACATGGTAGGAATTTAGAATACCTTTCCTTATAAATTGGAATCATCCTCTTTGGATTTGTAGAGCTACTGTGATGATTTTTCTAGTGAATTAACTAAGCCTAGAACAGATTAATTCATGATAAATCCACGGGGGCTTAGAAAATTATGGACTCCTGGGGTTTGATAGATACTGGTATGCAGGTGTACATGGGGTTTCAATTAGGTCAATACCATCTTTTGTTTGACCTAGGTAATTTTCTGAAGGCTGAAAAGGCTTGCTTTTGTTATTTTTGCCACATGCAAAATGTAACTCAAGTGGATATGGGGTCAATGCTCCTAGATGGGACAAAGGAATATCTACCAGATACAATTTCATTTATTCCATTTAGGTTTATAAAATTTGCTATGGAATTTATTTAGTGCAGAGGATACTTGTTAGTAGATTAACTGCCAATAGATAACAAAAAGTATTTTTGGCAAAAGACCAGTTCTGCATTTTGCACAAAACACACATGAACCTCGTAACAATTTTATTTGGACAAAATACACCTATTTACATTTTCAAATCGATTTAAAACTAACTGCTATGTAACAGATCTGGAAATGCAGGAAAAAGAAAAAGGAAGAGAGGCGTCGCGGGCCAGATCTGGGCGCAGTTGGGCCGCGCAGGGGAAAATCGGCCCACCCGGGACGTGCCTCACGCGGGAGGCTGCTGTTTGAAACTATCGGGGCGGGGCCCGCTTGTCAGCGACCGGGGGAGAGCGAAGGGGTATGGCATGCTGCTCGCCATTAGTTCTAGTTGCGATGGATGGTGGTGGTTTGTCTCCTAGCTCACGACGGCCAGGCGGCAGCGAAACCCTAGCTGGTGGCGAGGCGTCGCCAGGAGCTTACCAGCGGGGCGGAGAGGATCCAAGGAGGGTCTTGGGAGGTGCGGCGGTCTACGACGAGTCCGGAGAGGGGCGACACCGTCTGTTTTACCCCCAGGAAGCGTCGTGCGAACCAGCACCGGCAGGGCTTGCGTCGGTATTCGCCGGAGCATCGTCCAGGGGCGGTCCTAGGGCAAAACAAGCATAGGAGTAGATGCAGGGGAAGTGGGGGTTCTGGTAGGATAACATGCAGAGGGAGATGAGTGTAGGAGCGGAAGCTTAGCTCGATAGATGGGGGAGGCCAAAGCTTTGCTTCCTGTCTCCCTCGAGCAGCTCAGAGTAGGGGAGAGGGAGTGGGGTGGCTGGGTGGTAAGACGGAGTAGATAGAAGCAAATGATGGGCAGGGGAGGCACGGGGTGGCCTCTGGACTTGTATACCAAGAGGGAGAGATCCATGGGGGGAATTGTCCTTTTTGGACATGGAGGAGGGTAGAGTTGGCTTGTGATTTGCCTAAAGGAACGGTGGAGAGGGGTGAGAGAGGGATTTGGTCGGGCAGAGAGGGGTAACTAGCCTGCTGCAGCTACATTGCCTACCAATTGTAGAGACAACACTCTCTCTCCCTCAAACAAGCTCCAAGCACTAGGGACAAGGGAGGGGTCAGCTACAGTGCCATGCTACATTGTATTGTCGACCAGACAGAGTGCTGGGGGTGTGGTGCATTGCCTTGCAAGGTTGGTGGGGAATTGGATTGGTTTTTGATGCAAAAAGGCTAATTGCCCAAATCTGCCATAAGGAATGATCAAGTGTCATATCTGAATTTTTGATATTAATCACTTCAGATAAGGATGCTGGTAGATGGGTAGGGTTAAAATGCATCTCCAAGATTTATTTGGGATTTATTGGATCAGTCTAGATTACTTTTGTATCATTTATGCAAAAATTGCTAAAATGGTTTTCAGGGTGACGAGGGTTTAACTCATCAATGCCCATTGTTATGGACTTGGGTTTTGGAGAAGGAGGGAGCGCTGGAGACATCTATCGACTAGCAAACAAGCACACAGGGGACAAAGATTTACCCAGGTTCAGGCCTCGTAGAGGTCCCTACTGCTCCTTGTCTGCTCGTGGAATTATCGAAGAAATCGAAGATTACAATGGTGCGCAGATGCAATCTGACGATGGTTGTGGAAACTAGGGTTGCGTGTGTCCTCCTCGCCGCCCCTCCTAGCCTTTATATAGGTAGGCTAGGTCTCGGGTAGCAGTTCGAGTCGGTTACAAGTTAGGGTTTTCCCCTTCCAACTTTCTATCTTTAGTTTCTTCTTGTTCTTCAAGCAATCGAGAGTCTGTAGGTTACTCGAGTCCTTCATTTGGGCCTTGGCGACACCGTGGACCTTTACGTATTTAGACCGTATATACCAAGATCGAGTACCCGTAGGGTATACCCATGTCAGTAGCCCCCGAGTGTCTAGTGGAATCGCAAATTCGACTGGGGACTTTTTGAAGTCTTTCGAGTGTATGAATGAGTATATTTTCGACTGCTTTGTTTGTGTCATAGGGATTGTTCATGTGCGTGTCTAATTTATCCGATGTATCGGTATCAGTTAATCACCTTAGGTTGAAACAACGCAATCTACTTGAACTCGAGTCCCTGGACTCGAATCCGGAAAAGTGCTGGTGTAATTCGACTCAAGCCGTGGAGGTCTTACAGGAGTAGAATTCCAGTTATATGGGTGTGAGCACTCGACGCGTCCATCAAGGCATGTTCATCGTACCTGTAGGCACGGATATATTTCTGGTAGTGCGCAGCTAATGCGTTGCTAGGCCTTATTCAGGTCTTACCTTCACGCTGTAAGCGCGGCATCCGAATTTTATCATCGCGGAGACGATTCGGGTGACCCAGGAGACGCAGTCTCTTTGTAGCGAAAAATTATGAGGCGGTGTCACCATAAACTTCGAGTGTGGATGTTATCAACACACAATACTTAGTATAAATAATCATAGGGTGCGCGACCAGCGCTCCCTATGGGAGTAGCCCCCGAGTGCCTGGTTGAGTCGAAGACTCTGGCAGGGACTAAAGAACTTTTGCGACTGTTGTCGTCTTTTGCTTGCTTGTTTCAGTCGAATTTGTTTCCGGCGCTCCCTATGGGAGTAACCTATGTCCATAGTCGAACCGTATTTCGAGTGGTTGGGTTTGCCTTTGATTGTCCATGTTCCTGCAAAAAGAAGAGAAAAATCATAGGGTGCGCGACCAGCCCTGCCTATGGGAGTAGCCCCCGAGTGCTTGGTGGAGTTGAAGACTCGAGCAAGGACTAAAGTAGTCGAAATCTTCTGCTACATAGCTTTGATGACGTCAGTGCTGACGATTTCATGACATCAGTTGCCCGCGTGAGCGAATTTGACGGGACATGAAGAGCAGTGGGTCCCACTCTCTGACTTTGATTTGACTGGGCGTGCATAATCTTTTATTTTCAACTGCGCCTCCTCGATTTCCGCACGTAATGGAAGCAGTGGAGGGATGGTTCGCGTGTCCACTCCTCCACGTGTCCAACATGATGTTTGCCACGCGTCAAGTAGAGTTTTTCTGAGCCGTTGGATCGCATATTCTAGGGGTAAAGTAGCGGTGATGCGTCGGTAATTTCTCATCTGCTCTTATTCATCCTTTGCTTCCATCACCATTGCCGCTACTCCTTTGCTTTCTCTGCGCTCGCTTTATCCACGACGCTGGACCAGCTCCGCTCATTTCCAAGCTACTTCCTTCGGTCGCATCGCCGCCCCACAATGGGGAAGAAGAAGGGAGGTGCTACGGCCGATTCTGCGGTCACCGCTGCTGCGGTGAACAAGAAAGGCGGCTCTGCCGCTGCGGGCACCAGCACCACCGTCGGTGGGAAGAAGAAGGGCGCGGGCACCCACGTCACGACTGGTGCGTGGCGCCCCTCCATCATCAAGTCATCTGATCTCCGTCTTCTTCGCCAAGACGGAGTGTTGTCCGCTGCAGTCGCCAACGTGCGCGTCCCCGGCGGTGAGACAATTCCTTCTCCTCCTGCTGGTTTTCAAGTGATGTTTTTAGCATTCATCATTCGCGATCTCTCCTTGCCCCTTCACCCCTTTTTTAGGGACCTCCTTTGTTTCTACGGGCTTAAGCTCCATCAGCTGTCCCCAAAATCTATCGTCCATATCTCTTGCTTCATCACCCTCTGCGAGTGCTGGCTCTTCGGCCTCTTCAAGCGCCTCTTCAAGTTGAAGCGCCAATCTGCGTATGGCTCTTTAGTTTACGATGTAGGTGGCTGCGGAATCCATGATGATCCATCCGCCACCTATTTCGACATCAAGATCACGGCGTCCGTCCAAGGATGGAGGGACAAATGGTTCTACATTCATGATGAGAAGACTAACGGGGAGCACTTCGGACTCACACCCTTTGATCCCACGACGCCGTGCAAGAGGAGGCGCTCCTGGAAGAATGTTGTCATGCCTGGCGAGTCCGTGGAGACAGATGTGCTGTACGAGCGCGTCTGTGACCTCGAGAGTCGCATAGGTAAAGAGGAGGGAGGCTGCGCCCTCATTCGCACGTGGCTGCGCCGTCGCGTCCAGCCCCTGCAGGCCAGAGTCCACCCCATGTTTCAGTGGGCTAGCGCTGACGATGTCACTCGCGTGTCTGGCGATGGCATATCCGTGAGTGAAGTGGATAAAAGGGTTCGACTGGTCACCAAGTACACCGTCAAGAATGTGCTCCCTAGTGAGCCAGTTGTTCCTCCGTTTGATGCTGCTAACCCTCCACCTGAGGTATAGTTGTGCTACGCAGTAGCTTAATTTGTCGATTGCTTCTTTGATGTTTCTTATCTCTTCTGGTAAATTGTTCTCTGTATGCAGGATTGGGCGGTGTCACCCTGTATGCTCCCTCTTCCTGAGGGGATTATCCCTCATGAAGCCTTGGAAGAGGACGAGTGGGAGTCGACCGTCCCATCTGATGTGGAGGAGGAAGCCCCCGAGTCCGATAGTCCGGATACTCGCAAACATTCGTGTAGTGAGGATTCCGATGCGTCATCTCCTTCGACTCCGGAAGGTGCAGGCATTGGTGCAGAGTCGCTGATCCCTGCCATCCCCGTGAGTGCCATGGCGCCTTCTTCTCGCAAGAAGATGCGACTGCCAAAGGAGTCCTCGTCGGAGTCGGGGGAACCAACCTTTGACTTTGATAATTTTGATTGGTAAGTATTCGAATCTTCCTTTTTTGGTTCTTCTTTGGAGTTGGCTTTTCTTGATGTTGATTTTATCTTGCAGTCAGCAGGTGTCGTCATCTTCTGGCGATGTCCAATTTCTGAAGGAATCTAGAGTCGCAACCTCTGGTGCCAAGAAAGAGGTTGAGCGTGCTCCTTCTCCTACATTAGCGGCCCACTCCAGGCACAACTCTTCCAGTTCTCCTCATGCAGGGGAACATCGAATGGTTGCCCGGATGAAGGCACACCAAACAACTTCAGAGTCATTGGAGGATCACGTAAGTGTAGTATTTTCTTCTTTTTGATGTCAGTCGATGGCTTCTATTGATCCCCTTCTTTTTTATGCGATAAATCCTTGTGAAGGAGGCCACTCACTTGGCGGAGCAAGTGCTTGCGATGGACTGCTAGCATGCGATGCTGGAGACGCGTCGCGTGGTTGAGAGTGAGTGTCCTACAATTCTTCTTCTTCTACTTCTTCTCCTTTAATATAGTCAACTGATAGTCAATTCTCGTTTGTTGTGTAGCTGAACATAATGCCCTCTTGCGTGACGCTGCCACCCTGGAGAAGACACTCGCCGCGGCTGTGAAGGGTCGCGATGATGCAATCGCGGCACGCGACGAGGAGCAAAGGCGCGAAGAGGATCTGCGTGCTTCCTTCGCAACCAGGGAGAAGTTGTTCGAAGAATAGCTTTTCTCAATTGCCAAAGCCCTCTCAGGATCTGCGTGCCTCCTTCGCAGCTAGGGAGAAGTCGTTATCCTTCTCTGCTAGATTTTCTTGCCGGTGGCGCTGATGCTTTGTCCATGTGTGGATTTGTGTACAGATGCTGGCGATTTGAGCTTCGACCCGCAGGCCCTTCGTCGCGATGACGCTCTGGCGGGTGCACTATCAGTAGTCAAAGACCGCAGCACCACCGTTCAGGATATGCTCTCCAAGGCCAAAGGCGTACTCAGTCGCCTTCGGGAAGAGCTGATGCCCAAGGCGGAGCTGGTCGAGAACATAGACAAGCTGGTGGAGTCACTCGCTGGGGGTGTGCCTTCCAGCTTCAAGAACTCACTCCGCACGGCTGGCGCGTCCATGTCGCTTGCCATGAGTCGAGATTGATCCTGCCACGGTGTAGATGGTGGCGAGTGAACTCACTCCGCGTGGCTGCCGCGGTCCATGTCGCTTGCAGGACTCGCTTCCGCTGAGGTACTCAGTAGTAGATGGTGGCGAGTGTGTGGCTAGGTTGACTTGGCGAGTGATGGCCTTCTGCACCCGATTCGAGGGGCGCCCCTTTTGTATCATCATGGTGCCCATGGCTCGTGGGTACGGTTCGCCTCCGTGGTGCTGGTCCGGCGCAGCTGCATTCGGGGGCGGCCCAGGTGGTGGAGGCGGAGCGCCATGTGCCACGGCGCCGCGAGCTGCTCCGTAACCTCTTTCGACTGTGTTGCGATTCATCCGAACCAATACCTCATGTAGCTTGAGGAATTCGCGGCAGTCCTTGAGGAGGTGGCTAGACTTCTTCTTTCCGTCTTGCTTGTCGATGTAGAAGTGTACCGTATGTCAGGGGGATGATCCCTGGGTACCCCAACCGGATAAGAAACGAGACAGTCGGATCGTGTCCGGCTGACCAGATGCAGCCGTTCAGGGCAAGACAGGCCGGCTATCAACCGGTGGCCGGATCAGCAAGAGGCAGCCGGATACGGCGACGTAGCCGGACTCAATCAATGGGACAGGACGACGTGCGTATCAGTGCACGGTACGCCCTGTACGGTGACAAGACTGGCAACCACCCGGCCATACCAAAGACTTTGCGTGGATGACGCAGGAATAGTGGCCTCTGCTGATGACAGGCTCGCACGGCGTCCACTGTGCCTACGATAGCCATACCGCTCGTACTCCGACAAGACAAGCCATACTAGACACTGTAGATGACTAGTCGGCTGAGACCCGCCTATGGGGCCCACCAGTCGGACTAGCCAGCGAGACCTTTGCCTCTCTTCCTATATAAGGAGAGGCAAGGCCTCAGTAGAAAGGGATGGTCATACAACATTTAAGGCAGCAGCTAGCGTATACAGCTTGAGGAGCACTTGTAGTTCGAGTATTCCAGATAGTCAGATCCAGCAGGAGTAGGGGCTTTACCTCACCACGAGGGCCCCGAACCTAGGTACTTCTTGCGTCCCGCTACGCTCGCTAGTATCCAATCCCGCATGCGGACGCCGTCGATAGCTTCCCTGCTAGTCCCCACACCTCTATCTAACCTTCTCAGGTACTGCCGTTCCCAATACAACGACAGTTGGCACCCACCGTGGGGCAAGATGGCTTCGACCGGAGTCACGTTCCGCACGGGACCCTGCACTTCAGCCGGTAAGCGCATGGCCTCCGGCCTGGTGCTCATGCTCGGCAAGTTCGACTGCGTCATCGACAACGCCTCCTGCTTTGCCGGAACCTCCTTCCCGGCGAACGGCACCGTCCTGCTATTCGGCGATCTCCCCGTTTACGTCGCCACCGTTCCGGAGCGTTTCCCTAGGGAAATCGTCTCTGTTGCGGAGCTGGCACGCTCAGGCGGCAGCGCCTCCGCCGCGTCCCATGGCGTGGAGGTCATGATGGCCGATTCCAGCTCCCATCCCCGCTAGCCACGGGAGCGAGGCGCGGACGAGGTCGGAACTTCCGCTCCCCCACAGCCCCGGAACCCGGTGGAGGATGCCATTGATCGGCTCCTGACGCCGGTTAACCTTAGGGATAACCCGGAGGAAGCGGAGGCCAACTTCAGCATGGAGAGACAGATCCTCCTCCATGAGGCCATGGAGCTAGCGGCAGCCCGGAAGCAGCTCGAGATCACCCGGCGCGAGTACGACCGCGTGCACGGCCTCACTCCGGCTACCGCGGAGTCGAGCCGACGCATCCAGGTACGGTGTCGGGGCGGCGAGCTAGGCGGTAGGATGGAAAAGTACGGGGAACCGGATCCCGCGCCTGCCCTCACATGGCCCACCTACACCACGCCCATCAAGAACTTGCACGTGGCGCGAGCCACGGCAGAGGAACTACCCAGCCTGGAGGGCGAGGAGCGAGCCCGCCAGCACGCTCGCGTGCAGGAACTCCTCCGCGTTTTGGACGAGCAAGCCGGTGCCAACCGGCAGACGCAGGAAGACCTTAGCTACTCCAGGGGGAGCATGCTACCTGCCAACAGCAGGGCGCGCCGCGCGACACCCAGCAGGCGTCGTCCCCTCAGCCGCCTAGGGCCCGCAGCAGGTGTCGCAGCTCTGGCAACACGGGCCAGCCGCGCCAGGAGCAGAGGGTGAACAGCAACCCGCCACCTCCCCCTCCGCCAGCCGGAGCGCCCAAACCAGCCGGTTCCCGTCTATCGGGCCGGGTGGGAGCGCCCAACCCAGATTGTCCGGATGCCCGCGATGCATCGAGCTCCTCGCTCAAGCGCGCGTGACGGAGGAGGAAGATTCGACCGGCCCGGTTTGTTTCGGTCCCTGCATCTGAAACAAGCAGTTTCCAGATAAATTCTCCCTCCTAGGGACACCCCCAAGTACGACAGTAGCATGAAGCCAGAAGACTGGGTGACCGACTACGTTACGGCAGTCGGCATCGCCCATGGGAACAAGCACATAGCCGTGCGCTACGTTCCTCTCATACTAACCGAGTTGGCAAGGACATGGCTCAATAGCCTTGCGCCCAACAACATCAACGCCTGGCCTGACTTCGAGAAGGTGTTCGTCCACAACTTCAACGGCACATACAAGCATCCAGGGTGCCCGCGCGACCTGGCCTTATGCGTCTAGGGCGACCGCGAGACCGACCGCGAGTACCTCGCCAAGTGGACGGAGCTGCGCAACACTTCCGAGGGCATCCTGGAGAGCCAAGCCATCAGTTTCTTCATCGAGGGTTGCGGAGAGGGCACCATGCTTCGCCACCCGCTACTGTGTGATGAGCCAAAAACCATGGCGGCGCTCATGACGGTTGCGGACCAGTACGCCACGACGGATGCCGCCAGGAAGAAGCCCCTCCGAGTAAACACGGACGGCCGTCCGACTCCCACGGAGCCGGCTCGCGACCGACCAAGCAACCCGGCTGGAGAAGCCGGATACTCCAGGCGTCACGGCAATGACAACCGATTCCATGGGGACCGCCAGGCTGGACAGTAGAAGCTTCGCTACAACGCGCGGCAGGTCAATGTTGTGGAGGGCGCGCCCAACGCGCCGGCTAATGAGGCAAGGAGGCAGAAGCCACGGCTCACCTTCGACCAGATGTTCGACGACCCGTGCAAGTGGCATAGCGGTCCCTTCAAGCCAGCTACGCACACCACCCGGAACTGCAGCTGGACCCGCCAGCTAAAGGACCAGGGCAACCAGCCTCATCCCCCGCCTTCCCCACTGGGTGGACCTCCACCACCGGCTAGGGGAGCCGGCAATGATGGTAACGGCAGCAACAACAACAACGGCTACCCCCAGCCGCACGCCGCCTACCATATCTTCGAGACGGAGCAGGACGACAAGCACAGCCGCATGGGACGCTCCAAGGAGGTCAATGCCATCATCTCTCCGGTCCCCCAGTACCTGAACTTGTCGGAAACCCCCATCACCTGGAGCCGGGCGGATCAAGCTGAGCATCTACCGACTCCCGGGGGCTATGCCATGGTGCTCGACCCTCTCATCGTCTCCAACGCGCGCACCTGCCGATGCTCGCGAGTCCTCATCGAACGAGGCAGCAGCCTCAACCTCCTCTACCAGTCCTCGCTGGAGAAGCTGGGCATTCACGAAAGCGACCTGCGCCCGACTACGACGACGTTCCACGGCGTACTGCCGGGGCCAGCCTGCGCCCCGCTAGGGAAAATCCAGCTGGACGTCATCTTCGGGACCGAGGAGAACTTCCGCCACGAACCAATCTGGTTCGAGCTGGTAAATCTGACGAGCTCCTACCATGCTCTCCTCGGGTGCCCCGCCCTCGCCAAGTTCATGGACATCCCCCACTACGCCTACCTCAAGACGAAGATGCCGGGACCCCACGGCGTGATCACCGTCGCCGGATGCTTCAGGCGGTCGATGGAGTGCGCTTCAACCGGTTCCAAACTAGCAGAGGCCCTCATCATAGCCGAGGAGAAGCACGTGATCATGCGCAATGTGGCCATGGCCTAGCAGGAAATTTCGGCTAGCAGCAAGCCGGCTGGAGAAGGAGCCTTCCAGCCGGCAAAGGAGACGAAGAGGATCCTGCTCGACCCCTCCGATCCGACCAAGTTCGTCACCATTGGTGCTGGCTTGGACAACAAATAGGAAGGCACGCTCGTCAACTTCCTCCGTGAGAATCGGGACATCTTCGCATGGTCCCCCAAGGACATGCCGGGTGTGCCGAGGGAGTTCGCCGAGCACTCACTTCATGTGCGTCCGGATGCCAAGCCGGTCAAGCAACCTCTGCGCCGGTTCGCAAATCACCCGGCTCCTTGCAGCCGGGTTCATCATGGAAGTGTACCACCCGGACTGGTTGGCGAACCCAGTCCTGGTGCTAAAGAAGAACAAGACCTGGCGCATGTGTATCGACTACACTAGCCTGAACAAGGCGTGCCCGAAAGACCCCTTTGCCTTTCCCCGTATCGATCAAGTCATCGATTCCACGGTCGGTTGTGATTTGTTGTCTTTTCTAGATTGTTATTCCGGGTACAATTAGATCTGGCTAAACCCAACTGATCAGATTAAGACATCATTTATCACCCCCTACGGGGTTTTCTCCTATGTAACCATGCCTTTCGGCCTAAAGAACGCAGGCGCCACCTATCAGCGATGAATGCAGAAATGCTTGCACTCGCAGATAGGCCGAAACATGCACGCTTACGTGGATGACGTGGTCATCAAGACCAAGGAGAAGCGCACCCTCCTCGAGGATCTGGGAGAAACATTTGGTAACCTCCGCCAGTACCAGATGAAGCTGAACCCAGAGAAGTGCATCTTCGGAGTACCGTCTGGCCAGCTACTCGGTTTCCTCGTTTCACAACGAGGTATTGAGGCGAATCCGGAGAAGATCACGGCAATCGAGAGCATGCAGCCGCCCAGGAACCTGCTTGGAGTCCAGAAGTTCACCGGATGCCTGGCCTCCCTCAGTCGCTTCGTCAGCTGGCTGGGGGAGAAGGCACTCCCGTTGTACCAGCTGATGAAGAAGACGGACTAGTTCTCCTAGACTTCGCAAGCCGACACCGCGTTTCACGACCTCAAGCGCATGCTATCCACAGCACCGGTTCTAGCCACAACGGATAGTAAGGAGCCGATGTTGCTCTATATAGCAGCCATCAGCTGGGTCGTCAGCGTCATCCTGGTGGTGGAGCGCCCCGAGGAAGGCAAGGCTCAGCCGGTTCAGAGACCCGTCTACTACCTCAGCGAAGTTCTCTACCTCTCCAAGAAGAACTACCCCCAATACCATAAGATGTGCTACGGCGTGTACCTGGCATGCAAGAAGCTCAAGCACTACTTCCAGGAGCACCCGATTAAGGTCGTGTGCACTGCACCCCTTTCGGAAATCATCGGCAACAAGGACGCCACCGGACGAGTCGCCAAGTGGGCCATCGGGATTTCTGCCTACTCCATCCAGTACGAGCCCCAGCTCACGATCAAGTCACAGGCGTTGGCGGACTTCCTCGTCGACTAGGCCGAGACCCAGTATCTCCCACCACTTTCAGATTCGGACCATTGGCCGAGACCCAGTATCCCAACAGCATCATCACCGTCAATGGCACGAACTTCGCCAAGGGGGCCTTCGCCCGGTTCTGCAGCAACAAGGGCATCCGACTGGACCTCGCCTCTGTCACACACCCGCAATCCAACGGGCAAGTCGAAAGAGCAAACGGCTTGGTGCTAGCCGGCATCAAGCCACGTCTCATCGATCCATTGGAGCGTTCACCCGGATGTTGGATCGAAGAACTTCCGGTTGTGCTGTGGAGCCTCTGCACCACGCCGAATAGGTCAACCGGCTACACGCCATTCTTCCTGGTCTATGGATCGGAAGCCGTCCTCTCCGCCGACATCGAGTTTGACTCCCCTCGCAAGCTCCTCTACAACGAAAAAGCCAACCAGGAGGCGCGGGAGGACGCAGTGGACCTCCTGGAGGAGGGCCGTGAGCTGGGCTTGTCTAGATCAGCCATGTACCAGCAGTGACTACATCGCTACCATTCAAGCCGGATCCGCCCAGTCGCATTCCGCGAGGGCGACCTGGTTCTGCGGCTAGTGCAAGACACGAAGGGCATGCACAAGCTATCACCACCCTGGGAGGGCCCCTTCATCATCAGCCGGGCGCTGCCCAACGAATCCTACTACCTCATCGACGCGCAGCAGCCGCGCAGGAACAAGATGGACAAGTCAGACGAGGAGACCGAGCGCCCCTGGAACGCGGCCCTGCTACGCCCATTTTACACCTAGTCGCCAGGCAGTGTATGTATCCCGAAAAAACTATGAATGAAAATGCAGACCCCCACGAGAATCTCGAGGGCTCCTTGCTAGAAATGTGTATGCACCTGTTTTTCGGTTCAAGTTTCCCGGCTCCGGCAACCCCTACCCGGGGGCTCGCCGGCTGACCCGGCCTGCTAAGTCAACAAACCAGCTGAGTAGTGTGTGACGATGTCAGAGGCCCACTCTTCGTCTCAGCTACAGACTGCAACCCGGCTGTCCGGCTAGCAAGAGAAAAATCCCGAGGCATCCCACACGATAAACGGAGAGGAGACGCGACAAATCGAGTGTCCCGGCCCTGCAACTAGCTCGAACCAATCCATCTGCTAAGCCATTAGTACCGTGTGCAATGTACTATCAGCTCCCTTCGATTCCGGCTGTAGACCACAACCCGGCTACCCGGCAAGGACGCAGCGAAAACAGCAGAGCGCACGGGAAAGCGACTAAGCGTCTAGAAAGGGACAAGCTAGTATTCAAAAAAAAAGCCATTTTCTGGCTACAATTTGGCAGACTAACCTACTAACCTATGTGGACATGTGTGTATGCGTATGTACAATTTTGTCCGACTACTCGAGTTGGAAATCAGGAGAAGGAAAGAAGATTCGATGTCCTTGCCTTCATCAAGCGCTCCGAATCTCGGGGGCTACACCCACTGGGTGCGCTCGCGCGCCCCCAGTGGAATCTTGTGGTTCCCGACCGGCTAAAGGCGTTTAGCCGGCGTCCGGAGCCCAGGTGAGGGCAAGGGCTGGAGAAAGAAAAGACACTCCAAATCTCAGGGGCTACACCCAGTGGGTGCGCTCGCGCGCCCCCACTGGAATGTTAGTTCCCCCGGCTGAAGGGGTTCAGCGAGCGAAAGCAACCGACTGAGATGAGTCTAGTCAGATAAAGATAGAAGAATTGGGAAAGAAGGAAGATTCGAAGCACCTGGCTATGCTAGCTACTGCGAATCTCGGGGGCTACACCCAGTGGGTGCGCTCGCGCGCCCCCACTGGAGGTGCAGTTCTCCCGGCTAAGAGTGTGTAGCCGTGCGAAGTAAGCCGGATAAACTTAACCGGCGAGGTATTGAAAGAAAATTCGAAGCACACAAGTTGAAGGAAATCCAAGCAAGGTCAATATTAACAAACATAAAGGAGGCGAAGCTCCCATAAGTTACCCGGCATCAGAGACAACCGGTACAGATAGACAAGTTTTCATACATAACTAAAGCAAGACAAATACACCCGGCATCCCGGGGCGATAACTAAACGGCAGGACCCTTGCCGCGGGGGAGGTCTTGGCCGGCAGAAGCTTCAGACGGTGGAATAGGCACGGAGCTTGATCCGGTTCCGGCACTGGCAGGCGGTGGCATCGGGACCTCCACATCAGGAGTACCGACGGACTCCGAGTCGGTGAGCACCTCGTCAGGATCCAGGTAATCGGCGATCTTGATGGCGGATCTGCGGAGCTCCGGATTGGCCTGGCGGATGGCGGCAAGATCAGCTCCGGCATGGAAGCCACCGTCGATCTTCTTGACGCGGGCGTCCTTGTACCAGGAGAGCATAAGGGCCAGAGGCATCTCCGCTCCGGCCCGTGCCGCCAAGTCTCGCAGCCAGTCCATCGTAGCCGGCACCTCCCCCACCTTCGCAGCTAGCTGCGCCATCGTCTACGGAACCGGAGCCTTCGGCCACATGAAGGAGAAGATGTCCCGCGCCGCCTGACGAAGCTTGGCGGCTTCCTCGCCAAGAAGGACGACGAGCTCCTGGGCCGTCGGCTGTGCTCCCGGCCAGTTCTACTGCAGCCGGTTGTAGGCAAGCAGGTCTATGCCGGGGTAAAAAGCTGTCAGAAAAGAGGAGTCAGATCCAGCTACCGGATCCAGAAAGAAAGGAAGACGGGAAAAGGACTCACCCTTGGCAGTGTGGCCGACCTGCATCAGCTCCTCCACGAGCACCTTCTGCTTGGTCACTAGCCGATTCATCTCCTTCTCTTGGTCCTTATTCTGGGCCTCGAGAAGGGAGAAGGCTTCGGTCCAGCTAGTGAGCGAGGCATCGCGCTCCTTGATGGTGGCCTCCAAACCGTCCACCCTCGCGTGCCAATCCTTGTTCTGCAGCCGTAGAATAGAATTGGACTTGCTCAGCCGATCGTTCGCCTTCTTCAAGCGATCGATCTCGCGCTGAGCACACATGAGGATGGCTGCAACAAAACCGGCTATCAGCAAAAAAAAAGAGCAAGTCGGGTGAAGCGAACTTACTCTGGGAAGTCTAGTTGGCGGCAACAAGCTTCTGCTCCAGCGTCCGGTTCCCACCGGCTGTGGCCTCCAGCAGCCGGATGTCCTTCACCGCTAGCTCGAGCGTGGCGGCAAGGTCCGACAGCGAGGCGGCGGAGGAAGCGTCGCCGTCCACGGCGTTGACGGCCAAGGACTCCTTCACCATGACCACCACCGTCCGCCATTCCTCCCCAGGCTCCTCGTCAGAGTGGTCATCGCCAACGACGAGGAGCTCCTTCTCGGCAGCCCCCCGCGCGCCCGCGGAGGAGCCTTCCGGCTGGGAGGACCCCGCTTCCGGCTAGGGTACTTCCGGCTGGGCGAGGGTGGTTGTCTCAACTCGAGGGGGAGGCGACGGCTATGCCTCCGAAGAAGGAGGGGCGCTGGTCAGCGCAGTCGGCGTAGTCGGGGCATGGGGGTGCGACCCGGCCGGCGCAGGTGCCGGGCTCGCGGCTCCAAAGGGCAAATAGGCTGAAAGTCCCGAAAGAAAAAGTGGAGGGGGAAGCAGCATACCCCGGCACAACTAGGGGCGGCCCTTTCTTCCGGCCGAGACGGCTTGGTGGCAAGGCGCCGGACCGGCTCCTCCGTCGCAGGGCGGCGGGAGCCGGAACGGCTGGAGCCGCTCCCACCTGCCTCCCCGTCCGTCGCGGAGCGCGTCGCCGGCTCCGTGGTCGGCACGGCCTCCTCCTCGTGCACCTCTACGTGTGGGTCGGCTGCCGGCTCGTCATTCCGACTGGGGAAGGCATCGCCGTCCCCATCCGATTCCTCGCCGGACAGCCGAGCGCGCGGCTCGGGCAAGTCGGACGCGAATTCCTCAAGGGGAGCCTCGCCGTCCTCGTGGATGATGCAAGGGAACATCTGCCGAATACAAGAGATCAGCCAAACGAGAACAAGGAACAAGTACAAAAAACACCAAAAGAGCATCCGGTTAGAAGAGTTTACCCGGGGCGCGCGGTTCTCCCGAGTATAAGGCGCCAGACTGAACTTCCAGTTCTCCGGCAGCCGTTCCTTGGTGATCGTCCACACCCACTCATTCAGGTTGTGGTAGCGGGGATCGCGGCAGACAGCCAGGACTGGTCTAGCCGGCCGGAGTAGTAGCACATCTTGTGTGCTTGCTGCTGCAACGGCATCATCAGCCGGGACATCCAGCTGAGGGTGACGTCCAGGCCGGTCAGCCGGCAGTGGACGAGCAATCGCATGCGCTTCAGCAACTCATCCGTCTCCGCCTGGTCGCCGTGGAACTTCCAGTCCTAGTTCTGCCGACTAGACTCGACGTCCTGGAAGGCCGGAAGATTGATCCGGTCGATGTTTGTGAGGTTCTTCACGTAGAAGTACGACTGCTGCCATAGTCGTACCATATCGTGAAGAAGGAATTTGGGGTAGCCGGTCTGCGAGCGGGAGTAGATGGAGGCGCCGCTGCAGACGACTAGTGGCCCCTGGGTGAATTGCACCTGCGGCCGGACTCGGAAGAGCCGACAGAAGAGCTCGAGATCCAGCTGGATCCCGAGGTAACTCTCGCAGAAAGCCACAAAGTGTGCCAACGTCCCGATTGCGTTGGCGCCGAGGTGGTGGAGGAGAAGATCGAAGAAAGCAAGGAAGGTCAAGAGGAACGGGTTCACCAGAAGGGCGAACCCGCGTGCCAAGTGGGAGAGGAAGATGACGCGCTCTCCCTCTGCCAGATGCGGCGACACCTCCCCTGCCGGTGCCAACCGCAACGCCACCTCCTCCGCCGGCGGGAGGACGCGGGTGGCGCCGTACTTCGCGATTAGGTTTTCAGTGACGGCGGAGCCGCACCAGGCCCCGCGGTCAGAGGCCATTTCCGGTTGATGAGGGGGAGCGGCGACGGAAGAGTGGCGGTGGCCCGTAACGTCGACAACGGCGAGCGGGCGGCACAGAGGGAAAGGGCGCAGGAGCAGAAGTAGCGAGAGAAAAGGAAATTGCAGCGGGAGAGCGAAGGAAAGAAATTGCCTCCCCCACGGCGTCCCTTTAAAGGACCGGAAGGGCAACCGTCGACGGGGCACGTGGTGCGCATCCGGGCAATCCACACCCCAAACCGCCGCCTAGATCCCGTGTGCTAAGGCAGGATGCGCAGAAGATCCTGGAGCGAGAACCGAAGCGCCGGACAGCAGTTTCCTGAGGCGACGTGTGACGGGACGTTACGCTGCCCGCCGCAGAGCAATGATGGCGCGTGTGCGCGTAGCCGGCGTCAGCACTGACGTCACAGGTAGTGCACCCGCCAGGCCCAGCCGGACACAAATTCAAAAGCAAGAGGAAGCGCGCGCACATTTCACCTAAGGGCGGAATCCACACGGGCTCGGGGGCTAGTGTCAGAGGGATGATCCCCGGGTACCCCAACCGGATAAAAAACGAGATAGTCGGATCACGTCCGGCTGAACAGATGCAGCCGGACAGGGCAAGACAGGCCGGCTATCACCCGGTAGCCGGATCGGCAAGAGGCAGCCGGATACGGCGACGTAGCCGGACTCAATCAATGGGATAGGACGACGTGTGTATCAGTGCACGGTACGCCCTGTATGGTGACAAGACTAGCAACCACCCGGCCATACCGAAGACTTTGCGTGGATGACGCAGGAACAGTGGCCTGTGCTGACGACAGGCTCGCACGGCGTCCACTGTGCCTACGTCAGCCATACCGCTCATACTCCGACAAGACAAGCCACACTGGACACTTTAGATGACTAGTCGGCTGGGCCCCGCCTGTGGGGCCCGCCAGTCGGACTAGCCAGTGATACCTTTGCCTCTCTTCCTATATAAGGAGAGGCAAGGCCTCAGTAGAAAGGGTTGGTCATACAGCATTTAAGGTAGTAGCTAGCGTATACAGCTCGAGGAGCACTTGTAGTTCGAGTATTCGACATAGTCAGATCCGGCAGGAGTAGGGGCTTTAGCTCACCATGAGGGCCCCGAACCTGGGTACTTCTTGCGTCCCGCTACGCTTGCTTGTATCCAATCCCGCTTGCGGACGCCGTCGATAGCTTCCCTGCTAGTCCCTACACCTCTATCTAACCTTCTCAGGTACTGCCGTTCCCAATACAACGACACCGTACATGGCCCGGACAATTTGTCCTCAATGGATGTCGCGGGTGCTTCATCGCGATTGCGGCGTTGCCACACTTACATAGTATTCCCAGAGTCGCGGTATCCGCTGCTACGGTATCCGCTGTTGCGGTTATCGTCGCGTCTGTCGGCGTAGCCAGCTGCGACCATGTTGATGTCGTCACGATCGTCGTAGATGCGCATGCGGCGTTTGCCTCGGTGATCGCGTCTGCGCTCGAGTTCTTCCTCCTCGTCGGAGTGAACGTGATTTTTCACCAAATCTTCTCCATCGGCCTACCGATTCGCGATTTCCATCAGGTGGTCGATGGTTTGGGGCTTTGAGTGGCCTAGCTCCTCCCTGAGCTCTAGGCGGCAAACCCCGCCGTTGAACGCATCAATCACGCGATCCTCCGAGATGTTCTCTGCGGAGTTCTTGATGATAGACCACCTTTGGATGTAGGACCGTAGAGATTGGCCCGATCTTTGCTGGCAGCACCTCAGCTCTTCCATTGATGCGGGTCGCTTGTACGTGCCCTTGAAGTTGCGCACGAAGCTATAAACCAGCTCATCCCAGCTGCGAATGGATCCGCGCGGGAGGTTGTTGAGCCATGCTCTAGCAGCGCCTTGCAGCTGTAGCAGTAAGCATTGCATGGCCGTGCTTCGACTGCCGCCATGGAGCCTGACGGAGGAGATGTGATCCTCCAGCCAGATCTACGGGTCTTGTAGGCCGTCAAACTTTGGGTTCTCCGATGGGAGTTTAAACCCTTTAGGCATTCGCTTTTGCCTGATGGATCTGCTCAAGCATCTGGCGCCACAGACCTCCACATATTCCTCTTTCGAGTCAATCGACTGGGCACGTCGTGCCCTTGATTTGTCGATCTTGTGCTGCGTGAGGTCGTTGCGCGCATCATAGTCGTGGTCGTGTCGCCGTGAGTGGCAGCATCGAGACAGCCGTGACTCTCGTCGTTGGATGAGGGCGAGGCGTAGCGCTTTGCCCTTTTTCAACTTAGATGTTGGCTCTTTTTCGAGAGCAGCCTCGATTAGTCCCAAGCCCATGATCGTAGATCAGTGCATGGCGGCTCGGGGATCTCCAGCTAGTGGCTGGTTGTTGAGGAGGTACATGGTGGTTGCTGTCACCGCGGCTTGTGGCGTCATGGGGACCATGTTGCCCCGTGTATCGACTATCATATAGCTGAAGTCGAGGACTTTCACAGCTTCTATGCATTCTTGCTCGGTAAGGTGGGCCATCCGGGATTGCCTCTTTTTGGCGATGTATTCGTTGCTCTTTGAGGAGGATCCTCCGTGGGAGGAGAGCCCAGCACGACGAAGGCTCGACTCGTCTGCCGCCTTTTAACGCGCTTCGAGCTACGTGATTGTTTGCGCTTGGTGCTTAAATTCCTCCTTCAGGAGCCATTGGTAGCCCATCAGATGTTCTTGCGAGGATCTGGGGGGTAGAGGGTTTCCCCGTTGGGCCTCATGGCAGCGAGCCCATTCAAGCTCATTAAGCCTGACTACGACGCGTTCGCCGGTTTGCTCATTGGTTATGGTTGGAGGTTCGATTGTCCCTCCGTTGTTGATGGGAGTGCCGCCATTGCCGCCGTTGCCACGGTTCGGCGGGTCGGTTTTGTTGTCGCGATTGCCCGTGTTGTCGCGGTTGGCAGAGGTATCGCCTGCGTTAATGACGGCACACATGAAGTGATTTGGGAAGCTGCTGCTTCCGCAACTCTCAGATCCAGAACCGTAGGTTCCATCTTTAGTGGCCAGATCGCTCAGATTGGAGTTGCGACTGCCGTCGCTGACCGTGTTCTCGACTGTTGTCGGGGTGTTGAGCTCACCGAGGGTGCCGATCGATGCAGGGAACCATGATGCTAGAGCAATCGCCGGTGCTGTCGGCTGATCAGGCATGCGAAGCATTCCCATCTGACCAACTTGGAAGCGGAAGCTCCTGATCGCCAGGCTGATTCCATCACCCACGGACTTGAAGGCCGGGCGAGTAGCTGGCGTGTGGACGGTGAAGTCGAACACGCCAAAGAGCTGGTGAATCTCCGTTGTTGCGGAGTTGTAGATCGCGGTTGATGGGGCCGAAGAAGCCGCAACATCAGCACTCCCAGTTCCCACAGACGGCACCAATTGACGAGGGTTTAAATCATCGATGCCCATTGTTATGGACTTGGGTTTTGGAGAAGGAGGGACCGCTGGAGACAACTATCGGCTAGCAAACAAGCACACAGGGGACAAAGATTTACCCAGGTTCAGGCCTCATAGAGGTCCCTACTCCTGCTTGTCTGCTCGTGGAATTATCGAAGGAATCGAAGATTATAATGGTGCGCAGATGCAATCTGGCGAGGGTTGTGGAAACTAGGGTTGCGTGTGTCCTCCTCGCTGCCCCTCCTAGCCTTTATATAGGTAGGCTAGGTCTCGGGTAGCAGGTCGAGTCGGTTACAAGTTAGGGTTTTCCCCTTCAAACTTTATATCTTTAGTTTCTTCTTGTTCTTCAAGCAATCGAGAGTCCGTAGGTTACTCGAGTCCTTCATTTGGGCCTTGGCGACACTGTGGGCATTTTCGTATTTAGACCGTATATACCAAGCTCGAGTACCCATAGGGTATACCCATTTCACAGGGTTTGTTTAGATATTTTTGTATTGGAAAAGATGGGTTTTTGATCTGAGATGGTCCCAAAGGTGAATAAACACTTAGGACAATTTTCCCAAGATTTATTGTGGCTTAAAAGTATTTAGAACAATTATTAATCCATTTTCGCGATTTAAGGAAATAGGCAAAAAGAAATAATAAAAGTCTTCAAAAATATTTATTTTTGAAGTGGGAAGATAGGGTATGATATGTGGATCCCAATTGAGCAAAAGGTGGGAGAAGTGTTTTGGCAGAAACCAAACTTTCCATTGCGAAAGGGGGTTTTGAAGATTTGTCTATTAAAGGATTTAAATAGATTTAGAACCATAATAATTATGGATAATATTTGATAAATCTTGATGATCAAGGTAGATGATGTAGACAAGGTGTATCAAGCATTTGCAACCTTGCGAATGGGAAATCCAACTTGAATTAGATGGAAAACAAGGAGTTGTGGATCTAGGGTGATGTTATTTTTTATACCACCAAAACCTTGTTGGATCTTGGAGCTCAGATCTCTCCTTGGGGGATAGGATATATGGATCGATATACCAAGTGATGTACATAAACATGGTATAGAGGTTTGAGTTTGATCCTGCATGAGCTTACCAAGAATTGATTTCAAACTTTGAATAAAATAAGCCTGCCAAGGCAGATTATCAACTAGCCGTCAAAACCTTGTAGGTTTAAGAAGCACAAGGATGCACTTGGAACAAGTGAAGTATATATTGATATAACTATATGAGTAGAACACAACCATGCAAAGAGTTGTTCCATAGAAGGTTGGATGGTGGTGTGAGCTTATGTCAAAGTAGGCATGTTGATTAGATTTGCAGGAAAAGTTATTTTCTTGCCTGCAAAACCATCAAGAACATGGGGGTTGGATGATGATCTAACCAAGGGAAAGAGTGGTACTTGGTAGTCCTTAGGATGGTTAACAATATGTTTCAAATTCATTTTTAAAAATTCACAAGGATTGAGAGAAGGAGGCATTCAAAAAGGTGATGTTGAAACAATTTCCATACTTAGCCAAATTTGGCAGGTTTGGGGTTTTTTGACAAGATTATGAAAGGGGATGTTTTTGATGGGTTGCAAGGTACCAAAGCATCATAAAGTGGATGATGTTGAAGTGTGAATGGAGTAGAAGGGGTCCATGCTTCATCTTGGTCTTCATGGAGTTGGAAGCTTCTAGATTAGATCACTTCAGAATTGATCTAGTTAAGGGTTTTCGGTGATCACCTAGTGGCTAGAGATCAGATCCATCTTGTATTCTTTCTTAGAGTTTGGTGACTTTAAAGTATCTTGATCCTAGGTGGTGAGCTCCTAGAGTGTCTCACGTAGCTCCTAAGCAAACAAGTGAAACAGCAGATCAAAGCAATTCATCAGACTACAGATAAAGGCAACTCATCTTACAAACAATTCAACTACTACTAGGGTTACCATCAAGCTTAGCTTGCGGTAAGGATGGTAAATTTTGAAAGGTTGGAGTTTGAATAAGGTAAGAGTCCTTGGTATCCCTACCAAGAGTAGAATTCAAAGGTTTTATAACCAGGTTTTGGAAAACTTAGAGGTCAGAACAGCTGAAGTTCTGTCTTGAAAACATAAGGAGATAATAGTATGTAGCTCTCCATAGTTTGATCAATAGAGGCTAATAAAATAGTTTGGGTTGCAAGGGCATCTTGGCTCAGGTTTTGAAATGTCAGAACATTTGAGAATATGAAACATAAGGCAAGATAGTTTTGTTAAATAGCTTTTGACAACTGATGTTGAGGTAAGGAGTGTCATATGTTATACACTCACATGCACAAGCACAAACAAACAACAGGAAAACACTTCACCAATGAACAAGAAAAAGTTTTTGTTCCCCCTGATATTTGCATTCTGGACCTCTAATCAGGGTTGCTGAAATTGGGATGTTACAGACCTTTCCCCGTTAAAAGAATCTCGTCCCGAGATTCAGGAGAGTAGGGTTAGGGGATTTTGTGTTGCAGTTAATACTAAGAGTCTCAAGCACACTAACTTACGGATTCCAACTTTGATCATGATTACTTTGCCAGTGAAGTTGGGCTTCATCTTCTTGGATGCATGGAGAATTGAGCGGACTTTAGTCCAGATGGTGATGGATAGTCTTCCTTTTGTAAGACTTTATGAAGTTTCTCTTATGGGCTTATTGGATCCTAGTTCACGACTTTGGGTCTATCTGCTAAATTGCTTCAGGTAGAGAGTTTTTCTATTTTGTGGGAAAGACGTAGTCTTCCCCCTTAAGGTTAAACTAGGGTGGCTCGGAGCTAACACGGTCCTTCCTTCTGGGAGTCGTCACATGATGTTACGTGGATATCGCAATCTTCTGCCCAGAGTTGAAACCTTACGATGACGTCCGCAAACTAGGTGGTATGAGGCTTATATACTACTTTTATTCGTACTTAGCCGAATGGAGTAGATAAATTAGCATATCGTCCAAACTCTTTATAACTAACGGGGTTAGCGAATCTACAGTCCCTTAGGGTGGTCTTTAGCTAATGTAGCCGGGGGCTTCGTGGAATCTTTAGTTATTTTTCCTCTGATGACTTGCGAGTTCCTGTTTGGTGAAAAGGCGTCGGATCTGGAGATCTTTTCCAGAAGCATCTCTCTATAGATAGTCTTCATGATTTGAGTTGGAAAGACGCAGTCTTTCCACCTTAGAGATTCAATCATGTCTTTCGAAATGGTGGAGATCTTCTGTCTTGAAGGGTTGGCCAGGTGCGGCAGAAGTATGTATCTCCTTGGGTCTTGGGTTGAGATCTACGAGAGACGTTCTATTGCGTGAACCAGTTTGGGGTGGTTTCCTAACGCAGTCTTAGTGGTTAAATCTGGGTAGGTTAGTGGTTAACGACACTTATTGTTAGCCTTCAGTTAGGTTAGAGGCATTCATCTTCAGAGAGGTTATCCTTATTCAGACTTATTGACGTTGTGTCCGCTTGGTGGTGAAGTAGACTCATTGTCTTTAGGTAGTCCTATGTTCAATATTTTGGAATAATCTGGCCTTCCGGGGAGGAACTTCCTATGGGTTTGGGTGGGGTCGACTAAAGTTGTTAGTCTCTTTGGGTATGTTGGAAGCTCTAATATACCGGGGGTTAGTGTAATTAGGTCATCACTTCTTGGCTTGTTTGACTTATCAGGTGGTTTCTTGTGGATATTGAGGATCCTTTAGTGATTGACTTCTGGCTTCAACGGGATTCTTGCTGTAGCAGACTGAGGAACAAGGGAAGGTGGTGCTATTGACGAGTCTTGCGAGGTGAGTTTGACGAGGTATGCCGTCCTGCTGAGGTGAAATCTTCGAGTTTATTATGACTTGACGATGTCGAACTCCTGGTTCTTGCGATTCTTTTCCTCTCCTATACTCCCGAGATTAGTCTGGGTCACATTACCGACAGCTAACACAGGGTTTTCCTGAGTTACTAGGTGGGTTATCGCTCCTCGAGTCACATTTTTAAGGAGGTCAAAGCAAACCAGAACATACAAACAAGGAGAACAGAGCGAGGGGATCGCAATGTCCTCGGCAAAACAACACGCATCAAGTAACACAGGATGCACTTAGGCAAGCAAACACGGCCAACTAGGGGGACCAAGGAGTTAACTACTCGCAATAAAGGGGAATCCTAGTCTTAGGACTTATTGATCCTAGAGATCACGGGATTGAGGTCTGGGTCACTTTCTTGCAAGTGAAGCCTTCGTCGTATCTTGGACGCTTCTTGATAGTGCAACAACCGATGTCATCTGATTGGGATGACTCTGCTGGTAGGGCGAGGTTGTAGTCTCCTTATGTTTGCTGGTAAGTGCTTGTCTTCATCTTGTTCTCATTGTCTTCACCGGGTTCTAGATCCTAGTTATTTAAAATCCGTAGGTTTGAAGTTTGTACGAGAGTTAGAGGAAACCATTTTCGAATGCGTTTACTTAGAGTAAGAGAAGAAGTAGAACTTTTCGAAGATCATTAGGGAACTAGTTTTTGAAGGCCGGTGTTTTCAAAATAGTGTTCCTATCTAACATCCATGATAACTAAGGTTCTCCTATAGTCAGGATGGCTCTGATACCAAGTCTATGGGGCCCCCGGATTAATCATCCGAGAAATCCCTGTTATGCATACACCATGTTCCAATGATCAGTGAGCCGTGTAACATAACCGACAAGTATCATTACAACATCCGAGACATACTGAATTACAATACTTACATAAATGTCATTATGGCTACATCAATAATCATAAGTGGACCTTCATCAAGCATAAAGCCCAATCCATGCCTTAACCTACAGGAAACTTACTAGGAGAACGTCCTAGCTCGCATAGTCGCGAACATTATCTTCTTCTTCATATCTGACCAAGTTAATAGCCAGGGACAACGCCAGTGAGTACTTTGAATGTACTCGCAAACCACCTCAAGAAAATAATAATAACAAGAGGATATGCAATATGGCTGTGGTAGTAGGAGGGCTTCAAGAGAGGTTCTTTCTCAAATAGTTTCTCTTGTAGATATAGCATATACATATCTTTGTTGAAAACTTTTGTAAACCATTTTGGAAACCATTTGAAAAGTTTTGTAAACACTAGGATTGGGGGTACCCATTTGCTCCTGTCTTCAGGTCGTCCCATGACCAAACTCCTTTATCCTCCTTCTGACCATCCCATGGTCAAAACCATTCTCCTTTATGACCATCCCATGGTCAAAACATTTCCAAAGCCATTTCTTTTCCGAAATCCTTTTTGAAAACAAAACCAGCACCACTCTACAGAAGTTTGTCCAACCCATGCATAACCACGGACATGACTATTCGAATAGATTTACACTCTGCAGAGGTTGTACAGTTTACCGACACCATCCGGGTACACTACCCTGATCTTCACCGATCATGGGTCGAGTAACCGATCAAGACTCTCCGGATGCCAACTCCAATATAAGCGCCTACCCTATGAGTGTTACTCCCCTCAAAACCGGGATGTCGGGTACCGAGGACCAACCGGAGTGCATTTTTCCACTTCCCAAGTGTGCGCTTTCAATGAGGGGCTCATAGTAACGCGTGGAGGGCCGCAGACCCTTCGTTCCTTCTCCCGGTCAATGTTTTAAATGGACTCTTCCAGAGAAGGCCCACCCTCCAGGGATTTTTATCCCCTATAGTCGTTGTGAGGCATCTTATACCAGAATAAACAAACATCAAATCCAGCCCTATCCCATTCCAGAGTAATGTGGTTGCACGGGTTAAGTTGTTATAGCTAAACTGCAAAGAACCGGGTGCGTTTTTGTAAACCTTTTTCCTCCAGCTTTCCTTCAGCATTTTGTAAAACAAAACCTTTTTCTTTCTCAACATATATTGGGAGGTCCCACCTCACCAAGGCTCTGTCATAAAACATTTGGTAAAACTTTATCCGGGGTCTTCCCATCATAGCTTTGCTTCGGCTAAAACGGGGTCTCTAAAGGGGTATGGTGTGTTACACCATCTACCATACTAGGGACAAGTAGGTATCATTGAGTGGGTTGTACTTAGTAGTACCATTGAGTAATGGCTTGGAGGAGCCAAGTCACTACCAGATATACAACATCAGATAGTAAAACAATGCAGTTTTCATAAAACAGTAGATAAAACATGCATAAGTAAAACAATTGTCGTGGTGGTGGCATGACAAATGCCATGGATAGGCTAAAGATGGGGCCAATGAGTGCTAGGGGAATCTAGGGAGGGAGAGCATGGTGATTCCACGGACGGAAGTTCATGTATATTCTCTATCAATGGTGTTTACAAGAGCTCATAAGGCTCTTAACAATAAGGAGACGATGTCTCTTACTCCCTGTTTACTAGCCCTAGAATTCTACCTTAGACAGAGAATGATTGATCTATCAGTCATCCCTCTCTATGGAGGCCTCGGTGCTCATTATATAGGGGAGCTCGGCTTACAATTCTAGGGCACAGGTGGCAGCATATTCTACGAATATGCTCCTTTCCTAAAGCAGATGCTTCTTTATTCCTCTTTAACGGCTCGTCCGAGCTTTGGACGTAACCCGTAGCGTCATCCTTGCCTTTTGGCGTCACCAGACACGGGATACGTCATCCGGCTTTGCCCGCGTCACCTCGGTCACCCCTGACCCGCTAGTCCTCTTCTTTACTTTACTTTGCACATGCTTCAGCTAATAAAGCCACCTTTTGACCAGCGGGGGATTCCTTATGTTGGAAGCTAAGATAATGCGACTAGCATATAGCTGATCCGGCTTACCCATTTACCTGCAAAACAGATAGACATGGCCGGCATAAATCTTATGCCGGCCGGAGCATTGTCAAGGAAATGCCCCATGGGCCGGGTCACACCGTGATTCGGCCTGTCTTGAGGTGACCCAGTCAGCACTTTGCTTTGACCGCGCCGCACCCCGGCTAACTCAGCCCTTATACCCCGGCGTTACCCTACCCAGGGGTATCTCCCCAACATTAGTCCCCGAAGCTGGTGCGGTCTTAGCAACTTTTAGTTGTTAGGGCCACAGCAGGTTCCCTTGTCCATATCTTTCGCTCCTTAGGCCGAGTTACCTCGTAACCCGGACTTTCTCTTCTTGCAACCCTTTTGCTCTTTCCGAGTCATTCCTCGTTAGCTAGGTCATTCGCCTGCTTATCTGGGTTATCTTTCCTTCTCTCGTACGCTTATGCACATCCTACGTGGAGGGTAATCATCATTTTCCTCATTTTAAGGGCCATGCGCATTTACCGCGCCTGTTACTATTGCTGCATCAGGCATAACTGATGTAAACATCCCATCACTGCAGCGGCTCGTTAACTGGAACACCATGTCATGTCATGGGATCGCTTGCTCCCGTGGCCCCTCCTATGGCCTTGTTCTGATTGGCTGCTCGGGCCGCATACACACTCGTTGCATGCGGCACATCACCCACAAAGGATCCCACGACGTGCGTGTGGCACGGTTAAGTAGGGTGTGCGGGGCACTCCTAGGGGAAGTTCCCCCATTTGCGTCGCACTCCACTACTCTTTCTTTCTTTCACAGCGACTCTGCCGCCGCCGCCAGTTTTCTGCTTCACGAGCGCCACCGCGACCGTGCTCCGATAGCATTCTGCGCCATCGCCACTGTTTCCAGTGCTAATTACCACCACGGGGCCTTGCGCTTCCCGTTTCCTTTCTTCTGGCTATCTCTACTCTGATTATTCCCTGGAAGATCTTGAATCCACCATGTCTGACGTGGAGGCAGCGGTGGTGGCGTAGCAGGAAGAAGGAGTGGAGGGCCACAAGCGTCGCCTTTGGGACGGCTCCGTCGTCCGCGAGGAGGACCTTGACTGGCTCCGCGCCACGCGGCGCATCCCCGCTGGCGTCGCATGCCGCCTCACCTCCGGTGAAGTCTTTCCTTCCCCCAAATCTGGGGAATATGTAGTTTTTCTATCGCATTTCTAGCGGGGCTTCAGCCTTCCCACTTCCGATTTCTTCTTTGATTTTGTTTCCACATACAAGTTACAACCGCATCACCTCCCCGCAAACGCCATTACTTCTCTATCCTCCTTTGCTTCTGGCATCGAGGGGTACATTGGCCTCTGGCGAACCAAAGAACTCTAGATCAAGTTCTTTGGCCTGCGGAGGACTGTGATTCCGGATAAGGAGCATACCCCGGAAAACAACCAGCTGACCCAGTGCGGCGCTGCCTCCATCTCTCCCCGGAACAGTCCCTGTTCCCTCCAGTTACGGGACTCGAATCTTGCAAGGGCTGGGCCTAGACTTTCTTTTATGCCCGGAACACCACCAAGGAGGAGTTGATCTGGTTACTCCCCTTCAAACTTGGCCCTCCTGACACCTCGTGTTGCGAGAGCATCCCGAAGCAGCCTATGGCCCTGGCGAACCAAGTGGCGTGCCGGATCAAGGAGCTTCTCAAGGAGAAACTCCGGGGGGAGGACATCATGATCACTTTCCTCCGCAGCCGGGTCTCCCCCCTCCAGAAGAGAGCCCACAAGATTTTATATCTTAGCGTCCCTCTTGACCCTCACCGGACCTCTTCTTTTGAGCTGGATAACTCGGTGGTCTACCGCCGGGTTAAGTCCATATTTAATGTGGAGAAGGAGTTCTCCGAGTACTGGGAGTGGGGACTTGAGCCCTTCACCCGTGTCAACCCACCTCCAAAGTTAAATTACTCTTTTCTGTTTTGCAAATCTTCCTTGTATGTTGGTTTTCCTTTGTAACTTGGCAATTATTCTCTCAAAAATTTCTCAAGTAACCACTAGAGGATGGCGAGGTGCTGGCAAGCAAATGGTTGGAGGACCGCATTGAGGAGGACGAGGTGGAGCCTGATCTGGAGGCCTTCCTGCCTACCCCGGACGTCGTCAGACGTAGCGCTGGTAAGGCCTCTTCTCTAAGGGATTGGCCAGATGATGATGACTCGGACGTTGGGGTCCTTGAGGTACTTGATTCGGTTCTCATCCCTTACGCTCACCTGGCTATGTTCGAATTTTTAGCTAACGTGGACAGTCAGGTCCACGAGGTTCCTCCCCTTGCAACTGGTGGCCTGGCCTCGGCTTCGTTCCAGAAGCGCGCAGCTACCTTGGCCACAGCTTCAGAGGCACCGCTGCCCAAGAAGAGGCAAAAGAAGTACGGGGTTAAACCCTCGGCCAAGCCTGCCGCCAAGAGCATGGTTCGGAGGGCGCCCCAGCCTCGGGCTCCTCCTACCATGGATGAGTAAGTTCTCTGATACTTCTCCTTTGGATTTTCTCCTTCGTTTGCCTATGTTTCTTACTAGTTCTTCTTTTTGACTTGGTGCTTTTTCTATCTTAGAGCTCCTAGGGACATCCCTCGGAGCGGCCCCGGCATTGCCTCCCCACTCCGGAGCAGCCCCTCTCCCCCCCGTAACGAGGATTATCGCCCGCTCAGCCCTATTCAAGAGGGCTCCATGGCTGCGCCTGACCAGATCCCACCTCGCCAAGAGGAGGGCAATGTCGGCGCGGGGGGTAGTGGGCCGGATCAGGATACGGCGATGCCGGATCTCCCCGGCTCCTCGGCCTTAGTGCTAGATCCTGAGGTGCCAGCTCCATCGGCGCGGCCTCCAGCATATCCAGTACCAGCAACAGCAGCAACCACACCAGCACCAGTAGCAGCAGCACCAGCATTAGCAACAACAAGAGCCTCCAAGCCTCCCAAGGGAAAAGCTCCATCGGCTCCCTCCGGGTCTACCCCTTCCATTGCTGATATCTTTCAACAAGCTTCTCAATCCTCATCTAGCAAAGCCAAGAAGACCTCCGGGTCAGCCAACGATGCTTCTTTCGGGTCTACTCCTTCTGGATCAGAGGGTGGCCAGCAGCTGGTTTTGCATACCAGTCCCGCTTCAGATCAATCCACCAGACGGGAGGCCCATGTGAAGGGCCTTGTGGCGAGCTATTCTTCAAGCAGCAAAAGTTACATTCCACAACTCCTTGAGTATGTGAAAAACTGGAACAACGCCGAACTCAGCGATCCTCAAGACGATTTGTCGGAGAAGTTCGGCCCGACCTAGTTCAGCGCCCAGATGAACTCCTCTACTAAGGCTATCTCCTTGGCGGGCCGGATGATGGAGGTAATTCTTTTTCTGCCGTTGATGTTTTATACAATTGAACACTTGTAGATATATCTCCTAGTCCCCGACCCTCCAAGGGAATAACTTGTTATTCGTTAGGATGCTTCTTGTAGATCTTAGTTTTTGTTCATAATCACAGTAATTTGCAATAAAATTTGGGCCGGGTCTAGTTCCCTTGGCCCGTATCTTATTTACTTCGAATATCCACACACCTAGAGCCGGGTGAAGTTCCACTTGGCCCGGGTCTTGTAGACTTCAAATATCCACACACCTAGAGCTGGGTTAAGTTCCACTTGGCCTAGATCTTGTATACTTCGAATATCCACACACCTAGAGCCGGGTCTAGTTCCACTTGGCCCGGGTCTTATAGACTTCGAATATCTACACACCTAGAGCCGGGTTAAGTTCCACTTGGCCCGGATCTTGTAGACTTCGAATATCCACACACCTAGAGTCGGGTTAAGTTCCACTTGGTCCGGATCTTGTAGACTTCGAATATCCAGACACCTAGAGCCGGGTTGAGTTCCACTTGGCCCGGATCTTGCAGACTTTGAGTATCCACACACCTAGAGCCGGGTTAAGTTCCACTTGGCCAGGATCTTGTAGACTTCGAATATCCACACACCTAGAGCCGGGTTAAGTTCCACTTGGCCCGGATCTTGTAGACTTCGAATTGTTTTTACTCTGACTTTGAACTTTTGTCTTTTCCTTGCTTATTTCAGATTACCACTAACCGCCGAACCACTTAGTTCCAGCGCCTACTGGACTCCTACAAAGACATTCGCGCGCGTTATGGTAAAATCCTGGTGGAGTACCAGAAGAGGGGTAAGTTTCCATTCTTTCTCTTCCTTGTTCATTCAAACCTCGTAGGACCGATATGAATTTGTTGTCCAAATCATGCATCCGAGGTTGAAGCTGAGAATAAAATCATGAGGAAAAACCTTGCGGACATCAAAGGTAAACTTATCACCTTAACATGATTGTTGTACTTTCCTTGCCTCATCCGGTGGACACTCATACTTTGGGTCCTCCGGATCATGTTGCAGTTGCTCTCGATGACAGTGTCACCATGCCTGAAATGATTACCCACTGCCTCGAACAAGCAGGTAATTATGAGGCTGAACTGAAAAAGAAGGACGAGGAAATAGCTCGGCTCAAGCAGCAGGACTCGGAGATCACTCGGCTGAACGCTGAAATTCAAAAGCTTAAGAACTCCGATCAGTCCGCGCTGGAGAAAACCGACTAGGAGTTTGCCGAGGAGAAAGAGCGTTTAACCACGCAAATCTCCAAGGATAAGAGCCTATTGGAGGAAGCTGGCATCAAGCTTACATCGGTGACCACCGATTACGAGAAACTTCGGGTCCATAATGCCAATGTTGATTCCGAGCTTCAGCGACTTCTCTTCCAGATTGCGCGTAAGTTTCCTGCCCTTGCTTCATCTTCTACCATTCAGATTTGGTCCATTTAGTCACTGTTTTTCTTCTCATCCTCATGAAAATTTCCAGAGAGCGATACGCTCGCCGCCTCTACCGTACGCCGATCCCGCGAACAACGTGGAATTCCTACTGCCCCTGATGGCGAGCCAATCCCCTATAACACGGAAGATCTCCTGGCAAGTCTCACCACTCGACTTGAGGTAGTAAAGAACCATGGCGCGGACATCCTCCAGGCCGCAACATGGATGTTCAGCTGCCTCTGGCCTAGTGAAATCATTCCCAAAAAAGGCTCGGATTTCATAGCCAAACTCATGGAATGTGACACGCAACTGCATTTGTGGTGCGAATCTGCCGCACGGGATGGGGTCGACATTGCTCTAAAATTTGCGCTCTCATGGTACGAAGGAATTGACTTGGCATTGCTCACTCGTATGCGCACCGGGTCTAAGTGGTGCGAGCATCCGGAGTGGATCGCGCGCCGCCAGGCCTGTGCCAACAAACTCATCCAATACTCCTTCTGCCATGCTTGGAACGAGGGGCCGAGTTATCTTGATACTGCTGATGAAGAAATTGTCTCTGGAGCTGAAGAGGAAGGGAGGCGAGAGCGAGGGATCCGAGCTAGGCAACCAGGCTGAAGACCCGGAGGACAACGAAGTTAGCCCGGAGGACGAAGCCGAAGCTAATGCTCCTCCCCACACTCCGGAGTACCTCCCTCTCTGATAGATGATTCTTCTGCGGCTCCTGCCCCTTGAAAAACACTTGTCACATTTATTATATCCCCAGAATGCCGGGCGCAGATGTATTTAAATACTTTGGTTTGTTTGTGCTACAATTTTAGGTTCCGAACTAAGTTTTATTGCCGGATTATCGTAGGAAAAGTCCTCGAGTTTCATTTTCCTATTCCCCCAATTTTTGACTCGGCTAGCGTCTACCTTGATTTGGTTTTTTGACTTATGACTCCGAGGTTCAAAAAATTTACTTAACAATACTTGAAACCTTGAGATTATCTCAAAATGATTCGTCACTTTAGTGAAGAAAATAAACTAAGGGTTAGCCAAAAACCAATGTCGGCCCACTTAAGTTCTTTTCCTTATTAGGTTTTCATGTGCTTTGTCATTCCAAACTTGTTCTCTTGCTTGCCATGAAGCCAATTCTTGTTGGGCAGCAGCAAAGTTGAAGAATTAGGTTTTTGGTGCTCACACATTACTAATCCAAGTAAGACATAAGCGACTTAACCCAGCCGACACAAAAATACGGAAACAAGAGACAAGAGTTATAACAGTCCCCGAGTCTCTGCTCGGGGTAGTAAAGGTTTTATTGATAAGATTATTGCCGATATAGATACCAACATATGAGTAGTTCGGATACATTCACCTCTTAGGTGTAGAAAGGATGAAGCAGTGCTACGTTCCATGGTCTTTTGCATTCTTCTCCGGACCTGTCCGCCTTGTTCTTTTGCTGGGGCTGTGCATCAATAAGATAATAGGAATCATTGCACAAAGCTTTGCTCACAATGAAAGGTCCTTCCCATGGAGGAGATAACTTATGCATGCCAGCAGTGCGCTGTATTAGCCTTAGCACCAAATCACCTTCCCGGAAAACTCGGGGGTTTACTTTCCGGCTATGGTAGCATCGGAGATTTTGCTGATATATGGCGGATCTGGACAAGGCCAGTTCTCTCGCTTCTTCCAGCAGATCAACATCATTTTGCCGGGCTTTGCGCACTTCGGCTTCTGTGTATTGGGTGACCCTTGGTGAATCATGCTCTATGTTGGCTAGTAATACAGCTTTTGCCCCATATACCAGAAAGGACGGCGTATAGCCTAGTGATCGATTCGGAGTTGTTCTTAAACTCCACAGTACCACCGGTAGTTCTTCTATCTAGCACCCCGCTGATCTTTGCAGCAGCTCTGTGAGCCGGGGTTTTATCCCGGACAGTACCAGTTTGTTGGATCTTTCCACTTGCCTGTTCGATGTAGGGTGGGCGACTGAAGCGACATCTAACCAGAACTTCTTTTCCTGGCGGAATCTCGCAAACGCTCCTTCAGCAAAATTCGTCCCATTATCAGTTATGATGCTATGGGGGTAGCCATGCCTTAGGATTATATCCTTGAGGAATCTTGCTGATGTTGCCCCATCACATTTCCGAATCGGTTTTACTTCAATCCATTTCGTGAATTTGTGAACCAAGACCAGAATATGGGTCATCCCTCCTTTGGTCGGCTTAAATTGTCCTACCATGTCTAGGCACCATACAACAAATGGCCATGTAATGGGGATAGTTTTCAGCTCCGACATTGGTAGGTGGGTTTTTGTGGCGTATCTTTGACAACCATTGCATTTTCTCACCAAGTCCTCTGCTTGCTCCAAAGCACTGGGCCAATAAAACCCATGCCCGAAAGAATTTGCTACTAAGGCCTTTGAGGAGGCATGGTGGCCACATTCTCCTAGGTGAATATCCTGGAGTATCTCAAGTCTTTCCTTCGGATCAACACACCGTTGTAATACCATTGTCACACTTCTTTTGTATAATTCAGCGTTGATGATGGTATAGGCCTTTGCCCTTCTCTGAATTTGCCTTGAACTTATTTCATCATCCGGAAAGATTCCCTCTTTCAGGTAATCAAAGATTGGCTTTGCCGAAGTTGGTATAGTCCGGATGGGGAATGGTTCCTCATAAACCTCCATTGCATCCACCGACATAACTCCTACCTGATCAAGCTGAAAAGTCCCCGAGTTTGCTAAAGCAGTCCCTGGATTTGCGGAGGTGCTTCCCCATTCTATCTCCATAGGTGCAGCTCCTGATCCAGGAAATGATGGGATATAAATTGAATCTGATTCGGGTGATGGCGTGATGGATGGTTCTCTCAAGTGCTCCAAAGCCACGTTTGGCGAAATGGTTTACTGGGATGAGCCCATCTTGGACAGTGTATCTGCTGCCTTGTTTTCGATCCGAGGTACGTGATGGAACTCACACCCTTCGAAGAACCTGCTTATTTTTTTAACATGGAACCTATACAGGGCCATGTTAGCATCCTGCTTATTTTTTTAACATGGAACCTATACAGGGCCATGTTAGCATCCAGAGCATCCCAATTTATAGACACTTGCTGCACCACCAAATCCGAATCTCCAAAGCATTGTATCCGACGTATCCCCACTTCCTTTGCCACTTTGAGACCATGTACCAATGCTTCGTACTTTGCCACATTATTCGAGGCACTGAAGTTGATTTGAAGGACATACTTCAGTTGATCCTTCTTAGGCGAGGTAAGCACTACTCCAGCGCCTAATCCATCTTTTAGTTTCGATCCGTCAAAGTGCATTTGCCAATAATTGGAGTCCAATAGGGGTGGCTCGTATTGCATTTCAGCCCAGTCCACAAAGAAATCCTCCACATCTTGTGACTTGATCGCATCCATTCTGTCAAATTGTGGTGCATAGGGAGCTAACTCGATTTCCCACTTTGCTATTCGGCCACTTGCGTCTTTGTTACTCATGATCTATAAAATGTGTGCCTCACATATCACCTTGATGGGGTGTTCCTCAAAATAGTGTTCGAGTTTCTTGGCTGACATATATACGCCGTATGCCATCTTCTGATAATGAGGATAATTCTGTTTTGAGGCTGATAATACTTCGCTCAGATAATAGACCAGCCTTTACACTGACTTTCCTTACTCCTCGCGCTCCACTACGATCGCTGCACTTACGACTCGGTTGGTCGTGGCTACATAGAGAAACATTGGCTCCTTAGGTAGTGGTGCAACTAGGATTGGCGCGGTAGATAACATCTTTGTCAATTCTCAAAATGCCAGATCCGCCTGTGGTGCCAATGTGAACTTATCTTCCTTTTTCATTAGCTGATAGAGGGGCAAGGCCTTCTCTCCCAACCGACATACGAACCGACTTAATGATGACAGGAAACCAGTGAACTTCTACACATCGTTAAGACACTTTGGCAGTGCCATTCTTTCTATGGCCCGGATTTTCGTCGGGTTAGCTTCAATGCCACGACTAGATACTAGAAAACCGAGTAATTTTCTGGCGGGTACACCAAAAGTGCATTTCTCCGGGTTCAGCTTCATTCAGAACCTTCTTAAGTTCGCGAATGTCTATCGGATATCCTCAGGGGGCGTATTGCTTTCCTTGGTCTTTATTACCACATCATCCACATAGACCTACACATTCCGACCTATTTGGTCATGCAAGGATTTTTGCATGCATCGCTGGTACGTTGCTCCTGCATTATGTAATCCAAACTTCATAGTGCGATAGCAATAAGCCTTGTATGGGGTAATAAATGCAGTCTTTATTTGATCATCTAGATTCAGGGGTATTTGATGGAAACCAGAATACGCGTCAATGAATGACAGTAGCTCACATTCGACCATTGAATCTATGACTTGATCTATTCTAGGAAGTGTAAATGGATCCTTAGGACACGTCTTATTCTGGTTCGTGTAATCGATACACATGCGCCATACCACAGCTACGTTCAGATCATCTTTCTTTTTCTCCACCAATACCGGATGAGAGAGCCAGTCCGGATAGAGTACCTCCATGATAAACTCGGCCGCAAGTAGTTCACATTCGACCGTTGCTATCTCGTCTCCAATAACCTTCCTTCTATCTTTTGCGAAACGTCTGAGAGGTTGCTTTACCGGCTTAGCCCCGGGTCTTACATTCAACGAGTGCTTAGCCAACTCCCTCGGTACACCTTGCAGATCTTGCGTAGACCAAGCAAAGATATCCCGATTCTCACGGAGGAAGTTGACAAGCTCGCTTTCCTATTTGTTGCTTAACCCGGCACCAATGGTGACGGTGTGCTCTGGGAACTGATCATCGATTGGCACTTTCTTCATGTCCTTAGTTGCTCGGAACGATACGCTCCCGTGCGGGTTGGTCAGGGCTGGCATATGTTGTTGCGCGGATTGAGCCAATGCCGCCACTTCTAGTATCTTACTTTTCTCTTGAGCTATCACAAGTGACTCGGCTAAATTGGATCCGGCTGAGGCGCACTCGATCGAACGCCGGAAGTCCCCTGATATAGTTATCACGCCCCTTGATCCGGGAAAATTCATCTTATGGTAACTTACGTGGATAGTTGGCATGAACTTGCTCAGCGCTGGCCTACCGAGTAACGCGTGATAAGCGCTTTCTAGATTCACCACCTCGAATTCTAAGTTCTCTGTGCGGCAGTTGTCTCTTGTGCCGAATAACACGTCAACCCGAACCTTACCGATTGGTTCACAAGATATACCTGGAACAATGCCATGAAAGGTGGTCCTCCTTGCTTGCAACATGTTCTCTGTTATCCCCAACTTTTGCATGGTATCCTTGTACATAATATTGATACTGCTGCCATTGTCAATCAACACCTTGGAAAATCTCACGTTGAGATTCGGCCCGATGAACGTCGGATCCAGGACCAGAGCGTAGCTTCCTGGGCTTGGCATGATCTTTGGGTGATCCTTGACACTCCATGTAATCTCCTGATCCGCCCAAGGCATATACCTCACCACCGCTGGCATTACTGCGTTTACCTCCATATGCCGGCGCTGCAAGCTTTTCTGGTCATTCTCTTCCATGGTGAACACACAGTATCTTTGATGATGTTCGATGTACTCATTTTGTCCCTCATTCTTGTTGTAAACTTGGCCTTGTTGTTGGTTATTGCCCACTTGATGTACAGCATCTCTTCTTTCCGGATTCTCGTACCTCGGCGCAGATGGTGACAGCATCAGTTGTTGTCCATTTCCACCTGTTTGTAATGGTGGTCGGGGTGTTTCATTTCTAGGTGCTTCGTTCCGAGGTGCCTGAGCATTCCCCGAACTCCCCTGTTCTAATTTCCTCATCCATTCACACTGCCGGGTTGTGTGATTTGCCGGACTATTCGGACTTGGCGTATGAAATTTGCAAGGTTGATCTAGCATAGCCTCGAATGTATACCTCGGTTTATCCTTTCGCTCTTGCCACTACTTTTTTTCTTCCGGGGTCCAAGGCTCTCTACCTTCATTTTTCTGTTGCCAGCTCTACCCTCCAGTTTTATGGCGTTGACTAGCTCCCACATTGGATTGATCTCGGTCCATTGCTGTGACTTGCTGTGAGTTATATCGATAATCCGGGCACTCATCCCTTCTTTTTCCTACGAAATCATTCCTCCTTGATGATCCGGGGCCATCCCGGCCGTAATACTCTTTGTTTGCTTCGCTAGACAGTAACCGGGGTTGCGTTGGATCTCCCAAGGCATATGAATCTGCGATCCGGATCGTCTTAGCCAAGGTAGTTGGCATATCTTGCTGTAATCTTTGCACCCCTAAGCGAACCACGCAATAGCTTGTGATTCAATCACTCCTTCGCACGAGTTTCTCACATTGCACCACCGAGTCAGGAAATCTCTATCTGGCTCATTCGGTCTCTGTCGGCACAACGCAAGGGTTTGCGGTCTATTGGGTCTCTTGTATGTGCTTAAGAAATTGCTAACGAACAACTCCTCTAAATCCAACCAGTAGTTAACGCTTCCTGGTGGCAAATTGTTCAACCAAACTCGCGCTGGTCCTTCCAACATCTGCGGTACATACCTCACCGCCCATCTCAAATTTCCTGTTGCGACCTTGACCGCTGTGGCATAGTCAATCAGCCAATCCTCTGGCCTGGTACTACCATCATAAGTTCGGGCTCCTCTCGCCAGCTGAAATTTCGGCACTAGTGGCTCATTCATGATCCAGGGCCCGGAACACGCTGGACCGTGTGGACCTTGTAACTCGATTTGCTCCGACCTATAGATCCTATCCAACTTCAACCTCGCATCATCTGACTCCAAGTTCCTGCTTCCCAACCGTGATCCAATTATGTGGTGATCCGGTCTGGGGTATCCATCGTTGACAATAGCTGAATAACCATCATTGTATTCCTGATCTGGATGTGCATGATGTTGTTGTTCCACTTGTCCCGCACTTCCTTCATGTCGAGGTACGTGTTGTTGCTGCGTCTGAGGTAAATTTTTCCCCACTCCCACGGGATTGCGCTGTCCGGCATTGCCGTAGGCAGCATTTCTTTGACCGGTAATTCCTTGGTCATGGTTACCACGGGTAGCCACACCTCGGCTGGTACTGTGCTGGTCCTCATCAACTTTCATTGCTTTGCCTTTTCCAGCCCTTACCGGGTCATAAGGGACCATTTGCTTGTCACTTCTCTCGGAGTCCACTACCTCTTCTCTCTTGGGATCGTGACCCGGAGACGACACAGCTCCTCTGGATCTTGCCGGGTTATTTCTGGCCGAATGTACCACCTGTGAGGCCCCTGGTGGTGTCAGGTTAGCCTTATTTATTTCTTCATTTTGTTGGCATGCAACTCTCAACAGGTGATTTACCCTCTCTTGCTGCCTTTGTCGGGCCTCTCCGGTTAAACCTTCTAACTCAGACGCGGCCGCATTTGCTGCTCGAAGGTTCTTTGCCGGGGTACTTTACCGATCCAACACTCCTGTTACTATCATAGCTGTCTGACCTGGCCTAGGCTCGTACTCCTTGTCAATCTCAGTGATCTGGTTCCTGCCCCGGATTTTCACTCCATTGATATGGTTTACCTTAGCATACTCTCTCAAGGTGATGTTCAGCAACTGATGCAGCTCTGCTACTTTCTTTGCTCTAGCTAACATCTTCTGCCTTGTTTCCTCTAACTCAACATGTGCCTGAGCTAGATCTACCACAGGTTCTATTGGCGTTGCTAGGCTATCTATCGCTTGCTGGAGCACATTCTCTGGCTTCTCTAGCGGAGGAAACCTAGATCTTGTCTGTTTGGGTGTTACCTCTGGCTCTGGTGCCAGATCTTTGCTCGGTCCCGCATCTGGCGCTGTCATCAGGACCTCAACACTGCTTGTGGGGCGAGCGATACGCACTCCATGGGCTGCGCTAAGAGGTGGCTCACCTCCCTCGACGACATACCGCGGGTGGATGCAGGACTCATCCACCCCAACGTAGATCTTGTGCGTGCCAAGCTTGAGGAAGATGCCGTTGCACGGTGGAGGGTGCCTGCCAAAGGTTCCCGCATTGTCGCTTACGTAGTCCAGTGCTCCAAAGTGCTGAACCAAGCCTGAGACGATACGCTCGCCGGTGCTTGAGAAGTTTCCCGTCTGAATTTTCACCCCTGCTAGCACAACTAGCCCCACAGTGGATGCCAACTGTCATGGTGGTGGCATGACAGATGCCATGGATAGGCTAAAGATAGGGCCAATGAGTGCTAGGGGAATCCAGGGAGGGAGAGCGTGGTGATTCCACGCACGGAAGTTCTTGTATATTCTCTATCAATGGTGTTTACAAGTGCTTCTAAGGCTCTTAAAAAGAAGGAGACGATGTCTCTTACTCCCTGTTTACTATCCCTAGAGTTCTACCTTAGACAGAGAATGCTTGATCTATCGGCCGTCCCTCTCTATGGAGGCCTTGGTGCTCCTTATATAGGGGAGCCCGGGTTACAATTATAGGGCACAGGTGGCAGCATATTCTATGAATATGCTCCTTTCCGAAAGCAGATGCTTCTTTATTCCTCTTTAATGGCTCGTCCGAGCTTTGCACGTAACCCGCAGCGTCATCCTTGCCTTTTGGCGTCACCAGACACGGGCTACATCATCCAGCTTTGCCCGCGTCAACTTGGTCGTCCCTGACCCACTGGTCCTCTTCTTTACTTTACTTTGCACATGCTTTAGCTAATAAAGCCACCTTTTGACCAGCGAGGGATTCCTTCTCTTGGAAGCTAAGATAATCCGGCTAGCATATAGCTAATCTGACTTACCCATTTACCTGCAGAACAAATAGGGCCGTCATAAATCTTATGCCGGCCGGACCATTGTCAAGGAAATGCCCTATGGGCCGGGTCACACCATGAATCGGCCTGCCTTGAGGTGACCCGGTCAGCACTTTGTTTTTACCGCGTCGCACCCCGGCTAACTCGGCCCTTATACCCCGATGTTACCCTACCCGGGGGTATCCCCCAAACAATAGTAGGACACGGCTTATGAGCAAGAAGGTGGCTTGCATGATGATCAGCAATATGGCAATATGTCCCTGGACTTTTTCTTTAGATAACCAAGAATACCAATACCCATAATAAGATCTCTTCTTCTCGGCGTCAGTACAAGCGCAACTATCATCGTCTTCGAGTATACATGCAAACAAGCAAGACCACAATCAAAACAAGGCATACAAGTGGACATTCACATAGCAAGAAAGTGGACAATACAAGGATAATATTCAGTAGGTTTTGAGTGGTTTGGTTTAGAAAAATTGCAAAAACCCTATTTGTAGTGGTGGGGTTTCCTTTATTCGGGAAATGGTCAAAGCCACTAATGAAGGGGTTTGGGATCAAGGCCTGGGTAAGTATGGCATCAATGTGCAACCAGAATACCATCTGGAAGGTTATCAAAAAACAAGACCAACAAAAGTGGTTTCATGATTTTATCACTTTTATTTAATTTCTTATGAATTTTCTAGTGATAAAAGCTCTAGTTTTAGGAAATAATTCACCAGAATTGTTCTGGATCTCCCAAAATTATTTTCTTGGGTGGTTAAGTAAGGATTGATGTACTTGTTCAGCGAGAGTTGGAATCATGTCAAATTAATTACCAGAATGCCCTCGAGAAATCCCCAAAGGCAGTTTTGTGGGGTTTTTGTCTTTTCCACCAAAATAAATATACAGAAGATTTTGAGTTAATTCTAAGGGTACATGGTAGGAATTTAGAATACCTTTATGTAAAAATTGGAATCAACCTTTTTGGATTTGCAGAGCTACTATGATGATTTTTCTAGTGAATTAACTAAGCCCAGAACAGATTAATTCATGATAAATCCATGGGGACTTAGAAAATTATAGACTCATGGGGTTTCATAGATACTGGTATGCAGGTGTATAGGGGGTTTCAATTAGGTCAATAACAACTTTTGTTTGACCTAGGGAATTTTCTAAAGGCTGAAAAGGCTTGCTTTTGTTATTTTTGCCACGGGCAAAATGTAACTCAAGTGGATATGGGGTCAAGGCTCCTAGATGGGAGAAAGGAATATCTACCAGATACAATTGGATTTATTTTATTTATGTTTACAAAATTTGCTAGGGAATTTATTTAGTGCATATGATACTTGTTAGTAGATTAATTGCCAATAGACAACACAAAATATTTTTGGCAAAATACCAGTTCTGCATGTTGCACAAAACACACATGAACCTAGTAACAATTTTATTTGGACAAAATACCCCAATTTCCATTTTCAAATCGATTTAAAACTAACTGCTATGGAACAGATCTGGAGATGCAGGAAAAAGAAAAAGGCGTTGCGGGCCAGATCTGGGCGCAGTTAGGCCGCGCAGGGGGAAAATCGGCCCACCCGGGCTGTGCCTCACACGGGAGGCCGCCGTTTGAAACTGTCGGGCGGGGCCCACTTGTCGGCGACTGGGGGAGAGCGAAGGAGTATGGCACGTTGCTGGCCGTTGGATCTAGTCGCGATGGACGGTGGTGGATCGTCCCCTAGCTCGCGACGGCCAGAAGGCGGGGCGGCACATGGAGCTTACCAGCGGGGCGAAGAGGAGCCGGGAGGGTCCTGGGAGGTGTGGTGGTCGACGACGAGTCCGGAGAAGGGAGACACCGTCTGTGTTGCCCCCAGGAAGTGTCACGCGAACCAGCGCCGACAGGGCTTGCGTCGGTGCACGCCAGAGCCTCGTCCAGGGGTGGTCCTAGGGCAAAAACAAGCATAGGATTGGATGCAGGGGAAGTGGCGGTTCTGGTAGGCTAACATGAAGAGGGAGAGGAGTGCAGGAGGGGAAGCTTAGCTCGATAGATGGGGGAGGCCGAAGCTTTGCTTCCTTTCTCCCTCGAGTAGCTCAGAGTAGGGGAGAGGGAGTGTTGTGGCTGGGTGGTAAGAAGGGAGTAAATAGAAGCAAATGATGGGCAGGGGGATATCCATGGGGGGAATTGTCCTTTTTGGACATGGAGGAAGGTAGAGCTGGCTTGTGATTGGCCTAAAGGAGCGGGGGAGATGGGTGAGAGAGGTATTTGGTCGGGCAGAGAGGGGTAGCTGGCCTGTTGCAGCTATATTGCCTACCAATTGTAAAGACAACACTCTCTCTCCCTCAAACTAGCTCCAAGCACTAGGGACAAGGGAGGGGTCAGCTACAGTGCCATGCTACAGTGTATTGTCGACCAGAGAGAGTGCTGGGGGTGTGGTGCATTGCCTTGCAAGGTTGGTGGGGAATTGGATTGGTTTTTGATGCAAAAAGGCGAATTGCCGAAATCTTCCATAAGGAATGATCAAGTGTCATATCTGAATTTTTGATCTTGATCACTTGAGATAAGTATGCTGGTAGATGGGTAGGGTTAAAATACATCTCCAAGATTTATTTGGGATTTATTGGATCACTCTAGATTACTTTTGTATCATTTATTCAAATACAGCTAAAATGGTTTTCAGGATTTGTTTAGATATTTTTGTATTGGACAAGATGGATTTTTGATCTGAGATGGTCCCAAAGGTGAATACACACTTAGGAGAATTTTCCCAAGATTTATTGTGGCTTAAAAGTATCTAGAACAATTATTAATCCATTTCTGTCATTTAAGGAAATAGGCAAAAATAATAATAAAAGTCTTCTAAAATATTTATTTTTGAAGTGTGAAGATAGGGTATGATATGTGGATCCCAATTGAGCAAAAGGTGGGAGAAGTGTTTTGTCAAAAACCAAACTTTCCATTGGGAAAGGGGGTTTTGAAGATTTGTCTATTAAAGGATTTAAATAGATTTGGAACCATAATAATTATGGATAATATTTGATAAATCTTGATGATCAAGGTAGATGATGTATACAGGGTGTATCAAGCATTTTCAACCTTGGTAATTGGAAATCCAACTAGAATTAGATGGAAAATAAGTTGTGGATCTAGGGTGATGTTACTTTTTTATACCACCAAAACCTTGCTGGATCTTGGAGCTCAGATCTCCCCTTGGGGCATAGGATATATGGATCGATAGAACAAGTGATGTACATCAACATGGTATAGAGGTTTGAGCTTGATCCTGCTTGAGCTCACCAAGAATTGATTTCAAACTTTGAATAAAATAAGCCTACCAAGGCAGATTATCAACTAGCCTTCAAAACCTTGTAGGTTTAAGAAGCACAAGGATCCACCTGGAACAAGTGAAGTAGATATTGATATACCTATATGAGTAGAACAGAACCATGCAAAGAATTGATCCATATAAGGATGGATGGTGGTGTGAGCTTCTGTCAAAGTAGGCATGTTGACTAGATTTTCAGGAAAAGTTATTTTCTTGGATGATGATCTAACCAAGGGAAAGAGTGGTACTTGGTAGTCCTTAGGATGGTTAACAATATGGTTCAAATTAATTTTTAAAAATGCACAAGGATTGAGAGAAGGAGGCATTCAAAAAGGTGATGTTGAAACAGTTTCCATACTTAGCCAAATTTGGCAGGTTTGGGTTTTTTTGACAAGATTATGAGAGGGGATGTTTTTGATGGGTTGCAAGGTACCAAAGCATCATAAAGTGGATGATGTTGAAGTGTAAATGGAGTAGAAGGGGTCCATGCTTCATCTTGGTCTTCATGGACTTGGAAGCTTCTAGATTAGATCACTTCATAATTGATCTAGTTAAGGGTTTTTGGTGATCACCTAGTGGCTAGAGATCAGATCCATCTTTTATTCTTTCTTAGAATTTGGTGACTTTAAAGTATCTTGATCCTAGGTGGTGAGCTCCTAGAGTGTCTCACCTAGCTCCTAAGGAAACAAGTGAAACAGTAGATCAAAGCAATTCATCAGACTACAGATAAAGGCAACTCATCTTACAAACAATTCAACTACTACTAGGGTTACCATCAAGCTTAGCTTGAGGTAAGGATGGGCAATTTTGAAAGGTTGGAGTTTGAATAAGGTAAGAGTCCTTGGTATCCCTACCAAGAGTAGAATTCAAAGGTTTTATAACCAGGTTTTGGAAAACTTAGAGGTCAGAGTAGTTGAAGTTCTGTCTTGAAAACATAAGGAGATAATAGTATATATCTCTCCATAGTTTGATCAATAGAGGCTAATAAAATATTTTGGCTTGCAAGGGCAGCTTGGCTCAGGTTTTGAAATGTCAGAACATTTGAAAATATGGAACATAAGCCAAGATAGTTTTGTTAAATAGCTTTTGACATCTGATGTTGAGGTAAGGAGTGTCATATGGTATTCACTCACATGCACAAGCACAAACAAACAACAAGCAAACACTGCACCAATGAACAAGAATTTTTTTTTGTTCCCCCTGATTTTTGCATTCTGGACCTCTAATCAGGGATGCTGAAATTGGGATGTTACAAACATCGCGCGAGGAAACGCAAATCTTGCTTCTGCCACGGACCAGCCGAGCTTCCTCGATGTTTTTAGCCGATCCGTAATAGTAGAGGGCCGTGAAACCGGAAAAAAAAAGTTTCCATCCGCCACGGCTGAGCCGAGAATTTCATCGTGAAAGACATGCCTTCTACGACGATTGTCGGGTCAAGTCATTGCGGAAGGAAACTATTCTTTTAGTGTAATGATGGAGAATAGCCCTCTACTGTTACTCCCATATCTTCCACTTGTTGCATCATTGAAGCAGGAAAGAAGGGTAAATCCACGAAGCCTAAAACCAGGAAAAATAAAGATAAAAAGCCTCGTGTTGAATATCCCACACATCTGACATCTGCAGATGAAGTGAAACAGCTTTATGAAGAGTGTCGGAGAAATGAAAGACGCATCAAGAAGAAAGAAGAAAAAGAAATCAAGGAATGGAATAATATGAAAGCCGCTCTCAAACCTTATCCCCCATCTATTCCTGATCTTTATTATTCTTTGCACTTTAGTGATGATGACGACTTAAATTATTCTAGAATCCCTGATAATTTCCCTTAAGAAGTTTTTGATGATTCTAGTAGTGTTTGTTTAAATACTCTTTTCAGGGAAATCACTTATGATGAGCCAAAGACGAAACCCTGTGTGGCTCACATATCTGTTTGCTAGGACTTTTGTTTTACTAATGAAGTGCATGAAAGTCCGGTGGCAAAGACAAAGCTACTGGATCCAAAAGGACATTATGAGTTGCACCCTCAAAATAGTAATCAAGGTAAAGATTCAAAGTTTGATAATAAATCTTTAACAACCTCTATGCATGAAGGAAATAATAGATATTTACCGCGCTTGGTGCATCCATCCTCACGTGGCAACGAGAACACTTACAAGATACCGATGCACCGCAGGCGGGTACGTCTTCGAGCAAACTATGATATAAATCCTGCAGACACTCGTTGGAGGTAAGCAAAACTACTCCTATTGCTGCCCCCGTTGTTGAATAAATGTGCAGTATAAAAGCCTGGCTACTTTGTTATAAGAAAGCGCTTCCCGGGAGGCAACCCGCAAGTCATTAGGCGTCTTTCTTAGTTTTGTGTCTTGAGTCTAGTTGCATTCATGTTGCATTGGCATTTTTATTCTTTGCATGGTTTTCTATTAGAGTTATCTTATTGTAGTTTTCAAAAGGTAGAATTTATTAGTACTATGTATTGCATAACTCGGTTGTACTTAAATCCCGTTTTATACATGATGTTGTAGGTCAAAAATTAAAGTTGTTATTTTACTATCAAAACAAGGTGTTTCGCTAAGTTTCAGGATAAGAAAGAATTCTTGAAGAGATAGAAATTTTTTGATGTCTACTAAAGGTTTAACGACCAATATACGGCGGGAATAAAAAATTCCAGTCGTATAGTTCCGGCTGAATAAATATCGATTCCTTTATCAAAATTATTTTCCAAGGTACTGTAAGTTTAACACCAACTATACGGTAGGACCTTTGTGGCCCGCCTGTATAGTTGCGCCTGTATAGATGGGACAACCCATCAAATGCCAATTGGAAGGTAACCATTTCTCAAATTTTTATTCTTTCTTCTTCTGAAACCTCAAAACACCACATGGGAGCTTCTCCCATGATCTATAGAAGCCGAGCATATGTAAGCAATAAAATTCTACCTTAGAAACCTCGCAGACTGTAATTCTCTATAGAAGTTCATGTTTTCTTTTTTACATTCCTTTTCTCGGAGGGGTAAATGAACTATGTTCGTATACCAAACCGATTCATTTTATTTTGTGTGTTATTATCATAGGGACATGAACCTTGTATGACGATGTGTACGGTAGTGCCAACCATGCAAACACGCGCATGAGCCACTGGGTTGCTTCAATTCAACGATTTGACAATCAATGTCTGGTTCAGCCAGAAGGCTATATCAAGAAGTATACGTTAAAGCAAAGGTTCTTTGTCCATCAACACAGAGGTTACTTGTACCTCAACGGTAAAGTTTGTCACCCTTGTTTTCAACTAAGATTGGGGAGGTAACCACTTATCACACTCTCTTTTGGAAACTATATTTTCTCTTTTCGTTTGGTGATATACTCAAGTTTGGTTGTTGCAAAGTTCAAAGCTTAGGGAGGTTACTTCTGCATGTGTAGAGTCTTGTGCAATGTTCATATTCCATGAAGGTTTAATGCAATCATATATCCCTCTATTTGTTTAAGTGAGTCTAGTTCAGTATTCATATGGGGATACACTTGCTCATGATAGGCACCATAGGAGTTGACTTAGAGCTTGTATTCATCTTGCCAAAAAAATATCAAGCCTATGACACTGTTTGTGATCCTCTAGAAAACATTGCCACAATCTCTACACTTGGAAAGAATGAATACTTGATCAAGATCTTTTGAAATTTTTTGGTTGTCACTAAATAATTTTGTCTTAAATGAATAGGTTATGCTCGACCCCATAATGTCTAAAAATAGACTTGATAGTTTGCTTACGGAAAGAATTGTCAATTGGAAAAGATATATCGAAGTTTTGAGTTCTATGCTAAATAAGGTGTTGTTTAATTGTCTTAAGAGTTTAGCCTTAAAGATACTCAACACCATATATGTGATGATCGACTTAATAGTACTCTTTGAAAGGATTTGTTTGAAGAAACTAATATTTAGCGGTAATTGAGATGCATGCCAAATCTTGACCTATTGATTAAAGTATGATTTTGCTTTATGTGTGTCTGCACCACTGCCGCACAACATGGGATGCTAACAACTCCGCTGGCCTTTGAACAGTCCAAAAAGAGGAAACTCTTGGAGTTTGGCTATGAGTTGCCCAACATATGTAGCAACAATACTATATTTGGGTATGAATTGGTATTCTCATGGGCCTATGTTCAAATAAAAGAGGGAATAATCCTCTAACAGTTATGAGAAATCATTATACAAAAAAGGGAAACCTTGGTAATGGTCACGAGTATCCATTCTTATCCTGCACAATCTGATTAAACACACTAAGTTTTGGCATGACCTCATTACTGATGAATAAAGTTTTAGAAAGACAAAGAATAGAAAATGATTGTTTGATAGCCATGATTCATTGATGTGGATGACCAAAAGATACACTCTAATGCTATGCTTCTTTTGACATGTTCTCACATTTTGTTTTGGCATAAATCTTGTTACTAAGAGATAAACTTTCTAAAACTCAATAACTAATGTTTGCACTTGCGAGCCTTAACTAGATGACATGATTGGGTAGAATCGATAAACTTTATTCCTATTTATGCTTGACGTCTATTTGTGACTAAGTTTTGCGTCATAAAAAAATAATGATAGGAAAAGTTATACAAAAGGTGCAATAAGATGATGACAAGTTTGTATGTAAGTAGATTCACTATTGACATGGAGCATATAAGTTTTGATGAATCTTTAGTGGTCTTTATAAATGAGCTTGTGTTGCCATGTATGAATACATGTTTTCTCTCTTCGAGCTTGTAGAAGAAATAAGGATGCGAGGCATTGATTTCTGACATGGGTATGCCCAATAGGCACTCAACTACAGCCTACTTGGTGCGACTCAACGGAAGGCCCACTCAACGAATTGCTAAGGTCCATGACGCCTATGATGGTTCGACTGCTATGAAGGCCATATGGACACGGACTCCCAAACGCACAAGACAAGGAAACCTCAAGACTAGAGTTTGAATACAACTTGTAAACCAACTCGTATTGGTACCTGAGACCTAGCCTCCCCATATATAAAGGCTAGGAGGGTCCAATGAGGAGGACACAACCTAAGACACGCTACGCCACAATAGATCTAGACATCGCGACTCCCACAATAGACATAGATAGATCTACGATCTCTCATACGCTAGATCCAATCTGTGCCACACCACCATCGGCGATATTATAATCCTTCGGATCATCATCAATCAAGAGCAGACAAGCAGGAGTAGGGTCCTCTACGAGGCCCGAACTTGGGTAATCCTTGTGTCCCTGTGTGCTTGTTTGCTAGCTGTACCGAGATTTCCAGCGCTTCCTCCTTCTCCAAAACCCAAGTCCATAACAATGGGCATTGATGAGTTAAACCCTCGTCAATTGGCGCCGACCGTGGGAACTGGTAGCGCTGATGTTGCGATCTCGACGGCTCCATCACATGTGATCTACTATTTGTCGACTCTCGGCAAGAAGCTCTACTTCAGATCTCTCATCGTCAACAACGATCAGATCACATCGGGTCGATTCCTCTTCATCGGTGCACTTAGCTTCTTCATCAACAAATCTGCCACGTCACATCTTCAATCGTGCTGATATTCTGCAGTTTCATGGAGTATTGCTTTCAGTTTCGTGCACGTACACTGATCCAAGCCAGATTGATTTGGAGAACACATGTTGCATGTACGTGACTACCAAGGATCAGATCAATCTATTTTGAAGTCTCGTGGGTCCGATCTTCCAAAACGAGAGCAACAAGTAAAATCCATCACAGCGTCAAATTCAAGGAAGAGAAAAAAAAACCGATCTGGCCTGATGTCATGGAATCATACTCCGTTTCTACTACTTTAGGAAGAGGAAATAAAGGAAAAGGCAACCACATGGACATGCTCCTTACGTTGACGTGCAGGCATCAACCATCAGCTGACAGATAAAGTCGATTCCAACTATGTAATATCCGAAGGCATCGATCGCCGACAACATTGATTAGGTGCAGCGACCAAAAAAATAAGGAATCAAGTTATAGATAGAGCAGATTCACGCACGCGAGCAAAGGAGTCGAAAAATCAATACCGTGCGTACGTATTAGGAGGATGGGATTTATCTGCAAAGGAAAAATTAAGGAAAGGATCGACTGACCCATGGTGACCGTGGTCTCTTTTGCCACTCATGATCTGATCAGCCGAGAAGAAGATTCGTGGACATGTTTTACATCAATTATTCAGCCGGCTGCTCCAGAACCAATCGGAAAAAGAAACTTCTTCAAACACGCTAAGGCCGTTAAATTCCTCGAGTCCGGCTTTACCTCTACAGCTGACACCGCTCAACAAACTAAGAAGTCAGAGAGGCCCTGTCGAACTAAACACAGCGCGACTATGTCCAATCGCATCGACCATCCACTATGCGACTCCATCGATCTCGACAGCATGTCTGCCGCGACCATGTTGACTCAATGTCCGGGGCTGCATTGATTCCGCCACGTGACTCACTGTCGCCTTCAGATGCGGTGAACCACTACCGCCACTGGCTTCAGCGACCCGATGGTCACGTCGACTCCTTCCTCCAGCAATTTGATGGCCACGGCAACTCGCTACCGCCATCGGGATCAGCGACCCGCTGCTGTGTTGACTCCGGTCTGCCGCATTGGCTCTCGAACGTCGCCTCGACTACATCGACCACCTCCACGCTACACTTGGGGGCTCTTTCGGCTCTAGCGACCCGCTATGGCTTTCGACTCCGGCAACTCGAGGACTTCTTCGACTCCGGTGACCAGGTGTGGTCTTTGACTCCACCGACTCGGGGGCTCCCTTAGTATTGGCCACCCGCTATGGTCTTCGACTCTGCTCTATGACCCATTGCAGCCTTCGGCTGCGGCGACCGGTTGCAATCGCCGGCTGTCGCGAGTCATTATTGCATCAACTCAGGACCACCGCTTCGGCTCTCCAATGCCGCGTGACCCACTGCTATGTCAACTACATGACCGCTTCACAACTTTCGACTGCCACGTTGACTACTCGTCCGGTGTCGATCTCGCGACCTGCTGCAGTCTTTGACTCCGGTGATTCGCTACGATCTTCGACTCCAACGACTCGGGGGCTCCCTCCGCTTCGGCGACCCGCTGCGGTCTTCAACTTCAATGACATGTTGCGGTCTTCATATCGGGTGACTTGTGGGCTCCCTCGACTCCCTCGACCGCGAGCCGCTACAATCTTCGACTCCCGCGACCCGACGATCGCATCGGATCTTGCGACTCGTTCACCACGACAACTACCAATAAAGCCAATTTCTCCTCTACTTAGAGCTGATTTTCTTTTTAACTCACACTCGAAACACTCGGGGGGCTGTGCACTCTTCGAGTAACCTAATGTGCCGTCGACTCCACGCACTTGAGCACCTCATACGCGACAGCCCGAGTAGCTGATTCTGGCTTATCGTTGAATCCTTGAACTCCGAGTGCCTCGGCAAGGTACTGAGACTAAGGGTAATCAGACTAACGAAAAGGCCTAGCATACAGTGCAAAAGTGTTGATTCGATTGGCACCAGAATCTTACTTTTCAAGGCGACATGCAAATATTCTTTACAAGATACAAGTACTTCACAATTCTTAATGTTTTATGCAACTTATAAGGATATCGACTGGGTCGAGATATTCTATCGGGTTCTCCAACAGGAGTCAACAAAACAACTGGCTACGACATACACTCAGGACCCGAGTCGAGTACCTCCTCGGATGGTTGCATCGCTTGATGCTACACATATGCGACGTTGGTCGCGCACCCGACAGAAATGACTGTGTCGACTCCATCTGCATCGTTGACTCCGCAAATATTCTTTACAAGATACAAGTCTCGAGTCTTTGCCCGAGTCTACGACTTTGCCAGACATTCGGGGTCTTCTCCAAACTGGAGCTTTGGACGCGCATATACAAGATCTTCGAGTAGCACGCTCTGATTCCTCACTCGAATCCACGATTCGACTAAAGACTCGGGGGCTACTCTCATAGGGAGCGCTGGGCGCGCACTCGAAGAAATTTATGAAGATATCCAAGCATTATGAAAACCCTTCACTCGAATCTACGATTCGATTGTGGGCTTCGGGTTACTCCCATAGGGAGCGCTGAAGCATATTCGACTGAAACAAGCAAACAAAAGACGACACGAGTCGCAAAAGTTCTTTAGTCCCTGCCTGAATCTTCGACTCAACCAGGCACTCGGGGGCTACTCCCATAGGGAGCGCTAGTCGCGAACCCTATGATTATTTGAACATCGTACTGTGTGTTGATAACATCCACACTCGAAGGCTATGGCGACTCCGCCACATATTTTCCCTACAAAGAGATTACGTCTCCTGGGCCACCCGAATCATCTCCGCGATGACAAAAAATTCGGATGCCGCGCTTACAGCGTGAAGATAAGACCTGAATAAGGCCTGTCAACGCATCTGCTGCGCACTACCAGAGATATATCCGTGCCTGCAGGTACGATGAATATGCCTTGACGGATGCGTCGAGTGCTCACACCCATACACTGGAATTCAACTCCTGTAAGACCTCCGCGGCATGAGTCGAATTACGCCAGTAATTTCCGAATTCAAGTCCGGGGACTCGATTTTGAGTAGGTAGTGTTGTTTTTGTCCTAGAGAAATTAACTGGTCCCGATCCGTCGAGTGCACCAGGCACGCTTACCATCATCCCTACGAACTACTATAAATTCGACTGACCTGATGAACTTCTGGGTGAAGTGCTTCGCACTCGACATAATTGTCGACTCCGACATCCTAATGCAAGACAAAAGACTTCTGAGTCTCCATCCGAATCGACGAGTCACATGGACACTCAGGGGCTACTGACATGGGTATGCCCAATAGGCACTCAACTACAGCCTACCTGGTGCAGCTCAATGGAATGCCCACTCGTCGAATTGCTAAGGTCCAGGACGCCTATGACGGTTCGACTGGTATGAAGCCCATATGGACACGGACTCCCAAACGCACAAGACAAGGAAACCTCAAGACTAGAGTTGGAATACAACTTGTAAACCAACTCGTATTAGTACTTGAGGCCTAGCCTCCCCATATATAAAGGCTAGGAGGGTCCAACGAGGAGAACACAACCTAAGACACGCTACGCCACAATAGATCTAGACATCGCGACTCCCACAATAGACAATAGATAGATCTACGATCTCTTATACGCCGGATCCAATCTGCGTGACACCGCCATCAGCGATATTGTAATCCTTCGGATCATCATCAATCAAGAGCAGACAAGCAGGAGTAGGGTCCTCTACGAGGCCCGAACCTGGGTAAACCTTGCGTCCCTGTGTGCTTGTTTGCTAGCCGTACCGAGATTTCTAGCGCTTCCTCCTTCTCCAAAACCCAAGTCCATAACAATGGGCATTGATGAGTTAAACCCTCGTGAATTTCCAATGATAAGATATTTCACAACCATTAATTTATTATTGACCCTTCCTGCTCGAGGACGAGCAAAGTCTAGCTTGGTGAAGTTGATGGATGTGAAATACCACCTCTTTTAGCCATATAAAATGTGCCATTTATCTCTCATATCATGTTTCTTCCAGCCATACTATGCCTTATATGCATGAGTTCTAGTTCTCATTAGCTTTCATATGAGCCTTACACATTTAGTAGTTTAGGTAGAATTTTATCACTTTCCTTGTCTATGACATGTGTGTAGGTGTTGGTGAAGATTATGGATAAAACGGAACAAAGAGAGCATAGTATGGAGGAGCTGTAGGGACCAGACTTAACCATTTGAGAGGTTGGGAAAGTGAATTTTGCCAACTTATCAAAATAAATATCCAAGACAATGGGGTTGTAGTCCTCAACGAGACGAACTCAACGAGCCCAAGAACACCCAAAACAGAGTTCGTATGAAGAAATGGCGACCAAAATATTAAAGGACTTGCAAGTTTAACGACCAACTATACGGCCGGAACTAAAAGTTCTCGTTGTATAGTTTGGCCGTATAGTTGTTAAAAAGGTCGCAAATCACGGGATTTTGCCCCGGAGAAGCTCCAGAAACTTCCCTAAGTGATATGATGGTATTGGGGGAACACTAGGGCACCCCCGAGGCTTATATAAAGGGGGGAAGATCCAAGAGAGAACCACCAAACCATAGCCTTTTAGGGCGGAGCCCTGCCGCCGCGACCCATCCAATCTCCATGGCGGCAGAGCTCTGCTTCAACTACACCTCCGAGATCTAGATCTCACTCAACACCATCACCATCAAGGCATCCAAGCAAGAAGAAGAGGAGGAGAAGGAAGACATCACCACCACCATGCATCGATCTCCATCTCCATCTCCATCATCATCTCCATCTCCCTCTCTCTCTTGTGTTTAGTAATTGTAAGATTGAACACGGTTGTGACATCATTATATATATATGTATATATATGTTTTGATGTTCATCCATGTGTGAGAAATTGAATTAATTCTAGGTCGAGGTATGATCTAGTACGCTAAGTTAGAATTTATTTTGATCTAAGATGAGTTTATGTGATCCTTTGGTCTGGAAGTGCCTTTTGCCTTGCGGTGACGCGCGAGAACCATGCATAGTGCACATAGAGTGACAGACCAGTGATCAAATGGGGATCATTTATTTTTCTGAGGAATCTCTTATAGATCACACATATATTTTCCCATCTAGTACTAGTGAGACCGAAGCCTAGAAGCCCTCTCTCATTCCGTCCAATCCTACAACTACAATATCTTTAATTCAATTCATATTCCCGTTTACTTTCCATCTTATTTTATTTTGTTCTTGTTAAAAGTTCTTTGTTATTAGATATTTTAAACCTCTCTCAATTATCGCTGTTCTATTAACTTATGGAATACGCTATATCCAAACCATGGTTTGGCTGCGAAACATGGCCGCGTTGACAACGTGGCTGCGGGGTCATGTTGTTTCCATTCCTCGATCTCCCATGAGGAGAAACTCTTAAATATTTGCTGCTACAAGTACTACAATATACATGTTGTTGCTGTAGGAATCCAGGCATCAGTGGGCCCAACCTGTCAGGGTTTTATTGATTTTGTAATTAATTTCAGAAATTAATAAAAGTCTAACATGTGGGGCCAGCTGAAAAATAATTTAATATATCCAAATAAAAAACATTTAAAATAAATTTAAATTAAGAAAAAATATAACTGAATCATTTTAAGTCAGAAAAATATGTATAATATATCAAAATGTTTAGAAAAATGAGATATACACAATAGCATCAAAATCATGTATTAATCAAAAACTTAAATGTGGGGCCCCCAGATTAATCCTCCGAAAATCCCTGTTATGCATACAACCACGATCCCATGATCATTTAGTCGTGGCACATAACCGACAATTATCAAAGTAAATATCCCATACTTAATGAATACATGCCATACCTTAATTAACATTATGGCTACATCGATCAACATGATCGGAACTTCATTAAGCGTAGAGCCCGAGCCATGCCTTAACCTACCGGCAACTGACTAGGAGAACGTGCTAGCTCGCATAGTCATCCACTTCACCTCCTACTTGAAATCTAACCAAGTTAATAGCCAGGGACAATGCCAGTGAGTACTTTGAATGTACTCGCAAACCACCTTAAGAGAATTATAATAACAATAAGATATGCAATATGGCTGTGGTAATAGGAGGGCTCCAAGCAGGGTTCTTTTCTTAAATAGTTTCTCTTGTAGATATGGCATCTACATATCTTTGTTGAAAACATTTATAAACCTATTTGGAAACATTTGTAAAACTTGAAAACTACTTGGATGGGGTCACCCATTTGTTCCTTCCCTCCGGTCGTCCCACGACCAAACTCCTTGCTTTCCATTCTGACCATCCCATGGTCAAAACCTATCCAAAGCCATTGCTTTTCAGAAATCCTTTTCGAAAACAAAAGCAGCACCACTCTACTACTATTCGAATAGATTTACACTCTCTAGAGGTTGTACACTTTACTCACACCATCTGGGTACCCTGCCCTGATCTACACCGATTGTGGGTCGAGTAACTGATCAAGACTCTCCGAATGCCACTCCTGTATAAGTGCCTACCATATAAGTGTTGTTCCCCTCAACACCGGGAGGTCGGGTACCGAGGACCAACCGAAGAGCATTTTACACTTCACATAGTGGGCCCTTTCAATGAGGGGCACATAGTAACGCCTGGCTGCCCGTAGACAGTTCGTTCCTTCTCCAGGTCGATGTCCCACATGGACCTTTACGGGAGAATGCCCAGCCTCCGGGGATCGTGATCCCCTATAGTAGTTGCGAGGTAGCTTATACCAGAATAGACAACCATCAAATCCAGCCTTGTCCCCTTCCAGAGTAATGTGGTTGCATGGGTTAATTGTTCTAGCAAAACTGCAAAGAACCGGGTGCATTTTTGTAAACCTTTTTCTTCCATCTTTCCTTTAGCATTTTTAAAACAAAACCTTTTTCTTTCTCAACATCTCTTGGTAGGTCCCACCTCACCAAGGTTTTATCATAAAACATTTGGTAAAACTTTTTCGGGGTCTTCCTATCCTAAAGCTTTGCTTCGGCTAAAACGGGGTCTCTAGAGGGTTATGGTGATATGCACCATCTATTCTACTAGGGGCCAGTAGGTGTCATCAAGGGGTTTGTACTTAATAGTACAAAAGCATAATGGTTTGGAGAAGCCAAGCCACTATCAAGTAGAGATAATCATATAGTAAAACAATGTAGTTTTCATAAAGCAATAAGATAAAACATGCATAAGTAAAAATAGTAGGACATGGCTTATGAGCAAGAAGGTGGCTTGCCTGAGATCAACAGTATGGAAATATGTCCCTGGACTTCTTAGAATACCCAATAATACTAGTATTAACCACTTCGTCTGATCTCCGATTTAATCGCATCTAGTGTCATTATGGATCACATGCAAGCAAACAAAGGGTGCAATCAACATAAGGAAAATAATCACCAATACATACAGAAACAAACATACCACATATTACTTCAATAGTTTTGATAGACTGAGGTCATAGCATATGGAAATGCTTTAATTTCCTTTGAGAATTTACCTTTGTGATTTATTTGTCAGATACCACATACGAAAGGGGTTTTGACTAATGCTTGGTTAAGTACGATATAGATGTGCACAAATGATACCATCAGGTAGGTATTACCAAAATAAGGCCAACAAAAGTGGTTTCATGATTTTATCACTTTTTCATTATTTAGTTATTAATTTTCTAGTGAAATAAACTCTAGTTTTAGGAGCTCCAAAAATTATTTCCTTGGATGGTTCAGTAGGGTTTTATGTACTGATCCCAATAGAGTTGGAATCATGTCAAAATATTTCCCAGAATGCCCTCAGGAAATTCCCAAAGGCAGTTCTGGAGGGTTTTTGTCTTTTTCACCAGATTTATTCTACAGTAGCTTTTGATAGGAAACCAATGCCACATGGTAGGTATTTTGAATACCTTTCTGTACGAATGGGATTCACTCTTTTTGGAGTTTCCAAACTCCTTTAGTGATTATTCTATTGACATAACACTATAAAGAGATAATTAATTCACCAAAATTAAATAGAGCCTCAATAAAAATTGATCTCCTTGATTTTGGTACAACTTAGTGTACCACATCACAGAGAGTTGGAATTAGGTCAATACATTTCATATATTGGCCTAGATAATTTTCTAAACACATAATATAATTAAATTTGTAATTTTCATATCTTCAGATCTATAGCTCCACTTAGAAGGAGACAAGGGCTATTAGATAGGTCTATCAACTACCTTTCAGGGAAACTTTGTTTCATCCCATTTGGTTATGTACATCTTACAGAGGAATTTATTTGGTGTAAAATACACATTTTAGTAGATTTAAATCTAGCAAATGACAAAGATAAATATTGGTAGGAGACTAGCTCTGCATCGTAGAGAAAACCTCATAGGGCATGTCAAAATTTAGATCTAGCCATTTAGTGGTATTTTTCATTTTTATTTGAATTTAATCCTAGGAGTGTATATTGCTCAGAAACAAACTATAAAAAGAAAAAGGGAGGGCAGAGGAATTCGTGGGCCAGCTCTAAACGGGAACTGGGCCGCCCCGGGGAAATCTGGCCCACCTGGCGGATCTAGGCGCGGGAAGGCGGTTCAAACCGCTGACAAGCCGGCCCCATCGGTCAGCCAGAGCAGGGCGCCGAAGGGGTATCAAGCCCCATGAGTCGTTGGATTAGATCTGATCCAACGGCCGCGGGATCATCTTCCTCACGCAAGGGCGTGCACGGGAGGAACCCTAGCTGGCGGCGGGGTTTCGCGGGGAGGCTCACCTGGGGTCGCCAGGAGGGGATGGCAAGGCTGCAGGGCGACGGAGGACTCCAGGGCATGTCTAGGGAGGGGCAACAATGGCGGGTTTGACAAAGGGGTGATGCTCGCGCGAGGACGACCGAGGCTAGATCGTCGAAGCGCGTCGGTGCAGCTTCAAGGAGGCGGTCCTGGATCAAAAAGAAAAGCAGGGTGAGATGCATGAGGATGTGGAGATCCTGGTAGGGTGTCAAGCAGAGATAGAGGAGCGGGGGAGAGATGATGCTAGCCAGATCTTGAAAATGGCCGTGGCCTCTTCTCCGGAGTCTCCTGGACAGAGGAGTGGAAGGGAAGCTCTGGGTGTCCGGGAGAGGGGTGAGGAAAGGGATAGGAGTGGAACTGAGACAGGGGGAGCGTTTCCTGGCCTCTGGCCCTTTTTAACCCGAGGAGGGATGGTCCATGCTAGATTTGGCTGATGGAGAGGTTGGGTAGTAGGGGAGGCTAGGGATCGGCCAGGAGGGGTGGTGCTGGGTGTGTGTAGGCCACAGAAGGGCAGAGGCGGACTGTGGAGTCTTCTTGCTGCAGGGTTTTCTCATTCTCCCTTTATTTGACCAAGGAGGCAAAAGTGGAGGAGAGAGGGGGCTAGGGTAGCTAGGGAGGCATCCACTAGCTAGAGGAGGTGGTGTGTGGGCCTAAGCACGACCAGAGAGGTGGAGGAGGCCTGCTGCATCTGGGATGTGGAGTAGTGATAAAGATTTTATGGGATTTGCTTTGTCTCTCCTCTTTCTCATACTCCAAGCACATAGGACAAGGACAAGGTTGTGCTACAGTGCATGGATGTAGTGCAGGTCGACCAGAGGGGTGTGTGATACTAGGGAGGAGTAGTTGGCAAGCTTTGACAATGGTTTGATCTTGGTTTAGCTCAATACTAGCTAAGTTTGCCAAATTGAGTAAATAGATGGTTGTGAAGGAAGTTTAGAAACTTTTCTTTGGAAAAATGAGGAAATGGTACTGGTGTGTATATAGGGTCAATGCATAACCCTAGGAATTGTTTGGGACTTTTCAGAGGATTTTAAGTCCACTTAAAATCATTTATTCATAAAGTACTGAAGTGGTTTATGGACGCTAATGAGATATTTTAACATTAGACAAGGTGGGTTTTTGGTGTGGGAGGATCCTATACATGATTACTAACTTAGGATAATTTTCCCAAGATTTATTCAGGTTTAAAAGTATTTAACGCAATTATTATTCTATTTTAGCCATTTAAGAAAATGGGCAAAAAGAAATAATAAAGCTCTTCAAAAATATTTATTTTTGAAGTGGCAAGATAGGATATCATATGTGGACGCCAATTGAGCCAAAATTTGGAGAAGTGTTTTGGCAAAAACCAAACTTTCTTCTATAGGTTAAGTTTTGGAGTTTTTGTCCATTAAAGGAATTAAATAGTTTTTGAGCCATTATAATTATGTATAATATTTGATAAATCTTGATGATCAAGGTAGATGATGTAGACAAGGTGTATCAAGCATTTTCAACCTTGGGAATTGGAAATCTAAATTGAATTAGATGGAAAAACAAGGAGTTGAGGATCTAGGGTGATGTTATTTTCATACCACCAAAACCTAGTTGGATCTTGGAGCTCAGATCTCCCCTTGGGGCATGGGATAGATGGTTGGGTACGCCAAGTGATTTACATCAACCTGGTATAGGGGTTTGAGCTTTATCTTGCTTGAGTTCACCAAGAGTTGATTTCAAACTTTGAATAAAATAAGCCTGCCAAGGCAGATTATCAACTAGCCTTCAAAACCTTGTGGGTTTAAGAAGCACAAAGATCCAATTGGAACAAGTGTGGTAGATATTGATACACCTATATGAGTAGAACACAACGATGCAAAGAGTTGGTCCATGGAAGGTTGGATGACGGTGTGAGCTTCCGTCAAAGTAGGAATGTTGACTAGATTTGCAGGAGTAGTTATTTTCTTGCCTGGAAAACCATCAAGAACAAGTGGGTTGGAGAATTATGTAACCAAGGGGAAAAGTGGGACTTGGTAGTCCTTAGGATTTTTAACAAGATGGTTCAAATGCATTTCCAAAAATGCACATGGTTTGAGAAAGGGAGGCATTCAAAAAGGTGATGTAGAAACAGTTTCCAAACTTGGTCAAATTTGGATATTTTGATGATTTTGACTAGTGTATGAGAGGGGACGTTTTTGATGGGTTGCAAGGGGACCCAAGCATCATCAATTGGATGGTGTCGAAGTGTGGAATGGGTATGAAAGATCCATGCTTGATATTGGTCTTCATTGACTTGGAAACTTCTAGATTAGATCACTTTAGAATTGATCTGGTTAAGGGTTTTTGATGGTCACCTAGTGGCTAGAGACCAGATCGATCTTGTATTCTTTCTTAGGGTTTGGGTATTTTACAGTTTCTTGATCCTAGAGGATGAGCTCCTAGGTTAGCTCATACTACTTCTAAGCAATCAAGTCAAACAACAGATCAAGGCAACTCATCTTACAAACAACTCAACTACTTCTAGGGTTACCCTCAAGCTTAGCTTGAGATAATGATGGGCAATTTTGAAAGGTTGGAGTTTGAATAAGGTAAGATTCCTTGGTATCCCTACCAAGGGTAGACTTCAAAAGTTTTATACAAGGTTTTGAAAATCCTAGAGGTAGGAGTAGTTGAAGGTTCTGTCTTGAAAACATAAGGAGATTGTATTATATATCTCTCCATAGTTTGGTCAATAGAAGCTACTAAAATAGTTTTGGTTACATAAGCATCTTGGCTCATATTTTGAAATGCCAGAACATTTGAGACTATGTAAAATGAGCCAGGATAGTTTTGTTAAATAGCTTTTTGACAACTGATGTTGACGTAAGGAGTAGATCATAAGATGTACAATCAAAATCATAAGCACATACAACAACAAGCAAGCACCGCACAATTTAATAAGAAAAAGTTTTTTTTCCCCCTGATTATTGCATTCTGAACACCTAATCAGGGTTGCTGAAATTGGGATGTTACATTAAATTGCAAGTTTAATTAGAAGAACAATTGAACACCCGTAGGTGACTACGAGGTTCCACCTATTCTAGGGTTTGTACCCCTCGGACCCCGTTTAAAACGGAAAAGCATGTCTTAGGGTTTCATTACAGTTCAATTTAACTTCTAATATCATCATACTTGCTTGAGCACTACATCAATTCCATGTGTTGGTTGTGGTTTTCCCTTCTGGTGTTTCTACTTCTTCTCGGTAGACCTTAGAGTTGATTTGACTGACAAAATCGACTCCAAGATTGAAGATCAAAATCAACACCATCATAGGTTAATGACGAACAAGTCCACCAGATGAATCCTGATGATCTATAGTTGGGTATCAACAGCCAAAGGCAAGCTTAGCCCCACACGTGATATAATTCTATGATTTCAATGTATTTCATTCTTGCCATGTCCATACGATTCTAAAGTCTTTTAATCGTTAGATATTGCAGTAATGTCTGATGCATATTACCTTTGTAGACTATACTCCGTGATCCATTGTGCTTAGACATACTTAGTTGTAACCACTGGTCCATCCGTTTGATGAATCAGAGCTACGAATGAAACTAGTTGGACAGGATGGCATGGTATAATCGGATGCTAACGCTTGTATGGGAGGCCATGTTGGGTTGTGGTTTTTGCAGTCCCATACTTGCTACCACTAGGACCTGAGTTCTTGCCTCTTGAACCAAGACGAGCGTACAACCACACGGGGACCTGGAAACCCCCTCCACCAACTAACTTGCCTAGTAGATTCCATGAGTCACATAGTTAGGGCGTTCCATTCGACATATGCATTCTGGTCGTTCTTGAAGGAGGTGAAGGAGGTGCATTCATATAGGTAGGTAAGCGTGGCAGGGAATGGGAGAGGCCCGGCCTCTGTAATCTCAAACCCCGTTCACATATCTAGGGACCGACTTCGGGACTTAACCCGTTATAGCGGTATCTCCTTAGGGCGTGACTCATTGTCTCGACGAAAGCATGGTAAAGGTTGTGTCTAACTACCCTCTGCCAGCCTTCGAAGGAAGAGGGCTTATCTAGTGGCATTAAGGGTCGGTTGGTATGTGTGGGTAAAGTTGGGCACCCCTGCAGGGTATTCATATTTTAGAAAATCCATGTCCAGACGACTTGGGAACAGATTCAAAGATCATAGAGAACTTGAACCTAATTGTAAAACTTGGCAAGTAAGTAAAGTGTGCTCAAGAATGCTTCCTCAGGGATCAAGGAAGTGATCCTAGTTAGTAGGTTCGGCTGATAAAGATTCGATGGATATCAAAAGAAGATCAAAGCTAGAGATATCGTTTTCTTATCCCCTTTTGAAAGGTTCTATTAGTCGAACTTCTCCTCCCTCTTTTGCAAAGAAAGTTAGCTCTATGAAAAATAACCCCACCAGCCACAAGTCTTGTAGAGTACACCCTGTACTCAGCCTTGCTTTGTTGATATTTTTGTAGCAGGTAAGTGTTACCACAGAAGATACGTTTGTTACAACATCGACATCGACGAGAAGTTTGGGGTTCCCGGTCGGCAGCCTAGAATCTATGGAATGGGACGTCATCGTTATGCTTCAGTCCTCTTAGGCAATTTGTTAAGTTTTATATACTTAATAACATAATTTTCCTTCCGTTGTTTGATGTTTGTGGTCAGTGACCTACGCTTGTAATTTTTTGGATCTTTGCTTAGTTATGAGCTTGCTGTAATAACTTTTGTGTCGTAGGGTCACTTTTGTGTTACCGTTTCTCTCTTTGTACGCTTCTGAGATTAAGGTTAGGCTTATATTAGACAAAGGTCTTGGATTTTTCTAGCCTTAATCTTGGGGTGTCACTTTTTAGGAATCACCCGGTGCTATAATGGTCAGCTGGAGCTTTAGTGGTCTGCCGACAGCGTCTCGCTCAGCTTCCTACTTTGGCACTTTGGCATAGTTGTCTTGTAGTGCCGGCAGGGGGGCATGCCAGCCTGTTTGATGATGCAAGGAGTCAGGGGCACGCTTAGGAAGGAGTGGCACCCCCTCCGTAGCCTTGCCAGCAAATCTGAGGCGGCCAGGTGGAAGCGGCTACCCAGCCGGTTCTTCTGGCCACCCGGCTAGACGGTCCAACCGGGGAACCCTGAGGGCGGACCGGTTGGAGCGGTACACCCGGTTGTGGCCACCCGGCCATACATTCCTGGAGCCGGCCAGTTAGTCCCCGCGTAGCCTACCCAGGGGTCATCACCCGACACATCGGGTATTCATTGGAATAATACATCCCCACGGAAAATTCTACATACATTTCGATGAAATATTCAAGATAATGCACGTGATTCCCCTAGATAGGATCTTTGTCCGCCTATGGATGCTCCATATGGCCCACAAAATCGTCATTGTCAACCAGGAAAAAGATGTCATGGTTGCGAACCCCTATGGATTCACCGAGAATAACTTTAAGACCCTTGAGGGTCATAAAGAAGTGAGGAAGTACCTGTCAGAATTTCTCATTGCCAATAAGGATAAGGCCACAATTCTCCTTCCTTACTACCCTTGTAAGGCATTATATTAGTTAGCTATCGAAGATATACGTTCTTCATATATATTATCCATTATATGATTGGTTTGTTGAACTGTTTGTGCATTGATCACATGGTTCTAATCGTTATGCACCCACATGCTTGCCAAAATTACATCATGTATTCATTTACAACCTTGAAGAAAGACTACACGTCAGTATGATATGTTATGGATGAAGCTCTATTCTAATTCGAAACTAATGGAGGATGCATAAAACATATAAATAGAAGGAAAGGTGGCGCCTTGCCCTGCTTCCGCATGAGCGAAAAATTCCCTCCTGCAGTAGCCTCCGCATAGTGTTATGCACAGATACTATATAATCCATCACATCAGTGACTACATACATGTGATTGATAGCATTGACTTTGGGAAAGACATGGTGAAATGGGGCCAAAAACTAGAGAAGAAGAAAGGTGGCGATCACAGGGATGAGCTCTTAAACATCCATGTGAATCTTGTGGACATCATCAAAAAAGACTCCATTGACGTACATGGTGTGTTCCATGGCAGTTTATATACTCTAGAGGAGGTAACAGATCAAGTGTCTCAATAGGGAGGCATGATGACCCACAACTATAGGGGGTGTATCGCAATATTTTTGATAAGTAAAAGTGTCGAACCCAACGAGGAGCAGAAGGTGTTGACGAGTGTCTTGAGCAGGAATTCTCTGTAAATACTTAGCAAACGGATTTTTAGGGGTTTTTGATAATGCAGATAAATAAAGTGTGAGTAAATGAAAGACAATAATAATAAATGCAGCAAGTGGCCCAATCCTTTCTTAGCAAAGGACAAGCCGGTTGTATTACTTAAGATGACCAAACGTTCTTGAGGACACACGGGAATATCGTCAAGTGCTTTCGCATCATATAGTTGATTAATCTTCTTTAGTTTGCTAAGTGTTGTGTGGGTGAACCTGTGCTAATTTACCGACCTTCCTAGGACTAATACATACTTGTGATTATACCCCTTGCAAGCATCCGCAAGTACAAGAATTTAATTAAGATAGAAACCTAACCACGGCTTTAAACTCTAAGATCCCGACATCCCTTATGCAAAGGTTTCCTAATGGGGGTTCAGGTTTCTGTCACTCTGACAACCCCTACGATTAGTAGACAAATACACAATGCACTCCCCTAGGCCCATATAGGTGAAGTGTCATGTAGTCGACGTTGACATGACACCACTAGAAGAATAACACCACAACTTAATTAAAAAACCATTGGATCTTTCTCAACACAATTCCACTACAAACAACATGACTTCTCCCATGTCCTCAAGAACTAAACGAACTACTCACAAGACATCATATGGATCAAGATCAGAGATGATATAATGTTAAGTAACAATCTGAACATAACAATAATTCAATGGTTCACTCAATAGCATAAACTACAACAAGTAATCAACACCGGGAAAGTTTCCCCTAAGAACTATACAAGATTCAACCCAATTGTTACAGCGGTATGGAGTGGTGATGATGGTGATGGTGGAGATGATGGTGGTGATCATGGTGATGATGATCCCGATGAAGTCCAGTTTGATGGTGGTGTTGATGGCAATGATCTCCCTTCTCCGGGAAGGAATTCCCCCGGCAGAATTCTGTCTGCCGGAGAGATCTTTCTCTCTCTGTAGTTTTCCGCCTGTAGAGGCGGCAAAATCTTTCTGTGGGTGCTCTCCAGGTATTAGGGTTTCGTGGGGATAATATACGCCAAAGGGGAGAGCCAGGAGTGGGCCAGGGTGGCCACACCACCTAGTGGCGCGGCTAGGGGTGGCCCGCACCAGGGGGTGGTGTGGGCCCCCTGTAGCCCATCTCAACTCCCGCTTCTGGCATCCTTCCTCTTCTGGAAAATAGAATTTTCCATGTATTTTCCCGGATTTTCTGATCTTCGCGAATTTCGCCTCCAAATAGCCCCTTTTCCATCAGAATCCTGACTGCAGCAGTCCTTTCTCCAAAAGGCATCAACCATGCAAAAAATAGATGAAATAACATAAGCATCATCTCTTAATACAAAATATATCCATGAATAACATTAAATTATGATATAGAATAGTGATGCAAAATGGACGTATCAATTCCCCCTAAGCTTAGACTTCGCTTGTCCCCAAGCGAAAACCGAGTTCAATAAACATGGCCTCAGGTTTATGGAGTGAAGAGTTGATAAAAGAATACGGACAAGCAGCATCACATTCATCAATACATAAATCATAATAGAAGACAGCTCACTATTATATAACTTAACTTGCAATAGGTAAAGGAAACACAATAAAGATACATAAAGTAAATCATAATTGGTAATGGCAAACTTTGCTCTTAGTCAAAGAATAGTTACAACTCGCAGGAGTTCAAACATAATGGGTTTTCAATGATAGCTTTCAAAGTAATAAACACTAAGATAAGAGCAATGTGCAAAAGAAGGAACATAAGAAACATGATTGAATAAATCATGATATGAATGAATGAAACACAAAAACTCAAAATACTTGTTGGGATAGAAGGGAATAGGTTTACTGACTCAACTAAAAAGTAAAAGATAGGCCCTTCGCAGAGGGAAGCAGGGATTTCAAGTTTCATAAACAGCTTCCAAAAATAATGGTACTTATTAGCTTCATCTCTCATTTCCCCTATCATAAGCATCTTTAGGTGATTAAGGTTAAAGTGAACAAATATGAGGATATGCTTGACAAGTTATAAGTTGAAAATCTCATGCCCCGTGCTTACGAGTACCGTACCTCATGCTACTCAACTTTAGTCACGAGTAAGCTCTTGTCATTGTAAGTACATATGTATCATAGAGAACCGCCAACGGGGTACCTCTTGCCCCATGACACAGGAGCTATCCCATATCAAAATGATAAGGCAATAGACAATGAGCATCTCAACGATCTTTTTATTTGCTATTTGCATAGGTTTTTATTGAGGATGCTTCATAGCATGCTCATTATGGTTATGCTGCAAGTTTCCACCATGATTAGGCTTGGCTTAGGCTAGCGGCCCAAGCGTTTCTCTAACACACATACAAACTCCGTGATCTTACAAGTTCCCCTTTTTTTCACACTGTCGGGATCCATTAGCAAAAGAATCATGATATCAACTAACTCTCCACTTATAAAGCGCAAGCATATACGCAACATAGATGGGCACAATGGTTCAAATTTATTAAGTGGAAGAAAGTAAAGTGTGCCATCAAGTTCGTGAGATCTTTAATCGCTAAATTTAACATAACAAGTTTAATTCGGAAGGTAGATAAAAACAAGAATTTACTTTCAATAGCAATAATGCTAATAGGTAGGTATCGTGGACACAAATGGCATAGGTTTTGGTTTAAGTATTGGATGCACGAGAAGCATTCCCTCTCAGTACATGTTTTTGGCTAGCAAGGCTGGTAGCAAGCACAAGAGTTGCAGGAAACAAACAAACATACAAGTGATAAAAACAAACATGCAATATTTCTTGGAAGACCAAAAGATCTTAACTAGAGAATACTAAGCTTATGAGCTAATCAAGAAAGATGATGATGAAATTATATTTCTTACGAGTACTTTTTATCTTTTTTATTCAATTCTCAAAATAGTGTTGCTACTGACTGAGCCAGGTTTGCCAAAACCAACTAAATTAACTCAATGATCCCAAAGTGATACCAATACTAACAACAAGATCAATCATATAATAGCAATTGAAAAATAAATAGATATGCAAAAGAGTATATGAAAGAACTTCTCATTAATATTCCATAACGGCAACTCACACCAATGGATACATAGATATCTAATGAGAGGGGGGAAACTTCCATAATTCAAACCATCCTACATAATAGCTTCTCTATTCATGATACGACTCTACTCAAAAGGTAAAAAGATAGAAGATAGTGATATGATACTACGACACTCAACCAAGCTTGGAACAAACCAAGGGGATGCCAAAACCTGATGACGAATTACTCCTTCGGTGGTGGTGGTTTTCTCTCATCATGGTCCGACTTCCATGGTAAGGGCTCCCCATCAACAAAACACATCCTGGTCTCCATCATCCTGGAACTAGCAGCAACACTTATGCGTTTAAACCTAACCTCATACTCACAGTTTTGATTTTTAACGTCGTAGAGCTATGCTTGGAGTTGATTGGTTGTTCGGTGGAGTGAGAGAATTTCATCCTTAAGCTCAACAGTCTCCTTTTGGTGCTCGGCGATGCTTCAGAACAAATCTTATGGATTTATCCACTTCGCGTTCCGCCATCTTCTTGTACCTAAAGACTTCTTGCTCCAGTGCTTCCATCTTGTCCTCAAGACTTCCTTCACCTTTAGGGCCTTGAACCTATTTTATTTGTACCTTCCCATCTTTGAGCAACCACTCCTTGGGATGAATCTTCAACTCACGCATGTACGGGTTGATGATGTCCGCGAAGGAATCTTCCTTGGCTGATCCAGAGGAAGACATCGTGGCTCCAAAACTGAGGTTCTACCTGTTAGAAAAAGATCGAAACAAAAACATCACGAGAACATGATATACGAACCTCGGGGGATCCAGGGGATTATATATTATGAATTTTTACAACAAAAGGAAGGTACTGTGTCAACACCCGGATTTTTAATCCCAGATGCCCGTTATACCATACCTCGCAATCCCAGGATTACCATTTTTGCGAGACATAACGGATTGGATATCACAGTACATCATCCATTACAAATCATTGATAAGGTCTTACACAAATAAGGATCTCATGATCCAGTCTTAATACAACAAGCAGCAGAAATAAAAGATAAGCGTAGTGGTGGGGTCCATCTTTAGGGGCACAGGCAATGCTGACGAAGGCATATAGTCCTAGTTATCATAGCCGTCCTGTTGGCCATCATCTTGATAGTCTCCTTCGTAGTGTGGCCATGAGAATAGCCAGGGACAAAAGCCATGAGTACTCTTTAAGTACTCGCAAACTACCTCTAACAAGTAATATAGTTCTAAGTTAAGGTGATAAATCTAAGTTTAACTATAAAGTTAAGTTTGAAACCTAAGCCGAGTTCTAAAGTTAAGAAAGATAAGATAAAGTTCTAGAATCACTTAAGGTGGGAAGCTATTGTCATAAACACAACCCCGTTGTGGTCAAGTCACAATTCATCAATCATTTCATAAGTCGTTTGGAAAACATATGACAACAAAACAGTATGGCCATTCCAACTGTCCATAACCGCGGACGCGGCTATTCGAATAGTTTGGCACTCTGTAGAGGTGGTACACTTTCACCACAAGATTCGATACATCTGTCTGGGATAACCCTGAATCATCATACTTAGTATGCAGATAATCAAACATAACCTTACCTTTACACACCCTAGTATAAGCACCTCTCCTATGAGCATGGCCTCCCAACCATGACCATCAGTCATCTTGGGCACTACATAGGTGGACAACATTGAGAGGTAGCCCCAGCTCAAACCTCTCCCGCGAGGGAACTAATACTAATGCATATAAATTTCCAGCTAAGACTTACCCAATTCAGGTAGTGTGGTTGTACGGTAAATTTGGAATGGTATCGCATCCGAATCCAACCATCAGTTTTATAAAAGGGTTAAGGCTCATGCCTCAACATTTTCACCATCATAAACCATTTTTGTTTCTCAACACATGTCAAAACATCTCAATAGAATGACTCATCATTCCAAGGTTTTCATAATTCATTTTCACCAAGTGTTCCCATCTAAAGTGACTCAAGTTTTTAATCTACTCTAAACTACTAAGTTAAGAGTGTTCACTATGGTTGAAAAGATGGGTTCAATCTCATTCCATGGAATGACATCTAAAGGGTTTCTAAATAGGTAAAGTTTTATACCTTTTATGCTACCTTCAAAACAAGTAAAGAACTTTGTGTAAAGTAAAGGAAGTAAAGCTGGTAAATAAGACTTGGGGTACTAATAGTCAAATTAGTGTGACCAAAGCATGCCTAAAGCATCTTCGCTAAACCATCTAGTTTAATCCTAGCTTGCGAAGCATTATACTTGCAAGTGTTAGCTTGCATTGCTTCCTCGTAGATTTGGTCGGTACTATCATCTATACATGCATACGGAGTACACAATCACCACACAATACTTAACTAGTCTAATTAGCATTCTAAGACACACATTTGATGATCTATTATCATCACAAACATCACAAGTTTAATTCACTAGTTTCATTCTTTTTAATTTAGAAAAGTAATTTCTAATCATTGAAAAATTAACTAAGATTTAATATTCACCACTTAAAATATGGGATCATGTTAACACATGTCATCACCACATATTCTAACATGTGGGAATGAGATTTAAAGGTTGGATCATAATTACTTTGGTTTAAGTTCATTATTTAATGATTTAAAGTGACTAGAAATGCCTATATAGAATTATTTTGGTACTAGTCCAAAGTCACTTCATGTAAACCTTAATATTTTTATATATTCTGATAGATATTGTCAAATGTGATTTTTGAGAGTTGGAATTAACTCAAAAGCATTTATAGTTTATTTTTCAAAAATGTTTGAAGTTAGAAAAGTCTCTGCATTATTATTTTTGCTATAGATTCATTATAACTGCAATTGATTTAAATCCGACGGGCTTGCATAGTGATTTTCAATACCTTTCTAGCAAAATTGGTTTCATGCAATTTAGATTTATAAATCACTCTGAATTGATTTTCAAACTAGGGGACATAACTAAGATTTAAATTAAAAAGGAAAATCCAATTTTGAACGGCTGGGCTAGCGCGGGAACGAACATGGGCCGGCCCAGTGGCGCTCCGCGGCAGGGGGCTCAGCTGACAAGGGGGTCCCGCTTGTCAGTGGCTCTTAACACGCGAAAAGGTATGCGTGTTGTGGATCGTAGGATTAGAAGTGAGATCTACGGCTGAGGGTCGTCGTCGACGACGAACCTCTCGCCGGCGAGAGTTAGCCCTAGCGGCTCGGTGGGGGTCTACCGGGGACATACCAGGACTCCAGAGACGATGGCGAGGCGGGCGAAAGAACTGGTGGTCGACGGCGAGCTCAGGGACGGTCGAGGTAGCTCTAGGGGTGGTCGCAATCGACGGGGCTTCTCCTCCTCTACAGCGGGCTCCTCCGGTGCAATTCTGGCGAACTACGGATCGATTGGCTCCAGCGAGAGAGGGGAAAGGATCAATGAGAGGTGAGAAGTGTGGGAGTGTGAGGATTTCATGCTGGGGAGGCCGTCTTATATAGGCTTGACGGTGAGACCGAGCGGTGTGGGCAGGCAACTCCGGCGAGGGCGGCACAGGGGGCTAGCGGCGTGGCTCGAGGTAGGGGACGGTGGCCTGTCTCCTGGTGGTGCTCAGAGGCTTAAAGGCGCAGCAAGGCGAGCTCTGTGCTGGTCGGGAGCGTCACGCGCTCTGGGCGGCATAGGTTGCGGGTTCGACGACGAGCGGTGGCTATGGCGCGTTGGGTGGCCAACGGGGGTGTCTAGGGTGTTCCCTGGGTCATGGCAAAGCGGTGGGCGCGAGTTCCGGTCGAGGGGCCATCTGTGCACGCTTGTCGGGCGCGGCGCAATGGGCGTGTTCGGCATGGTCGACCAGCTTCCGCGCACGGCGGTTCCGGCGGTTCTGGTCTCTGTCTCTGGGCTGGGACTGGTTGGACGGTGGCGGTGGACCACGGCCTACCGTGTAAACATGGCGAGAGAGGGGGAAGTGGTCCGCTGCTGCGAGGGCCAAGTTGGCCGGCAAGGTGCTCTCGGCATGGCCTTGCAGTGCAGCTAGGAGGTAGGGGATGGGTTGGTGTTGGTCTAGTTAGACTTGGGGGAGACAAGGGTGATGAAAGCACCTCAATTGGCTAGAGAAGATCAACTCCAAAACAGTAATAGTTAGGCCACTTTGATCTTGCCCACAAGTTGTTTGACAAAATGGCCGAAAGAGAAAAACTTTTGAATTTTGAGTTCAAAATTTTTGAGTGATCTAAACTAATGCTAAGTATTCTCTTGTTGCAAGGGTTTTGAAAGTGGAGCTCAAATTGATGGTTTTTGAAATAGGGGTGATCTAGGCATATGCATTGAATTCAATTTTCACATGCCATTTAAAATAAGTATTTGAATGTTTTTAGCAGATCAAAATGTGGGCCTTGGAACCTTATTATGTGTACTATCAAGGGGTGTAAAGACCTAGAATTATTTGTGTTGAGAAGTGAGTTCTAGGAATAGCCAAAGTGACCATTCACTTCAAATATTCATTTTCAGTTGTTCTTCTTTGGGAAAAGTTTGGGAATGACTTAGATGATTTTTATTTCACCTAATAAACATTTTACAAGCAAAGGATCACAGAACTAGGGCAATTCAAATCAATTCCTAAATTAAATGCACATACACATAAATGGTTTCATTTTTACCTTGGAAAAGTTTTTGTTAACCCTAATTTTGATGATTTGGATCTTGATAAGCTTGGATTAAAGTTTTGGGATGTTACAAACCTTCCGCCCTTAAACAAAATCTCGTCTCGGGATTTTCAAAGAAAACTAGGAACTAAAGAGATCGGGGAACTCTTTCCTAATGTAATCCTCGCACTCCCAAGTGGCTTCCTCCTCGGTATGGTTGTTCCATTGAATCTTGAGAAACTTGATGCTCCTGGTCCTGGTGGTTCTGTAGGCTTCTTCTAAGATACGGATGGGCACTTCACAATAGGTCAGCTCATTGTTTATTTCTACAGCTCTATGATCGATGTTCTTGAAAACTTCAGTCTTCTCAGGCACTTCCAAGAATTTGCAAAGTAACGAGATATGGAACAAATTGTGGATGGCTGACATCTCTTTAGGCAGTTCCAGTTGATACGATACTTCTCCTCAACGGTTCAGAATCTTAAAGGGCCCGATATATTTGGGGGCTAACTTTCCTTTCAAACTAAAGCATTGAGTTCCTTTCAATGGCGAAACTTTGAGATACAAAAAATCTCTAACATTGAAAGTCAGGTCTCTCGTTCTTTTGTCAGCATAACTCTTCTGCCTGGATTGGGCGGTCTTGATGTGCTCACGGACCTTGTGAACTTTCTCTTCAGCTTCTTTGAGAATGTCGGGTCCAAACATCTAACTCTCTCATACTTGCGACCAATTCAAAGAGGCACGACACTTTCTTCCGTATAGGAATTCAAAGGGTGCCATCTGCAAACTAGCTTGATAATTGTTGTTATATGATAATTCTGTGAAAGGCAGGCAGTCTTCCCATTTTGATCTGTAATCCAACACACAAGCTCTAAGCATATCCTCTAAGATCTGGTTGAGTCTCTCAATCTGTCCATCAGTTTGCGAATGATACGCGGTGCTGAAGTTCAACTTGGTTCCTAATCCTTCTTGGACTTTCTGCTAAAACCTTGAGGTAAACTAGGTTCCTCGATCTGATACTATGGTCTTGGGGGTTCCATGCAGACTAACAATTCTAGCGATGTACAACTCTGCTAGCTTCGCACTCTGGTAGGTAGTCTTGACATGTATAGAGTGGGCTACCTTGGACAGTCTATCAACTATGACCCAGACTGAGTCTTTTCCCCTACTAGAAGTAGGCAAACCGGTGGTAAAGTCCATTCCGACGGAATCCCATTTCCATTCTGGAATCTGCAATGGTTGCAATAGTCCTGCAGGTCTCTGATGCTCTGCTTTGACTCTTTGGCAGATGTCACATTTGGCGATGTACCTTCTGATTTCTCTCTTCATCTTGTGCCACCAAAATTGCTCTTTCAAATCCTGATACATCTTCGTTCCTCCGGGGTGGATAGAATAAAGAGTATCATGAGCTTCCTTCATGATAACTTGCTTCAGTTCCGAATCTACTAGCACACAGATACGTACTTTGTACCACAGTACACCTTCTTCGTCTTCGGTGAATCCAGGTACCTTTCCTGTACCAATACGACGTTTGATCCCGTCGATACTTTCATTCCCCTTTTGGGCTTCCTTGATTTGGCTAATCAAAGTGGGTTGAAGTTCAATGCTAGCTAAGAATCCTTTGCTAACTAATTCAGTCCTGAACTGCTCCAACTCTTCATACAAACTTGGTTGCTTCTCCTTGATCATGGTGTTTAGCCTACACGGCAATCTGCTAAGAGCATCCGCTACAACATTGGCTTTGCCGGGTGATAGTGAATGTCTTGGTCATAATCCTTGATTAACTCTATCCATCTCCTTTGCCTCATATTCAGCTCCTTTTGAGTGAAGATATATTTTAAACTCTTGTGATCTGAGTAAATCTCACAGCGATTACCCATCAGATAAGGACGCCATGTCTTCAATGCTAGAACCACAGCTGCTAGCTCAAGACCATGGGTCAGATAGTTCTGCTCATGCTGCTTCAGTTGTCGAGACAGATACGTGATGACTTTGCCTTCTTGCATGAATAGACATCCTAGACCAATCTTGGATGCATCACAATACACATCAAACGGCTTCTTGATGTCTGGCGTGATTAATATTGGGGCTGATATCAATCTCTTCTTCAGCTCCTGAAAATTGGCTTCACATTTGTCTGTCCATTCAAACTTCTTGTCCTTCTTCAACAATTGGGTCATTGGTCGGGCTATGCTTGAGAATCCTCCTACGAACTTGCGGTAATATCCCGCTAATCTGAGAAATGCACGAACTTGGGTTTGAGTGGTTGGGGCTTCCCATTCTTCGACATCTTTGATCTTGGCAGGATCAATAGAGACTCCTCCGGCAGACACAATATGTCCTAGGAATCCTACTTCCTTCAGGCAAAACTCACACTTGCTAAACTTGGCATATAACTGATGCTCTCTTAGGGTTTCTAGGATAACTCTCAAATGTTGCTCATGCTCTTCTTCTGACTTGGAGTAGATAAGGATGTCGTCGATAAACACAACTACAAACTTATCTAGGAAATTCATAAAGATCTTATTCATGAGATTCATGAAATAAGTAGGGGCATTGGTTAATCCAAAATACATAACCGTATACTCGTAAAAACCATAGCGAGTAGTAAAGGAGGTCTTCGGAATATCCGTTGCACGAATCTTAAGTTGGTGATAACCAGTCCTAAATCAATCTTTGAGAATACCTGAGCTCCAGTCAACTAATCAAATAGATCCTCTATCTTTGGCAAGGGGTACTTGTTCTTGACTGTGACGTCATTCAACTTTCTGTAATCTGTGCATAGACGGTTGCCTCCATCTTTCTTGTCAACGAATAACAATGGTGATCTCCATGGCGATGCGCTTGGTTGAATCAAGTCGGTTGCTAACATGGCATCTAACTGCTTCTTCAGTTCTACTAACTCTGAGGGGTCCATGCTATAGGGTCTCTGGGCTATAGGTCCGGTTTTGGGGATTAGTTCGATAATGAACTCAATATCCCTATCCGGGGGCATACCTGGCAATTCATCTGGGAATACGTCGGGGTTTTCACAGACTACTCTGACTTGGTCAATGGTGGGTAGGGCTACACTCTTGTTGCACTTGAATTGACGGGGTAAGGTTTCTGAGATATGCTCTACTGTTACTCCAGAGCTACTGGTCATGGTGATGGCTTTCTTAGCATAGTATATCAGTCCTTTATGCCTTGACATCCAGTTCATACCTAGTACTACTTCCAAACCTTTGGTTCCAAGTACAATTAGGTTGGCATAAAAATCTATCCCATGTATTCTGATAGGCACAGCTTTACAATTTTTTCTAGCTTTGGTTGTTGAGAAGGGGATTTGAACTATCATGGGTGAATCTTACTAGTGCATGCAAATTCTTCGGTGACAAATGAATGCGATGCTCCCGAATCAAACAATCCTCTTGCTAAAACTAAGTTGACAGAAAACATACCCAGCACTACATCTGGCGCTTCCTGGGCTTCTTCTGCGTTCATGTGGAAAAGACAGCCGTTGCGGTTGTGCGGGTTCACTGGGGCAAATCTTCTTCCTGGTTGAACACGACGCTGCTACTGAGCTGGGGCATTCACATTGGCATTGGCTGTAGTCTTCTTGGGACACTCATTGGAGTAGTGACCCTTCACTCCACACTCGAAACAAGTGATCTGGGACTTGTCCTTGACTGCGACAGGCACAGCATTGCTGCCAGTTCTGGGTGCAGTGTTGTTGTTGTTGTTGCTCTTGGGAGGTGCATGGTTGAAATTGTTGGCATTGCGAGAGTTGTGATTGTTTCCTCTGGGCTTCCCATTGCCTCCGCTACGGTTGGGTAGCTTGGGCGAGACGTTGGGGGTCGGTTGTTCCTTGCTACATATCCCGATGAAGTGTTGGGACAGTACTTCTGGTGACTGTTGGATCCAGACTGCTGCATAATACGACGCTTGCGGTTGTCATTTGCCTGGTTAATCTCCCCTTCCATCTGAATGGCAGAGTCGACTAGCTCTTCGAGATCCTCAAAACGGATGTTGACGAGGACTGTCTGCATCTCATCATGCAGTCCGTTCAGGAATCTCTCCTTCTTCTTGGCCCCCGTGTTGATCTCATCAGGTGCATATCTGGCAAGTGACAGGAATTTGTCACGGTACTCCACCACAGTCATTCTTCCTTGCTTCAATTCGCGGAATTCATCTCTCATCATGTTGACTAGACCTTGTGGCACGTGGGTGCGACTGAACTTGACTTTGAATGCTTCCCATGTCATAACTTGACCATGGTTCATCAGGCGGATACTGTTCCACCAAGCTCTTGCATCTCCCGCCAAATAGTGGGTGGCGAAGAGAACTTTCTCATTTTCATCAACTCTTTCAACTTCTAAGTTATTTTCCATGGTCTGTAACCAGTCATCAGCATCTAATGGGTTTTCTAACATGCTAAAGATTGGGGGATTGGTATTCTAGAAGTTCTTCAGCTTGGATCCTTGATGATCCTTATTTCCATGCCCTTGGTTGTTGAGAGCCATCTGGGCGATCTACTGTAGTGTTGCTAAGTTGGCTTGGCATTCTGCGCTGCTTGCTTCACGGTCTGCAATGAGATTCTACAAGATCTAGAGCATTGGGTCTTGCGACGAGCTGCTTCCTCCTTGGTTTCCAAGAGTCATCTGAAGATTGAGATGGATATAGGGGTAAGAGGGAAATTCTAAGGTTCATGGTTTTGGGTTTTTCAAAGCTAAAACTTTGAGTTAGACTCAGGTTTTTCAACTAACTTCATTTTTCATTCATGCAAACAAGCACATGGTACAACACACACCACAACAAACAAAGGAAAACAGATGGTTTGAAGAACCATTCTGCAAACTATGATATAGTGGGACCGATACATCTCATGCTACGACAATTCCCTAGTGCATCTACTCATCGACGATGAAGTCGGAGTCCTCATCGTCAGTGTAGAAGTCCAGGGCATCCTCCGCCAGAAAGTCATCATCATTGCTGAGGTAAGAATCCATGTCTCCCTGGATGTCTTCACCCTCTTCTTATTCTTCTTTTGCTGCAAGTTGGGATGCCTGCTCCTTGACTGTCTTCTCGAGATCGGCCACCTTCTTGCAAAGACCGGCGATGGTGCGATCCTTCTTTGCACACTGGCGGCGAAGAGACTGGCGATCCTAGACGAGCAGTGCGAAAGTCTGGGCCTTCTGGTCGGCAATGGCACGGTTCTGGTTGGCTAACTCTCTGGCATTGTCCAGCTCCTTCTGACGGTCATACAACAGGAAGTCAAGGTTCTCCACTTGGCGCTTCATTGATGGATGACTTGGCATCTCCATCGGCATTCCCATGAAGTCACGTCTTGCATAGTGGGCAAAACAGGTTCCTTGGATTTGGTTGACGCTGAGGGCACATAGACGTGCGAGAGCTTCATGCGTTGCCCTCGCTAATCCATCTAGCCAGTTGTTCTCTCTCACGGAGAACTGAATTCTCCCAGAAGTTGGTGCTTCGATGCTTCCTCTAAGATCCGCGGTGACTAGCCACTGTAGGTCTCCTCCTGGGGGTCCTGGAAGTTGAGCTCCAAGAAACTCCGGATGTGGGCGTCCCAGCAACTCCGACAGTGAATCCAGATCCATCTCGAAGATCAGCTGACCTCTGTTTCCCAACTGGTAGAACTTGCTGAAATGAGACTCCATCTACAAGAATTTAGGATGAGGAAGTTAGTGAAGAGATCAAGTGTGTCAAATTTTTAAGTAGTAATGTAAGAATTTTGGGGAACAGGAATTTTTGAGAAAGAATGAATCCGCAAGGATAAGAGAGGAGATAGTTTTTCATAAATACTCACTTTGGTTTTGAAACTAAGTTTTTGTTTGAACGTCCATTCTAACTAGGGTCTCCTATGGTCAGGATGGCTCTGATACAAACTTGTCAACACCCGGATTTTTAATCCCAGATGCCCGTTATGCCATACCTCGCCATCCCATGATTACCATTTTCGCGAGACATAGCGGATTGGATATCACAGTACATCATCTATTACAAACCATTCATAAGGTCTTACAAAAATAAGGATCTCATGATCCAGTCTTAATACAACAAGCAGCGGAAATAAAAGATAAGCGTAGCGGTGGGGTCCATCTTCAGGGGCACAGGCAATGCTGACGAAGGCAGATAGTCCTAGTTATCATAGCCATCTTGTTGGCCATCATCTTGATAGTCTCCTTCATAGTCTGTCCATGAGAATAGCCAGGGAAAAAAGCCATGAGTACTCTTTAAGTACTCGCAAACTACCTCTAACAAGTAATATAGTTCTAAGTTAAGGTGATAAATCTAAGTTTAACTATAAAGTTAAGTTTGAAACCTAAGCTGAGTTCTAAAGAAAAGAAAGATAAGATAAAGTTCTAGAATCACTTAAGGTGGGAAGCTATTATCATAAACACAACCCTGTTGTGGTCAAGTCACAATTCATCAATCATTTCATAAGTCATTTGGAAAACATCTGACAACAAAACAGTATGGCCATTCCAATTGTCCATAACCGCGGACACGGCTATTCAAATAGTTTGACACTCTGCAGAGGTGGTACACTTTCACCACAAGATTCGATACATCTGTCAGGGATAACCCTGAATCATCATACTAAGTATGCAGATAATCAAACATAACCTTCCCTTTACACACCCTAGTATAAGCACCTCTCCTATGAGCATGGCCTCCCAACCATGACCATCAGTCATCTTGGGCACTGCATAGGTGGACAACATTGAGAGGTAGCCTCAGCTCAAACCTCTCCCGCGAGGGAACTAATACTAATGCATATAAATTTCTAGCTAAGCCTTACCCAATTCAGGTAGTGTGGTTGTACGGTAAATTTGGAATGGTATCCCATCCGAATCCAACCATCAGTTTTATAAAAGGGTTAAGGCTCATGCCTCAACAATTTCACCATCATAAACCATTTGTGTTTCTCAACACATGTCAAAACGTCTCAATAGAATGACTCATCATTCCAAGGTTTTCATAATTCATTTTCACCAAGTGTTCCCATCTAAAGTGACTCAAGTTTTGGATCCACTCTAAACTACTAAGTTAAGAGTGTTCACTAAGGTTGAAAAGATGGGTTCAATCTCATGCCATAGAATTACATCTAAAGGGTTTCTAAATAGGTCAAGTTTTAAACTTTTTATGCTACCTTCAAAACAAGTAAAGAACTTTGTGTAAAGTAAAGGTAGTAAAGCTGGTAAATAAGACTTGGGGTACTAATAGTCAAAGTAGTGTGACCAAAGCATGCCTAAAGCATCTTCACATATTCTAACATGTGGGAATGAGATTTAAAGGTTGGATCATAATTACTTTGGTTTAAGTTCATTATTTAATGATTTAAGGTGACTAGAAATGCCTATATAGCATTATTTTGGTACTAGTCCAAAGTCACTGGATGTAAACCTTAATATTTTTATATATTCAGATAGAGATTGTCAAATTTGATTTTTTAGAGTTGGAATCAACTCAAAAGCATTTATAGTTTATTTTTAAAAAAAATTGAATTTAGAAAAGTCTCTGCCTTGTTATTTTTGCTATAGCTTCATTATAACACCAATTGATTTAAATCCGACGGTCTTGTATAGAGATTTTCAATACCTTTCTAGCAAAATTGGTTTCATGCAATTTGGATAGGGGGGTCCTGCTTGTTAGTCGCTCTTAACACGCGAAACGGTACGCGCACTGTGGATCGTAGGATTAGAAGTGAGATCTACTGCTGAGGGTCGCCGTCGACGACGAACCTGTCGCCGACGAGAGTTAGCCCTAGCGGCTCGGTGGGGGTCTACCGGGGACGTACCAGGGCTCTAGAGACGACAGCGAGGCGGGCGAAAGAACTGGTGGTCGACGGCGAGCTCAAGGAAGGTCGAGGTAGCTCCGGGGGTGGTCGCAATCGACGGGGCTTATCCTCCTCTACAGCGGGCTCCTCCGGTGCAATTCCGGCGAACTACGACTCGGTTGGCTCCGGCGAGACAGGGGAAAGGATCAGTGAGAGGTGAGAAGTGTGGGAGTGTGAGGATTTCGTACTAGGGAGGCCGGCTTATATAGGCTCGACGGTGAGACCGAGCGGTGTGGGAAGGCGACTCCGGCGATGGCGGCACAAGGGCTAGCGACGTGGCTCGAGGTAGGGGACGGTGGCCTGTCTCCTGGCGGTGCTCTGAGGCTTAAAGGCGCGGCAAGGCGAGCTCTGTGCTGGTCGGGAGCATCACGCGCTCTAGGCAGCAGAGGTTGCGGGTTCGACGGCGAGCGGTGGCTGTGGCGCGTTGAGCGGCCAACGGGGGTGTCTGGGGTGTTCCCTGGTTCATGGCGAAGCGGTGGGCGCGGGCTGCGGTTAGGGGCGGTCTGTGCACCCGGGTCAGGCGCGGCGCACTGGACGTGTTCGGCATGGCCGACCAGCTTCCGCGCACGGCGGTTCCGGCGGTTCAGGTCTCTGTCTCTGGGCTGGGGCTGGTTGGACGGTGGCGGTGAACCACAGGCTAGCATGTAGACATGGCGAGAGAGGGGGAAGCGGTCTGCTACTGCGAGGGCCAAGTTGGCCGGCAAGGTGCTCTCGGCATCTCCTTGCATTGCAGCTAGGAGGTAGGGGATGGGTTGGTGTTGGTCTGGTTAGACTTGGGGGAGACAAGGGTGATCAAAGCACCTGAATTTTCTAGGCAAGATCAACCCAAAAACAGTAATAGTTAGGCCACTTTGATCTTGCCGACAAGGTGTTTGACAAAATGGAAAGAGAAAAACTTTTGAATTTTGAGTTCAAAATTTTTGAGTGATCTAAACTAATGCTAAGTATTCTCTGGTTGCAAGGGTTTTGAAAGTGGAGCTCAAATTGATGGTTTTTGAAATAGGGGTGATCTAGGCATATGCATTGAATTCAATTTTCACATGCCATTTAAAATAAGTATTTGAATGTTTTTAGCAGATCAAAAGGTGGGCCTTGGTACCTCATTATGTGTACTATCAAGGGGTGTAAAGACCTAGAATTATTTCTGTTGAGAAGTGATTACTAGGAATAGCCAAAGTAGGCATGAGAGTTAATTTGGCCAAAATGACCATTCACTTCAAATATTCATTTTGAGTTGTTCTTCTTTGGGAAAAGTTTAGGAATGACTTAGATGATGTTTATTTCACCTAAGAAACATTTTACAAGCAAAGGATCTCAGAACCATGGCAATTCAAATCAATTCCTAAATTAAATGCACATACACATGAATGCTTTAATTTTTACCTTGGAAAAGTTTTTGTTAACCCTAATTTTGATGATTTGGATCTTTATAAGCTTGGATTAAAGTTTTGGGATGTTACATACTGGGAGAAAACGGGTCAGAGATGGACTCCGGGGCGGCCACACCACCTGTTGGCGAGGCCAGGGGAGGCCCGTGCCAGGGGGTGGTGTAAGCCACCCTGGCTCCATTTCTGTCCCTCTTTTGCTTCGTTGCTTTCCTTGTTACATAAAAACTGCAAAAATATAACTAGATAGATTTTTCGTGGACTTTTCCTTACTAGAACTGTTACCTATTCGAAAACGGACTCTGGAGGTCTCTGAACTTGGTATTTGATAGATTTTTTCGGAGTCACCACTTGAATAACATCAATATCTTCATCTTCATACGCATATTGCCTGAGTCATTAAACCTTTCATTTTCTTATTACACCATTTTCTCCACTAACCTGGAAATTTCTTTCACACAATTCTCATTAGCAACATTAGTATAAGCTAGGTAATAAACCTTTTAAGTTCAATTTCAATTGAAATTCATCAAAACATAAGCTACTGTAGAAACTCCTTCTGAAAAGCCAAAAAGAATTCAAAAAGGAAATCGATTTAAGAGGCAAATGCAAGAGTGGTAAAAATCTGCCAAAATAGACCAGCAGGTAAAGATCATTTTTTTCGAAAATCTTCTGTTTCTTAAATCAAAAAGTGCAAAACTATCGAAAGTTAAATAACAATATGGGGCAGAAGCAGAAAACATTACAGCTCAATCCGACGTACAGAGATCTTTCACGGATTTTTATAGTGAAGCACAAAAATCTGTTTGGGGATAGCAACTTTCCCAAATATTACTTCTCTCTCATTAGAGGTTGATCTTGACACAAAAACCAAACAAAAAGGATAAGGAGAGGTTATTACAGAAGTAATAACTTCCAAGCCTAAAAAAACAAAAAATCTAAAAGCAAAAATATATTGGGTTGTCTCCAGTAAAACTCTTGCCTTTATAGCCATTAAGATGGGCATGATGATTTCAATGATGCTCACATAGGAATATGAATTGGAAAAAAAGAGAGCATCTAGAAGCAAAAATACACATGTTTAAGTCTAACCCACTTCCTATGCAAGGGGATTTTGTAAGAAAATAAATTGTTGAAACCAAAGGCTACTAGCATAGGAAGGCAAAACAAGTGCAACATAAAGACTTTCAGCATAAAGTGAGGAAATTTAATATTTGATGACCCACAAGTATAGGGGGTGTATTGCAGTATTTTCGATAATTAAGAGTGTCGAACACAACGAGGCGCAGAAGGTGTTGGCTAGTGGTACGGATCAGGAATTCTCTGCAAATACTTAGCAAACAGATTTTTAGAAGTTTTCGATAAAGCAAATAAACAAAGTACGAGTAAACAAAAGACAGTGGAAATAAATGCAGCAGGTGGCCCAATCCTTTGTGCAGCAACGGACAAGCCGGTTGTATTTCTATAGATGACCAAACGTTCTCGAGGACACATGGGAAGACTGTCAAGTGCTTTCGCTTCATATAGTCGATTAATCTTCTTTAGCTTGCTAAGTCTTGGGTGGGTGAACCTGTGCTAATGTACCGCCCCATCCAAGACTAATACATACTTGTGAATATACCCCTTGCAAACATCCGTAAGTACAAGAAAGTAATTAAGGTAGAAACCTAAGCACATCTTTAAACTCTAAGACCCTTACGTCCCTTGTGCAATGGTTTCCTAACGGGGGTTCAGGTTTCTGTCACTCCGGCAACCCCTACGATTAGTAGCCAAATACACAATGCATTCCCCTAGGCCCTTATAGGTGAAGTGTCATGTAGTCGACGTTCACATGACACCACTAGAAGAAGTACACCACAACTTAAATAACAATCTATTGAATCTTTCTCAATGCAACTCCACTACTAACAACAAGACTTCTCCCATGTCCTCAAGAACAAAACGAACTACTCACAAGACATCATATGGATCATGATCAGAGATGGAATAATGATGTATAACAATCTGAACATAAACAATAATTCAATGGTTCACTCAATAGCATCAACTACAAAGAGTAATCAACACCGGGAAAGTTTCCCCTATGAACTATAGAAAGATTCAACCAATTGTTACAACAATATGGAGATGGTGATGAGGGTGCTTATGGTGATGATGGTGGTGATGATGATGATGATGATCCCGATGAAGTCCAGCTTGATGCTGGTGTTGATGGAGACGATCTCCCCTCTCCGGGAAGGAATTACCCAGTAGAAATCTGTCTGCCGGAGAGATCTTTCTCTCTCGGTGTTTTCTGCCCCGCAAAGGCGACGGAATATTTCTGTGGTCTCTCCCCGAGTCTTAGGGTTTCGTGGGGATGATATATGCCAGAGGGGAGAGGCTGGAGTCGGCCAGGGCGGCCATACCACCTCCAGGCGTGGCCTGGGCCTGCCCGCGCCATGGGGTGGTGTGGGCCCCCTGTGGCCCACCTCCACTCCATCTTCTGGCATCCTGAGTCTTCTGGAAAAATAGGATTTTCCATATATTTTCCCGGATTTTCTGATCTTCGCGAATTTTGCCTCCAAACAACACCTTTTCCATCAGAATCCTGACTGCAGCGGTCCATGCTCCAAAAGTCATCAACCATGCAAAAATAGATGAAATAACATAAGTATCACCTCTCAATACGAAATATATCAACGAATAATAGTGAATTAAGACATATAATGGTGATGCAAAATGGACGTATCAACTCCCCCAAGCTTAGACTTCGCTTGTCCCCAAGCGAAACTGAGCTCAATAAACATGACATCAGGTTTATGGAGTGAAGAGTCGATAAAAGAGTACGGACAAGAAGCATCACATTCATCAAATACATAGATCATAATAGAAGACAACTCACTATTATATAACTCAACTTGTAATGAGTAAAGGAAACACAATAAAGATACATAAAGTGAATCATAATTGGTAATGGAAAACTTAGCTCTTGGTCGAAGAATAGTTGATAATTTGCTGGAGTTCACAAATATCTGGTTTTCAAAGAAGCTTTCAAAGTAGTAAACTTCAAGATAAGAGCAACGTGCAAAGCAAGGAACATAAGAAACATGAATGCATAAATCATCATTTGAATGAATGAAACACATCAACTCACAATACTTGCTGAGATAGAAGGGAACAGGTTTACTAACTCAACTACAAAGTAAAAGAAAGGCCCTTCGCAAAGGGAAGCATGGATTGCAAGTCTCATAAAGAGCTCCCAAAAATTATGATACTTACTAGCTTTCAGCTCTCATTGCCCCTATCATAGGCATCTTTAGGTGACTAAGGTGAAAGTGAGGTCCAATATGAGTTATATGCTTGACAGACTATAAACTGAAAATCCCAAGTCCCTTGAGTAGGAGGGCCGCTCCGCATGCTACTCAACTTTAGTTACCGGTAAGTTCTTGTCATCATAAGTATGTGCGAATCATTGAGAACCGCAAACGGGGTACCCCTTGCCCGATGATACAGAAGAATCCCCATATCAAAATGACAAGGCAAGCAGACAATGAGTATCTCAGCAATCTTCTTATTTACCATGGGAAAATGGTGCTTTTTTTTCTCTCTTTCCTCTTTTCATAGTATCTCTCTTTTTTTTTTCTTTTTTCTCAATAGCTATCTCTCTCTTTTTTATAATAAGAATGCTTCATAGATATCATTATGGTTACGCTGCAGGTTTCCACCATGTCAGCATGGATTAGACCAGTGGCCCAGGCGTTTCTCTAACACATATACATAACTCCATGGACTTACAAGCTCCCCTTTTATTTCACACGACGACATCCGCAAACAAAAGAGCAAGGTATCAACTGGGTATATATTTACAAGTGTTGAAAGCATTCCCCGTGACAGCACAGTTCTGCTAATCCCCAGCCTATAGTTTGCAAGCATATAACTTTAATGGAGAGTTCACAATGGTTCAGGTTTATTAAATGCAAGAAAGTAAAGTGTGCCATCAAGTTTGTGAGAGCTTTAATCACTAATTTTCGCATAACAAGTTTAATTTGGGATGTAGACAAAACAAGAATTTACTTGGAATAGCAATAATGCTACTAGGTAGGTATGGTGGACGCAAATGGCAAGGGTTTTGGTTTAAAGGAGTGGATGCACGAGAAGAATACCCTCTCAGTACATGTTTTTGGCTAGCAAGGCTGGGTAGCAAGTATAAGAGTTGAAGGAAACAAACAAACAAACATACGAGTGATAAAGACAAACATGCAATCTTCCTTAGAAGCACAAAAGATCTTAACTAGAGAATACTAGACTTATGAGCAAATCAAGAAAGAAAGATGATGAAATTATTTTTCTCTAGAGTACTTCTATCTTTTTCTTTTCAACTCTCAAAAAGGTGTTGGTATTGACCGAGCCAGGTTTGCCAAGACGAACTAAATTAACTCAATGATCCCAAAGTGCTACCAATACTAACAACAAGATCAATCATATAACCACGAATTGAAAACTAACATAAACTATGCAAAAGAGTGAATGATAGAACTTCTCATTAATATTCCATAATGGAAACTCACACCAAGGGATACAAATCTAACGAGAGAGGGGACACTTCCATAATGCAAACCATACTACATAATAACTCCTCTATTCATGATATGACTCTACTAATAAGGTAAAAAGATAGAAGATAGTGATATGATACCGCGGCACTCCCCCAAGCTTAGAACAAACCAAGGGGATGCCAAACCTGATGACGAATTACTCCTTTGGTGGTGGTGGTATCCTCTTGATGAGCTCCTTGATCAGTTTCCCCAAGTCCTCAATCTCGAAGGTGATATTACGAATCAGCTGTCAGTTTTGGTCAATGCAGCTCATGATCATGTCGTGTTGAGAAATCTAGCTCTTGCTATTCTTTCCCCACTCTTCCTCCTTGAAGTCTTCTTTTCATGTGTACCTAGAACGAGGCAAATCCCAATTGTAGGGTAATTTCCCCTTGGGCATATTCTGGTATTGATGCTCATGGATAAGGGTATGTAACGGATTCTTGGTGCGTGGAGGAAGTGAGCAGGGATCTGAACGGTGATGAGGAGGCTTCCCTCCAATGGCTGGATTTGCCACCACTCCAATTCTTGCAACGGTAGTGCCGGTGTGCTTTGCCTCCTCTTCACCTTCACTCTTGATCTCCTTCTCCTTCCCGGGGTCTTGGAGGTCTTCCTCCATAGGCTCCTTCCCTTTAGCCTTGGCAGACACCATTGTGATTCTAAGCTTTCAAAGAGTATGTACTGGCAGAAACAGATTGAAACAAAAACACGACGAAAACACGATATACGAACCTCGGAAGATCCGGGGGGTTATATATTACGGAGTTTCACATCAAAAGGAAGGTACTAGGAGAAAACGAGTTGGAGGCGGAGTCCTGGGTGGCCTCACCACCTGGTGGCGCGGCCAGGGGTGGGCCCATGCCATGGGGTGGTGTGGGCCACCCTGGCTCCGTTTCCGTCCCTTTTTCGCTTCGTAGATTTCCTTATTGACTGAAAACTGCAAAAATATAGTTGGATTATATTTTCGTGGAACTTTTCTTACCAGAACTGTTACCTAGTTGGAAACGGACTCTACGAGTCTCTGAATTTGGTATTTAGTGGATCCTTCTAGAGTCACCACTTGAATCATCGGTATCTTCATCTTCATATACTTATTACTTGAGTCATAAAACCCATCTCTTCCTTATTACACCATTATCTCCACTTCTTGGAAATTTCTTTCACACAAAGCTTCACACAGTTCTCATTAGCAACATTAGTAAAAGTGAAGTGATAAAACCCTTTTGAGTCCAACTTCAACTGAAAACCATCACAACAAAAGATACTGTAGCAACTCCTTCTGAAAACCCAAAAATAATTCAAAAAGGAAATCGAATAAAGAAGCAAATGCAAGAGTGGCAAAATCTGTCAAAACAGACCAGCAGGTAAAGATCAAATTTTTAGAAAATCTTCTATTGCTCAAATCAAAAAGTGCAAAATTAATAAAACTTCAATAACAACCTGGGGCAGAAGCAAAAAAAATTATAGCTCAATCCGACGTACAGAGATCTCTGTTTCGGGACAGCAATTTTCCCAAATATTATTTCTCTCTCATTAGAGGCTGATCTTGACACTAAAACCAAACAAAATGGATAAGGTGCGGTTATTAATGAAGTAATAACTTCCAAGACTCAAATAAACAAAAACAAACTAAAGAAAAAACAAATTGGGTTGTCTCCCATAAAGCTCTTTCTTTATAGCCATTAAGATGGGCATGATAATTTTTGAAGAAGCTCTCATAGGGATATGAATTGAAGTGAAAGAGAGCATTAAGAAGCAAAAACACACACACATTTAAGTCTAACCCACTTCCTATGCAAGGGGATTTTGTAAGGAAACAAGTTATTTAAAACACAGGCAACTTGCATAAGAAGGCAAAAGAAGTGCAACATAAAAACTCTCAGCATAAAACGAGGAAACTTGATATAATTGAGATGCATAAGAACACTTTTCCCTCTCTCATATTAACTTTCAGTATCATGCATAAACTTAACAATATAGCTATCACAAGGACCATCATACGAATGATCACTTATTCTAACAGAAAACACAGGAATACTAGCTCTCATAACACTACTATGTGAAACAATATTAGAGGTATCCTTAGAAAGGATAGTGTGTCCCTCTTCCTCATACTTAGTGACAAAGTCTTTCACATTTGCTATTATAGGTTCATCAACCATTTGTTTATCAGGTTCAACAGCCTTATTCATAATTTCATTAACCATACTAGCTATCATAGAATGTTCCCTTACCTTAACTGGAAAAGGCATTTTCTCAATATAAGGTTCAAGCAAAACATGATTAGCAGTATAAACTTCAGTATTTCTTGAAGGAACACTCTTAGCAATATCTTTATAAGGTTCAAGATACTTATTCCACTTCTTTTGAGGCACTTCAATATAAGAAGAAAAAGCCTTAAAATAAGAAGCAATAGCTTGAGAGTCTAGACCATAAGAATTTTTAATATTTTGAAATTCATTAGTTCCCGTAAAAGATTCAATGCATTCATAATCATAATTTATACCTGCCTTTCTACCTTTGTCATTCTCCCATGCTTCAACATTGTCTTGAATATGGTCCAAAAGATCCCATTTAGCTTCTTGTTCCATGCGAGTGAATGATCCGGCACAAGAAGCATCCAATAAATCCTTGTCATATAGAGGGAGCCTTGCATAAAAGTTGTTGATAATAATATTGTTGGGGAGGTCATGAATGGGACATTTGAGCATTAGTAACTTCAATCTCCCCCAAGCTTGAGCTTTACTCTCTCCATCAAGAGGCCAAAAGTTGTATATTTGATTTCGATCTTTATGAATCTCACTAGGAGGATAAAACTTTGAATAAAAGAGAGGCACTATTTCCTCCCATTCCAGAGCTTGACCATTCTTCAGAAGCTTACACCATTCCTCAGCTCTTCCTTTTAGTGATAATGATAATAACTTCTTAACTTGATCTGTGTTAATACATGCACACTTGAACAACCCGCATAATTCGTGTATAAAGAGTAAATGATCACCGGGATGGACAGCTCCATCCCCAACATAGTAGTTATCCATAACACGATCAATAATTCTTGTAGGTGTTTTGAAAACATCTTTCTCAGTAGGTGGTGGCTTATCTACTACCTTTGGAGTGGTAGTAGCATTACCAAATAAGAAACTCAGCGAATTATACGAAAATAAAGCAACTAGCAGGAGTAAACAATACTCACAGTAGAAGTTTCCTTTACCAGTTCCACTCTCCAATAGCGCTTCACTCCCCGGCAACGGCGCCAGAAAATAGTCTTGATGACCCACAAGTATAGGGGGTGTATCGCAGTATTTTCGATAATTAAGGGTGTCGAACCCAACGAGGAGCAAAAGGTGCTAGCTAGTGGTATGGATCAGGAATTCTCTACAAATACTTAGCAAACGGATTTTTAGGAGTTTTCGATAAAGCAAGTAAACAAAGTATGAGTAAACAAAAGACAGTGGAAATAAATGCAGCAAGTGGCCCAATCCTTTATGTAGCAAAGGACAAGCCGGTTGTATTTCTATAGATGACCAAACGTTCTCGAGGACACATGGGAAGACTGTCAAGTGCTTTCGCTTCGCATAGTCGATTAATCTTCTTTAGCTTGCTAAGTGTTGTGTGGGTGAACCTGTGCTAATGTACCGCCCGATCCAAGACTAATACATACTTGTGAATATACCCCTTGCAAACATCCGTAAGTACAAGAAAGTAATTAAGGTAGAAGCCTAAGCACAGCTTTAAACTCTAAGACCCTTACGTCCCTTGTGCAATGGTTTCCTAACGGGGGTTCAGGTTTCTGTCACTCCGGCAACCCCTACGATTAGTAGCCAAATACACAATGGATTCCCCTAGGCCCTTATAGGTGAAGTGTCATGTAGTCGACGTTCACATGATACCACTAGAAGAAGTACACCACAACTTAAATAAAAATCTATTGAATCTTTCTCAACGCAACTCCACTACTAACAACAAGACTTCTCCCATGTCCTCAAGAACAAAACGAACTACTCACAAGACATCATATGGATCATGATCAGAGATGGAATAATGATGTATAACAATCTGAACATAAACAATAATTCAATGGTTCACTCAATAGCATCAACTACAAAGAGTAATCAACACCGGGAAAGTTTCCCCAATGAACTATAGAAAGATTCAACCAATTGTTATAGCAATATGGAGATGGTGATGAGGGTGCTGATGATGCTGATGATGATCCCGATGAAGTCCATCTTGATGGTGGTGTTGATGGCGACGATCTACCCTCTCTGGGAAGGAATTCCCCCGGCAGAAATCTGTCTACCGGAGAGATCTTTTTCTCTCGGTGTTTTCCGCCCGTAGAGGTGGTGGAATCTTTCTGTTGTCGCTCCCCGAGTCTTAGGGTTTCGTGGGGATGATATACGCCAGAGGGGAGAGGCTGGAGTGAGCCAGGGCGGCCATACCACCTCCAGGCGCGGCCTGGGCCTGCCCGCGCCATGGGGTGGTGTGGGCCCCCTGTGGCCCACCTCCACTCCATCTTCTGGCATCCTGAGTCTTCTGGAAAAATAGGATTTTCCGTATATTTTCCTGGATTTTCTGATCTTCGCAAATTTTGCCTCCAAAAAGTACCTTTTCCCTCAGAATCCTGACTGCAGCGGTCCATGCTCCAAAAGTCATCAACCATGGAAAAATAGATGAAATAACATAAGTATCACCTCTCAATACGAAATATATTAATGAATAATAGTGAATTAAGACATAGAATAGTGATGCAAAATGGACGTATCAATATTATTGAGATGCATAAGAACACTTTTCCCTCTCTCATAATAACTTTCAGTATCATGCATAGATTTAACAATATAGCTATCACAAGAACCATTGAATCAATGATCACTTACTCTAACACAAAACACAGGGACACTCGCTCTCATAACACTACTTCGTGAAACAATACTAGAAGTATCTTTACAAAGAATAGTGTGTCATTTCGTGAGAAAGTCTTTCACATTGGCCATCATAGGTTCAATAGCTACTTGTTCATCAGGTTCAACAGTTTTATTTGTACTTCCATTAACCATACTAGCTATCATAGAATGTTCCTTTATCTTAACTGGGAAAGGCATTTTCTCAGTGTACATGACCACGCTCCCGCACCCCACGTCCCTCACGCGTACCTAGCCCCACCTCGACGCTCCCCACCTACCACTCGCGACCGACACATTCCACCCCGCGCGATCCTCTCCTCCCTTCCTCTGTTTCCTTCCCCGGAGCACCCACCGAGCCCAGCTGTCCCCGATGCCTCCTCGCCCTCACGTCCCGCTTCAGGCGCCGCCGCGGCGAGCTGCTGCACCGCTGGCCCCTGCGGGAGCCACCTTGCCACGGGAGCCCCTCTGTCCAACCGCCATCGCTGCTTCCCGCGAGCGCGCGTCACTGCCGCCAGCGTGAGATCCCACTTTGTCTGTCGTCGCCCTCCTCTCTCGCCCGCATGGTGCCGCCACCGTCCACGCGAGGCCGCTCATCCTCCTCGCCACCGCATCTGCAAGCCCTCGACCTCGCCTCTAGGACAGCACATGTCCTTGGCCCCGTCGCCCCCTGCAGAATCGGCTCAAGGACCGCATCGCCCGGAGCTCTCCATCACATGTGGCCGCGTCCGTCAGCAACCTCGCCGACCATGGCCTTCTCCGCGTCGCCTGACATCTGCCTCCTCGTCGACCGACCGAGCTCGATGTCGGCGCCTCGCCGTCACCTTGCCCTGCCTCCGGCCGTCCTCCGCCTTGGCCATGTCTGCGCCGCCTTGCCTCGTTGCCCTGCTTCACCTCTACCCGCGCACGACGACCACGAGCTGCACAAGGCCGGCGAGGTAGTACCAGTGTCGCGTTGCCTCGCTGCTCCACATGCACATGAACAGGGGCACAACCACACCCTATCCGCACACACCCATGTTCCCTACGGGATATTTGTTGCCCCGTTGTCACCAAGTCAAGATCTCCATGTCTACGTGTTTCGTAGGAATGCTTTCATAATTTCTATGCAGATTCGTCAAGATCTTCTATAGTAATCTTCGCCTAAAGACCACCGACACAAGTTCTGGGACGACAAGAACTCCTTCATGGACCGCAAGACCATTCCCAGATCCGAAGACCGAACCCCACGATTCGAGATGACCTTCTTCATGGACGCCGAGACCCTCGACCTAAAGATGGCCGGAACGCCAAGACCGCCCACATGGAAACCGAAGACCGATCCTATTTTATAAATGCTATATATACTCGTGCATATTAAATCATTCATGCTCGCATCTCATCATGGGGTTTGGGGGTATTTTGTTGATTCACCTCATAATTAGATATGGAGCACATATGTGGGCTATACTTGTATTATACCGTCTCCATTTAAATTTGCATAGCAAACTGATGCCATGTTTTGCCTTGTTAAGCCAACATTTAAATTACGGGGTAGCTCAACAACATGAACCATCTAATTAATTGTCGGGACCCCGGTTCCACTTAATATTGCCTAGTTGCATCGTATCTTTGCCATGTCATGCATCATATCATAAACATGCCGATTCTTCTGCCGTAGTATTAAATAGTGCATCCGGTGTTTCTTTTAGTGCTTTGGTTCTTCGCGGATTAGGCTGTTGAGTTGATGTGAGTATCGACATGTCCTTCGGATAATGTATCTTCAGCAGTGTTTCCCAGGCGAGCATTCTCCCCCTTTCTACCTATTTTGCAGTTATAGTCTTTATTTCCTCCTGTTGATCTATTGCTATCCGTGTTGCGATGCTTCAGTGTTCTGTACCAGATATATTCTGTGCAACCTTTATATTGCCTTGGACACCTCCTATTACCTGTTGTTTGCTAGATAGATGGTCTTGTGAGTCGTAGTCGCTTGCTCGGGTGCGATCCCGTGACGTGAAGTACCACACAGTCGTTTGAATGTTGTCATATGCTTTACGGTGGATAGGATCATGACTTTAAATACAACTATTAAATTGCTGGCATAACTAATGAAAGAGGCGCCAGTGGGCAATATATGCTATTTGGGTTTTCATGTCCACTTGTGTCTCGTAGGCCCCGAGTACTTGATACCTGTTCCTTGATTATTCGCACTATCCACATCCGGGAGACCCTATGGATCCCCCTTAGACAGAGCTTGATTCTTTTCTTATTTCTTGGGGCCACAAACTAGTTTGGGGCTTTATTACTATCCTGTACTTATGCCATGCTTTACTGTTTTATTTACGATTGCGCATGGAGCACATGTACTGTTTTGGATGCGGAGGGTTTTCGCGGTATTGACAAGCCCAGTCACACTTTCGGGTTCCTAGTCGTTTATAGCCATTGACGCAAACCTTGGGTCCGTCTCGGAGCTGGCCAACTTCGTTGCGGCTAGCTTAACGGGGTGGCCCCCTAAAATATTTTATGAATCCTGTGATTGCTTTGTCGTGAAAGCCTCATTGGGTTTTGATTTGGTTTTTCCGAGATTGATCGTGTGTGTTGCTATTTGTGCACCACTGCAGGATAAATCTTTCCGAAAGCCATGTCCGCGGTTATGGACAACTTGGAGCACAGTATCTCGATCATAGACAAGTATAACTAAAGTAGTGCTATAAATTTGACTTAATATGTGACTAGTAATCATCTTCACTACAATAGAATGGATCATAAAAGTGCCAACAACTGTTGGAACTGGGGTGTATCGTGTCATGTTATACCTGCCTAGTAAGTATCGCAACTCTAATGGAATGAAATAAAAGTGCCAACAACTGCTGGGTTTGGGATGTCACATGCTAATTGTATCTGACTAGTAAGTACTGCAACTACAAATGAATGGTTAACTAAAACTGCCCACTACTTATGCTATCAGGATGACTCATGCTATCTATATCTGACTAGTAAGTGCTACAACCATAATGGAATGAATAAAACTGCCAACTGTGGGAGTTCCTCGGTTTGACTTCCTCGTATGGTCTCGAGGGGGAAATACCAGGATGGTTATGACTGGTGTTAGTAACAGGTTGGTCCCAAATAGGTCTCTCTTATCCCTCTCTAATAGCCGACAGTTGTATCGAGTCTCTATAGGTTGTTTAGTGCATGCTTCGCTGCCGCTTCACTCCACCATTGCTATGTAGGCGAGAGCCGCCGAATTCTAGCCTTGCCATGTACTGGCCTCAGTCCTGATGCTCCTCTTTTTCCTTCTCCCTTTGTCGGCACCCCCTTTTGTTTTAGCAGGTTTGCGGTAGACGTCGTTAGAAGGGTTACCCTTTCGGCTTGGCCTGGGCAGGGTTATGGACGCCATTGGTTATTCTTTAGGGCTCTTAGCCCCATTTGCATCTTATCCGTACTCAGATGTTGTATCATTTTCAAGGTGATTTGGATCTTTGTGCTGTATATGTGTATTCTTGACTCATGGAGTCGTTGTTGTATATAAATGTTCTGTGGGTTCCATTGTGGACTAATGTGTAATGGTATTACTTCGTTTTCCACCCGCACGCAAGTGCCTGGTGGGCATCCTTGAATCGTTTCAATGCGGGTTTGGCGGGTAGCGCTAAAATCTGCATAGGGCCAATTCTAGGGTGTTACAAAGTGGTATCAGAGCACAACAGTTGCGATACCCCACTGGTCCAGCCTGTAGGATAACCTTGCTAACGGACGATATAGAATGTCAAAAGTATTTTTGCAAAATTGGTCGGATAGATCTAATTAGGTCTGCTTTTACTCCTTACCTTTATGCTCTTCTCCTCTTACCTTTGCGAGTTTTGAATCTGCTCTCTCATCTTTTCTTCGAGCATAGGAATTCTCGTGGTTGGGTTTCTGTCGTACCTTCAGGGTTTCGATTCCTTTTGCAATGGTGTTTCCACATCCGGTCTTTGTGCTATCTGAGTACCCTTCATCTGTTGTACCTTTCGGTGGATACAAAATCCACTGAAATCATTCTTTGTATCTTCCGGTGTTTTTCAACGTGACGACATCATTTATGCTAGATCCGATGAAGATCTGCATCAATCCTTTGTTTCTAAACATCACTCGTGAAGATCTTTAGTCTAAATTCTGAGAATGGGTTGCACGATTTTTCTACTGTATGTGCGGAGTAATAGTTTGGGTGCGTGATGGATTGGCCCCCATGCCGACTACTCATTCTATTCGCTCTCGTACATTGAAGTGGATTAGATTGCACTTATTCTGTCCTCTCACAGAAGTTAGAGGTGGCCTTATCTTTGAGATCTCTACCTTCGTATTTGTCTCTCCGGAGTGTTCTCTCAATGAACGTGAGCTACGAGCTCTTGTTGGTGGTGTCGCCGATTCCAATATAGAGCAACAATCTTTGTTAGTGGTGTCGCAAGGATCTACACGAAGCTAGAAGAATCAGACCATCGGCCTTCTTCCCCGTACCATGAGGCGGGATCTCGAGGGCGAGATCCATTGTTGGTGGTGTCGAATTGTAGCACCCCGGAAAAATCACTACTAGAAAATCACGTGTTGTTTTTATTTTGTGCATCATCATGACCAAAAAATCATGTCATCATGCCACATTGCATTTGAGCATCGTCATGTCATCATGCATAAGTTCGTCAAAAACTATTTTCCAAAAGTCAATCCTTGTTTTCTAAATATCCCTAACCTTACTTCAAATTAAAACTCCGGGTCTACCTGAATATTTTGTTTGTCTAAAAACTATTTACAATAGTCTTTATAACTGAAATAAATAAAACTTATATTTATTTTGGGAGGCAGCCACCTAGGCCCAAAAGATCAGCCGGCCACCTCCAAAACCTAGCTAACCCTAACCCCCCTCTCCTTACCTACCACCGCCAGCCTACCTAGACACGACGCGCGCGCAGCGCACGCAAGCGCGCAATGCATCGCAGCAACCCACCTGCACGCTGCCAGCGAAGCAGCACACACGCGTACACGACCACGCTCCCGCACCCCGCGTCCCTCACATGTACCTGGCCCCACCTCGACGCTCCCCACCTACCACTCGCGACCGACACATCCCACCCCGCGCGATCCTCTCCTCCCTTCCTCTGTTTCCTTCCCCAGAGAACCGACCGAGCCCGCCTATCCCTAATGCCTCCTCGCCCCCATGCCCCGCTTCAGGCGCCGCCGCGGCGAGCTACTGCACTACTGGCCCCTGTGGGAGCCACCTTGCCATGGGAGCCCCTCTGTCTAACCGCCATAGCTGCTTCCCGCGAGCGCGTGTTGCTGCCGCCAGCACAAGATCCCGCCTCGTCCGCCGTCGCCCTCCTCTCTAGCCCGCATGGCGCCGCCACCGTCCGCGCGAGGCCGCGCATCCTCCTCGCTGCCGCATCTGGAAGCCCTCGACCTCGCCTCTAGGACAGCGCATGTCCTTGGCCCCGTCGCCCCCTGCAGAATCGGCTCAAAGACCGCATCGCCCGGAGCCCTCCATCACGTGTGGACGCGTCCGTCGGCGACCTCGCCGACCATGGCCGTCTCCGTGTCGTCTGACATCCGCCTCCTCGTCGCCCGACCGAGCTCGACGTCGGCGCCTCGCCGTCACCTCGCCATGCCTCCGGCCGTCCTCCGCCTTGGCCATGTCTGCGCCACCTTGCCCCATTGCCCTGCTTCACCTCTGCCCGCGCCCGACAACCACGAGCTGCACAAGGCAGGTGAGGTAGTACTAGTGTCGTGTTGCCTCGCTGCTCCACACGCACATGAACAAGGGCATAACCACAGCCTAGCCGCACACACCCATGTTCCCTATGGGATATTTGTTGCCCCGTTGTCACCAAGTAAAGATCTCCACGTCTACGAGTTTCGGAGGAATGCTTCGATAATTTGTATGCATATTCGTCAAGATCTTCTATAGTCATCTTCGCCTGAAGACCACCGTCACAAGTTCTGGGACGACAAGAACTCCTTCACGGACTTCAAGACCATTCCTAGATCCGAAGACCGAACCCCACAACTCGACGTGACCTTCTTCATGGACGCCGAGACCCCGACCTAAAGATGGCGGGAACGCCAAGACCGCCCACATGGAAAACGAAGACCGATCTTGGTGTCCGAAGACTAATCATGGCATCCGAAGACCAATCCCGAACCCTTCGCCCCAAGACCTTCGATCCGAGATGTGTGACCCCGATCCGATATCCCTATTTTATAAATGTTATATATACTTGTGCATATTAAATCATTCAATCTCGCATCTCATCATGGGGTTTGGGGGTATTTTGTTGATTCACCTCATAATTCGATATGGAGAACATATGTGGGCTATACTTGTATTATACTGCCTCCATTTAAATTTGAGTAGCGAACCGATGCCATGTTTTACCTTGTTAAGCCAACATTTAAAATGCAGGGTAGCTCAACAACATGAACCATCTAATTAATTATCGGGACCCTGGTTCCACTTAATATTGCCTAGTTGCATCGTATCTTTGCCATGTCATGCATCATATCATAAACATGTCGATTCTTCTGCCATAGTATTAAATAGTGCATCCGGTGTTTCTTTTAGTGCTTTGGTTCTTCACGGATTAGGCCGTTGAGTTGATGCGAGTATCGACAAGTCCTTCGGATAATGTATCTTCAGCAGTGTTTCCCAGGCGAGCATTCTTCCCCTTTCTACCTATTTTGCATTTATAGTCTTTATTTCCTCCTGTTGATCTATTGCTATCCGTGTCGCGATGCTTTAGTGTTCCGTACCAGATATATTACGTGCAGCCTTTATATTCCCTTGGACACCTCGTATTACCTTTCGTTTGGTAGACAAATGGTCTTGCGAGTCGTAGTCACTTGCTCGGGTGCGATCCCGTGTCGTGAAGTACCACGCAGTTGCTCGAATGTTGTCATATGCTTTACGGTGGAGAGGATCATGACTTTAAATACAACTATTAAATTGCTGGGATAACTAATGAAAGAGGCACCGGTGGGTAATACATGCTATTTGGTTTTTCATGTCCACCTGTGTCCCGTAGGCCCCGAGTACTTGATACCTATTCCTCGATTATTCGCACTATCCACATCCGGGAGACCCTATGGATCCCCCTTAGCGAGAGCTTGATTTTTTTCTTATTTCTTGGGGCCACAAACTTGTTTTACTGTTTTACTGTTTTACTGTTTTATTTACGATTGTGCGTGGAGCACCTGTACTGTTTTGGATGCGGAGTGTTTTCGCGGTATCGACAAGCCCAGTCACACTTTCGGGTGCCCAGTCGTTTATAGCCATTGACGCAAACCTTGGGTCCGTCTCGGAGCCGGCCAACTTCGTTGCGGGTAGCTTAATGGGGTGGCCCCCTGAAATATTTTATGAATCCTATGATTGCTTTGTTGTGAAAGCCTCGTTGGGTTTTGATTTGTTTTTTCCGAGGTTGATTGTGTGTGTGTTGCTATTTGTGCACCCCTGCAGGGTAAATCTTTCTAAAAGCCATGTCCGCGGTTATGGACGACTTGGAGCATAGTATCTCAATCATAGACATGTATAACTAAAGTAGTGCTATAAATTTGACTTAATATGTGACTAGTAATCATCTTCACTACAATGGAATGGATAATAAAAGTGGAAACAACTAGTGGAACTTGGGTGTATCGTGTCATGTTATACCTGCCTAGTAAGTATCGCAACTCCAATGGAATGAAATAAAAGTGCCAACAACTGTTGGGTTTGGGATGTCACATGCTAATTGTATCTGACTACTAAGTACTGCAACTACAAATGAATGGTTAACTAAAACTGCCCACTACTTATGCTATCAGGATGACTCATGCTATCTATATCTGACTAGTAAGTGCTGAAACTATAATGGAATGAATAAAACTGCCAACTGTGGGAGTTCCTCGGTTTGACTTCCTCGTGTGGTCTCGAGGGGGAAATACCAGGATGGGTATGACTAGTGTTAGTATCAGGTTGGTCCCGAATAGGTCTCTCTTATCCCTCTCTTATAGCCGACAGTTGTATCGAGTCTCTATAGGTTGTTTAGTGCATGCTTCGCTGCCGCTTCAGTCCACCATACCTATGTAGGCGAGAGCCGCCGAATTCTAGCCTTGCCTTGTACTGGCCTCAGTACTGATGCTCCTCTTTTTCCTTCACCCTTTGTCGGCACCCCCTTTTGTTTTAGCAGGTTTGCAATCGTCGTCGTTAGGAGGGTTACCCTTCCGGCTTGGCCTGGGCATGGTTATGGACGCCATTGGTTATTCTTCAGGGCTCTTAGCCCCATTTGCATCTGATCCGTACTCAGATGTTGTATCATTTTCAAGGTGATTTGGATCTTTGTACTATATATCTGTATTCTTGACTCATGGACTCGTTGTTGTATATAAATGTTCCGTGGGTTCCATCGTGGACTAATGTGTTATGGTATTACTTTGATTTCCACCCGCACACAAGTGCCTGGTGGGCGTCCTTGAATCGTTTCTATGCGGGTTTGGCGGGAAGCGCTAAAATCTGCATAGGGCCAATTCTAGGGTGTTACAAGTTCCCATAAAAGACTCAATGCATTCATAATCATAATTTATACGTGACTTTCTTCCTTTATTATTCTCACATGCTTCCGCATTGTCTTGAATACGGTCTAGAAGATCCCATTTAGCTTCTTCTTTCATGCGTGTAAATGATCTAGCGCAAGAAGCATCCAATAGATCCATAGCATGAAGAGAAAGCCTTGCATAAAAGTTATTGATAATAATATTGTTGGGGAGCTCATGAATGGGGTATTTAAGCATTAGTAACTTCAATCTCCCCCAAGCTTGAGCTGTACTCTCTCCAACAAGAGCCCAAAAATTGTATATTTGATTCCAATCTTTATGAATCTCACTAGGAGGATAAAATTTTGAATAAAAGAGAGGCACAATTTTCTCCCATTCAAGAGATTGACCATTCTTCATTAGCTTATACCATTTCTCAGCTCTTCCTTTTGGTGATAATGAGAATAACTTCTTCTTGACTTGATCAGTCGTAATACCTGCACACTTGAACAACCCGCATAATTCGTGTATAAAGAGCAGATGATCACCGGGATGGACAGTTCAGTCTCCAACATAGTAGTTATCCATAACACGATCAATAATTCTTGTAGCTATTTTAAAGTTGAATACCCTCAACTTTAGTGGCTAGTTCTAAGCATAAAAGTTGATCACTTTAGATGGGAATACTTGGTGAAAATGATTATGAAAACCTTGGAATGATGATTCATTCTATTGAAATGTTTTGACATGATGATGATGAAAATGTTGAGGCATGAGCCTTGGCCGTTTATAAAAATTGATGGTTGGGTTCGGATGCGATACCATTCCAATTTCACCATACAACCACAATACCTGAATTGGCTATGGCTTAACTGGAAATTTATATGCCTTTGTATGGGTTCCCTCGCGGAAATAGGTTGAGCTGAGGCTACCTCGTGGGAATCTCCACCTATGCAGTGCCCAGGATGGCAGATGGCCATGGCTGGGAGACCAAGCTCATAGGGGATGTGCCTATACTAGAGTGCGTAATTGAAAGGTTATGATTGATTATCCGCATACTAAGTATGATGATTCAGGATTATCCCTGATGGATGTACCGAATTTTGTGGTGAAAGTGTACCACCTCTGCAGGGTGTCAAACTATTTGAATAGCCGTGTCCGTGGTCATGGACAGTTGGAGTGGCCGTACTGTTCCGTTGTCAGATGTTTTCAAAAATGACTTGTGAATTGAACTATGACCTTGACTTGACCACAATAGGGTTGTGGACATGAACACTAGGTTCCCACTTAGGTGATGTAGAACATTAAATTAGTTTCTTTACTTTTGAACTCAGTATGGAATAAACCTGGCTTTTTGCAAATAAACTTAGAGCTTCAGATTCCTACTCGAACTACCTTACTTGTTAGTGATAGTTTGCGAGTACTTAAAGAGTGCTCATGGCTTTGTCCCTGGCTATTCCCGTGGCCAGACTATGAGGAGGACTACCAGGAACATGGACAGCAGGAGGTCTATGACAACTAGGATCATCTCCCATTATCAGCATTGGCTGTGACCCTAAAGATGGAGCCCCTACTATGTTTACTTTCCGCTGCTTTGATTGTATTAAGACTGGATCATGAGATCCTTTATTTGTAAGACCTTTATTATGATTTTTAATGGATGATGTACTATGGTACCAATTCTGTTATGTCTTGCAAAATTGGTAATCCTGGGGTTGCGAGGTATGGCATAACAGGCATCCGGGATTAAAAATCCGGGTGTTGACAAGTTGGTATGAGAGCCATCCTGACCATAGGAGACCCTAGTTAGAATGGACGTCTAAACAAAAACTTAGTTTCAAATCAAAAGAAGAGAGTATTTATGAAAACCTATTCCCACTCTTATCCTTGATATTATTTCAAGAAAATTCATGTTCCTGAAAAATTGTTGCAATCCTACATAAAATTCGACACACTTGATCACCCCACTAACTTGCTCACCCTAAATTCTTATAGATGAAGGTTAAGTATAGTAAGGTCTACCAGCTGCGAAATGGAGGCCACCTGATCCTTGAGAGGGATCTCGATGCGCTCGCAGAGTAGCTTGAGAGCCTGCACCCGGAGTTCTTCGGGGCCTAACTCATCGATCAAGTGGGAGAAGAACTATAGTTGCTGATAGTTGCAGATATCAGAGGCAAGATGGAAGCACCCACTTCGGAGAAGATCCAATTCAGCTTGAGGGAGAACAACTGGCTAGATGGATTAGCTAGGGCTATGCATGAAGCTCGTACCTGTCTATGTGGGCAAAACATCAACCAGATTAGTGGAACTCGCTTTGCTCACTATGCAAGACGTGGTTCTGTGGGAAAGCCCTTGGAGATGCCAGGACACCCAAAGCTGAAGCACTAGGTGGATAATCTCGACTTCATGTTGTATGATAGACAGAAGGAGTTGGACAACGCTCGTGCCTACGCCAACCACAATCATGCCGTTGTAGTCAAGAAGGATCAGACCCTCGCCATCCTCGCTAAGGAGTGCCAGTCACTTCGTCATCAGCATGACAAGAAGGATCGCATCATCGATCGTCTTTGCAAGAAGGTGGCCACTCTTGAGAAGACTATCCATGAACAGTAGATCCATCTTGAAGCAAAAGAGGAGGAAGGTGAAGATATCCGTGGAGATCTCTACTCTTAACTCAGTGATGATGACGACTACCTGGATGGCGATGCCATGGAGTTCCACACTGATGATGATGATTCCGCCTTCATTGATAATGATTAGATGCACTTGAGCACTACCGTAGGAGTGACTTGTACCTGGTCCCACTGTATCGTTGTTTCACAGACTGGTTCTTAAAACCATCTATTTTCTATTTGTGTTATGGTGTGTGTTTGTATTGTGTGCTTGGAATGAATGAATGAATGAATAAGAGGAAGTTGTTATTTTGCAAAACCTGAGTCAAACTCAAAGTTTAAAGTTTTTGAAACAAAACCATAAACCTTTGAGATTTCCCTCTTATCTCATGATCTATCTCAATCTTCAGATGACTCGCGGAAATCCTGGAGGAAGCAGTTCATCTCAGGACCTAATGTTGCAGATTATGCAAATGCTAGTTTCTGACCGTGAAGCTAGTAGAGCTGGCCAACTTATCCAATCTTCAACAGATAGCTCAAATGGCCCACAATAACCAAGGTCACGGAAACCAGGATAACCTTGGCTCCAAGCTCAAGAACTTTCAGAATACCAACCCACCTATATTTAGTAAGTATGAGGATCTCTTAGATACTGATGACTGGCTGCAAACCATGGAGAACAACTTAGAGGTCACAGGAGTTGAGGCCAATGAAAAAGTATTGTTTGCCACCCATTATCTGGCAGGTGATGCAAGAGCTTGGTGGAATAGTACTCGTACCATGAAAGAAGGGCAAAAAATGACTTGGGAAGCATTCAAGATCAAGTTCAGCCGGACCCATGTGCCCCAAGGGTTGGTCACTAGGATGAGGGATGAGTGCAGGGAATTGAAGCAAGGGAGAATGACTGTGGTGGAATACCGTGACAAATTCTTATCTTTAGCTAGGTATGCCCCTGATGAGATTAGCACCGAAGCAAGGAAGAAGGAAAGGTTCCTAAATGGATTACATAATGAGATGCAGACAGTGTTAGTCAACATCCGTTTTGCGGATCTAGAAGAACTAGTGGACTCTGCTATCTAGATGGAAGGAAAGATAAACCAAGCCAATGACAACCGCAAGCGCAGGATGATGCACTAGCATGGATCCCACCATACACAGAAGTATCGCCCCAACACGTGTGCAGGATATGCCCTAAGAAACAACAGACCCCCTATGTCCCGTCCAAACTATCCCAATCATAGCGGAGGAAACTTGAAGTCTGGAGGAAACCACAACAATAACCCTGACAACTCCAATAACTTCAACCGTGCACCGCCCAAGTCCAACAACAACAATACTGCCCCAAGGACTAGAAGCAATGTTATGCCTATTGCAGGAAAAGACAAGTGTAATACGTTGGACATTACGCTCTAAGTTCAAGCCCGGAGGAACCAAAAGTGGATAAGTAACTCTACTGCGAGCGGCGTAAGCGACAGGTAACGCGACCACGACATACACAAATGCGTATGTATGCCTGCGACTTACAACAGACATCAGAGTCACACCATCTAAAAGAAATAGAAATATTCAACGCCATACGGCAAGATCCAAATATCCTAGATAGACATAATATTTTAGGATACTTCCTCAAACATCACGCAACAGAGTATCAAGCGGAAGCGGGAAACAAGATCCGAGTACAGACAAGAAGCAAATCGGCATAAGATGCCACATAAATAAGCACATCCCGCCCACAGATCTCATGGATCTCCATCCTTGGAATCTCTACACCGAGTGGTCATTGCCAACATCCTCTATTTCTTCCACCTAGTATCCATCTTGCGAATATACCTGTTCATCTGAATCAAACAATTTATCGTGTGAGACCCTAGGGCTACTCAGCAAGTCTTTATGCCTCTAAAGGGGACGCCTTCTCTCCACAGTCTATGGTAGGATACACAACACGCTAGACCAATGCTAGTAGGGGAAGGAGAGCGTAGCTCCGAGTCCCTTCAGAGAAAGCTCTCCGGATCAGAAAGTGTCAAAGAACAGTGTGTTGCCTTCTCTCCACAGTCTATGGTAGGATACGCAACACGCTGGACCGATGCTAGTAGGGGAAGGAGAGCGTAGCTCTGAGTCCCTTCAGAGAAAGCTCTCCGGATCAGAAAGTGTCGTAGAACGTTGTGTTGCCTTCTCTCCACAGTCTGTGGTAGGATGCGCAACACGCTGGACCGATGCTAGTAGGGGAAGGAGAGCATAGCTCCGTACCTGGGGTGACGCAATTGCAGCAAAAGATAATAACTAACAAGTCTATAGATACTTGCTAACCATCTGCCTAACCATTGATAGACGGATGTCCGTTAATTAGAACAATAGTTATAACAATATTAAGTAACATATCCATCCTTCCTCTCGCTTACCAACGAGTAGGCGGACGAACAACCCATCCGTTGGCAGTTTTATTAACCATTCCATGAGTATTGTACTAATTACTAATCAAATATTTAGTCAAATTAAACACGGTACTTTAGTTATGCTTGTCTATGATCAAGAAACTGTGCTCCAAGTCGTCCATAACCACGCACATGGCTTTCAGAAAGATTTACCCTGCAGGGGTGCACAAATAGCAACACACACTCGATCAACTTCGGAAAAACCAAATCAAAACCCAATGAGGCATTCACGACAAAGCGATCGCAGGATTCATAAAATATTTCAGGGGGGCCACCCCGTTAAGCTACTCGCAACGAAGTTGGCCGGCTCCGAGACAGACCCATGGTTTGTGTCAATGGCTGTAAACGACTGGGAACCTAAAAGTGTGACTGGGCTTGTCGATACCGCAAAATCATTTCACGATCCAAAACAGTACAGGTGCTTCCACGCACAATCTTAAATAAAGCAGTAACATGTCATAAGTACATGATAGTAAATAAAACCCCAAACTAGTTTGTGGCCCCAAGAAATAGAAATGAATCAAGCTCTAGCTCAGGCGCTCCACAAGTCCTCCCGGATGTGGATAGTGCGAATAGTCAAGGAACATGAATCAAGAACTTGGGGTCCTACGGGACACAAGTGGACATAAAAGTCAAATAACAGATATTGCCCATCGATGCCTCTTTCATTAGTTATCCCATTACTACTCATGGGATGGAGGAACAAGCTCGGTGAGGTTTTAAAAGTAAAGGCTATGCAGTACGTGCGATTCAATTAATGCATTCGCGACTCCATGATGCAAGAATAAGATAGAAGCAATAGGTACTATATGTATGCAAGCATGTGGTAGTGCTTGCCTAGAAGCTCAGTTGAAGCGAAGGATGGATCTGGGTAGTACTCCTGAGATTCCTGTAAATTCCCCTGCTCGGCGTCTATTCGAAAGAAGAACCAAACAAACAAGGGCCAACATAAATAAAGTGCACAAGCATATAAATATAATGCGACAAGCAAACAAGCATGCCATGATGAATGATGCATAATTTACATGACAATAATGTAGCATGACAAGGGTGAGGTGTGGGGACAATAAAATAACACTTTTAGTATTTATTAGGCATATTTTAGTGGCATAAACCATTCAGGTTTTGATAGTTATACATGATGCATGATTCAATTCATATCATGGAATGCATAAACATAACAGGTTCGTCGTGCTAATCGATTTAGACATAATATTTGTCAAATTTGGATTTATGGAAAAATAGTTATTGATTTATTTTAAAAAGGCATTTATGGAAATTTAAATAATTTCGAAATTTTAATTTTCTCAAAAATTATTTCGGATCACATATTTTAATTCCTTGGCATTCTTCTGATCTCAAAAGATATATCATTTGTATTATTTAGAATAGTGATTTAAATATAATAATTGCATTTTATATAGAAAAGGGGCAAAAATTATCATTAGTGTGAACATTTAGGGTTAATATTTTTAATTTATGAAACTTGTTTTGAAATCATATTGGAAAACTAAACAATTTTCATTTTGAAACTTTTCTCAGATTTCAAACAGAATGTAAACTACAAATTATTTAAATTTGAGTTATTATGAATTAGCAAAGGTAAAAGAAAGGTGTTAAGGAAAAAGGGCCACCAGGGCAGAACTATGCCACCGTGCTGTTGCAGGTCGCTTGCGGCGGTGATGCGAGAAACGGGCCGTCCAAACTGAGTTGATACTGCAGACGGACGTCAGTGTAAGAAGGAGAAAGGAGCAGGGGCTTAAGAGGAAGAATGACAAGAACAAATCGGAACGTCTAGGTTATCTGGTACAAAAATATGCTAGCTAAAACGATTTTGGACGGAAGATTACGAGAGCTCCGTTGGGAATTGGGAAACGCGGTAAAGGAGAAAAATTGAGAGTAGACAAAGAGATTCAACTTTGTTATTTTCACGATTGCGAAAAACTTACTATAAGGGATAGATCTAGGGCAGTTTATGTTGCAGCAAACGTTGACAAAACTGATGGTATTGAACTGGAACAGGATGCGCGTCCGATCGGATTCCGTCAGGATTTCAGCGAGATGACATGAACTTCGGCAGATGGTGGCGACCGCTGTGGTGCTCCGTTAGGGACAAGCTTAGGCTTGATGGAAAGAGGGGAGTACGGAGAAGAGGATGATGTGCCGGTGGTCGTCGGGGAAACTCTAGAACATCAGGGCAAAAAGGAGAAACAGAGGTACTGCACGCTGTTGTTGCTGCTGTCGGCACGCGTGGCGTGTATGACGGCGAGGCGCTGCTCCAGGCCTGGACGCTATGCAAGGAGGCACCGGGGTGCAGCTGTGTGGCTTAGGTGTTGTCGGTAGTTCAGGAGCTATGCTGGTGGGCACGCGCGGTGGCTGTTCGACGCGGTCAGCAGCGAGCGTGCTCTGGCGACTACAGCGGAGATGGACGGCATCGACGAGAAGAAAAGCGAGCCAGAGAGGGACGAGACGGTCAGTTGCTCACCGGGGTGTGGTCGAAGGAGGCCGGTGCAGGCGGAGACGAGGTCTCAGAGGACGGCGGCGACGCTGCTGCTGGTTCACGAGGAAGATGGCCAGGGGAAGGTGGCCCCTGGCACTTCTGGGGCCCCTTCTGCTATGAGCGCGACGCGGAAGACGACGATCCAGGCTCTCCACCAAACCACGGTCTCGGCTGCTACAGGATCGACGACGGGAAGCTGGCCAGGCCGACGACCATGGCGGCTCTCTCTCTCGGATGGTGTTCAGGGGAAACCAGACGGGAAAGGAACTTGGTGGCGGCGGAGGGGAGAGGAAGGAACTAGGGCTCACAGGGCTCCTCGGCTTGGGGATAAAATAGGAGGACGAGGTGGTGGCCGGTGACGCAGAAGACGGAGAACAAGACGGTGACAGCTAAGGGGTACGTGGGCCGGAGGGAAGCAGCTGCGGCGCGGGGTCCTGCCGTTGGGCTGCGAGGCCCAGCTGCTGGCGATTTGCTGCTACAAGCTGATGCTCAGAAGGAAAAAAAATGTTGCAGCTATTGTTTTCAGAAATGGATAGATCCTTTCCAGGTTTGAATCAAAGGCCAGCACTTGAATCGGAAAAGGATCGCAAGTTTAGGGCATATGATTCTATACACCAAGATTCAAAAGAATTCAAAAGAGATAAGGAAGAGAGTGTTATGGACTTGCATGAATAAAACTTGGCCTAGTTTGTGAAAACAAACTAGCCTCAAAACATGGAAATTTCAACATCACTCATTTGATTTATGCTTCATAAGAAAACCAAGCCTCCCAAAACAGGGTTTCATTTAATCATGAGAGCATTTGAATTGTAAGGTCTATATAGTTTGTATATTCCACTATGTAATACATGACCCCATCAAGTCAAATAACCTCACAATTAAACATAGCCATGAATTGAAACATAGATATGACTTCTACTACCACATAACATGTAAAGGTGACCCATGAGATTTCCATAGGAGTGTTGTGAGAACAACATGTATCAATGTATCAAAGCATGTAGACAAAAGAAAAGAACCATACCAATTGTCATGAGCTAGAGTTAAATTCCAAAAGAAAATACAAATACTCATGTTTGATTAGCAAGGTGGAGGTGAAGAAGGAAAACAAGTGTTGGTGGTAAAAGTGGATGGTGGAATCTAAGAAAAGAGATGCCCCCATATCACTTGGGCATTTAGCAATTCATCAAGATCCAAATACAATATATCAAGAAGCAAATACAATTAATAAACAACAAATGCATATGGGATAAAAACCAAATAGAAGTGTTTTATGTGATGCTCAAATGCAATCTGGCATGATGACATGAGAATGATATAATGATGATGCAAGGTAACCATGTAGGAAGGTAGCATTTTATTATTAGAACATGTAGCATTACGGATGTTAGACAGATGGGATGCTACAACAAGTCCATGATTACTTTCTTTGAATGCGAAGTCAAGGGTCACTACTCCAACGAGTGCCCCAAGAAGCTTGTAGCAACCACCAATGTGAATGCACCCGCTCAGCAGCAGCGCCGTGTTCAGCCTGGATGGAGATTTGCCCCAGGGAACTCGCTCAACCGCAACGGCCGTCTGTTCCACATGAATGCTGAAGAAGCTCAGGAAGCGCCAGATGTTGTGTTGGGTATGTTTTCTGTTAACTCAGTACATGCAAGAGTGTTGTTTGATTCTAAAGCATCGCACTCGTTTGTTACAGAAGAATTTGCATGCACTAGTAAGATTCAACCAACAAAATTGAAGCATGTTATGATAGTTCAAATACCTGGTTCAACCACTAAAGCTAGAAAATTTTGCGAGGTTGTACCTATCAGAATCCATGGAATAGATTTTTATGCCAATCTAATAGTACTTGGAACCAAAGGTTTGGATGTAGTACTAGGAATGGATTGGATGTCGAAACTTAAAGGATTAATCGACTGTGCCAAGAAAGCCATAACCATGACCAGTAGCACTAGAGTATCAGTAGAGCGTGTATCTGAGACACTGCCCCATCAATTCAAATGCAACAAGAGTTTAGTCAAATCAACCATATACCAAGTAAAACTAGTCTGTGAAGACCACGATGTGTTCCCAGATGAATTGCCCGGTATGCCCCCAGATCGGGATATCGAGTTCATTATTGAACTAGTTCCTAGAACTGGACCCATAGCTCAGAGACCTTATAGTATGAACCCATCTGAATTAGTGGAGTTGAAGAAGAAACTTGATGCTATGCTGGAGAAAGGTTTGATTCAACCAAGTGCATCGCCATGGAGATCGCCTGCTTTTTTGTCGATAAGAAAGATGGAGGTAACCGTTTGTGCACGGATTACCGGAAGCTGAATGATGTCACCATCAAAAACAAGTACCCACTGCCGAAGATAGAAGATATGTTTGATCAGTTAACTGGTGCCAGAGTGTTTTCTAAGATTGATCTTAGAACTGGTTATCATCAACTCAAGATTCGTGCAACGGATATCCCAAAGACCGCTTTTACTACTAGATATGGATTATATGAGTACATTGTCATGTCTTTTGGATTAACCAATGCCCCCGCTGATTTCATGAATCTCATGAATAAGATTTTTATAAACTTTTTGGATAAGTTTGTTGTTGTTTTCGTCGACGATATTCTGATCTATTCCAAGTCAGGAGAAGACCATGAGCTACACTTGAGAACCATCCTTGAAACCCTTAGAGAACATCAGTTGTATGCCAATTTTAGCAAATGTGAGTTCTGGTTAAAGGAAGTAGGATTCCTAGGACATATTGTGTCGGCAGGAGGAGTCACTGTCGATCCTGCCAAGATCAAAGATGTCGAAGAATGTAAAGCCCCAACCACACAAACCCAAGTCCACGCATTTCTCGGATTAGCGGGATACTACCGCAAGTTTGTTGAAGGATTTTCGAGTATCGCAAGACCGATGACCCAGTTATTGAAGAAAGATCAGAAGTTTGAATGGACGGACAAATGTGAAGCAAGTTTTCAAGAGCTCAAGAAGAGATTAATTTCAGCCCCAATTCTGATTATGCCGGATATCAAGAAGCCTTTTGATGTGTATTGTGATGCATCCAAGATTGGTATCGGATGTGTGTTTGTGCAAGAAGGCAAAGTCATATCATATCTGTCTAGACAACTGAAGCAACATGAGAAAAATTACCCTACCCATGACTTAGAACTAGCAGCCGTAGTTTTAGCTTTGAAGACATGGCATCATTACCTTATGGGTAACCGTTGTGAGATTTATTCGGATCACAAGATTCTGAAGTATATCTTCACCCAGAAGGATCTGAATATGAGGCAAAGGAGATGGATAGAGTTAATCAAGGATTATAACCTTGACATTCACTATCACCCCGGCAAAGCCAATGTGGTAGCGGATGCTCTTAGCAGATTGCCATGTAGATTAAACACCATGATTAAAGAAGCCCAGCCAAGTTTGCATGAAGAGTTGGAGCAGTTTAGAACAGAGCTAGTTAGCAAAGGATTCCTAGCCAGTATTGAACTTGAACCCACTTTGATCAGTCAGATCTTGGAGGCGCAGAAAGGAAATGCAAGTATTGACGAAATCAAGCGCCGTATCGGTAAAGTGAAGGTACCCGGATTCACCGAAGATGAAGAAGGAGTTTTGTGGTACAAAGGACATATGTATGTACCAGCAGATTCTCAGCTGAAGCAAGTCGTAATGCAGGAAGCTCATGATACTCTTTAGTATATCCATCCCGGAGGAACAAACATGTATCAGGAATTGAAGGAGCAATTTTGATGGCACAAGATGAAGAGAGAAATCGGAAGCTACATAGCCAAGTGTGATATCTGTCAGAGAGTCAAAGCGGAAAATCAGCAACCCGCAGGACTTTTGCAACCATTATAGATTCCGGAATGGAAATGGGATTATGTCGGAATGGATTTCATCACCGGTTTGCCTACCTCTTAGTAGGGGAAATGACTCTATTTGGGTCATAGTTGATAGACTATCCAAGGTAGCCCATTTTATACCTGTCAAGACCACCTACCGGAGTTCGAAGCTAGCAGAGCTGCACATTGCTAGAATCGTCAATTTGCATGGAACCCCTAAGACCATAGTATCGCATCGAGGAACCCAGTTTACCTCAAGATTTTGGTAGAAAGTCCGAGAAGGATTAGGAACCAAGCTGAACTTCAGCACAGCTTATCACCCGCAAACCGATGGACAAACTGAAAGAGTCAACCAAATTTTAGAAGATATGTTGAGAGCTTGTGTTCTAGAATATGGATCAAAATGGGAAGATTATTTGCCTTTCGCAGAATTCTCATACGACACTTGTTATCAAGCTAGTTTCCAAATAGCCCCATTTGAATTTCTGTATGGAAGGAAGTGTCATACCCCCCTTGAATTGGTCGCAAGTATGCGAGAGTCAGATTTTCGCACCGGACATCCTACAAGAAGCCGAAGAGAAGGTTCACAAAGTCCATGAACACCTCAAGACCGTCCAATCCAGACAAAAGAGTTATGCTGACAAGAGACGTCGAGACCTGACCTTCAATGTCGGAGATTTTGTGTATCTCAAGGTATCACCCTTGAAAGGAATGTAGTGTTTTCATCTGAAAGGGAAGTTAGCCCCCAGATTAATTGGTCCCTTGAAGATTTTGAATCACCAACGAGAAGTATCATAAGAACTGGAACTGCCGGATGAGATTTCATCCATACATGATGTGTTCCATATCTCGTTACTTAGGAAATGCCTAGAAGTTCCGGAGAAGACCGAAGTGTTCAAGAACATCTATCACCGAGCCATAGATATCAACAAGGATCTAACCTATTGTGAAGTACCCTTCGTATTTTGGAAGAAGCCTTCAGAACCAACATGACCCGGTGTATCAAGTTTCTCAAGATCTAGTGGAGCAACCATACTGAAGAAGAAGCTCCTTTGGAGCGAGAAGATTATATTAGGACTGAGTTTCCAAATCTCTTTAGTTCCTAGTTTTTTTCTTAAATCTCAGGACAAGATTTTATTTAAGGAGGGAAGGTTTGTAACACCCCAAAAATATTAATAAAGATTATCAAGTTCTAATTACCCAAGTTAGGGTTAACAAAAACTTTTATTATTAAATTTAATATGAGTGTATGTGTGAATTATCTTAGTGTATGAATGAGTGCAATTGCTATGTTCGATTGCTACAAATGATAAGGAATGGTTTAAAGATGAATACAACATCATCTAGGCCATTTACAAACAAAATCAAAAGAAAAGAAAATCAAATATGAATGATATAATCAAATGGTCATTTGGACCAAAATTAACCACTAGACCACTTTGAGTGTTCCTAGTAAAAGATTTCCAACAGAAACTTTCTGAATTCTTTTCACCCCTTGCTAGACCAAGTAAAAGTGAACCCAAGCCTACTTAACAAATTAATAGAAACAAATTCCAAATCTATTTAAAGGACATTTATCAATTGAATCAAGTTCATATGCATAGATCATCACTTTTCAAAAACCACTCAAATCACTTCACCTTGACTTTTTCAAGAAACCATAGACTATCAATCAAAGTACTCGGAACACTCACCAAATTTCATCCAAAAATTAAAACTTTGAATTCATGCGGCCATTTGGTCGAGCACCTGGCAGACACAATTAAACACTGCCTAACTTCTACTGTTTTGAGCAGTGATCAATCGGCACTAGTGCCTAAAATATCTCCCCTAGTCTCCCCAGCACCTAGCATTGCAGTGACACACTTCCCCCTTTGACGTTCTCACCAGGACAGCACCGCCCGAGCTCGCCGTGCCAGTCGACCACGCCCCACTCGCCACAGCAAACGCTGCCCTCTCCCATGATGACCAGGAGACATGCGACCGTCCACCGCCACCCTTTGTGCACCCCTCGACCATAGGCAAGCTATGGACCACCCGAAAACGCCGCGCCCATTTATCTGCCTACCATGCCGAGAGCTCGCCAGAGCGCCGCAGCCGACACACGCACACACGCCGCACCTCGCCCTCTCTGCGTGTGCCTGCACTCACCGTGACCCCAGCTCCTCCCTAGACACGCCCGTTCGCAGCCGCGCGGACCGTAGCCACTGTGCAAAGCACCGATCGTTCCTGACCGTTCTCGACCGCCCCTTGCCGCGCCATCACTCGCATGACAACCGCCCTGAAGCACCACGTTGACCCCTACCATCAGCCATGCCGATAACCCCCTGTAACAATGTCGCCGACGAGCCCGAGCCATCCCGCTCTGTCCCTCTCGCTGGTGTATAAATAGAGGCCACCCCAACCCTCATTCGCCACACCACTCCACTACCCTCTCTCTCTCACAAACCTCCCACACCTCTCCCCGGAGCAAGGCGAGCACCACACTATCGGAATTTCACCGGAGCCTGCCTCTGCAGAGGAGAAGAGGAACCAGAGCTAGGAGCCACCCTAGGAGCCTCCGCAACCACAATTCGACTCACCGTACTCGACACGTTCGATCTCCCCCATCGCCGACCCTAGCTGGAGCGCTGGTGAGCCCAAACGTACCCCCACCGTTCATATTAGGGTTCAGTCTTGCTAGAGCTGTGCGACGGAGACGACGATGCTCAGTCGTCGATCGCTCTCTAATCGCATGGCCCAGATTGAAAGATATTGTTTTGGTTTAGTTTAGTCGCTGACCAGTGGGACCGTCCTATCAGCAGCCCGCTGCACCAACGAAGTGCAGCTAGGCCGGCCAAATTAGTTTCCCGCGCAAGCCTATTGATTCAAATAAGCTTTTTCCATTTTAGTTAAAACTAGATTCTATCAGTAGATTCAAAAAACGATTCAAAGAGATTCACTGAACCAAATTGCATGATTCCAATTTTGTTAGAGAGGTACTAAAATTATCTATCCAAGCCCGTTGGATTCAAATCATTTGAAATTATAGATC